>CM053766.1:98083167-98096142 GCA_028658305.1 Pachyuromys duprasi
GGGAGGGGGAGGGGGGAGGAGCGGGGAGGGAGATGTGCAGCAAAAGGGATGCCTTCTGGACACGGCACAACCATTGCAGTCCTATCCAAACCCTACGCAGTCCTGGATGAAGGCGGGACTACAGGCTCCACCCCACCCTAAGGGGACTATTGACAGGGAATGGCTGTTGGAGGAGGGGTGTCACTCCCTCAGTCGTAGAGCCACTGAGGAGCTGCTCTGACTCTAGTTAAACAAGTCCCCACCAACTCCCAAGCAAGAAACTCTAACCTCAGTATGTCACACGCAGAGAAGACAGGAAAGTAGGATAGGGATGAGGGAGGAGAATGGGGGCAGGAAGTGAGAGTGACCAAAGCTCGCTCGTATAAGAAAAATCTGTCAAATAATACAAACCCGTAGGTTAGAAGTTACCTCACTAAAATCAAATATCCCCTAATATTTTCAGTAATGAGCAGGTTTGGGTCGATACAAATGGAGCTAAGGGTATGCACTGCCATGAAGACACTATAATTTGGAGACAAAGTCACAGCAGACACAGAACCTAATGAATAAAGTAGAAAACCCCAAGGACTATGTGTAATCTCCTAAATGCATATATCACGATACTGCCCACCATGGTGCATATTCTGGCATGCCAGCTACTGGGATGTCCTTAGGTCATGAGGGTAGAATCCTCACAAAGGACACCCACGGCCTTACGAGACTCCGTGGAGCTGTGGAGATGGCTCAGCTAGTGAAGTGTTTGCCTTTTAAGCATGAGGACCTGAGTTTGAACCCCAGAATCTACATTAAAAGCTGAGTGTGGTGGCACATGCCTTCAAGCACAGAGCTGGGGAAGCAAGACAGGAGGGTCCCTGGGGCTCCTTGCTTCGCCAGTCTAACCAATTCTGCAAGCTCCACTTCCAGCGACGAGACCCTGTTTCAGAAGCCGGAAGACACCCGATGTCAACCTCTGGCTTCCACGTCTGCACACATCTGTCTCACCCTTCTCATTGTGTGAGCATTCCAGAAGTCAGGTACTGGCCAGCAGCAAAGCTCGATCACGCTCCGAGCTTCCGGGGCTGAGAGCGCTGCACTTCCGTGTTTTATAACCTGCCCAGCCTGTGGTATTTTTGCCAGAGCAGCAACAGACTACACGTGTGCTGACGTGATGATTCAGAAGGCGGCCAGGAAAAGCCCCAGTTCCTAAATGGCTTTTTATGACACTGGCAAAAAAAGAGTTAGAAATATGCCCCGAAAAATTAAAATAGCCAAAATTGGAAAAAAATCAGACACACAGTCCAGCAAGGCACTGTGGGGTATGCAGCCTTGTTTCTTTGTGAGAGGACTTATCTGCGTAAGTCCCAACCAACTTCCACGGGCTGCAGGCTCCTTTCTCTGTCCCCTAAACATAAACCTTAACTAGTTCCAGGACAAGAACAAATTTAAACCCTCAAGGAATCAGTCTTAACTTCCTTTTCTTGTTTTTCTATTCTCTCTCTCTAACTCCCTCTGCAGAAGGGAAGTTTCTTTCTTTTTCTTTTCTTTTTTCTTTTGAGACAGGGTCTTACTATGTGGCTGAGCTGCCTTGGAACTCAGAGCAATCCTTCTGCCTCAGCTTCCCAAGAATTGGGATTACAGATAAGTACCATCTATTTGTGTAAATCTGGAACATTCTGTGCCTCCTAGAAATCTTACTTGCATGACACACTTAACGCTAGGCACTTGGAGGATGGACAACTGAGTGGAAGAAAACCACACTGGCTCTTCTCGAAAAGACTAGAAAATGACTTTGAGTATAACTAGGGAATGTTCTATGGGATATAACAATTAGGGATTGTTTTGATCGCTTTGTTGGTTACTTTTTCTTCCTTCTGCCAAAGCCACTGAACAACTCATTCCAGCCAAAGGCTTAAGAAACAGCTAATATTGATTTCAAATGGATTTATTAAATTGCCTTTCTCCCCTACTTTGGAGACCCAGTGTCATGAGCCCAGGCTAGCTTCCAGTTCAACTTGTAGCGAGGATGACCTTAAATTTCTGATCCTCCTGCCTCTACCACCCAAGTGCTGGCATAACAGGCACGCGCTGCCACACTTAGTGTATTCGTGGTGGTGGCAACCGAACCCAGAGCTTCTTGTGTCAGGAGGCAAGCGCTCTACCAACAGAACCCCAGTCTCAGCCTTTAAACTGCTGTAGATTTTTTTTTCCATTAGAACATCAGTTCAGACACTCTCCTAAAGTGTGAGTTTGTCACCACACTGCTCAGTATGTGTGGAGGCCCATCTGTTCACTTGGCAGTGGGTTTTTGGTGACCTCCACAGCTGAAGGCCACATAGCAGCCTGGGGTGGGCAGCTGCCATCGAGCCAACTCCACTCGGCACCTAAACCTCCCTTCCCGGCATCTGGCAGCTGTGATACATTTGAGTTTCATGTTTGCCTGCTTGGACTTCAGCTCTGTGCTTTGTGTGCCTCCACACTGGCTTCACAGATAAGAAACCCCCTCAAATCCACTCCTTTTTACTTTGCCAATTGCTTTATAATGCAGTTTATTAATGTGAAATTTTGTCAGCTTTCTCAGATACAGAATAAAACCTAATTGACACGGATAGTGAGGCAGGCCCATCATGCCAGCAGTTGGAAGGCTGAAGCAGGAAGACCCCCAAAAGTTCAAAGCTTGTCAGTGGCATAGAGAAAGACCCTCATTAAAACAAAAAAACAAGCAAGGGAGTCTGCAAGTTATTTCTGTAAGCAGACACTTGTTGTCAAGTTCAATTAAAGGCTGACATTATGACTCAGAGATAAAGATGCTTGCCACCCAACCTGAAGACCTCAGTTCAGTCACCAGGATCCACAAGGAGCAAAAGGAGACTGACTCCTAAAGGTTGTTCTCTTACTCACACACATACACCTGAGCACATTATCCACACCCCAAATGAATAAATAAATCTAAAAAAAAACCCAAAAACAAAATAGTCCATGCTGCCTAATTATAGAAATTTCAGGAAATAAAAACAAGCACGAAGAACAAAGTTATCTTCACTTTTTATTGAGATCAATCATAACAAGTTCCTTCAGATTTATTGCATTTTCTGCAGCTTTTCTCTATGAATACAAATGGATTTAACAGATGACTATAAAGGAATGCATAATAGACGAATATAAATGAATTTATAATAGCAGTAGAACATCTATGTAATTACACCATAAATCTAATCTCCAGAGTGACTTTTTCAGTGACTAAAAGGTAATGACATTATTTTCAATAATTGTACAATATTCCACCCTTGCAGCTGCATTTGCTGATGGATTTTAGGTGATAGATTTGTAGACACAGAATTAATTTTATAAGATTTATGTTTATTTTTATCATTTGCGTGTATATATGCATTTGTGCACGCACACTCATGAGCACTCATTCCTGCCCAAGGAGACCAGAAGAGGGCATCAGATATTTTGGAGCTGGAGTTACAGGCATTTGTGAGCCGCCAGCCGTGGGCCTGGGATTCAGAATCTCAGCCACAGAGCAGAGCAGGAAGCATTCTCAACGCTGTACAATTCCTGGCAGTATATGCATTTGCCCACTTAACTCCCTCATTTAAAAACTTGCTGTATTCTTACAGTTATTTACTTGAGTGTGCATTACTCCAAGCGCAACTGCATGCGTGTGAAGGCCAGATGAAAACTTGTGGGAGTTGTTTTTTTCCTTTTACTATGTAGTTCTAGGGGCCTGAACTTAGGTCATCAGCCTTGGTGGCAAGCACCCTTAGCTGCTGAGCTATATTACCAACCCTTAATTCATTCTGAAAAGCAATTGGTAGCGCTAAATCAGATCTTGGGGAGGACCACATTACACAGATACAGTCAAGCCAATTGGAATTTAATCACAGACACTGCAGGTTGCAAGAGCCCCACCCCCAATCGAGGTGAATTAACTAAGCTGGGATCAATTAATGTTAAGCTGTGAATAATTGACCAGCTGGTTGAATAAGCTTTGGCCAACTGTTTTCTATGGCCTACTTCCCGTTTTCTATGCCTCACTTCCTGTCCTCCATGTTTCACCCCCCACCCCCCACACATGCTCCCCACTGCCCGACTGTAGTATCTCTAGATGGCATTCTTGGCTGGCATTCCCGAAGCCAGCCCTAGGTCAATAGGCTGCCCCAGACCCGAATCACATTTCTGTGGTTTTGTTTGTGTGCATAAACTCTACTAAAATTTAATTGATCAAAGAAACCTTCCTTTTAACAGTAATTAAGGAGAAAACTATTATCATGTTGTTTTCCAATTATTGTTTCTTCGATTTCTGGTGAAGTTGAATTGTTTTACCTTCCTCCTGCCTCAGCCCGCCAGCTTCTGGGAATATAAATGTGTAACAGCATGCCCAACTCGCAGACTGTTGCCCTGTGTGCACTGAAATCACCTCATGGGCTGGGGATGTAGCCCTGTGAGTAGAGTGGTCGCCTAGATCCCATAGCGTCCTGGGTTTTGCCCTCAGCAACCTGTGCAGCTGCCGGCCTGTTATCCCAGCACTCAAGGGGTGGAGGCAGAAGGAGGTCAAGGTCATCTTGGAATACATAAGACTTTGTCTCCAAAATTGAAAATGTTAAAAGGCGGCCTAAAAGTAGGGCTCAGTGGTAGAGGGCTTGCTAAGTATGGTAAAGCCCTGAGTTCAAATCCCAGTATCACAATAAACAAGCAATCTCCCAGCAGTCCTTTGCGCCACCTCTTCTGTCTCTATTGTTCTCATCAACATTTCTCATACGCCTTAACAAAACGCTTTTACATATGATTTTTTTAAATATTTATCAGTTGCTTTGTTCTAGTTTGGTTATTTAATTTTTTTGTTACTTTGAAAGTACATAATTTTTTATGACCATCACTTTAATACTTAGAAAGCAATTTCTATTTAAAGAAAAATTCTGCCAACCAATTAAACTTCAGAGTTTGAGCAAAGAAAATCAAAACATGCTTTAGAAGTTAAGTAGTTCAAAGATCATGGTGGCGTCCCTGCCTCAGCCTGCAAGGTGCTGGGGTTGCAGGTGTCTTGGGGCTCACAACCCCCAAGACCAAGTTCTCAGCTCAGAGGAGATTTATTTGCCCCAGAGGGACAGAGGGCAGGGAATAAAAGACACAGACAAAGGGAAAGAGAGGAAGGGTATCTGTCCCCAGGAGACAAAGGACCGCCTCCAGATAGAGAGGAGACCAATGTGGCCCATAGGAAAACGGCATTTATGAAGGTACAAGGGGGAACCCTGGGTTAGGATGAGGTGTTTAACTTTAATTGAGCATGTTAATTAGGTGAGACAAAGGGGGCTTTTGATTGCTGGACTTCAATACTTTGATAGCTGGACCTTGGTGGTCAGCCTCAGGAGGAGGAAGTGGCCAAATAAGGGACTAGAGCTTGGTGGCTGGCTGTAGGATTGTAATCTAACAGTTTTTAGTGAGGCAGAGGGCAGTGGAGAAGGGCAAGGCCTGCCAGAGCCATGTTTGCCATGGTCAAGCTGGCCAGAGTGTCTTAAACAGATGTGTGCCAGCTGCTCACAGACTATTTCCATGTGCGGATTGAAAGCATCTCCTGGGCTGGGGATGTGACTCAGCAGGTTATGCATTTGGTCTTGAATTAATTTTGTGGTCACTGCCCTGGTAAGAATCTTTTTGCTGTTGCCTTCACCCCCGTCCCTTGTGGTCCCCACATGCAATTGACCCCATCTGGCACCATAACCCACAGTTTAAGAAGCTATGGTCTCTGAAACTGAACAGCTTCAAACTTAATGTTCTTAAAAGATTTTAAAAGTTGTTCTTAATTAACTCCAGCCACATGGAGGTGGTTAGCAATTGGACGGTATTTATAGAAAAAAAATGGAAGTGAGAAAGAAAATAATTTAACTGGCTACAACTTACTCAACTTATTCAGTCTGCTGCAGGGTAATTAGCTATGTGATTGTAGGGCTTCCTGCCGCAGCGCTGTCAGATATCGGTCTGGTCTGTTGTGCACCTGTTCCGTGCCAGTACTGAGTTCAAGCCTATGGCCTCCAGTACACATCTATGTAACTCTTCCTACCAAGAAACTAACAACAGAGCTAGGGAAATGACTCTGTGGTAAAATGTTTGCAACTCAAGAATGAGGACTGGAGTTAGGACCCCACAGCCCCACCTATAAAAATACACTAAAAATCTGAAAAACCGGGCGCGGTGGTGCTCATAGGCTGCACACTGGGAAGATGGAGGCAGGCGAATCCCTGCGGCTCGCTGGCTGACCAGCCATCTAACCAGTGAGCTCCAGCTTCTGTGGAAGCTGTCTCAACAAGGAAGCTGCAGGTGCCTAAGGAATGACAGCCAACATCTGTCTTCCAGCCTCTACACACATGTGCATGCAAATGAACACACACACACACACATACAGAAAGGTTAAAAGCCCACTGTCGCATAACCTCCATACATTTTAAAACCAGATTGAGAGGCAGAAGAGACAGCACAGCTGACAAGAGCACAGACTATCATTGCAGGGGACACGAGTTCGAGTCCCAGAACCTATACTAGGCAGTCCACAGGTGCCTGTAATTCTAGCTCCAGGAGATCTGATGGCTCTAGCTTCCAATCACAAACATATATCCCACACAAGCACAAACAGTTACATGTAATTATAACCGTTTGAAACTATTGTGTTTTACAGATTACAGTTTTTCAAACTGTGGTTTATGACACCAAATGGGGGTCAATTACATGTGGGGAATCACAAAAACAAACAACAACAAAACCCCTAGCAACAGTAAAAAGATTCTGACCTGATAACAACCAAATGATTAATTCAAAGATAAACACATAAATTAGTCTGATGTGTTTCTGGACACATGGTTCAGGATTTGACTTCACTGAAGCCCCAGTGCTGAACGCACAGCTCATGCCCTCTGCATTGTGCATGCCATCATACCATACATCACCAACTTCCTGAAAACCCTGGGCTCTTACCAGAGACCACTTTGTGTTCTGGACTGCAGTGGCGGTACTGTGCATATGAAGTCTTCTGCTCTGACTGAAACATAATGACTTCATTTTGGCAGACAAAAGCCGGTTGGATTTTCCTGTGTCACCCCTCAGCATGTAAGTATCCAATTAGTATGTTAGAACGTTTGATTATAAAAAATGATCTTCAAATTGAGATTTGAACTTCATCAAATGGTTGCAATAGATTTTGGCTTGGGATTAAGACAGTTTCCAGCACACTTCTTTCTTTTCGAACTATGTATTTATGCAAAGGAGTGTTCATACCTCGCATCAATTCTGGAAAAGTTAAGCACTGTGTCTTGAGGTGACAAATGTTCACCTAAGAATTCCTTCTGTAAAAACAAAAGGCACATTTATCTCATTAATATGCAAATTCACCTTTCTTTTAACAAATGGTAAAATGATTATGTATAGAGAAGTTGATCTAAAAATATGGTTTTTAAGATTTATTTTTGTCTGTGGATGGCAAGTGCGCATGTGCACAAAGTGCCTCTAGTGGCCAGAAGAGGGTTTGTCCTGTGTTCGGGTCTGTAGCCTCCCCCTCCCCAGCCGTAGAGCCAGGAGATTCTGAGATGTTCTGGGAATCAAATCGGTCTGTAAGAGCAGTCAGTACAAGTTCTTACCACCAAGCAATTTCTCAAACCCCTGCAACACACTTCTTCAGGGTGTATTATAAACTAATGCTGATTTGCACATCTGTTTTATTCACTTATATTCCCGGGGAACATAAAAATATCTTGGATGGTGATGACCTGCATCTCAGCCCCTGGGACCCACCCAGCATACACACTGTGTCATGCACAGGCCTACGTTAAAAAAAATTACCTAACTGATTCAATTTAAAAAAATTCTCAGGTGAGAAGGGTTAATGAATGAAAATCCTTAAGAAGCCCTGACAGTTACACTTGAGTGTGATGTATAAGGAATAACTCAAATTACCATGCTAGAAGGAAGCCAAGATCAGCAACACAACTGTTCCATCCCGAGTGTCACTCAGAGAGCCTCTCTGTTTTGATGAAGCCTCACCTCCAGCGGACATAGGACATCAGACTCCCAAGGTTTCTAATGCAGACATCCTGGGGTGTGGGGCCAGGAAATTTGCCTTCTAATAAGTTCCAAGTGATGGTGCTACTGCTGTTGGTCTCCAAAGAACACGATGGGAAACAATGTCTGCTCAGACACCTCACATTTCCATATTTCACACCTAGGAAAATTACTTTGGTTATCCAGGAGCTTGCTGTCAGTCTAACAGGCAGGCATGGTGATGGACTTGGCTGCTGAGTGGCACTCAGGCGCCATCGGAGGAAGAAGGGATGAGCTGCAATGTGCATCTAGGATTCTGAGAGAGTGGCAAGTTGACACAATATTAGAGGAGAAACATCCAGCTGGTGCCAGATGTGATGAGTGGAAGATGTGCTGGGAAAAACCAAGTTAATTAAAGACAAAGAGAGAGAAAGAGAGACCATTATAGTAGCTCATTCTTGTCATCCCAGCTACTTAGGAGGCTTTGAAGAAGAAGTGTGCCAAGTGTGAGTCCAGTCAGAGGAACGCAGGGAGTTCAATGCTGCGACAACTGAGTGAGACCCTGACTCAATAAATGAATGACTGTCGCTCAGCGGCGGAGTGCTCACTGAGCATGAGTGAGACCCTGACTCAATAAATGAATGACTGTCGCTCAGTGGCGGAGTGCTCACTGAGCAGGAGTGAGACCCTGACTCAATAAATGAATGACTGTCGCTCAGCGGCGGAGTGCTCACTGAGCATGTGTGAGACCCTGGGTTTAATCCCTAGCAACACATACACAGGAGGAGAGAAAGAGAGACAGAGACACAGAGACAGACAGACAGACAGACAGACAGAGAAAAATAGAGACACACATACAGAGGGAGACAGGCAGGCAGACAGAGAAATAGAGACACAGAGAGGAAGGAGAGAGAGAGAAATGATGGAAGGAAAACAGAGGAAGGGAAGGGGGAAGGAAGGAAAGAGAAAGGACAGGGTTGGGGAGGAAGGAGGGAGAGAAGGAAGAAAGAAAACAATGAAGGAAGATCTCAAAAATCAAATGTTCTTCTATTTTCTAAGCCTTTGCCCCATGCAACAAATACTTCCCAGAAATCAACACACTTTCCATTTCACACACAACTATTCCCTGCAATCTTTGTCGGCAGCCTGCTTCACATGGTGACCTCCAGTCTTACACATAAAAAAATCAGAGCCATTAATAGATGCCTGACTAGCTAAAGTCTGCTCTTTCTTTACTTTAACTTTTCCTCTCAACTATGGAAATAACATATGCCCACTGTTGAGATTTTAGAAAACACCTCCATCCTCCTACCACATAGAATGTCACTGTCAACATCTTAGCCCATGCCCATTCAATTCTTAAAGGCATAACAGATTTTCCATTATAATGTAACCACAGTTTCTGTACATTTTTCTTACATGTCATGAACTTGGGGTATTGGGAACCCTCACCTGCCAAGAACTCCAAGCCATATTAACATCTATGTCACCCATGGCTACAGAAACAGCATGTCTAACATTCTAGGCAGAGTGGAGGCCAGGGTTTGGGAAAAATTTGCTGTTGTTGTTGTAGGGTTTTTTAATTTTTTTCTTTTTAATTATGCGCGTCGGGGAGAGGGGTATGTGTACATGTGTGTGCAGTACCCACAGAGTCCAGAAGAGGGTGCCAAATCCCCAGCAACAGGGGTTACAGGCAGTTGTGAGGTGCCCAACATGGGGACTAGGAACTGAGCCCTCTTAACCATGGAACTATCGCCCCAGCCCAGTGTGTTTGGATTACAACAAAGACCGTGAGTTCAGGACTTGGGCAGAAATGGAAAGCTAGGGGAGGAGGGGAGGAGAAACAAGACAGAGGGTTCTGAGGACGGAACCTCATGCTGATACAGCAGACACCTTAGTGACTGAGTCATTTCTCCAACCTCCAATTTGTGCACTTTTATGCTAAGATAGTGACGTGGTCGTGAATAGTACATATATCTGCGTGGCAAACTAGACATTGTTACCATCCTAGGAATTGAGTGTGATATGTTTCCCCATCATACATGGAATGCTCAGTCCCCTGTTGGTGGTGCCATTTTAAGAGGCTCCGAAAATGTTAGGAGGTGGGACCCAGCTGGAGGAATTAGGTCCCTGGAGGGTTATGTCCTTGAGGGTACGTTATCTCTGGCCACTTCCTGCCTCACGAAGGGATAATAGGTGCATACCAGTGCCTCTAGGCTTTACATGGTGCTAGCGCTGGAACCCAGAGCTGCATGCCTGCTAGGCTAGCTCTCTACCAGCAGAACCACATTTTCAGGCCCCTTTTCCAATAGTTTAAGTCCCACAAGCAGCGCTTTCCTAGCTCAGTGTAGAAGCCCTGTCACCTTTTCTTCAGAAAGAAAAGAGACTAACAGAGATGGTCGTGTGACCACTGGGGCTGACAGTGCTGCTTAATCTGCTGAGATTCTTGTTATTGTCCTGGCGATTGTTTGCAGTCTACAGACTTGTAGAAAAGCCAGGCATAGTTACTGAGGTCAAGGAAGAGAGAATGTAAAAGGCTTCCTGTAACAAGTAAGCTCACTGAACAGTAACTGGCTCTCTCCTCCCCAGCCTAAGGGGCATCTCTGTCAGACATTCCAGAATACAGATGGGGTCCTGGTGTGAGGTACAAAGGAAGGAGGGGTGCCACCATAGAGTGATGAAGACCACACTTCTCAGTGGTCACAATTAGCCAGTATCATTGTTTTGTAGCAATCCCCACCCTGGAGAGAAGCTTTTTAACAGGAAGCAAAGAAAGCTTACAAGGTTTAGAAAGTTCCTCAGATTTACAAGATTCACAAGTCCCTCCCTTCCCAGGGTTATATAAGCAAAAACAGTTGCTAGGAAGAGGAGCTTCTCTTCTTAGCTGAGCTGCTGCAAGTTCTGAATAGAGCTGAACGGATGCAGCTTTTCTGAGTTGTTACCCATGCTAGAGTGCGTTTCCAGTGACACAGAGGCCTTTGATTTGTTCAGCCAGATTCCTGTTAATAACCCCAGAAAAGTCATTGATTTGCTAAGTTTAACTTTTATCTGTCACTGGTTCCCTCCCTGGGGTAATTAGACATTTGTTCATGTCTCTTCAGGAATCCAAGTCTTTTCAGCCCTTTCCTTTCTTCCTCTATATTATTACAATACATCCCAAGTCCCCAGGCCACCTTCAAACAGAATTTCACATTTCCTCCCCTATCATATCCCTGCAATAACATCAAGAACACAGAAACTTGGAACATGGAAGGGGAAGAAGAATACAAGAAAGTTTCTGAAGTTATCAGCTGAGCATGGTGGTGAGTGTCTGTAATTCTAACACTCAAGGCTGAGGCAGGAGGATCAGAGTTTGAGGCCAGCTTGGGATACACAGCAGGACCCTGTCTAAAAGGAAAGCAAAGCCCTGGCTGTGGACTTAGATCAGTGGTAATAGATCAGTTGGTAAAATACTTGTCATGCAAACATGAGGGCCTGAATTCCATCCCCAGAACCCTTACAAAAATTCACGTGTGGTAGCAGGTACTTGTAAAATCCCAGCACTGGAGAAAGCAGAGATAGGGAATCCTTGGCCAGCCATTCTATGCTGATTTACAAGTTTTTGAGAGACCCTGTCTCAAAAGAAAGGGGTGGAAAGGATATTGGCTTAGAACAACACGTGAGGTTGTTCTTTAGGCTTCTACATGCAATGGATGCACACATACACCAAAAGTTTTACAAGTTATAACCATCTAAGAGGCTCCTGAACTTGATGCCAGGGGCTCTGTGAGCCTCATACATAGGTACAGAATACCCATTTGGATCAAACCATCTACAACATGGCTTGCAGGCCATATCCCTTAGGACAAAAGCTAAGGGTGTAGCTAGTTACAGTTCACCAATGTCAAATCAATTCCCTACTTACATACAATAGGTCATAATTTTAGGACTGACACTGAGGGATGAATAGTTGGTTTTGTTGATTTAGAATTGCACTTGATTTTATTTTACCCTTGGCAATGTGGGCTAGAACTCCAGTAAAGGAAAGAGCATCAGGAAAAGGATTTAATTAGGAAGATGAGCTCAGTGCTTCATTAGATTTCTTGTCAATGATGTAGCAAAGAGCCTCCGCCTTTGCGTTTCCTCTGAGGTGAAAGGGATGCAGAACTGGAGAGAAAGCAAGGCTTGTGGCAGCAATGTCAGATCAGGAGTGGAAGCTCAGGCTGGGGAGATAGCTCAGTCAGGAAGCGCCTGCTTAGCAAGCATGAGGGCCTGAGTTCAATTTCCAGCGTCATTTTAAAAGCTAGACTGGTGTGTGCTTGTGATCCCTGTATGGGAGAGGCAGGGATGGGTGGGTCCTTGGGACTCTCTAGCCAGTTAGCCTAGCCTGATTGATAAAGCCCAATGAGAGACTCTGGCACAAAAGAAGATGGTCAGCTCCTGGTGAACAATGCTCGGAGCTGACTTCTAGCTTCCACACACAGTGTGTATGTGTATATGCACACCTGCATGCGTGCACATGGGAACAGAGATAGCCCGCCTGTAATCCCAATGCTGGAGATGTAGAGGCAATCGCTCACTGGCCAGGCAGCTCAGCCTACTTGGTATGCTCGGAGCCAATGAGAGGCTCTGCTACAAAAAAACAGTGGATGGTGCCTGGGGATGTCCATCGACCTCCATACACACATGCACACACATGCACCTGCTCTTACGCAAGAACATATACACACACATACACAAAAGCTAAGTCGAAATGCCCTCATGCCTTTTGCCCTGCGCTCCGTCTGATCCTTCGCTTTCATGGAGGCCAGCACCATGCCAGGACACTCCAATGGCACTGTGGAGAGGCCGTGATGGTGGAGACCTGAGAACAGGTTGCCAGCCAAAAGTAGGAGGCAACAGCCAACAGGAGGCAGCCTAAAGTACATCCCTGAGCCCCAGCCAAGCCTCTAATGACCAGAGCAGGCAACCTGAAAGCAGTCCCCCCGC
>CM053766.1:98096642-98186354 GCA_028658305.1 Pachyuromys duprasi
GGGGAGGGTGAAATAAGACAATCCCAAGGGCTTTCTGACCAGTGAGGTTAGCTGAATCAGTAAATTCTGGGCCAGTGAGACACCCTGATTCAAAAAAATAAAGGCAGATGGCTCCTGAAGAACACATATGTACATACACATGAACACATACAGCCACACAAAATACATTTTTAAAAATAAATAAACTTGGATGCAGTTTCTCCCATTGGCTCACTTTGCTGAACCCTGTCTTACCAGTCTGGAGGAGGGAGACCTACAGCATAACAAACCGACAGAGGATTTGTGGTCACAGCAGTATGACAGAGCCATGCTAAAGAGAGTCCGTGCTGTGTTAGAAAAATGGTGCCTGAGAGTCTGTGCTGTGTTAGAAAAATGGTACCTGGTCCTGGAGCTGCTATTTGGTGAAGAATCTGAAGAATTGGGGCCACCATGTAAGATAAGGATCAGATACACATGGTTCCTTTCTTCCTCTCTGAGATGGGACCAGGGGAAAAAAAGCAGAGAGTTCAGGATCCTCTTAGGCCAGGGTGGACCATGAATGCAGAGCACAGGGTAGAAAGGATTCCTGGGAACTGAAGAAAGGTGCACAGGGTAGGAACGCTTGTCCAGACTCAACCTGGACGGGCTGGAAAGTGACATTATGGTTCAAATCTGAAATGTCTCCCACAGGGTCATGGTTTAAATTATTTGATGGCTCTATTTTAGGAGCTTACAGGATCTTGACAAGATAGTCCCTAGAGGAAGAGCCGTAGGAGAAGTGATGGCTGACCCCTTTCTGGATCTCTCTCTGCTTCCTGTCCACTCTTGCGCCATGTGCTCCCACCACCATGCCGCCCTGCCCAGATGCATGGGGCCAAGTGACCATCTGAATCATCTCAAACAGTGAGCCAAAATGACTCTTTCTTCCCCTAAATTGTTTCTGCCATCTATTTTTTGCCACAGCCAAATGGAAGGTATCCGTATGTTTGTTGCCTATATGCTAGGTGAGTATCAGAGTAAGATGAGAGAGGAAGAAAGAACTGTTAACCATATGCTTATCTATTGTAGGAAAATGTATTTACTGGGAAAAAACTGTTTTAAGAAATACTGTCTTTTGATGGTGTTTGTATTTTTTCTATTTTTCCTTGTTTTTATTTCTTCATTTTTTGTTTGGTATTGTTTTGGTTTTGTTTGATTTTGTGAGAAAGTATCTCACCCTGCAAACTTTGTAGCCCAAGCTTGATTCAAACTCATAGCAATCCTCCTGCCTCAATCTCCTAAGTACCAGGATCACAATATGTACCACCCTGCCCAGCTTCAATAGTAATTTAGATGCCTAAAAAGAAATTCAATTCAATGGAACTTGACAACTCATTTAGCTCATGTTTTAAAAACAAAAGATTAATAACCCATTCCCCCAATTCCATAACCATGAAATAATAGTCACATTTTAAAAGAGAAGTGATGTAAAAATGATTTAGTGGCACTCTAATAATTAAAGTGTAGGCATCAGTAATCTCCAACAAGAATTCACAAGACAGGACTGGCTGTAAATTGATGGCATGAGATGCAAGTCTTTAGATAAGACCATTGTATCATATGAAGTACAGCAATCGTGACGGGATCCAACACAAACTACCGTGTAGCCAAGGTAGTCTCTTGGGATTGTCAGGTTTGAGCTAGAACCTACTTAGACCAAGCTCACACACATACAGAGGGGATGGGGGTAAGGGAGGAAGCAGAAGGGAAGGGGAGAGGGAGAGAGAGAAAGAGATACACATTCTTTCTTGTATCTTTTTCTGTATATTTGTTTTTCTCTCCTCTCCCTCTTCTCTCCTTCTACTCTCTCTCCCCTCAAACTGCTGTAGAAGAAATGAAAGCTACCATGCTGTGAACTGTGAACCTGCAATTCTCACTTTCCCAGAGGAAGTTTACCTAAGCAACGGGGTACTACAGTAATCGTACCCTATATGAGAGATGACACACTAACTAAGGGGACCAACTCCTGCCACTGAGAGGACAGATAGAATCCGACTGGAAGCACATACTACAGAGCTCTCAGCACCTATATGGCATAGGGCCACCACCTCTTTCCCTAAACCCTCTGAGATAGTGGTTCTCAACCTGTGGGTTGTGACCCCTTTGGGGGAGCCATATATCAGTACTGCTGCATATGAGACATTTATATTATGATTCATAACAGTAACAAAATTACAGTTATGAAGAAGCAACGAAACAATTTTATGGGGGGGGGAGAGTTACCACAACATGGGAAGCTATATTAAAGGGCTGAAGCGTTAGGAAGGCTGGGAGCCACTGTCCTAGGGGGAGACCTCCACTCTGTCTCACGGGACTGATTTCTCTTCAGAACCCCTTCCACACCAGTTTGCCTATGGCATTAATAACCCTGTCCCCTGTAAACCTCTTACCCAGAAACACAACCTGCCTCAGTGTCTCTCTTGAACCCCTACACTGAAAACATTTATGAGTTTAGCCCAAAGTAAAAAGTTTATATGGAAGCCAATATCCCCTTTTCAAGGTCTTCATGAGAAAGCCCTTCATGAGTCAGACGTGGAAGAATTCCACTTCCACAAATGCAAAGTCTCTGTTCCATGGAAAAAAAATGTGAGGAGACAACTTAGTTCTCTGAACCCTAACTGAGAAGAGTGTGGGCTTCAACTGAGACATCCAATTCAAAGAACATCTATCACTCCAGTCCAAGAGAGTTCATTGCAGTCTTAATAGACACCCAAGACGTCACAGTCAAATTAGTTGATCCCAGAAAACACGATACCACCAGGCTTAATTCTTATGTGAAAAATCTCACTTACCTGCCAGAAGATGCTGTCTATCGTATTTCCAAGAAAACCATCTCGACCTTCTGAGGACACCAGCTTGGGCCCAAGAATTGTCATGAATTCATCAAAATCCACCTGCCCATCTCCTGGAAGGAGAAAAGAGATATGTGTGTGGGAAAAGTACATAAATGTGATCAACAGCCCTGGATGCAGTAAACAACTCTATGTTTTTCTCCTTGGCATGACCTAAATAAAATAAAAAGAGCGGGTGATGCAGCAGAATTGTTTAACACTGTTTGGTTTATTTTCCCTAGTACTGGGGATTGAACTTGAACCCAGGTGCCCAGGCATCCTACAGTGGTGCTTTAGCACTGAGCCATACCTCTCGCCCCTCACTGGGGGATTCTAGGCAGGTGCTGTACCACTGAGCCAGGACCCTAACCCCTCACTGAGGGATTCTAGGCAAGCACTCTACCACTAAGCCACAATCTAAGTCCCTTACTGGGAGATTCTAGAAACACATTCTACCACTGAGCCATAACCCCAACTCTTCACGGGGGAGGGGGAATGGTGTTTAGGTAGATACTTGTCCTGGGTAGATTTTTGTTGTTGTTCTTTGGGAAGAGGAAACAATAGAGAAATGTCCACAGAAGATACATCTGTAGTCAAGCCTGTGAGGTATTTTATTGATTAATGATTGATGGGAGAGGACCTGCCCCTTTGTGAGTGGTGCTGCCCCCAGGAAAGTGGTCCTGGATGGTATAAGAAAACAAGCTGGACAAGCCAGTAAGCAGCACTCCCCAGAGCTTCTGCTTCACTGCTTACCTCCAGTTCAGGTTCCTGCCCCAACTGCCCATCATGATGAACTATGATCTGGACATGTAAGCTGAAATAAATCCTTTTTTTCTTCAAGTTGCTTTGTTCATGGTGTTTTCTCACAGCAGTAGAAATCCTAGACAGTATTCTACACTAAACCAAGTCCCAGCCTTTCACTGGCTCTGCATACACAGCATGTATATGCATACACAAACCATACACACACAGGCTTAGCTGTGTAGCATTTGCATTTGTGTAAATATGCTCTTTGATCTTCACAGCATGATGAAATTCCTGATGAGACATTTCTCATGCCTTTCCCCATCATTAAGCAATTCATGGCTGTATTCTATCTAAATGCTCACCTAGCACCTCCTACTTAGCATGACCATACCTACCATCTGCTTCACCTTTATACCTCGAATTGCCCAGCCATATGTGACAGAAGTCACAACTTTATCAATTGTACTCATACATAAACAAAGCTGGTATGTCTAAAGGGTTTAACCCCTTGAATACTTGTTGAAGTTCTCTCTACCATTCTCTCAGTAGATAATTCCCTTTATAACAAGCTTGGTGGGCCACTTCCAAGAATCAACACTTGCATTTGGAATTATGGTATCATGCTGCTACCTCCATGCCATCATCAGTATAGTATGAGATGACTTCCCCCAAAGGAAATATGATACTGTTCTACATACTTAAGTGATATTTTTTACCCAAACCAATAAAAACACAGCACAATCTCCGAGTCTACTTATCTCTCTCATACCCCTATCATCATACATGCATAAAAGGCAACGAGTTGTTTTCACAGCTCTGGACTTATGTACCTGCTGCTACATATCCCTGGGGATGTCTTTATCCATGGTATACCTGCTGAATTCCATCTTGTTCTCAGAGGAGGAGCTTCAGTGCTCAGTTACTGTTTTATTCCTTCCTGGCCATACCTTGTCTCACTAGAAAGGGTCTGCCATTTTTTTCTTTCTTTTTGGTATTGATATAGCTATTTGCTCAGAATTGCAGCATTCCCCATTAAAATGAAGAGGTAGTTCACAAGACCTAGGAAGCTCAGGGGTCTCATAAGGCCCGGGAAGCTAGGGAAATAATCATTGCTTGGGAAGCCCAGGAAACTCACAAGATTCACAAGGCTTCTCCTTAGTTGGCTTCTCGTTATCATATCTGCCTTCAAGTGACCTATGACACTCTATGAAATCCTTTGCCTGTACTTCTGTAAGTAACTCCTGTAAACTCATTGATTTAACAAGCCAGACTTTGGTAGAATCATTTCTTTGCTCTGTTATCAGTGCCTATCTGAAATGAACAGATGTTTGTTTACATCTCCCCAAGAAAAGTCACAGCAGAGCCTCCTACTAGCTTCATGTGTGTCTATTACAGAACTTAGCACCTGCACTCCAGTCACAGTTTGCTGACTCTAACTCGAACTTAATTATGTAAGGTCAGAGACCAAATCAGTTATGTAACTATTTCCTGTGAAATGAAACATTCCCTCCCGGAGGGAGAATCATTAAGACTAGGGGAAGTCAATAAAACAAGACACAGAAAGCCTCTAGAACTTACAAGACTTAAAAAGTCCTTCTAAATGTTATATAAGTAGCTACTATGGGAAGCAGGGCATGTTTCCAACCTGTTGACCTGTTAACCAAGTGCAAGAAGCTCCAAGAAAGAAGCTTTGGTGAGTCATCACCCATGCTGGGCAGACTTTGAGTGATACAGCTGCCTGTGAGTCACCCATACTCCTGTAAGCAATCCCAATAAACTCACTGGTTCACAAAAGTAGGCTATAGTGGAGTTACTTTTTTGATTTGCCATCTGTGCTCTATTTGGGATGAATAAACATTTGTTCATGTGTCAGCAGGAAAAGTCACCCAACAAGGCTTGAGACATTTATGTATATTGATTGCCAGAACACATATAGAGTATGTGCTTGTAGAATGAATAAGTGATGTCTCTTAATTGGTTTCCTTTGTTCAGTTAAGCATCACTTTATTTTTTTGTTTTGTTTTGTCTTTTGCTGTTATTTGTTTTCAGGTTAGAGATGATGCTACCAAAAGGTAATATCAAGTCAACTTCACCAGGCAAAGTGGACCCTCAGAGCACTGAGTGACCCACAGCAAATCACCAACATGGCATTAGAAACCCTTAGAACTAACTGTTTAAACTGGCAACACTGCCAACAGCTTTCTACATCCTTACCTTAGCTTCAGTCAGTGAAGCAGTGTGGCAAAACGCAGACTCAGACATTTATCTACTCTCAGAGTAAGTATCTGTGCTTCCAAGGAGCACTCATTCAAAACCTGTGCTCAGAGGCCAAGTAGATGTCATCATCAAGATGCCAATAACTCAGTACGGATTGTCCAGGAACACATTTCCTCATGGATGAGACTTGTGGGAAGATCAGGGAGGTATGGCAAGCTGGTAGGAAAGGGAAGATTAATTCACCAAATAGGGTGGGGCAGTCAGTGAACTGCTGAGTGGAAATCAATTTTTCTCTCACGGTTTGACAAGATAAAGGGAGCTAGAATTTCACCCTTGCTGGTATGTTAAGAGTGTGCATATAAGTAACAGATTCCCACTAGCTGTTCAGATTAGCAAGTACTTCTAAATAGAAAACTCTCCAATACAACACTTCCAGAGACACAGAAAGAAGGCATTCTGATGTGCTACTGGTACATTTGTTCTTAGGTATAAATGGGAAGTATCTGTTAGGCTAGGAAGAGAAGAAAGAAGAAAAAAGGGAGGAGGAAGAATGGGAAGGTGAAGAAGAGGAGGAAGGCAGGAGGAAAGAGGAAGGAGAAGAGAACAGAAAGGAAGATGGGAGGAGGAGGATGAAAAAGAGGAGGTGAAGAAGGAAAAGGAGGGAGGTGAGGAGAAGAAGGAAGATTAAGTAGGAAGGGAAAGAAAACACAAGAGGAGAAGGAGTAAGAAACACTAGACTCCTACATTCCTGAAATATGTACAGTAGACACAGTTCACAGTCACTGTCTGCCTCACCCATGGTGAGCTCTGAGCGTTATAAAGTCTTTGAACTTCAGCTCAAGGACATAGGTCTATTTGTGTGCAGACCTCATGAGATCTTATGTGTCCAACAAGCTGGACACTCACAGTCCTGCTCACTGTCTAGCCAGTGCTATTCTCTCCCACTTGGAAGACTAGCCAGGGGGCTGGCCCATGCTTCTCAGCCTGAGGAAAATAAAACTATATTTGAAAATTTCACCTTTCCAATAAGAAAGGAGCGGCTACCTACTTCCTCACCCCCTGCAAAAGCTCAGAGGTTCAAAGTATTTTGCATCTCAGGGATCCTCAGGAGTTCTGTTCCCACTCATTACAGCACCAGGCAGTACTCACAAGTAGACACTACTTTCTGCCCAAGACTCCACTGGAGCAAAAACTTACCAGCAGAATAATGCTTCCATGATCTACCTTAGCCAGGGAAAAAATAAGCAGCCCATTTACCTCTTACGAACTGTGGTCTGGCAGGAGGAACTGGAGAGATGGCTTAGTCCTTGCAAGTATTAGGAACTCAAGTTTGGGTCCCCAGAAGGCATGGCAAGTGACCTATAATTCCAGCCCGGGAAGCTGAAAACAGGTGATACCCCAGAACAAGCCGTCTATCAGAAGTAGCTACCGTATCAGGGGATGATTCTGCGTTTGGTTGAGATACCCTGCCTCAATGGATAAGGTGAACAAAATGATTATAAATCATTTAAAACATCAACCTTGGACCTCCATATGAATGAACAGAGAAGTACATGTGCAACAGCACAGCCTTGCACTCCAAGACATGCATGAACATGCACACACACACTGGCACACACAGGCACACACAGGCACACACAGGCACACACAGGCACACACGCACATGTACACATACACACTGTAACCTAAATCAGCCTCATGGGCTGGAAAGATGGCTCAGTGGTTCAGAGCTCTCATTGATCTTCCAGAAGACTTGAGCTCAGCTAGCAGCACCCAAATCAGATGGCTCACAACCACCTGTGACTCCAGGGGTCTCACACCCTCTTATGGACTCTGAGACTGTCTGCATGCACATGTAAAAACACACAATTAAAAAACAAAATCAATCTTTGATATGAACAAAGAGTTCTTACCCCCATAGGTTTTGCTTAATCATTTAAAAAGAGTAATAATAAGAAACAGGAGGTGGCTGTTCAATTTTCTAGATGCCAGGTATATGAGTACACAAATTTATTTCAACTCTAACACTATGAAGAATTTTCCCAATTTTCACCTTACCACTGGTAAAAGTTAGGTAAGAAGGCGTCAAATGGAAAAATGCCAGAAAGCACATGGCACAGTAAGGGCTCAACTTGGAACCCCAATATTAACCCTATGGTAGAGCATGCCCCTGTGCATCAGAGACCCCAGTGCACGCTCTTGGTAAGGTTTATATTTTTTCCCAAAGTCTGAGAGTTATAATGTGTTTTCCTCTCACAGCCCTGAGGAAAGGATTTAATGGGAAATTGGGAAAGGTGACCTTTGGGAATTTTAATGTAAATGGCCACTGTCTAAAAGCCACATGTTCCCCAGACTGCCACTGTGCCTGCAGTGAGCATCCTTAGTCATCATCACAGATGGCTAGTTCCCAGAGGATCCAGGGCACTCACACACAACCCAGCACACAACTTAAATTTCTCCCACTCCCTCACCCCCACCCTTCCCAAAAAAAGAAAAATTGGGCTGGTAAACAAGTCGAAACAGGGTAGGGTCACCACAAATATCCATTACTGAGTGTCCCCAAAGATAAGTGTGAAACAGTTCTTGGACCAGTCACCTTGTATGAAATGCATGCTGTACCTTTGCAAGTTTGTGTGCATGTGCACGCATGTGTGCATGTGCACGCATGTGTGCCGAGACCAGAGAGTTGGTATAATGTTCTTGTGAAATGTATGCAATTTACCCTTGTTCATTCAAATGCTGATTTCTCTCCCCCACTATCTGGTTTCAATCCAGACATTGCATTGTAATGTTTATTCTAAGCATCACCTGTCTCAAGTCTGTATAAACATGCCACCATTTGCCCCAGCCAATGCTAAGCAATGGAGAAGATAGGGTGGGACATCCTGGTCCAGAAGGGAGGAGAAGGAAACAAATGTGTGGGGGGCAGGGGGAGTCAGAGAGGAGAGACCGACAGAAGAGGACTTGGAACCATGAGGAGAGACAAACCAGGCCTAAGATATGCCTAAAAGCAGGTGTAATGTGGGAAATCTGAATGGGAGGAAACTATGCGGGCTTGGAGGTTTAGGATGGAGTAACTATTGCCCAGCATTGTCTCTAGGTTAATTAAATAAATCCTAATCTCTGTGTGGTGATTTGGGTATACAGCTGGCTTAGGAATTACCACTGTTTAACTAAAAGATAAGTCAATAATAAATATTAATAACCCACAACACCAGAGGCTAACTTTGGTGGTTGTTCTTCATGTCTACCTTGTTTATCTGAAAGTGGATCTGGGAGTCACCAGTTCTGTTAGACTGCCTGGAACCCTCTTGGCTCTGCCTCCCAGTGCTGGAATTTCGGATATGTGCCATTGCCTCTTGCTTTTGCATTGTGCTAAGAATCTGAGTTCAGATGCTCATGGCAAGCTCCTTCCCAACTAAGCCATCATTCCAAGCTACAGAGGATTTTTGTGGACACTATTTATTAGCACACTGTAAAAAATAATAGGGTCCCCGTGAGACTTTTAAGACACATGTAACACACACATACCTCTTTCATCCTCTCCCCCCTTCCTACTGGTCCATTTTCTTTTTCCAAATACTCTCTCTTCTACTTTCATGCCTTATTTAAAAAAAAATAAATTCCACTCCCAAGAGGGCCAGGAATTTGGATTTAAAAAAAAGTACACAAATAGATGGAAGACTATTTATCTAAGTCCAGCTTATTTTGCTTTCCAAAGGATTCTTAACTGTAATATCTTTAAAATTACATTTGAGGTGGGCCAGAGTGTGTACACAAGCATGTGTGGGGGTCAGAGTGTCCTTTTGAAGCTTGCGGGAGTTACGTGTCCCCTTTCACCATGTGGGTCCCAGGGATCAAACTCGGATCATTAGGCTTGGTGGTTGGCACCTTTCCCCACTGAGCTATCTCAACAGGCTGGTTGTGAAATCTTTCATTTAGTAATGGTTTTATGTGGATCTTGACTAAGGAAGGAAATACACAGAGAAGGAAACTCAGTGCTTCCAAGCTCTCTTCCTGTCAGTGGCTTGCACTGATCTTGATCCACTTAGCAAGGGGTACAGGGATCCAGCCTGCAAAGGGCTGGGTCTTCTGGCTTCCTACTGCTGTGTGAGACACAGTAATGGACTTGAACTAGGGCGTGAAGCTGCAGGGGGTCTAGGACTGTACAGTGCTCATTAAGAATAGCCAGCTGAACCTTCCAGGAAGATGGAAAATAATCATAAACTCCCTGGAAAAAAAGTGAAAGAAAGGAAAGGAACAGACTGAAAAAAGTTGCTGAGCATCGGTGGGTAATGAGGCCAACAAGTAGAGGGAAGCATAAAGCGTGTGGCCAAGAAGCCATCCCGACCTGTGAAATCTACCCCTGGAGTGACAATTACACGCAGTAGGCATATTTCAAGCTGTAGAAGTGATGTGTACAACCCACTGCTTAGGCCAGAAGCCGAGGACCGTGGTGGGTCCATAAAATCATTATACTTGATGCCTTAGGCTCCTCAGAGGTCATCCTTAACAGTTTTCAGTAAATCCTTGAGATGGGGAAGGAACCTAAGAAGCTACAAAGGGATGAGGTGTGATGGTCAATCGCCATCATCAACTTGATCTTACCTGAGGAACAAAACCTTTATTTCAGCTTGTGGGGGTTGGGGAGCTAGGGGGGAGGGTGTTAATGAGTCATGGTGGGAATGGCACAGCAGCTGAGACCCCACTTGGTTCTGGCAGCCTGAGCTAACAGTGCAGCTTCCTCACAGGGGAGCACACCAGGAGGTAGAGAAAGAATCTGACCTCTATGCAGGCTGTAACTCTCAAAGCCTATTCCCCAGTGACTGTTCACCAACAGGTCTCAGCCCTTAAAGGCTCTGCAATGTCCCCAAACAACCAAGTGTTTTAAGGTGCCTATGGAGGAGGGGCATTTCATATCCAGACCACAACAAGGAGAAAATACAGGACTGAATCCCGAGATAATACAGGATGAGCCAGTAATGGAGACAATGGGACCATGGGTTCTAGCCCCCTACTGTGAAGTGCTCTAAACAGATGGGGGTGGGAAGGAACACCATACAGTGCATGTTGGGAGATTTCTTTCTCTTTTTTATGTGTGTGTGTGGAGCATGTGACAATGCATGTTCATGTGGGGGCTCACATGTGTGTGTAAATGCACATGTACACATATATGTGGGTGTGAAGGTCAAAGGTTGACAATTGGGTGTCTTCCTCCTACCTTATAAACTGAGGCAAGGACTCTCAATAGAGCATGCTGATTTGGCTAGTCAAGGCTCTCTCCCTAGCCCTTCTGTGTAACATATCACTTCTTAATCAGAACTCTTCTAAGTTATCATATTTAAAGAGCTGTCAAGTAGATGATGGGAGTTAAACCCTGTTAGTGTGTGTGTGTGTGTGTGTGTGTGTGTGTGTGCTTGAGATAAGGTCTCAATTTAGTTGAGGTCTTGGTGCAGTTCAGGATATCCTCTAATTCCCAATCCACCCGCCTCAGCTTCTTGAGGGACAGGATTACAGATCTGTGTACCATGTTCCCACCAGCACTTTCTTTCACTGACTACTTACTAGCCCAAGCAGCTATGCATAATGCATACTATATCCCAAGAGCTGGACCATTCCAAAAGCAAAATGAGGAGAAAAAACAGTCCACAGCCTGCTGATCTCTACATTGACAGTTGAAAACAGAAATAATACAGAACACAATGCCAAAGACAGGAGAGACAGGTTGAGCACCAAAATAAAATAAAACGAACACCTCCCCCAAGTTACTCACTGCCAGAGGAGCAGGCTTGAGGAACACGCCTGTTTGGATCCTCCGGATGCAGCTGAGCAGGCAGAATGTTTGCCTAACGTGTACAATACCCCAAAAATTACAGAAACTGAGTGTGGTGGTGAACTTGGCCCTCCCAGGACTCTCTGTAAGAATGTCAGATTAATAATTGTTGTCAGAGAGACCAGAGAGACTTCATCCAGCAAGTGATGGGAGCCCACAGCCAAATATTAGGCAGAGCTCAGGAATTCCCATGGAGGAGCGGGAGGAAGAAATGGGGGAGACAGGGGTTCAAGGACTGTACAAGGACATGGCCCATAGGATGAACTGGCTGGGACTCAAGTGGGCTCACAGAATTCAGGGATCCTGTTTGGATCTTCTGCATATATGTTAGGGTTGCATAGCTTAACATTCCTGCGGGACTCCAAACAGTTGGAGCAGGGGCTGCCTCACTCTTTTGCCTGCCTTTGCAACCCATTTCCTCCTACTGGGTTTGCCTTGTCCAGCCTCGATGTGATGTATGTGCCTGGTCTTGTTATGCCCTACTTGGTTGATGTCCCTGGGAGGCCTGCTCTTTTCTGAGGGCAGTAGATGGGGGTGTGAATCTGAAAGAAAGAAGTGGGAGTGAGGCGGCGAGAGACGGGGGGAGGGAAGGGCAGGGAGAGGAAAACGCAGCTGGAATGTAATATCTGAAAGAAGAATAAATGAAAATAACAATAATATAAAAGAGTGCCATGTTAGAATCCAGCCTCTGCTCAGGTCACAGCACCTGCAGTGCTCCCTGCAGTGCTCCCTGCTTTCATAGTCATCCCCACACCCTATGAGACACTCACTGTGCAGCTTCAGCTCAGAGACTTCCTGGGAAGTGAGTTTACATCAAAGCTGCTAATGGTGGCCATACATCCAGTTCCCAAGACCCTTTCCTTCCTCCTGCCTAAGAATCAAAGAGCCTGGCTTTTGCTTTGTAACCTTCCCCATCCTCAGAGACTGCAAAACACATCTGCTTTATAGATTCTGGTGCCTGATCAAGACACCCCACCATGCTTTCTGTCTTTGGTGCTGGGGTCTAAACTCTTATTAGAGTTCCCACCACCTTCCTGCCTCTCTGTCTGTCTTTCCACTGCATCAATAGCTTTTCTAACAAATATTTTGTTCCCCAGTAATCCATTTCAGGGTCCCTATTGAATTCCTACCCCCATCCAAAACAATAAAAGCAGGAAGATCAAGAGCTCAGGGCTGTCTTTGGCTACACAGTGACTTTGAGGCTAGCCTAGGCTACTTGAGATCCTATCAGAAAGAAAGGAGAAATAGAAAATAAAAGAAAAGATATAAGGGAGGAAGGAGAGAGAGAATGCAGAAAGAAGGAAGGGAGTGGAAAAAATGAAATGAAACAGAGAGAACAAAGGAGAAGAATTGTTTGGAGTCAGACTGGAAGAATAGAACCCTCTGTAAACAAGAGGATAACTGGACACAGAAGGTTCTTGTTAGTGGGAAGAGGAGAGAAGAGAGACCAAGACAGAGTGGGGGGAAAGGGGTCTGGCTTCCATAAGGGGCAAGGCAAGGGCATCATCAATGCACTCACAAAGTCAAGGTCTACTTGGTATCCACTGGCAGGAAACTGCAACTTCTAATTCAAATCAAGAAATACACAAATCCATTATGTTCCAGCCATTGCGCTAGACCCTGGGGACACGGCAGGGAACAGCGCAGGCATAGTTGTCATCCTTTAGAAATTAGTTTGGGAGGAGAGACAACCAAGGACTCAAAATCACATGTCTGTTATGAAAGGGAAAATGGCATAGACACAGGCTTTCTCAGACAGTGGGTCTCTACAGTGTAACTCCTATGAGGGAGCCCCCAGACCTTCTGTCTGAGCAAGGGCCATGGCTAAGTTGGTGCAGTGTTTCTCCTGAAAGCATGTAGATCTGATTGCTGTGCTCATGTGAATATTCAAGCATTACGGCACTGGAGAGTGGGCAGAGGAAGATCCATGGAGCTCATTGGCCAGACAGCCTAGCCTGCTTGGCAAGTTCCAGGCCAGTGAGAAACAGTATCTTTAATTTTTTTTAAAATTGGATTATGCTTGAGAAAGGATACCTGTGATTGTCTTCTTGCACATGCACACACAACCATTTTATGGGTTAAAACTCACAATTCTCCTGCCTCATTCTCTCAAGGCTGACAAGTGTCCTTCACCACACCTCAACTTTGCCATGACTCTTAAGGTCATTTGGAAGAATACACAGACAATAAAAACTTTAAAATAATTAAGGATGGAAATCTATATCTGGTACTAAAATGTATTCTAGAATTAGAAAATTATTTCCAGGTAAGAATGGATGTGAGATAACACTAGGCAGTTCAGAAAAAAAAAAGCCACAGTAAATACAGATAATGCAACAAATAATTGAGTGTGGGAAAAGGCTTCTTTCTCAAATGGTAATGGAAAGATAAGAATTTGGGGAGAAAAAAAGAATTTTGCTCTTCACTGGATTTTATTATAAAATATAAAACATAAGCCACTCAGTATTAAGAGCAAAGAAGATCTGTAAGTTCGAGCACAACTTATTAAATTTACTAAGACCCCTGTATCAAAATGGAAAAGTAGAAAGAGCGCTACAAGTAAAGCTTGGCACTAATGTCCTTGCCTAGACTCCACTAGTGAGGGGTTAGGGGCACAGCTCAGTGATAGAGCCCCTGCCTAGAATGCCTCAGTGAGGGGCTGGGGGCCTGGCTCAGTAGTAGAGTTCATGGCTTGAATTCTAAAGTGAAGGGTTAGGAATATGGCTTGGTGGTAGAGCACTTGCCTAGAATTACCCAGTGAGGAGCTGGAGTGTAGTTCAGTGATACAGCATCTGCCTAGTAAATACAAAGCCCCAATACCACTAGAAAAAAAAAGGATAAGCACAGAAGAATAAACCTTTATAATGCACTCTGCATGTTAAATAATGATAGACTCAATTAAACATTTAGCAATAAGCTAGCAAAACATTAGGCAGAGAATTTGGCAGTGGGATAGCTTTTTTCAATGCCAAAGGACTTCATTAGGAGATTAATACAAAGGATGAGATCAGATAATTCACAAAGGAAAAAAAAACATAAACATAAAACACATGGAAAACATCCAAGTTCAATAATATGAAAATAAATGCAAATGGAAGCAATAATAAGAGAATTTTCCCATACACCCAGGAAGCAAAGATTTTATTTTTAAGTAAAGTGATGGAAGGTGCAGTTGGCTAAGCCTACTCACACTGCCGGGAACGGACATTGGCAGGTCCTCTTTGATGGCCATTCTGTTTATAGTGAAAGCTTTGTTCTAATGTTCTTTTCCTTTGATTTGGTAATTCTTTTTCTGGAATCCATCCTAAGGAATTTAGTTAGAAATTTGAAAGATTTCTGCTTTGTGCTGTTCATCATAGTATTGTGTATAGAAGTGTAACTTTAGGAAAGAATAAAGAACAAAAATAAGAAATAAAAGTTCAACCCATACCTTCCACTTTCCTATAAGTCATACACTTAAAAATTAAAATAACATTTTCCTATCCATTTTATTTTACATTGCTCATTACTTGTTTGGGGAAAGGAATAACTGGGAATTGAATATTGGACCAAGGGCTTCAAGCATGCTAGATAGGTACATCCCAGGGGATACTACCAGCCAACCTAGCTTACTTGGAGAACTCCAGGCTGGACAAGAGACCCTGCCTCAAAACTACAAGGCTCTACTGCTGATCCACCCCTTCATCCTCACTGGGAAGATTCTAAACAAGTGCTCTATCACTGATCAACACACCCAGCATCTCACTAGGAGAAGAGACAAGTGCTCTACCACTGAGCTAAGCCCTCAGCTCCTTACTGGGTGATTCTAGGCAGACACTTCCACTGAAACATGCCCCAGCCCCTCACTAGGGTATTCTGAAGCAAGTAGTATATTACTTCCCAGCCTCTCATTGCAGAACTCTAGCCAAGTTTTCTACCACTGAGCCACACACACAGGCCTCTTTTCATACTTTATGAGACAGGATCAACTTACGTTGCCCAAGATAGCCTTGAACTCACCCTGTGGCATACTCTGGCCTTGAACTTCTTAAAACTTTTGCCTTACCCTTCAGAGTAGCTCAGAAAACAGGGGTGAGCTTCCAGGCCAGCTTTATTTGCTGGTATAATATGAACTTTTCTCACGGTACTGAGTCCTCATGTCCATTAGTTCTATAAAACCTCAAGAAAATCTTAGTTTTCTCAATAGGTCCTGTGTTTTCAGAAATGGCATGCAATGTATTTACAAGGAAACAGCAAGTTTTTCTATGCTTCAGAATTCATGTGAAATAATTCCTGAGGGATAAAAGTTTTGATGAGGAAGAATTAGCAGAATCATGATGACTTCTCCTGAGAACCATAGCTTTTGAAATTGTATAGAAGATGTCATTTCATATCAACTTATACCACATAGAATGTTATACAGCAACCTTCTAAAGTGACATGAAATTAGAATGGTAGAGGAAATGACTCTTCCACAAAAGATGCTTCCACTATTCTATAGAGAAAACAAATCAGGAATTTTGGAAAGATGGCTCAGTTTGTTAAAGTGTTGATAACCTGAGTTCATGTTTAAAAAAAAAATCCTTGTGTTCTGGTACACAGTTGTAATAACAGCTCCAGAGAACTGAAGGCAGGCACCTCCTTGGGGCTCATAGCCAGCTAACATAGCTCACTTTGGAGAACTCCAGGCTGGGTGAGAGATCTTGCCTCAAAAAATCAAAGTCACTAACACCTGAGGAATGATACCCAAGGTTGACCCCTGGCCACTACACACAAACACAGAGAGGGAGGAGGGGTGAGAGGCAGAAAGAATGATAAAAAGAACAATGTTGTGCAAAGCTAGGTGCCATTCTTCATGAAGAACCCACAAATGGAAAACAGGAAGCTCACAGACCTGGCTGTCAGCAGGAGTTGGAGTCCCATTGAAACTAAATATTTGAGCTTTTATATTTGGACTTAAACTTGAATGTCATACTTCTTAGAAATTTGAATATCTAATTTTACATGCATTAACAGTAAAGGAGAAGTAGATTAGGCGGTTCAAAGAAATCCTTTTAGAGAGAGCTAGAGACATACAATGTTTCTTTTCAACAGTCTCTAGAAAGGCTTTAGGGGCTGGAGAGCTGGCTGGGTATTTAAGAGCCCTTGCTGCTCTTGCAGAGAACCCAGGTTCAGTTCCCAGCATCCATGCTGGGCAGCTCACAACCAGTACAACTCCAGTTCCAGGACATTTGATGCACTTTTTAGCTCTATTGGCACCTGGACTCACATGTGTTCACACACACACACACACACACACACACACACACACACAGAGAGAGAGAGAGAGAGAGAGACATAAAAGCACATCCTTTATAAAAAGATCTATGATATTCTTTGTCTGTGTTTATTTTTTCAAGGTTTACAACCTCTGTTATGTGTTTTTAGTCTTCAGTGTGAACCTAATAAATACACGCTTTCCCCCTACCCCCGAGTCTTTGTTAGGGTTTCTATTGCTACAACAAAATACCATGACCGAAAGGAAATTGGGGAGGAAAGGGTTTATTTGGCATACACTTCCACAGCACTGTTCATCATTAGAGGAACTTAGGACAGGAACTCAAACAGGACAAGATCCTTGAGGCAGGAAGTGATGCAGAGACCCTGGAGGAGTGCTGCTTTCTGGCTTCTCATGCTCAGCTTGCTTTCCTATAGAACCACATGCCCAGGGATGGCCCCACCCACAACGTGCTGGGCCTTTCCCACTGATCAGTAATTAAGAAAATGCCCTACAGCTGGATCATATGGGCCTTTTTCTCAATTGAGGATCCTTCTTCCCCGATGGCTCTAGCCTGTGTCAAGCTGACATAAAAACAACCAGAACACCCCCAAAAGTGTGCTGTGTTAATGCCCTAAAATTTCTTAATCATATCTCTTCTTTCCTTTTTTCATCAACTTTTCCTTCTCTGCTTCCTCTTTTCTGTTTTTCTCCCCTCCCTTCTCTTCTATTTTCAGCACGTCATTTCCCTTTCATTCCTACTGCTTTATGACAGGGTCTCGCTAAAAACGTGAATATTAATCTTACCACATTCTGTTTCTTAAGTGTTGCCACCCTGGTGGCTAAGCTTTTACTTAGAGACCTGGTCTACACAGACCTTGTCTAGGAAAGGAAGTGAGGTGGAGGGAGAGAAGAGAGGAGAGATGGAGGAGACAAAAAGAGAAAGGAAGGGAGGGATGGAACAGGGAGCCAGGGAGACAGTTAGGAGGTAAAAGCACTTATTGTGTAAATCTGACGTTGGGTCTCACACAGAGAAGCCCTGTGACAGCTTCACACAATGGTACATATCTATAACCACAGCATTCCCACAGAGAGAATGGAGGCAAGGACAGGAGAATCACTCAGAAAGTCACGAGCCAGTTGATCCTAAGATCTCAGAGCAGCACAAACAAGAAGAGAGACCCTGGCCTGACAGGGTGGAAGGCGAGAACCACCTCCTACATTGTTCTCTGAGTTCCATGTATGTGCACCTACAAATAATAATAATAGAGAGACAGAGGAAGAGGGAAGATAGGCATTCTCAGGCACACCATAATCAAAGTATTGAAAAACAAAGCTGTTGAGAAAAGTCTAGACAGCCAATGGGGAGAAAGGATGTATTTCCAACATGGAAGAAACTATTTAAAATATAGCAGATTTCTCCCCATAATGCATAGAAGACAGAAGAAAATGGAAAAGCATTTTTGAAAATACCAACAGTAAACTCTCAACCCAGAATTCTATTTCCAGCAAAAACAGCCTTCTAAAACAAAAAGGTGAAATAAAGTCATTTTCAAATGAAAAAAAAAAAAGCACAGGAATTCATTGCCAATGGGGTTGCTGTTAAAGAAAAGAATTTTTAAGGAATATTCTTCAGAAAGCGAGAAACTGAAATCAAAAGAGAACTTACAACATTGAAAATGGTCAGTGCTCTTATCTCATTAAAAATACAGTAGACTTGACACTGGGGCAATGGTCCATTCGACAAACTGCTCACCAGGTAGGCATAAGAATCCTAACATGGTGAAGTAGTCATGCTGTCTAGGGCTACTGTACACTTCTTTCATCCCAGAACATGAGGGGCAGAGTGGTTGACTGGGAGTTCAAAGTCAGCCTGGTTTACATAGCAAGTTTCAGGCCAGCAAGGCTGTACATGAGACCTTGTCTCAACAAACCAAAGAACAACAACAAAATGATAAGCACATTGGCATGTGCTTATAATCCTAGTAGTAGGAAGGCAGAAATGGGGAGATCCATGGCTCTCCCTAGTTAGCCAGCTTGGAAAGTACCAGTGAGAAATCCCGTCTCTAAAAACAAGGTGGATAGCCTCTGAGGAATTAAATCAGAAGCTGTTCTCTGACCTCCACATGTACAGGGAAACACATGTGCAGATACAATACACACACACACACACACACACACACAGAGAGAGAGAGAGAGACAGAGACAGAGAGACAGAGACAGACAGAGACAGACAGAGACAGAGAGAGACAGAGACAGAGATTGAAATTGTTCCATAGTTGAAAACAAAAACTGTACCATTGTCTGAAGAGATTTTTCAATACAGATACATTATAAGAAAATATACCCACCAGGCAAGAAAAACAAAGGCAATAAACTTATTGCTAACACAATACAAAACTTTCCAAAGAGAAAAGACTCACCTCAATAGTCCTACTAAAGAAATTACAGGCACAGGTAGGGCAGATCTCTGAGTTCAAGGCCAGTCTGGTCTATATAATGAGTTCTGGAACACCCAAGACTACATAGTGAGAACTTGTCTTAAAAAACAAAACCTTACCAAAACAAGACAAAAATGCCCTTATAATTGAAACATTGGGGGGAAAAAAAGTCTTGAAAACTAGTAAAATGATTCAGAGGGTAAAGATACTTGCCAAGTGTAATGACCTGAATTTGATCTCTGGAATCCACATGGTAGAATTGAGAACTGATTAGGGAAAGTTGTTCTCTGACTTCTACATATGCCCTCCCACAACGCATGTATGTGTGCACACATGCATGCATGCATACATACAGATAGATAAATTTTTAAAGAAAAATAAAGGAATAAATCTTGGGCCCCAAGGGCTTCATTGGCAAACTTTGCCGAACACAAACTATTTTTCCTTTTATGCATTTTTTACCATCATTTGTAAAAAATGCCAGTTCTACACAATATCTTCTAATAACTTTAAAAAGAGAAAAAATTACTCTTGGCTTATTTGATGAAATGTATATTAACATGGTAACAACCCCAGAAACATTACCAAACAAAGGACAACCAATAACAAGAACAAACATTAGAATCCAATATTCTTCATGAACTTCCTAAATAGAAGCTCTAATATTTAGGAAGTTCTAAAGGGTGCCTTCTTAAGATTAAGGAAGCAAACAACTCACAAGTCTCAGGAAATCCCAGAAAGTTAGCATACTCACAAGGCTCTGCCTCCCCAAGGTTATATGAACAATAAGGACTGCTGAGAGAGGAGACTCTCCAACCTGTGTTGCCTGCAAGTCATGAAGAAAATTCCAGGGTTGCAGCTTTTGTGAATTATAACATATATTGGGATAAGACTTCAGTGTTGTAGCTGTCTTTGAGTTATTTATGCTCCTGTAAGTTACCTTTCACCCATGCTCATATGTGTAAGCCCAGTAAGTTCAGTGGTTCACCAGATTGGATATTGGTGATATCATTACTCTGGTCTGTTGATGATTGGTTCCCTATCTGGAGTGAGTAGATATTTGTTCACATCTTTCCAGAAATAGTGTCATACAACCTATTACTTGTGTTACATCTTTTTGGTTTTCATTTGTTTGATTATATCTTTGGTTCTCTGGTTGGTTTCTACAAGGTCTTGCCATGGCTGTTTTTGATGTCATTGTATTTCCCAGGGTGACCTCAAACTTGTGGTGACCCTCCCTCCTCAGCCTCCTGAGTACTGATATTACAGTTGTGCACAGCCATGGCTGGCCTAAATGTTATTTTTAAATTTATAGTTGTTAGAAGAGGGTGTGGGAAGAACTAAGAGTTAGAGAATGGGAGGAGTCCTGTGAAATGCCGTTTTTTAGACATGGTGTGGCAATTTCACTCATAAACTCAAGGAAGCTATGGTTACCTGTACAAGAGAAAATCAACAAGGTCAGCCAACACTGTAGCAGGTAACACTAACTAAACAATGGTTTATAAGAAATAAACAAACTAATCAACCCCAAGAGACATACAGAGGGAAGGGAATGAACTGTGGGATATTCGTGGCAGGGAGGGCAAAGGAAGGGGGAAGTTGACAGTATCAAGATAAAGTTTATACATGTAAGGAATTGCATGTACAAATAACAAGTATCAATGAAGTAATTTTATGGTGGGGGATTCTAACCTGAGGAACTGTATTAAAAGTTTGGGTCGCAGCATTAGAAGGGTTGAGAACCATTGCTCTTGAAAAGCTCTCATGGTCAAGAGAGCAAAATGGAATCCAGCCTTGACCAAGGTCTAAAGAAAAATGATGGGGGAGACAATTACTTCTTTTGTTGTGATAGACTACCTCTAACAGTTTGGCCTAGGGTGCATTCACTCTGTTAACAGTAACCCCAAAATTGTGAATCCACATCAAATCTGGTGGACGTCATTTGCACCTGAGATGAAACAAACCCTTTCCCATTATGCTTTGCTATTACTACTGTTGTAAGGTTGGAGGTTTGCACATAAGTACAAGACATTATCACCGTGTCTGTTCCTCTCACCTCTTGGAGTCAGCCTTATCATCCCAATCTATCAGGGATTTTTTTCAGATCCTCATTTCACTGTGAAATAATGAAAATCACTTCTCATATTTCTGAACAAAATAAAATTGGCAACCAAGACCCCAGAGATGTTACAAGGAGCTTTCCCTTGGGCATAACCAATTATTGCCATGCGCACTGGATCTGCCTTTGTAGACAGCCTATGTCTGATGTTGAACAAGGACTCAAATCTTTGATGACAACAATACTGAGGTGATAGAACTCTTAGCTCCAATGAAGATGTCAGAAAGTGAGCAGGGATCTAAGGTATTGGGTTTTGATTTTCTGGGAGCCTGCACATATGTGTACTAGTGGAGGACAGGAGCAGAAGGTTCTTAGGACCAGAGGTGTTTAGGTTGGTCCAGCATTATCTCTATCATGCACACACACATACATCATCCATTTGTCTATGTATCTATTTACCATCTATCTATATATCTATGTATTAGCTACTTTTCTATTGCCAAGATAAAGCACAATAACTAAGGCATTTTATAAAAGAAAGCATTTATAGATGTCCACATACAATTAAATTAGACTTGTATCTATTAACCCACATAAACATTAGACCTGAGTAGATCAAATGCCTCAATTTGAAACCCTAAACACTAAAGAAATACCTCAAAATATGTTCATCATCCTTAACAATAAGGGAAATTCAAATTAAAACAATTTTGAGATTCCATCTTATCCCTATCAGAAAGGTAAGGGTCAACAAGCCATTGATAATAAATACTGGCAAGGTTGTGGGGAAAGGGGAACCCTCATTCATTGTTGGTGGGAATGCAAATCAGTATGGAGAGTCCTCAGAAAACTAAAGATAAATCTACTCCAGGTATACTACTCCTTGGCATATGCCCAAAGAGTTCAATACCCTACTACACAGATACTTGCTCAGCAATGTTCATTGTGGCTTGATTCACAATAGCTAAGAAATAAAAATAAGTGTCCTTCAACAGGTGAGTGGATGATTATGTACAAGTATATACACAACAAAATACTATTCAACTACAAATAAAACTGAAAATTTCAGGGAAATGAGTAGAACTAGAAAAGATTATATTGAATGAGATAACTTGGTTACAGAAAAGCAAACATTGCGTGTTTGCTTTGATGTGTGGTTCCTAGCTCCAAATCCTCAGAGGTGAGCATACAACATGAAGTAACCACAGAAACTGGGGAACTAAAAAGGAACCGTTAAGTGTGTGTGTGGGGGGGGGGTCATTTTAAAGAGGGATACAATTGATATGAAGTGAAAAATAAAGAATTGGGAGGGTGACCCTACTGTAAGGAAGAAAGAGAGGTCAAAGCAGAAAGACAAGCAAAAGATAAATAACACCAAGGTTGCTTGATAAAACTTCAAAGAATCACATTACTTTATATTTACCTAAAATTATAGTGCAAGCACATGCACACTGTAGAATGGCAGAAAAACACCTAAAGAAATGCCCAACGTCCTTAGCCATTAGGGAGATGCAAATCAAAACGACCCTGAGATTTCACCTTACACCTGTCAGAATGGCTAAGATCAATAACTCAAGTGACAACACATGCTGGAGAGGATGTGGAGAAAGAGGAACCCTCCTCCATTGCTGGTGGGAATGTAAACTGGTACAACCACTCTGGAAATCAATGTGGCACTTTCTTAGACAATTAGGAACAGTGATTCTTCAAGATCCAGCTATACCACTCCTAGGCATATATCCAAAGTATGCTCAAGTACACAACAAGGACATTTGCTCAACTATGTTCATAGCTGCTTTATTTGTAATAGCCAGAACCTGGAAACAACCCACATGTCCACTCAGTTGAGGAATGGATATAGAAATTGTGGTACTTTTACACAATGGAATACTACTCAGCAATTAAAAATGAGGAAATCATGAAATTTGCAGGCAAATGGTGGGAACACATATACCAATAATAATAATCAAAGGGACTATCAACTTGAGAAGGGGGTCACAGAAAGGGTATCATGGAAGGTACCTAGTAGGAGCTGAGAAGAAAAAAACAGAAAGGAAATGTGATGTGATTGTATTTCAATTAAAAGCAGATTTAATTTTAAAAAAATAAAAGAAAGAATCAGAGGGTTAGAGTCCATGATGCCATAACAAAGGATCCACAAACAGGAGGCAAAGGCAGCACACTAGGAATGGCCCACGTCTTTCAAAACCTCAGATCTTGCCCACAATGACATATCTTCTTCAACAAACCCATGCCTCCTAATCTTTCCCAAACAGTTCCACCAAACTGGGGACCAAGTATTCAAGTATTTGGGCCTATGGGAGCAGAGGGGACGTTCTCAATTAAACAAGCACCCTATAGCTCTGTCATCTGTTTTCTATCATTATCTTTTGTATATCTATGTCTGTCACCTCTGATTACTCTATCAGCTATTACCTATCATCCATTTTAATCTATCTATATCACCTGTCTATGACCAACCTATCATCATCCTATTCTCATATATATTATATATAAACTGTATCTATCTATTTATCTATCACTTCTGTGTCTCTTAGATGAAAGCCTATTCATCCATCCATCTACCTATCTGCCCACCTGCCTACTTATCTATCTCCCTTTATTAGGCACAGGGATAGCAATACTAAGCCCTCAACCCTTCTGAATGTTTACTGGGCATGAGACACTATTCTAAGAAAACTGAGTGCCTGATTCACTTAATCCCAATAAACAACCTCTAAACTGATGCAATCTTTATCTCTTGTTTTAGAGGGTAAGAAAATTAGGCATATCATGGATAAGAGCCTGAAAAGAGTACTATAAACATAATCATACTTGAGCAAAATTGGTCTGAAACTGAAAGGAGTTGCTTCATCCATGTTTTTATAGAGTAATGGAGAGTCGGGAAAAACAAGAGTGAAATGCAATCACACCTTCACATCCCAGAACAAAGATTGGTTCCACATGCATTTTCATGGTCCTCCTTAGATCCCAGAAAAATATTTTGTAGTTAGAAAATAAAAAGTATATCTGAAACTGGCTAATAAATTTTAAGGCCACTTCTTAATGGAGAGGTTCATATTGTTGTATGTTATGATCTTTCTTTGTCTGAGACAGTCTCAAACAGTCTTAAGACAGCCCAGGCCAGCCTTGAACTCTCTATGTATCTGAGGATGAACTTGAACTTCTGATATTCCTTCCTTCCTCCAAGTGCTGGGATCATAGATATATAGAGCATTTCTCATGGGTGCCAGGTTCTGTGTTATGTCTCTGCCATGTGCTTATGGAGACTAGGTAGACTCTCAGCTCACCATCACCTGCCTCCCTCATCTGCATAAAGTGGCACACCTAAACCAGAAGTGAAGGTCAAGAAAAATCAGCTAATTAGGTCACGTCTTACGGACTTTATGGAATATTTTCACTTTTTAAACATTCCATTCGTCTCTGCTTCTATGAGCATTGAGTATTAGTCATTGTTTACACGTCTGACTCCCTTACTAGACAATGAGTCGAACAAGAGTAATTTGGTAATCTCAAGATCACCAACCAGTTTCTTTCTGTTCTATAAGTACCGAGGGCTAACTGATTGCGTCACTGGAAAATCCACCAATTTCTTTCTGTTCACATGTTCATGCACAAATAGCATCATGAATTAAACCTCAATAATCATTCTCCATTGGAAAGAACAGTGGTGGGGAAGAACAGTCATTTTCCTGTATGTTCAAAGACATATGTCCTGTAGTCTCTACCAGTAAAAAGCCTAAAAATATACAGGACATTCACTTATTCACAATTTATACATATATGGCATTTACTTGTCAAATATCAACAAAACTCTTTTTAAAATTAATTTTAAATGGAAGATACTTAAGGGAAACATTCTGGTGTTTTCTACCTGTACCTCAAATCAACTTTTTCGTATTCTCACCAGTTTGAAACTTGGTGGTATAAAAGCATGATAAGGTTGAAGGGATACTGGGCTATAACCATGGCTTAATAGACTGAGCCAAGTCAATTTTTAGCCTCACTTTTCCATATCTGAATGCTGGACTAATGACACTTCACAGGGCATGACTGTGGGCATGACTCCACACTGAAGTGCCTGCCTACAGTTCCTCAGTGAGGGACTGGAGACACGGCTCAATGGTCGAGCACTTGCTTAGCATTTGTAAGGCTTTGGGCTTCATTATTAGTACCTGTGTGTTGGGGGGGGGGGTGTTGGGAAATAACATTAACAAAGACATTAACTCAGTTACCACACACAAGATAATTAAGAAAAGAAAGCCCCTTCCCATCATGATATGCCTACAAGTAATAATTCTTATCACAGTGGATGTGCTGGCCGATGACTGTGGAAAAGCCAGAGGAAACAGGCACAGTGAAAAGTCTCAACAGTATCCTTATGTACCCATATTCTCTCCGTGTTCCCAAAAGGCTTGGTTTGGGCTGCTCAGCCTACCCACCGACACATCCAGTGAGTGTCCCAGACCCTCACCTACCTGTGCTGTGTCTGCACTCCCAGGCCTCGTTTGTGCTACGTAGTCTGTATACCAGTGCAGTCAGGTCTACAGATCTTCTTTGCAAAGAATATAGTAATTTTTTAAATGAAAGGAAAATGTAGGAAGTTTGTGATGCCATGAAAAGAAACAAACCTGATTATAAACAAAGAAGAAACAGAAAAAATCCAAGACCAGTGGCATAGACCAGATCTTCAATAGGAAGAAAATTTCCTAAGTTAAGGAAAAACAAACCCATTCAGATACAAGAAGCACACACAGAACACCAAAAGATAGGAAAATAAAATAAATTCCCCATGATATAATCTAGTTAAAACACTAATTATGGTCATATATATATATATATATATCCATCAGAACAACGCCAACCCAGACTACTTTACTTTACTATCTATCACTGTTGAAGGAAAAAGAGAAACTTTCTATGACCTGAACAACAGTCTATAAGAATTTGTGTCTATCAAACCATCCCTACAGAAAATTGTGGAAGAAGAAAACGTTGGACTTTGGAGAGAAATAAGTAAATCCAAGAAGCTATAGAAAAAAAAAAACAACAACAGATGAAGCTACAATTACTGAAACACAAAACAGGCCTCAGAACACAAAAACAACAACAGCAAGCTCAATATATTGACAGCAATCAACACATTCCTTTCAATTATAACTATAAATATTAATGGGCTCAACTTTCCAATGAAAAGGCACAGGTTATTCAAGTGCGTTAAGAGAAAAAAATCAATCTTTTTGCTGTCTACAATAAACTCATTTTACCTTCGAGGGTAGGTACCACCTTACAATGAAGGAATAGAAGGAAGCATCCCCAGTAAACAAGCAGGACCAGGAAACAAGCAGATGTCGCTGCCCTAACATCTGACAGAATAGACTTCAAACCAAGATTAATCAGAAGAGTTTTTTTTAAGGATATGTCATTTTAACCAAGGAACAATTAATCGAGAAAATGTTAGTCTTTAACAAATGAGCACCAAACTCTGGCACACCAGTTTCATAGAAAGCATACTATTGGACTTCAAGATACAGATTGACCTTCAATATTCACCTTCTCCAATAGACAGGTCACCATGACAAAAAAATAAACTGAGAAACAGTGTGTTTAAATGACCTCATAAACCAAATGGACCTACAAATATCTGCAGAATATATCACCCAAAGAACCAAGAAATATCCATTCTACTCAGCAACTAATTACAGTCTCTCTAAAATAGATGATGTACTGGGATGCAAAATGAATCTTAACAAATACAGAAAAATATAAATAGGTCCATATATCCTGACCATAGTGTAATAAAGATTGAAAAAATCAACAAAAACTTCTAGGAATTATAGAAACCTGTAGATATTAAATGACTCACTACTGAGTGATAAATGGGTCGAAGAAGAAATCAAGAAAGAAATAAAAATTTATTGGAAATAATGAAAAAAGCATACACGCACATATATACACACACACCTTAAAATGTCTAAGAGACATTAAAAGCAGCCTGAAGAGGGACATATAGAGCTCTAAATGCCTACATTAAAAAAAAATCCAAGAGTACAAATAAATGACTTAATGATGAAACTCAAGGTTAAAAAAAAAAAAGAACAAACCAAACCCAAATGAAGTAGAGGACATATAATAAAAACAAGCAGAAATTAGTGAAATAGAAACAAACAAACAACATCAAAAACAAACACAAAAAATCAATAAATCTAAGTGCTTGTTCTTTGAGAATACAAATAAAATTGATAGACCTTTAGCATAATAAACCCAAAGAGAGAAAGAGGAGACCAAAACCAACAAACTCAGAGACACATTGGGAAATATCACACAAACACCAAGGAGATCCAGAATATTTTAAAAGAATATTTTAAATACTTGTACTTAGTAGGTCAGAAAACCTACAAGAAATGTATAAATTTCTAGGTTCATTCAAACTACTAAAGTTAAATCAAGAAGAGATCAATTTAAACATACCCATTAAAAAAAATAAAGTGATTGAAATGATCATTTAAAAAGTTTCAAACTAAAAGCAGTGCAGGTCCAGATGGCTTCACAACAGAATTCTACCAGCTTTCAAAGAACAACAACCAATACATATTAAACTGTTTAGAAAAAATAAAAACAGAAGCAGAGCTTCCAAACTCTTTCTATGAATCCAGTTTTATGTTAATACCAAAACCAAGCAAAGGCACAACATAAAAAGACATAAATGTAGATGCAAAAATTCTTAGCAAAATACTTGCCAACTGAGTATAGGTATAGATCGGAATGATCATCCACCATGATCAAATTGGCTTTATCCTGCAGATGTAAGGATGGTTTGTTACATCAAAGTAGATAATGCAATAAATCATATAAACAGACTTAAAAGATTTTAAAAAATTGCATGATCATCTCAAAAGATATGGAAATGGTCTTTGGCAAAATCCAAAATGCATTCCTGATAAAAGTCCTAGACAGAATAGGGCTTTAAGGAAACATGCATTAACATAATAAAAGCAATATATGACAAACTCAGAACCAATGTTATCCTAAGTAGAGAAAAACTTGAAGAGACCACACTAAAACTAGGAACAAAGCAGGGCTGTCTGCTCTCACCACTCCTTTCCAACACAACGCTTCCAGCACTAGTTAGAGAAGAAAATCAAAAGGGACACAAATACGGGAGGAGGGAGAAGTCAAATCATCCACATTTACAGTTAATATGATATTAAATGTAAGATACCCCGAAGATTCCATCACAAACTTTCCAAAAATAATCAACACTTTCAGCAAAATGGCAAAAAATAATATCAACTTACAAAAATCAATAGCCTTTCTAAACACCAATAACATGTTGAGAAAGAGTTTCCAGAAAGACTCCCTTTCACAACACACACACACACACACACACACACACACACACACACACACAGAATAAATTAACCAAGGACGTGAAAGATTTCTGCAGTAAAAACTTTAAAGAATTCCTGTCACAGACACCATCAGAGAGCAGCAGCCATGGCTTTGTGGTACCCAGTAGCCATGGGCCTCAACTCAACAGGGCCACAAGGTAAAAATAATGTTGGTGAGCCCAGGCACAGATGGCTTTGCTGGGGCCCCACCAAATACAGCAAGTTCGTGTGGGACGTGATCTAAGACGAGTGCCAGAGCCTTGCCATGGTGTCCAAAGACAAGCTGTAATCCAAGTTCATCAAGAAGAGGGTGTGGACACGCAGAAGGAGGATCTGAGCGATGTACTGGTAGCCATGAGAAAGGCTGCTGCCAAGAAGGACTGATGGCCCCATCCTCCTCAATAAACATTTATGCTGCGTGTGTGCATGCGAGCACACACACTCAAACAAACAAACAAATAAATGAAGAAAAAAATCGAGTAACACACTAGAAGATGAACGAAACCTCTTATGCTCATGCATTGGTAGAATTAATATTCTGAGAATGACCATCTTACCCAAAGCAAGGTTCAGACACAGTTCAGTCTTAACCAAAATCCTCATGACATGCTTCACAAAAATAAAAAAAAATGCTAAAATTCATGTGGAAGCACAAAAGACCCCAGAGCGCCAAAGTCACACTGAGCAAAATAATAATAATAATAATAATAATAATAATAATAAATGTGGGGGGGGGAGAAGCTATGCCACATAGCTATAGAATAATACCAAAAGAAACAGCACAGTGCTGGCACAGAAACAGATATGCAGATCAGTGGGACAAAATAGAAGACCCCAACATGAGTACACATAATTACAGCCATCTGATATTTGACAAAGACACCAAAAATATACATGGGAGAAAAGACAGCATCTTCTACAAACACTGCTGTGAAAACTGGATGTTCACATATAGAAGAATAAAATCTGACCTGTCTTGCACAAAATCCAACTCCAAAGGGATTGAAGACATGGATGTGAAACTTGAAGTGCTGAAACTGCTAGAAGAAAACATAAGAAGTACCCTACAAGATATAGGAGCAGCAAGGACTGTATACATGGGATTCCATTTGCTCAGGAATTAAGTTCAACACTTGACAAATGGGACCTAATAAAAACAAGAAGCTTCTGTACAGCAAAGAAAACAAACTGTTGAGTGAAAAGAAAGTCCAAAGAGTGGGAAAGAGTCTTTGCTGTGTGTACAGCCGATGGCGAATTAATATCCAGAACTGACAAAGACCTCAATAAACAAAGAACCAAGAAAACAAATGACAAAGAATGGGCTATTAATCTGAACAAAGACTTCTCAGAAGAAGAACTAAAAATGGTTGAGAAGTTGTGAGTAGTGGGAGGCACTTTAGAGAGAGTGATAAGACACAGGAGGTCTGAAGAAGGAAGGGGAAAGGGGAGACTTTAACTGGAAAGATAGGAAAAAGTCAATACAGAGGGAGGATGAGAAAGGAGATAACATTGAAGGTGTTTGAAAACTGTAGAGAAGCACATTTATAGGTATGGTGTGTATGAGTGTGTGTGTGTGTTTTAAAGGAGTTATGCCACATAGGATGATAATGTCCCTCCAAGAGCCATACATAGACTGGTAAAAACTACAACACCAGATAAGGAAAATCTCCCTTTTGGTTTTGGTTGTTGGTGGGTGTCCAAGAGTCTCCCAAAACATTTTAGGCTATTGGTATTGACCTTGGTTGTCTCCCAGAATTTGAAGGGAAGACCCTATTGCTGAGACAGCACACATTTCGGTTACAGGACTAGGAACAATTGAGCTGGAACTGACCTGGATGTCTCCTCTGTGAGGATTAGTCTTAGAGTATTAGAAGGCGCTGTGCAAGCTGTCAAAGGGAGAAAGCACCCAATCTTCCTACCTAGCTGTAAAGCCTATAAACCATAGCAATGACCAGCCAAGCAAGACATCCTTAGTGATACAATAATGGCTCCATTAGTTCTAATTGGACCTAAGTCTCACTCAGTAGGAAATAATTCATGCCTGGCAATGTAAACCTAGCCAACTCTCTGTGGCTGGAGAAGTCATAGCTCTTAGAGAACTTACTACAGCCATCTTCTTAAACTAATATAATTTTTAACTGCATTCCAAATAATTAGCCACACAGTCACAGGTAGCCATCACCCCTCATCAAAGAGCTCTATTTTTGCAGAAGATGGAGGTTATCACAGACATTGACAATCAAAATACAAAGAATAAGAATAATTGGGGTTCTCAGCCCCAAGCGCTTTACCTAAAAGCAGCCCTTACAACTAAGGCTCAGGGAACATGATAGACAAGGGGGAAAGGCTTGTAAGAACCAGAGGCCCAGGTGCCTACTTTTAGAGTGTGTCTTCAAGCTGCACCCATGAAAGCTGAACAATATGGCTATCTAAACAAAACCTGTCTAATCATAGCATCAGTCAACATATCAGCATGAGTAGGGGAAAGCGCACAAAGCCCTGCCCCTACCTAGGTGAAGAGCTTCAGGCAATAGGTGAGTGCTAAGAGAGGGAGGATTAGTTTTCTCCAAGGACAAGCCCCTGAAAGGTTATTCAGTCCCAAATAGTCAATCCTAAACACATGGACATGTGAATAACACCAAATGGACCTAGCAGGTTAGGAGAGAAGGGAGAGAAATTACATAAACACCATGTTCCTATATGAAATTCTCAAAAATACAAAGTCTGAATTAACAAAAAAAAAGAAAGAAATTCTAAGCAGTGCATTGACTCTACATTGTGGTAGCAGTCAGAGTCATTTTTGAGTATAATAAAAGTCACTTGTCACTTCCGGAGTGACTGGTCATCCAGACACCAAAGTGCTTAGAAAGGGCAAGCAAAGTCAAGAGGCAGGAGCCCCCTGTGATGAGCTGTAGACTTCATGACAAACACCCAGTGTTCAAACACCAGAACTTGCTGTCACAGAAAAACCAGGTCAGCAGAGCCCCCTCAGACAGACACAGTCACAGTCAAGGTCTCCTCTGAGTGGGACATATGCACAAGTCAGTGGTAGGTAGCTGTCACAGGACACTATATGTATCAGTTTACCGAGACATGGGTAGTGAACAACACATCTTATGGTATTAAAGTAAAAGGTGACATTAAGGCTGGTAAGCGTGCAGGGGCGTTGCCACACCGCACGAGGGCATAAGCTGGGATCCCTGAGAGTCATAGAAAGCTGAGCATGGTGGTGCATGCCTACGTACCCCAGAACCAGGAAGGCACAGACAGGGTGAGAGCTGGTTGGATAAGCAGCATAGCCAAAAGAATGAGCACCAGGTTCAGTGAAAGACTTTGCCTCAAAAAGGTGGAAAAGACCAAGAAAGGGAAATAATAGAGGATGAATGTAGATAAAAGACTGAATCATGAAAGACGACACTAACCTATTATTTTTCTAGTTTCAGCTCTATCATGGTCCACTTCCCCCCCCCCCCATGGTAGAGATGTAAATTCAACATTCTGGATTTTGAAATGCAAAGAGCCATTTTTGTACTTCCTTTGAGTGATGATTGTAAAAGCTGGGCTTTCTGCATACCATCAGCAGTCACTGAACACAGTTGTCACACTGACCCACTCGGAAAAGGCAATTTTAAATAATAAATCTATATCAAGTCATTCTATTATAGTATTATTCAATATATAAATTTTATTGGTATGCATAAAGCATACATTTTTGATTAATTGACTGATTAATTAGTAAGTAGAGAGGTGGAGAGTGATCAAGGAGAGACACTCAAGTTGACCTCAGGTCTCCATGTGCATTTGTACACACACTCGTAACCGAGTACATATCTCACACATATGTACATCACATACGCATGTACACATACGTACACACACACAGCAATTCAAAAATTTTCAAAGGGCTAGAGAGAAGAAATCTAAACTCAGTATTTGTGAGTCCGATTTAAGAGCATTTTCTCTCCAGACTTTATTAATTTATTTCTTGTTCTTTTTGTTTGTGTTTATCTATGTCACCTGGTTTATGGCCACATCACCCCAGACTTTGTCTCAGTCTTCACATGACCTCCTTCTCTGAGTGATTCAAATCTCATAAAAAGACGTGGTTGCTAGTTTTGAACCTTATTTGATTGAGAAGTGCCTAAGAGCCTAGTAAACCGTGCCCCTGAAAATATCCAGGTTAGAGAAGGAAGGGCACTGGCTGTGGGTGGCGCCATTCCCTAGGCTGCAGGACTGGGTAGGATAAAATGAGGAGGAGGAAACCAGCGAGCATAGACGGTCTCCCATGCTCAGATACTGTGATGTCAGCTGTCTGCTCTACCACACCCTTGCCATAGTGGCCTGAGTCCTCAGAGCCTGAATCCTTCCTCCTTTCAACTATTCTTTGAGAGATTTTGGCTGCCGCAATGGGAAGCCAAGTGACACAGGAGAGTAGTGCAATCACATTTAAGAGCACCAGGAAGCAACTCAACCCAAGATTGTTTAAACTTCACTACATCTGCAAAGACTTTTTCCAAATCAGGTAACACTCACAGGTTACAAGGATTATATCCTGTTACCCTTGGAGTCTGTGTTCAGCCCTTCATAACAGTCCTGAAGTTCAGCTGGGTGCGGTGGTGCACACCTGTAATCCCAGCACTCAGGGAGGCAGACACAAGCGGATCTCTGTGAATTTGAGACCAGCCTAGTCTACAAGGCGAGGCCAGGACAGCCAAGGATACCTGAAGAAATCCAGTCTTGAAAAGCCAAAAAAGAAAAGAAAAGAAAAGAAAAAGAAAAAAAGAAAGAAAAAGGAAAAAGTCCTAAAGTTCCCTGTATCCTGAGATGCTGTTATTTCATGGTTTCAGTATGGAACATCAACAGCATTCAGTTCAAATAGAGAAAGGTGTGTTACCTACTAGTCTCATCACTGTGGTCAAATAATGCAACATGAGAGAGAGGGGAGGTTTATTTGGGCTTATGGTTTAAAGGATACAATTGTTGACCATGGAGAGGGCATAGCGAAGGAAATATGAGGGGGTTGACCACATTGCATCCATAGGCAGGAAATGGAGACTGAGAAGAAGGCAGCACTTGCCTATAATACGCTGTTTTCCCTCTACAAACCATTTTCTCTCTGGATTCAGCTTATTCTTTGTACCCATGTTATAAATGTTTTAGGAAACATTCTGTCACTCTGAGGAAGACAGCCTCTCTGTCAAGACCATTTGTGTCAGACAACTATCACAACACTTGCAAAAGCCAAAGGCAGATCATGGTGAAATGCCATGAAGGATTCAGAATAGGTATCACATTCTCCTCTCTTTCCTTCCCATTCTGGGAAGAACACTCACAGTAGAGCAGTGGTCCTCCCAATGCTGTGACCCTTTAATACAGTTCCTCATCTTGTGGTAACCCCAATCATAAGATTAGTTTATTGCTACTTTATAACTGTAATTTTGATGCTGCTATGAATCATAATGCAAAAATCTGTGTTTTCCGATTATTTTAGGAGACCCCTGTTAAAGGGTTGTTCCCACCCCCAAGGGGGTCACAACTAGGGCATTGCTGTAAAGCATCTTCCTCTGATTTGAGATGCTCCCTGCAGGAGTGGGGCAGGAAGCTCATGAGACTCAGGTTAAACAAACTTCGTTTGTCTGGGAAAGCTGAAACTTACAGGATTCTCTAAGGCTCCTCCCAGCTGTAGAGAAGCAGGATTCTGTTCTGCTCTCTAATGCTGCAATGAAGCATCATGACCAAAAGCAACAAGAGGAGGAAAGGGTTTATTCCAGACCTGTCCAGATGACTACAAGTTGTAAAGAAAGGGTTGGAGATGGAGGTTTTGTAAGTTGTCCCCTGTGTGAGGGTGAGCTTTTCAAAGACGTGGCTGTTTTTGAGTTATTATTCTGCTGTGACCCTTCACCCAAACTCCTGTTAATAGACCCAAGAAAAATCTGATTGGCTAAGCTTGTTGGACTTTGGTGCAAACTTTAGAATGTCATGTGTTCCCTGTCTGGGATGAGGAGGAAGTATGTTGCCATTTCCCCAGGCAAAGTCTCACACAACAGTCCATTTTTTATGTTACCACCTCAGGAGTCCAGAGCAGAAAACATAAAATACGTTCTGGGCCATAAAATGTGTCCAATTACCTCATGCCCATGAGGCTCTGCATGGTACCATGTTGAGTTGTTTACACATAGGCTCCAGAGACTCACTCACCCTGATGTCCTCCACAACGCTCCCAAACAGTAGATATATCATCTCTACTCTCCACAGTTACTTAAGATTCATGAACCTCCACAGAACTGTTTACAATGATTTTTTTCTCTGTTTTATTTTTTTCCCTTTCCAAGGAATGCTACAGTTTGAATATGAAATGTCCCTCACCAACTCATATGTTGAATGCTCGGTCCCTAGCTGGCAGAGCTCTTTGGGAAGTGTCCTGCTTGTTTTAACTGTCAACTTGACATAAACTACAGTCACCTAGAAAGAGACTCTCACTGAGGAACTGTCTTGATTAGACAGACTGTGAGAGATTGTCTTAAGTTAATTGATGAGATGATCCGACCAGTTGTGGGCAACGCCCTTTCCTGGCATAGGGTCCTAAAATGTCCCAGCAGAAAAATCAAGCTGAGCACATGCAGGCAAGTGAGCATGCGCCCATCCACTTTTCTTTGCTCCTAACCGTGGATGTGGTGCAACTGGTTTTAACTTCTTACAGTAACTTCCTCCTCAATGACAGAGTTATAAAATGAAATAAACCCCTTCTCCACTAAGCCGCTTTTCCTCAGGGTATTTTCCTACAGAAAAACTTGAAACTAGCGCAGCAGAGTTCTCTTTGGGAGGTAGAGACTTGATGGAGGACATAAGTCGCTAAGAATGGGTCCTAGGGAGTGTATCATACAGGGAACCTTCCTGTTATGTACTTTGCTTCTTGCCTGCCACATTGTAAACAATTTCTGCCCTATTTTCCCATGATGTTCTGTCTCAACATCAGACCTAGAAATACAGAGCCAAGTAACCATGGGCCAAGTAGCCATGGTTCATTCTGAAACAGAGATAAAATAAATCCACCCTTTTTAAACATTTTTTCAGTCAGGTATTTTATAGAGTCACTGGAAAAGTAATTAATTCCAGGAATGAGAGTCCATTGGCAAGTTATGATTCTATGACATAGAACTTAGGGTCCTGTCCCCCCTCCCAAAAAAACATTCTCATTTAAGGCCAAAAGGACCTCAAGATATCAACTTCCAAGTTTGCTACATAATCCCAGGTTAGAGCTCTCCCATTCTCTGTCCCCTTTGCACTAGCAGAGGCGCGCGCGCGCATGTGTGTGTGTGTGTGTGTGTCTGTGTGTGTCTGTGTGTCTGTGTGTGTCTGTGTCTGTGTGTATAGCTCACTCAAGCTCTGGATGTTACTTATCTGCCTTGATTGGCTGGAACCTGGAACTGAGAACCAAAATAGGCCTTTCTCCCTTAAGTTGCTTTTGCTGGGATATTTTATCACAGCAACAAGAAAAGAAACTAAGATAGATGGCTCTAGTTGAGACTATAACTTTACAGTCTCCTGTCCTGTCTCTCTTTTTAAACTCTATGTCCCCAACACCATCTTGATAAAGTCTGTAGGGATGGGTGTACATTCATGCATTTGTATATCTAACACAGAAAGAAGTGTGTCTAAGGAGACAGATGATCCTGAGAAACTGCACATGCAGTGTTGTTGTACAGAGTTTCATGAAGAGCCATGAGGAAGCATCTACTTATCCAAAATACAGCACCAATGGTAGACTAAAGAAGCAGTACTACCCAAGTCTTGCAAAGTGAGCCAAGGAGAAAACTAGCATCCCCAAAGGCCCCTGCACAACTTGCAGGCAACTCCACTAACCCCCCACCCCTCAGCAATTGTCTGCTGGTTTTATATGCTACAGAAGGGACCCTGTCAATATCATAACTTCCTGCACTTAGTCTGTTTAATTAACTTCCTGAGCCTTGTCAGTTTCATGAACTTCCTGGGTTCTATGGATGTCCCCACCCAACCCTCTCCTGGAGGGAATGTTCCAAATCAGAGGCAGTACCTGCATCACCTATATTTGCATCTGGTCACCTTACTGCAGGGACATGCAGACAAGAAAGCAAAGCCACTACCGCTTTGAGGACTTTCATCCAGTGAAAGATTTTCCTTAACCCATCGGCACCTAGTGATTGTCACAAACTATTAGGAAACTTAAGGCACCTGCCCCTAAAATATCCCCCACTTGTCAAGCTCTGGTGGAATACAAAGCTTCTAGACACTTTCCAAAATGATGTTGTGCTGAACCACAAGTCTCTGTCTCTGCAAGGTAGAGTTGCCATGGCAACTCCAGCTAATGAATATGTATGCAAATGAGCAAAGAATTTATTCATCACTTGACAGTTGTTCTAGCTGCTTTGCCTTTTCTGAGACTTGGAAGGCTGAAGGATGGGGTATTTGGAAAGTATGTGTTTGGTAAAACATGGTTAAGTGTTTTGTCTTCAGAGCTCATGGGGGAGGCTGTCATTCTTTCATTTTTTGTGATATATACATACAGTGGATTTCTTTGCATCTGTTCTAAGAATAAAGAAAACCAGAAGGAATGAGACACATGTGCTCTGGATCCCTTAGCAAAAAAAATTGCAGTGGGTGTATGACAAGCAATGAGCCCAAATTTTGGTCCACTCATAGTTTAGGTCTTAAGCAAGGCCTGAGAGACTCTGAAAATGTCTTGGCAAAGACTAACAGTATCTGATTCTTCCTCCCTTGATTCCTCATTAAGTGACCAAGGACATCCGTAGCCAAACAAAAGCTGAAAAGAACAAAACAAAACAAAAGAGAACCCTACATGTCAGACCACTGGACTCCCAGAGAAAGGCTAAGAAGGGTGCTCTGGCCCTCTGAGTTGGACACTGATAAGGAGGCTGAGAGTGCAGCTCAGTAGGACAGGACTCCACAATTATGAGAAGGGGCAAAATCCTGAGTTCAATCCCCAGCACTGAAAGAAGGAAGGAAGGAAGAAACAAACAAAGATAAAAGAAAAAAACAAAGAAGTGAATGAAGGAAAGAAGGAACAAAGGAAGGAAGGAAAGAGAGAAGGGGATAATGGGGAAAAGGAGGGAATTGCAAAATAAATGAAAGAGAGAAAGTATAATGGAAATAAGGAAGGAAGGAAGACAAGAAGGAAGTAGAGGGAGGAAAGGAAGGGAATAAGCAGCAGAGATGGGAAGAAAGTAGCAAGCAATGAAGAAGCAAGGAAGCAGGAAGGGAAACACAAAGGAAGACAGGTTTGTAATTCAACAGCAGCCAAGGGCTGTATTTTGAATACTCCATCAGTCCCTGGCTCTGGCCTGTTTTTCTGCTTCTTGGTCTGCCACCATGTGAAGAATGTCCACTTCATGTTCCCACTAATAAATCCCACCACCATTCACCACTGTGGTGGATGGAACCCTCTGAAACCATGAATCAAAACAAATCCCCCCTCTGCTAACTTGCTTCTACGAGGTATTTTGTCAGAGTAACAAGACAGATAATTAACACATATACCGTATTTGATTGACTAGTCTGTGGAATTACAAAACTGAGATCACAGATTCAACTCACTCATATAAAACTGGTACTGCTTGGAGCACAATAAGACTATAACAGAAACTCGCAGAGGCATTCCGTCAGTTCACAGCTTCTTCTTCCTGTGACCAAGCTATGGTTCTGTTCCTCATGATCTCAGTGGTTTGCCTCAAAATTGACCCCTAAGTGAATTTACCCACCATAAAAACAAGTAAGCTCACACATAATCGACATCAGATAAATTGTTTTAAATTGAACAGAGTTGAATGAAATTCACCCCTCAGGCAGTGGTTGAACCTAAAACAAAAACACACATAAATAAACAAAACCTATGAGCATATCAAGAGACAAAATAAATTCCCAGACTCCTAGCATGTTGTGAGAATTGGCAGAGAATTTAGAATTTAAAGGGACCATATATAAGTCAGGAAAGTAGAAGACAAAGGTAGCGCTTAGTTCAAAGAGAGAACTTAGGGCTGGGGAGATGACTCAGTGCCTAAGTGTGATTGAGTGCAACCATCAGGATCTGAGTTCGAGTCCCCAGAACCCATGTAAAAAGTAAGCCATAACTATGTGTGACTTTATCCCCAGTGTTGGTAGGTGAAGATAGATGAGTCCCAAGATCTCACTGGTCAGCCAACCTAGCTGAAACAGTGAATTTCCGGTCTGCTGATGCTGTGTGAAGGCAATGAGGTGAAGAAAAATAGAGAAAGACACCTGGCATCCTGCTCTGGCCTCCACATGTATGACCACAGGCACTCACGTACACACATCTAAAGTGGCAGTATCTGGACTCAGTGTAGTCATGTGATGTGATGTTTTGCTGTGAGCTCTCACATGTAAGGAGCATGACTTTGGCCAGCTGAGAACATCCATGGGTGGCCTTAGAGGAGAGGACATATATAAAGGCCCATGCAGAGTGAGACATCGCTTTCTGGATCTACATCTTCGTGTTTCACAGACAGAAATGTTCCAGAGAGCTTCTCCAGGCAATCCAACTGAGTCTTGTGGCTTTCAGTGACTTTGTATTGCTACTTGGTGTTGGCCTCTGGACTGGACTGCTGGTATCCTGACAACTGAGCCTGGTAATCCCCTGACGATCTATAGACCCTGATTAGCAGGAAGTAGATAAAAGGGGGCTACAGCCCTTTTCCCTACTAATCTCCTAGCTAAGGTTGGGGGGGGAGGGGTAGAAGAGAGGTAAAGGTGCTTAAGAACCCTAAATAAAGTAGGTTTGGTGAAAACAAATCTAATCCAACACACATGCATGTACAACACACATGCCCTAAATTCTCTTTTTAAAGGTGAATTTTTATTCTCTAGCCAAGGAGAACAAGGGTCTGTTTGGAAGAGAGGGGGTTACCTTACAAAATGTGAGTGAGGTGGTGCAAGGGCCGTGGGCTGCTGGCTCTATTATTTCAGATAAGTTTCCTCCAAGCTAGTTTGGCTCACTACAGATGGCCAACTAAAAAAGCAGGAAGTCATCAAATGTATCCCTTAAGTCTTGAAAATACCATGACTTTATACTTCAGTGAAACCTGCAGGAGCCACAGCAGCTGTTGTGAGGCCCGGATCTGAGAGAAGTGAATGGGGACACTGGAGAGTCCACGGGGACCCCAAAGCAGCCATTCTACACACACACCTATGGAAGAATTCAGCTCCTGTGTGCGTGCGTGCGTGTTCATCTGTCAGTCTGTCTATTTTGAGATAAGGTCTCTCACTTTTACCTGGAACTTACCAGTCTGACTAGGCTGGTTGACCAAGGAACTCTAGGAATCTACCTATCTCTGGCTCCACAGGAGTCATATTACAAGTGCATGCTACCATGTCCAGCTTTCTAATGTGGCTTCTGAGAATCAGACTAATGTCCCATGATTGCAAGGCAAGCACTTCAGTGACTGACCCACCTCCCCATGAAGCCCCAGGCATTTCTTAATGCAGTCAAGTTGACGATCAAAATAATCCATCACAAGGTGAAAACTAGCAGTTGAGTCCAAGGTCCAAGAAGGAACTTTTCCAGTAAAAAGCCAAAGAAAGCCCTAGGCAATGAACAGAAGCTCTGAGTTTTTGTTTAACTCTGAGTAATAGTCTAGAAGATACAAGACACGTGCACACATGTACAACACACACACATACACACGTGCACACACACACACATTAGTCTCAGTACTGACTGCCAACTGGCTACCAACCAGGAGAGCAATTCCAGAGCCTCCTGCTGGTCCTCCATTCCACCCTCTGGGACTGTCTGGCTGAGCCTGTGTGGAAAACATCCAACAATTCTTCCCTTTCCCCCTCCCCCCCAGCCCCCTCGTCCCCATCCAAAGAGGCTACTGTTCGAAGGCCGCCAGCAAGGCACCTTGCTGCCTGGGGGCCCCTGATGAAAACCGTATGTGGGGATTTGGCATGCACAGACTGGCTTAGTCAGTTCCAGTGAGGCCTTGTGCTGAAAGCATGACCTCACTGTCGGGTAAACCAGCCGGCACCCCAAAAAGAGACGTGTGGGGGTGTAGATTTGCTCTTAATCATGTCCACATTTCCTGCTGCCTAGGATGCCAGGATCTAGAACTAGGCAAATGTGGTCATCTTGGACTATGAAAACTAGGCCCACCCCAAATGTTCACTTTTATATCTGTGTATCCATATATCCTTCCATCTTATCTATTTTTCTTGAAACAGCATCTCTCACTGAAACTCACCCATGTGGGCCAATGAATCCCAGGGACCCGCCTGTCTCTGTGTCCCCAGCACTGGGATTACAGGCTTTTGGTTTTTAAGGGGTTCTAGGGGTCAAACTCAAGCACTCATACTTGCACAATAATCAGCTTTTTCTGGTTTCCCATCCCAGCCCCCTTAAAAGTTACAAATTTTAACTACAATACAAGCAATTAATAAACCAGGACCAATTAGTATTTATCTTGCAAACACAAAAGCCACTATATTTTAGGCAAGTACATTAATAATGCAGCTATTTCCCAGTCCTTTTTATTTTGCATACACACAAACACACATATTCATCACCCCCATAAAAAAATCTGCCATTGCACGTGCTCTACCTCACAGAACAACTTAATTAGAGTCAACCTAGGACCAAATTGCTATGGCAGATACCCAGGTCTAGAAGTGAGGAGGGAAGAATATAACTACAGTTTAATTTCTTAAAAACAGGCCAGCTCAAAGGGTCTCATTAAGAGAACAGTCAATCCAGCCATCCCCAGAACTTGGCAGCCCAAAAACTTCCTGTCACAGCCTTAGTAATAAAATGCCTACAGACATACATTTCCCACTCCGACCAGGCTTTTTTTTTAACTTTACTCTTTTCAAGTTTAGTCATTATTTTTATATAATTAGTAGTACTTTTCTTCAGGGAAAAAAATTAATTAAGAAAGCCGTGCCTTAAAATATAAATACATATAGTCACCTGTGCAAGATCAAGCCAACTACATGGGCCAACAATTCCATAGGCAGCCCTGACTGGACCCGGAGGGGAAGGAAAGACAAGAGGACATGAGGGAAAAGGGTGGCGTGGGGGCTTTCTGGGAGGAGTGGAGGTATATGAGATCAGGATGTGCTGTCTGCATGTAGGAAGCTGTCAGAGAATAAATAATACACTCTATTAACATAACAATCAAACAAATATGGGGCTGCAGTGGTGGCTTGGTGGTTAGCACTTGTTGCTCTTGCAGGGGACCTGGGGTTCAGTTTCAAGCACCCACATGGTGGTTCGCAACCACCTGGAACTCCAGCTCCAGGGGATTGTGTGCCCTCTTTTGACCTCTGTGGGCATTAGCACACATACGTGCACAGACACCATATATTTACATAAATAAAAATAAACCTTTAAAAGTTTTAAAGCCCAGTGTAGGCTGGGCATGATGGTACACATTTGAGAGACTGATGCAGGAAGATTGTAACTTCTAGAACAGCCTGGGCTACAGAGTGAGTTCAGGATGGCCTGAAATTCAGAGCAAGACTCTGTCTCCAAAAGGACCAGACTCAAAATCAAATCAAACCAAACCAAATCAAATCAAATCAAATCAAATCAAAAGCATTTTTACCTGTGAAATACCTGGTGAATTGCCTTTGGTTAAATAACCTGATAGAAACTCTCTAAATATTTGCTTCAGTGTTCTGTCAGCAGAATTCATGATTGTGATGAACTGCAAGCAAATTGGTGAACATTGAGAGTCTCTTACGTAGCAGCAGATGGAGTAAATGCCTGAACATGTCTTCCTGAGCTCCTTGAAGAATGTTGCCACCTATGTTCCTATGGGGCTACAGCCATTATGCAGCCAGACAGGATCTTCAAAATCATGAAAAGCCTCCATGGGCTGGAACCAAGCAGCTAACACAGTATTGGCTCCGCATGGATGATGATAATCTTGGTTATCAACATCATAGGATCTAGAGCAGTGGTTCTCAACCTTCCCAAAGCTGCAACCCTTTAATATAGTTCTTCATGTTGTGGTGACCCCAACCATAAAATTGCTTTTTGTTGCTATTTCAGAACTATGATTTTGCTACTGCTATGAACCATAACGTAAACTTTTTTTAAAATAATTTTTATTTTTTATATTAATCACAGGTTATTTACTTTGTATCCCAGCTGTAGCCCCCTCCCTCATTCCCTTCCAATCCCACCCCCTTCTCTCATCTCCTCCCTGTCCCTCTCTAAGTCCTCTGGTAGGGGAGGTCCTCCTCCCCTTCCATCTGACCTTAGTTTATCAGGTCTCATATGCAGGTTGTACCTTCATTGTTACAAATCAACCTTGGGGTCGCAATCCGCAGATTGAGAAATACTCATTATCATCATCTAGGAGACACACTGCTGGATGTGTCTAAGAGGGAGTTTCTAGGTTAGGTTAACTGAGGCAGGAAAACATGTCCTAAATATAAGTGGTAGCATCGCATGGGCTGGGGTCCTGAACTGAATGTAAGGGCGCTGAGGGGCAGCATTCAACTCTCTCTACTTCCTGATTACAGCTGCAACGTGACCACCTGCCTCACCCTCCTTTCTGTATGTGAATGCGTGCACATGAGATTCAGGTGGTCACAAGCTTCCCACTGTGGGTGCTGAGATCCAAACTCAGTCCTTCGCAAAAGGCAGCAAGCACCTTAACTGCTGAGTCATCTCTCCAGCCCTAAGAAAATTTAAACTTAAAAGCAACACCACCTTAGCTCTAGAAACAGCACTATTCTTCAAGCGGTTTTGTTTTGTTTTTTAATTGAGGCAGCTTTGTTGGTATGTGGGCTGTATTCCCATGATTCAGGAGGCTTAGCCATGAGGGTCAGCATGACCTTGGGGACAGCCACGGGTACAGGGAAAGACCCTGTCTCCAAAGTTCTAAGTAGGAAACCGCCCTTCAAGGTCCCTCTGAAAAGATGATGGGAGCGAATGGAAGAGAGGTTTTGCTGGAGGCACTTTGCCCCAGCACTTCAGAACTATTGCTACAATAGAAAGCTGGGCGCATCTGTCCTGCGGAGTCATGGTGAGTCACCATCCATCAGAGACCGCTCAGACAATGCATGCCCCTGATGGAACAGCTCTGTGCTGAGCCAAAACAGAAAAACAAAAACAAAACAAAACAAAAAACCCACCATCCACAGCTGTACTTCATTCACCAGATGGTCTCCATTGTCACTGTTCTCCTGATACAGCTTGCAGGGGAACAGGAGAAAGCTCAACTGGCATACAGACCAAGCAAGCAGTCCCCTTTGTGTTAGTTTCCTTTATGTTGCTGTGATTAAAAACAAAAACAAACTACTTTGACCAAAAGCAGTTCAGGGGAGGAAAAGGTCTATTTCCTCGTATACCACTGGGTCACAGCCCATCACTGAGGAAAGTCAAGAAAGGAACTCAGAGAAGGAACATGAAGTCGGATCTACTCGTTACTTGTTTTTTGCTGTGATAAACACCACGAACAGAAGCAACCTAGGAAAGAGTTTGTTTTGACTTATGAGTCAAAGGGATAAGAGCCCATCATGGTGGGAAGGTAAGACCGCAGGTGGGCATAGTACAGGAGCAGGAAGCTGATCATATCTTAAACTGCAAAAACACAAAGCAGAGAGAACTAGAAATAGGGCAAGGCTATAAACTTTCAAAGCTGGTCCCCAGCGATGTGTTTCTTCTGGCAAGGCTCCACCACCTAAAGGTTCCAGAACCTCCCCAAACAGTGCCACCTACTGGGGACTGAGTATTAAAATACATGAGCCCATGGGGAACATTTCTGATTCAAAGCACCACAGCTTAACAGCTTGTTATTCCACAAAGCAGGCTATGACTCTGCAGTTGCCTTTCCTCACCCTCCAAATAGCTCGGATGACATACCTGTACCAACAGGCCTGTCTGTGATAGCTGTCATTTTATCTGGCTTACTATGCTGTTCTGTAGCAATTTCCTTCTAATTGAAATACTTCTTTCTAGAGGGAGGCTCTTAAGACCTAGGAAGTCAAGAAAACATACAAGGGTCAGGAAGTGCCTGCAACTCACAAGATTTTTGAGGCACCACCTCAACATTATATAAGCAGTAGCAACTGCTGGAAACAAGAGAATCTCTTTCCATGATTTGATGCCTGCAGGCTATGGTGAGAGACAAGACAAGCTATGGTGTAGCTGTGTTTGGGCAACTGGGAGGAAAAGTCAATGAAGTACTTTCCTTGCAAGTGTGAGGACCAGAGTGTAGATCACCACAATGAAAGTTTTAAAAAATTCAAACTGGAGGCATAGAAGTACATTCTTATAATTCCAGCATTGAAGGGGTGAAGACAGGAAGATTCCATGGGAATCAGTCACCAGCTGGTGAATCCTGACTCCCTAATGAAAGACCCTTTCTCAGGAATTAAGGTGGGTGGCACTCAAAGAACAACACCCGAGATTGCCCTCTGACCTCTACATACGTGCTCAATGGGCTCACATATCTGCATATGCAAACCCACACAATGCAAGCACATACGGAATGCTTTTTAAATGGGAGGTAGAGAGGTGGCTCAGAGCTGAAGTGTTTGCCACCAAGCATGAGCGCCAGGGTCTGAATTCCCAGGAACCACATAGAACATGTGTGGGTCTTGTGGCCTGTAATTCTAGACTCAGAAGGTGAAAATGGGATTCCCACTGCAAGTGGCTAGCTAGACCAGGCATATTTTTAAATTTAAATTTAATTTTTATAAATTGACATTAACTTTGGGTCTTCACATGCTTGTGCACACACGTGCAAAAATCATGCATACACTCAAATGTGTCCACCACATGCATGAAAATGGAAAAATAAAATTTACATCATTTTAAAATTTCTCTGTGTGTGTGCACATGTGTACATCAATCTGCGGAGGTCAAAGATGTCAGAACCCTCTTGAGCAGGGGTTATAGGTGCCGAAGGACATGTGTTCTTGACCACTGAGCTCTCCAGCCCTCAAAATGGGAAAATAAATTAAATGGGAGAGAAAGAAAAAAAGGGTCTCATCACTCTACCAACCAAATTGGCTTCCTACATCCCTATAGCCGTCTGAAAATCATCCCTGCTGGGCGCTGGAGCTCACACATTCCTGTTGGACAAGTTCGAGTTCAAGTTTCTATTCCTAACATGTAAAGTGAGATGGGGCTCAGAGCGTGAATGAGGTGGGAGGTGCAGCCTGGCAGGACAAAGCGGGTCTCACCATCCATGTCCAGACGCTGCATGATGATGGCCAGCTCCACTTCACTCGGCATGTACCCCAAAGAGCGCATGGCCATGCCCAGCTCCTGCTTGGAGATGAAGCCGTTCCCATCTCTGTCCAGAACACGAAAGGCCTCTCGGATTTCTGCAAGTAAAAAGCACAGACAGTCCACAGGTCACATGGCTGCTTCATTGCACTCAAGCCACGGGTGACTAATAGGCAGCTTCTTGCTGTACCAGTCGGGGCTCACGGCTTTCTTGTCACTGTAACTAAACACAGGATAAAAAAAAACAATTTAAGAAAGAAAGAGTGTAGCAATGAGGCTCAGTTGGCAAAGGCTGGTGTAGCATGCACGGAGCCACAGGGTTTCATCTGCAGCACTACGTAAACCCGGGCATGATGCAGCTTGCAATCCCAGCCCTCAAAAGGAAGGCAGAAGAGACATGAGGATAGCCTAGGCTACACAGCAAGGTAGGGGCCAGTCTGAGCTTCATGCGACTCTGTGTCGAAAAAACAAACAAACAAAAAACCAAATAGACAAACAGATAAGGTAGAGAAATTATTGAGAAGGAAGGTCAGAGTCACTCTCTGGCCTATAAATGTATGCACCCCATACACATGGACAGAAAAATAATTATCAAATAAAATGTGAAAAGAAAGGGGCGGGGTTAAGAAAGAATGGTCCAGGACGAGAGAAATGAGAGAGAGAGAGAGAGAGAGAGAGAGAGAGAGAGAGAGAAACAAGAGGCAGATGGCTTTGAGTGTCTGTACACACTACAGTAAGCACAACCAGGTAGGGATCCCAGCAGAAAATCACCTCAATGAAGGCAGAGACTGTGAGCTTTGCAGAAATGACAGGGTCAAGGGAAAGTGTGAGAGTCCCCTGCTGCTGCTGGGGACATGCAGTGTTTAATAACCTCAGAGGACAGGAGGTGAGCGTCCCACTGTTTCAATTTCATTCTCTAATCTGCAGTTGTTTTATGACTATAAACAGCCACAGCTCAATACGAATCTCAAAGAGGTTGGAAAGAACTTTAATCAGTTTCTCCCTGGTTCGGGAAAGAACTTGACTCTACTATCACTAAGGCTCATTTCGCATGGCAGGAGGCCTCCCACTCTTTACCCTGGGCTATGCCCTCCCCTAGAGCCTCCAAAGCTGGCAGTCCTAGATTGAGGGAATATTTTTTTATCACATCACCCTCGTGAAGCACGAAGAATTTGAGATTACAGTTTAAAGAGAAGCGGTCCATCCTGGGTATCAGAAGACTGGACCTGCAGCAACTTGGAGTCGCTCTAATAGGTCCAGATTAGGGAGGATGCAGGATGCAGAGATGGCTTGGTGCTGAGAGTACTGGCTGTGCAAGCATGAGCACCCAGGCCTATGGAGTTTTTCTCTGTCTGGCTTATTTTACTTAGCACGAAGGCCTTCAGCGCCCTCCAAATACAAAACTCAATTCTTCATTAAGGCAGCATAACACCCTACTGTGTATATGCACTACATCTCCTTTATTGTTTGTTGAAGTACATAGAGACTGGGTCACTTTGAGCTATTGTGACTAGAGCAACAATAATCATAGGTGTGCAGGTTTCTCTGTGGTATAGAGACTTAGACTTTTATTCCTTTGGGCAAATACCCAAGGTATAATTTACCATAAGGTAAATTATGAATATGTGGGGTGAGAGAGAATGTGTGCATGAGTGCAGATGCCACAGGGGGACTGGGTGATCATCTTATCTTTTGGAACTGGAAGTACCGGCAGCTGTGAGCTACCTAATGTGGATACTGGGAATCAAACTTACATCCTCTGGGGGAACAGTATGCATTCTTAACCAATGAGTCATCTCCCTGGCCATTGTATTTTATTTGTAGAAGACCTTCCATATCAGTTTCCATAGTGGCTGCAACAGTTTGCATTCCCACCAGCCCACTTTCCCTATATCTGAATGTTTGTATTGGATTTGGGGACCACCCAGATCATCCATCCAAGACAATCTCTATTTCAAGACCCTTAACTCAATCACACTAAGGAATTCTTTCCAGTGGAGTATTTGTAATTCCAGGGGATTAGGATTTGGCATCCCTAGGGCTGTTTTCAGAGTGATGATATGTTTTCATCCCAAGCTGCTTTTTCAAACAACCTTCCTTCCTCTTTCCTCGCCAAAGTCACATCCATCCTTTGAGGACACGTCTAATTTCATTTCTGTTGCTGTCACAAAGCACCCTGACCAAAAGCAGCACAAGGGAGGAAAGGCTTTATTTGGGGTCATTGCTCTAGGCCACAGTCCATGGTTACAGTTAAGTCGCAGTAAGATTCCAGCAGCTGAACACGGCCATGCTCAAGAGCAGAGAGGAACAAATGTACCTGTGCTGCCTGTCTACCAGCTATGGCTAGCTGGCTTTCTTCAGTCTTTTTTAGCTCAGGCTCCAGCCCACGAGATGGTGTCCCTCACAATGGGCTTTGTCTCCCAGCATCAATTAATGATCAAGACAATCCCCCACAGACATGCCCACCAGCCAACTTAACCTAGATGATTCCTCACTGAAGCTCTTCCCAAGTGATTCTACAGTATAGAGGTCGTGTAAGGTTAAAGCACAAGGTTAATACATAAGGTTAAAACCAGACAGCATACATAGAGTCCAGAAAAATATCTTTGCTGGCTGCAGTGATACCTGTCTCTCAACTGCTAACTCTTCAGGAAGCCATTTGCCGCTTTCACATGACATCCTTCATGCCCCAGCATTGTATGGGGCAAAAACAGAATGGTTGCTGACCACCAGCCTAGCTAGCCGCAAGTTCAGTGAGAGACCTTGTCAAGAGAGTGAGACACAGAGACAGAGAGAGAGGGACAGAGAGAAGAGAATTAAGGAAGATAATTTTATCTTCTCTGAACTCTAGGTCTCATCACAGACTTCTTTTGTCTCCTTCTGTTCCCCACACATTCTGTAGGGGGCACTAGACAGGCAGCTAGCAGCCTGATTACTGCAAATGTGTCAGTCTCAATAAATTTAAAAAATATATAGGACTGAGAAGCTGGGAGAGAGGGCTCAGTGGTTAAGAGCACTGGTTGTTCCTGCAGAGGACCCAAGTTCAAGTCCCACTGTCCACAGGACATCACACAACTGTTTGTAATTCCAGTTCCAAGGGATCCAATACTTTCATTGGCCTCTGTGAGCATGAGGAATAAAGGAGTGCACAGATATACATGCAAGCAAAACACCATACACATTAAATAAAAATGAATTAAAATTAAATTAAATTTTTAAAAAAAACTACAGGGGCTGAAAAGATAACTCCACAGTTACGAGTGCTTGATGCTGTAGCAGAGAACCCAAATTCAACTTCCAGAACTAAGGCTGGACAACTGGCAACCACATATAACTAACTCTAGCTTCAGGGCATCCAACATCGCCCGGCACCTGTATTCACGTGCACATACTTACCCATAGACACACAGGCATATACATAATTAAAGATAAATCTTAAAAAATAAGACCCAATATTACCAGTAAATTTTTTTATCAGTTATTAGTACTAGCTTATCATGTGGAATGCTTTCTGCAAACGCATGTGGTTCCAGCAGAGAGAAAAACCAGCCTGTGAGCAAGGACTCCAGGCTCCTGGCCAGGCTTAGTAGCTAATTATGTCAGCAGCCAAAACCAGAGGTCTCAATTTGCTCCTGTGTAAAATGAGCTGAGTTGGCTCTGAGGCCCCCTCGGCTCCTACCAGCACACCCTTCTGTGGATCCATGAACATCGTTAAAGATGTTGATGAGAGAACAGGAAGCCCGTGTTCTCTTACATACCTTATTAATCTACCCTCCCCTCCGGCCTCTTCTTTCCTTCCATGGATAGAATAAAAACAAGTTTTCATCAAACCCAAATTCTTTGTCTGCATTTTTATTCTTTTCCCATCAATACAATCTATCCAAGTTCCTCAGGTTTTCCTACCCAGTCCCAGGTATCATGAAAATGCTTGGTCGTGGCAGAAACCACTGAAGAACACCAGAGCCCCATGCAATGTGACGCTGGACTCTGGAGATGGCAGGATGCACGGGCAGGATCTCCTGAAGCATTTCCAGACAGCTGGTCCAGACCCCGGCCTCACTTGCCCCATCTGAAAGGTGGGTGTTGTAGTTTTCTATGTTACCATGATAAAGCACTTTGACCAAAAGCAACTTAGGGGAGGAAAGGATTTATTTGTCTACATTTCCAGGTAACAGTCCATCACTGAGGGACGTCAGGGCAGGAACTCAAACAAGAAGTTGGCATAGAAGACATGAAGGAATGTTGTTTGATGGCTTAGGCTTATCTATCCTTTTTTCATACCACCCAGGACCCCTACCCAAAGAATGGTGCCACCTACAGTGGGCTGAGCCCTCCTACATCAATTAACTATCAAGATACGGCTATAGAACAATCTGATCTAGGCAATTCTTCTGCTGAGATACCCTAATCACATGACTCTAAACTGTTTCAAGTTGATTGTTGAAGAAGATGTGAGATGACAGGGCTCATGGCTGGAGTCCTGGCTTGACAGCTAGCTACTGTATCTCTTTCTCTGGACTACTCTTTCCCAGGGTATAACAGCATTCTCACTTAATTTTGAACATTCTTTGAGGCTTCTGAGAGCACCAAACAGAATAGCTCCCTGCTGTAATGATTAATATTGTCAACTTGACAGGATCTAAATACATCCCTGGGCTTGTCTTGAAGGTGTGTTTAGAACAGGTTAGTTGAAGGAATAACTGTACACTGTGAGCAGCATTATTCCCTGGGCTGGGGTCCTGGACTGAATACAAAGGAGGAAGTGAGCTGAGCACCAGCTTCACCTCTCTCTGCTTCTGACTGTGGGTGCCATGTGACCAGCTGCTTCATGCTCCTGCTGCCATGCTTTCCCCTCCATGGTGGACCGTGCACCCTCAGACTGTGATCCAGAAATAAATCCTTCTTTCCTTAAGTTGCTTTTTAACCCCATACTTTGTCACAGCAAAAAGAAGAGTGCCTAGTATATCTTTCTTATTAGTAAGTTTTTACCATGATCAAAAGACAGAAACAACTTCAGGGGATAAAGAATTTATTTTGGCTCACCATTTCACTGGATTCAATCCATGATCACTTGGACCCATGCATTTTGGGGGAAAAATTTTAAAAACTCATGGTGGCAAGAATGTCTGGCAGAGGAGAGTTCTTCACTTCTTAGCTAACTGGGAAGCAGAGAATGAAACACAAGTGGGCCAGCCGTAATGTACCCAGGAGGATCCCAGGCCCCACTCTCTGCCCCCAGTGACCTACATCTTCTAACTAGGTCCCCACTTCCGAACGTTCCCAGAACTTCCCCAAATAGCATCACCATCTGGGGGTACATTTCATATTTATGATCCTGTCTGCTGCAGAGCCCCACACTGCTCCTGTGGAGTTTCTTCATGCTCCAGATGTCACTTTGAACTTTGGCCTTAACACCAATGAGACAAGTGTGCCCTGGTGAGGCGTGGTTCTGTGGCCAGAGGTCAGTAAGTCATTGCTGTCCTTCTTGGATACCATATCCATCTTGGCAGGAGGGAAGCTATTCTAAAGAAACACTGTGCCTCTCCTTTTGACTACCGGATTACTGGAACAGTGGACTTTCTCCAGGAGTCTCCTGCTGGGAAAAGAAAAAAACTGGCCCTGGTACTGGGCAGCTCTATTTATCAGATCGCCTTGCAGCAGATACTAAAACTTAAAAAAAAAAAGAGGGGTGAGTGGTGGGTGGGATGGCACCTTGCTATATGCAGACCTCTTGCCCTCTATTTAAATCTACACCTCAAGTCACAATCCTGAAGACGGACTTGCAGGTTCATTGGGCCTCTTTATACCTCTTCCCAGTGAGACCATTTTATTCAAAAATCTCCTTGTTCTGTCTGTCACCACTAATGCTGTCTTTAATTAGACTGTTTCTGGACCGGGCTTCTAAGGGGAACTGTCAGGACCCAGGCACTGACAGTCTGTGTTAATTACTCTAGAAGATAACCTGATCCTGGCTCGTAACTGACAAAAGTGTGGTGTGTGGAAGTTGTATCTGTGTGTTTGTTTGCACAGCTGTGTGTATGCTCTGTGTATTACACACAGGTACTGTGGGAGCATTCAATAGCTTCACTTTGTTTCAAAGGAGCCTAGACATGGGGGAAAAAAACCGAATGAACACAAAGCTAGAACCATCACAGAGCTCCTGGAAATTCAATCTTTCCAGGATAAAGCGAGCCAGACTGGAAGAGACAGGTTGTATGTGCCTCTTTTTATTCTTATTAGCAGAATGTGGTATGGAACAATCTCATAAAACCAGCAGAGACCCTAGGACAGACAGCACTGCTTTGTGTCTGGCTCCTGGCCCCAGCGGGCCCCAGCTCTGCTCTTCGTTCCATGGGCCACAGCTTCAGCATTTGGGAATAAGCTATAAGCATGTACTCTTTACTGATGTTTTTATCTTTGGTGGTGGTGATCTGTGTGTGTGTGTGTGTGTTTGTGTTTGCATATGTGTGCATGCATTCATATGTGTGTATGCTTCTGTTGTGCAGGTATGTGTGCATACAGGCATGTGTATGTGTTGTGCATATGTGTGTTGTGAGGAGTTATGATTGCTTATGCCTCAGAGTTAGGTGAACATGCTGTGTTTGCATCTTTGATTTCTTTTCCCTTCCAGTCTTGTATGCACGATTGGGCTCAATGAAATCCCATTACCTCTAAGATGCCTTCATAAGCTGCAGAAGCAATGGCTCTGGTGGTGATAGGGGACTGTTCTTTGTTTCGGTTTCTGTGATAAAACGCCCTGACAAAAGTAACTTAGAGGGGAAAGGGTTGGCTTTGGATCTGCAGGCCCGGCCCCTTCGGATGCTCCAACAGTCATAGATGGGGTAGATGTTGGGGAGTGCCAAGTCAAAGCTGTGGCTCTGGGCCTGGCTGGTGGCTGTGTTGGATAGCTTGCCAGCTCTCCAAGCTATATGCTATATGCAGACCTCTTGCCCTCTATTTAAATCTACACCTCAAGTCACAATCCTGAAGACGGACTTGCAGGTTCATTGGGCCTCTTTATACCTATGCCACTAGAGCCAGCACTCCAGCACTGCCCGGGCTAGCTCACTCAATGCAGCAGCTGAAAGGGGTGGGACCAGCTCTCATACTCTCATGCCTTCAGGGCTGACTCACAACCAGTGCCCCCATCCCCCACTCCAGCCACCAGGGCCAGGTCTACTGTGCTGCCCACATGAGGTGCAGGATCCACTAGTTACCTTTAATCTATATGGTTTCCGAGGGAAATGCAAGACTCAGTAGCTTTGGTATATGCCAAGCCCCCACTATGCACGGAGAGAGGGCGTGGGAAGGAAAAAGCAACAACATGAATCCGGAGACAAGATGGTCAGACAAGACCATAGAGGAAAGACTGAACTTTGGAATGACTTGATGTTGTGGTCAGCATTAATGGTCAACTTGACACAAGCTAGAACCATCCGGGAAGAGATTCACAGTGTGAGATTGTCTAGATCAAGTTGGCCAGGAGTTGTGTCAATAGAGTTACCCTGATTGTTGACTGAGTTAACTGAGATGAGAAGGCCCAGCCTGAAAGTGGGTATCATCGTCCCCTGGTTTTGGATACTGGACTGTGTAAGAGTAGAGAAAGCCAGCTGGGCACTAAGGAAGCACACATTCATTCGTCTCTGTTCCTCACTGTGAGTGGGACAAGTTGTTTCAAGATCATGCATTGGCTTGCCCACAGTGATGGGCTGTAGTCTGATGTTGGGAGCTGGAATAGGCCCTGCCCCTTTCTCCAGAAGCCACTTCTACCGGAGTGTTATCAGCATTAAGTGTTACTGAAAGATTATCATTGAGCCCACTGCCTACCTAAACTGTTCACAATGTGATGGGACTTAGGTCTCTCCAGGTGATGGTAATCCTGTCTTCTGGGCTTCCTGGCTCTCTGAATAAAGCTCAATTTATAGTTTTCAGTTCTCATCTCTATTCATTGGTTTCTCAAAGTATCAGGCAATACCCACCCAGTCCCTGTTTTAATACCATTCTGTCCCACTGACACATGGAGTATGAAAAGGAGACATAGAACGACACATTTCTTTGGAGAAGGAATCCAATCACTGCCTGTGGAATTGTCCAGAAGCCAAGTCTGCATTCCCATGGGGACCTGGCTGGGCTTCTCCTTCTTAGAATGATGCTCATGGCCTTGAGCCCAAAGGGCCTTGGATTGTAAGGACTGACTTCTTGTTTTTGCAATAGCTCTTTTTTTTTATTTCTTAAAATGATCATGTTATGGAGGAGGGTGGAGGGGTTTACAAGGATCCACCCTCACGGAGGATTTACAGACAGCTTACAGCAACTAGAGAAGTCATAAGGTTCTGTTCCTCTGGGGATTTTCAGGCGGAGTTTCTGGAGAAGGAAGAGACAGTGGTGTAGCCCGTTATGATGCCTGTACTACAGTAAACAACCCCACCTCACCCCACCCACCCTTACTGCTTGAGCCTAAACACAACAACCATTATAAAATTCCTTTGGCCACACATTACGAAAAGGTAGAAGGAAGAATCATTGGGAAGATTAAGGAAAAGGATCAACAGGAGTCAGAGTGGGGTGAAAAAGGGTACCGTGGGGGTAAATATGATCAAATGCATTAAACACATGTATGAAGATGTCATTATGAAACCTTTTGGTGTATATAATTTATATATACTAAAAATCACAAAATTACCCATGACTAGCACTGAGACCTGTCCTATCCAGATTTAGTGTCCTGGCAAAATCCTGCTCAGACCTATGAGATCTTCATAAAGATACAGCCAGGTGAGGCAGGGACAAGGAGAAAGGTCCATCTATCATGGGGAAGACAGGCTCAGAGGAAGGTCAGACACCAGCCAGTGGGATTGTTATCGATAGCATGCTGACTCTGAAGAATCAGATGCCATTTATAGCACCAATTTGCAACTTCAAGTTAGTAGTGAAGAGCAACCAATTTCCTGGCTCCATTCCCACAGGATGCAAAAATCTACTCGTTTTCTGTACCCTTAGGAAGAATATGAGTTTCATTTGTGTGTGTGTGTGTGTATACATATACACACATTTGTGTACATATATATGTAGAAGGGATATACATATGTATACATTTGTGTACATATATATGTAGAAGGGATTGTTTATATGCTCATGTGTGTGTGCATATGTATGCATGCCTGTGGTGTGACTTGTATTATGAATGGGTATGTAATGTGCATATATGTAGATGCCAGAAGTCAATTTTTAAGTTGCATCCCACTTTGCTTTTTCTTCAGACAGGGTGTCTCACTGAAGCTGGGGCTCATTGACTTGGTTAGACTGTCTTGGCAGTGAGTGGCAAAGTCACTTGTCTCTGTCCCCATCCATCACTGGGATTACAGATGCCTACCGCAACATCTAGAATTTCATGTAGGTACCACAGATCTTCACCTTGGGCTTCATGCTTTCGTGACAAGCACTTTATCAACTAAGCTATCTCCCCAACCCCAAATGTGGGTTTTCACTGAATAAAGTGAGGGGTGGGAAAGATGTACTATGTGGATACACGTCATGGAGAAATTGCAAAATTGGAAAGACCCAGTTCCTAGGTGAGGTAACTATGACCCAGAAAATGTAAGATACAGATGAACAAGTCTTTATTCAGTGGAAACAATAAGGCAGGGATGAACTGTGGGTCAGGAGAGATGATTCAGTGATTAAGACTATGTACTGTTCTTGTGGAGAGTCTAAATTTGGCTCTCACCACCCATGTCGGGTAGCTAACAACTGGATGTAATTCCACAAGCTCCATCAACCTATTCCTGCCTCTGCAGACACTTCGCTCATATACACATACCTACACACAGACACACAAACATATAATAAGTTTAAGAAAATAAATATTAAGAAATAAAAAAAGGTTGGAAGGGTTTCTACTTTCTCAAAGGAAAAAAAAACAGAACATTCGGAGATAATTAACACAGATATTCATTCCATAAACAGCTGCTGTTTACTTACTATATATCAGATACAACATTAGGAGACATGTTTAGTGAATAAACCCTTCCAGGCTTCAAAATCTAATATTTTAGATGAAGAAAAAGAGGTTGACCAGATGTCCACTGGCAAGAATAGCAAATTGAATGATTCAAAAATCTCACAGAATTCCTTAGGATGGAGGCACACTCTACAGAAAACGTGTTGTGTCAGAAGTGGTGGGGAGACACAGCCCAATCTACCAGTGATCCAGAGTTTCTTCTCCCTTAGGAACCTCCACTCAGGTAAGACCAGAATCTTGACTATACTCTAGAAAAGAATGTCAGGATACTTATTCTAGTTTCATTTATTTTGTTATGATAAGACACTCTGAGCATAAGGGACACAGGGGAAGAAAGAGTGATGTTCCAGGACATAGTACACCACTGAAGAGAAGCCATGGTGTCAGGAGCTTGAGACACCTGATCACACCCCATCCACAGTTAACAGAAAAGAGAAAAATAAATGGACCTTTTCTTAGGGTTGCTCTCATATAGCGCTCTCCTGCCTCATACAATTTAGGGCCAGCCCATGAAATGGTGCTATCCACACTCAGAGTAGGTCTCCCCATATCAGGACAACCAGGACAAGTCCCCCCCCCAGACATGTCCACAGGTTAACCTGATCTAGATAACTACCCATTAAGACTCTTTCCAGGTGATTTTAGATTTGTGTCAGGTTGAGAGTTAAAACTAGCCAGCACAATGAGTCAGAGTGACATAAAGCTAGTGAGTTTATTAATAGAAGGGAGAACATACACTTTAAACTGAGGCAAAGAAATTTAGGTATGGTGACACTTAGAATAGGAGAGTATGCACTGAACACATGGGCAAAGAGTTCTCAAGACAGAGAGTCATGCTTAGACATCCCTAAGTGGTATGTATAGGGGCTGGGAGGATGATTCAGTGGGGAAGTGCTTGCTATGCAAGCATTAGAACCTGAGTTTGGGCTCCCTAACCAACATAAAAGCTAGGCATAGCGATGCATCTCTGTAACTCAAGAACTGGGAGGCAAAGACAGGCAGATACCTGAACCTCATTGGCTAGGCAGCTTAGGCATATTGATAAACTCTGGGTTCAGTGAGAGATCCTGCAAAAATAAAGTGGAAAGAGGTTGAAAAAGGCATTTGAAATTGATTTCTGTCATCTGCTTGGACACATACGTGTGCAGACACATGTGATTTTATGGTTTTCTAAGTTATTTTGCTCAAAAGGTGTAATTTACAGCCATATTTAAAGATTAAGTCTAGGAATTAAGAAAGGACATATGTGAGCTATTTTACTCATTTCTCTTAAAGAATTCCCCTCTGTGAATGAAACTATATGGGTTGATAAGGTTCACTGTTTAGGTTTAGAGATGAAAGGGGAACGTTGACACACTCCGAGCTACCACACACGCTGTGGCCCTGTGTTAGCAGAGTTTATTGTGGCAAACCAGGCTCATCTGGAAAGAGGAAACTTTAATGGAGAATATGTGTCCATAAGACTGACATGTAAGCAAGTCTGTGGGTCTCTTCTTGGTTAATGATTGATGTGGAGGAGCAAACCCTATTGTGTGTGGTACCACCCTAGGCAAGCAGTCTTGGGTGCTGTAAGCCGTGGGTAGCAAACCACTAAGCAACATTCCTCCATGGCCCTCTGCTTCTGTTCCTGCCTCCAGGTTCCTGCCTTGAGTTCCTGCCCCTGACTTCCCTTCATGATGGACTACGACTGTAAGGTGAAATAAACCCTTTTCTCCCAAATACTGTTGATCACAGTGTTTGTTACAGCATAGAAAGTTAAGTTTCTATTAGTTAAAACTAGTCCTAGTTAACTAGAACCGTTGTTTTAAACATCCTTGTTTGAGCTCTCATGAAGCAAAAACAAGTGCTGCATTGTAGGCAGTTTCAATGTTTTGCTTTTTTTTCTTAAGCTTCACTTTACTTTTAATTGTGTGAGTGCAGGTGTTCACAGAGACCAGAAGTATTCGATCCTCTGGAGCTGGAGTTTCAGCTGATTCGAGAAGTCCAACATCGGTGCTGAGAACTCAGCGCAGGACCACTACAAAAGCAGTACCTTCTCTTAACCCATGAGCCATCTCTCCAGTCCCTGGCAGTCCACTCCCAGCCAGATTCCAGAGTGAGGGTTTTTTATTCTCTGTTTCCATGTCGCCACTTTTTTCCCCTTTTCATCCTGCCTCAGCTGGGAATCACACTTTAACCTTTGGAATCTTTAGGCAGAATAAAAAGACTGTGTGAAGGCATGGCATGTCTAAATTACTGTCTACACAATTGGAATAAGCAGACTTAGACATGATGCCGAACTGTACTAGGAGCACTTGCCTAGAGCCTCCATAGCCTTTGGCCTCTACCCTGCTAGCCATGCGCTGACAAAGGATGCTCTAAGCCCAAACCCAAGCTTCTCTTAACAGGGGACCCTGAGAACAAGGAAATCCTCATTCAGGGCTAGCATTGGACATTGAGAAGTAGACACCTGCTGACCATCAAGAAGGGAGGGTCTATGGCAGATGGAGAACTTTCAGGCTGTCTGAACCCCTGAAGACCCCAGTCTTCCACTCTGCCCACTCACCATCTGTCCATATCACTCAGATCTGGGCATCTTGTTTCTTGCCATTTTGCATAGACACCCTCTAGCCCAACTCATCTCATACATATTTAAATCTCATTTCCTCCACCTCCTTTCAATCCTGAATGCCAGCCAGGGGCATTCAGCCTGTTTCTGGCCTTGATGGGCTTCCACGGTCAATTTCTATTCCTATTCTGCTTTGCTGTGTTCTTTTACTGTTGGAGGCAGGTGTTCCATCAGTGTTAACTACCTGAATCGCTGGACTCAGTTTAGCCTTGTCTTGTTGGGGTATAAATTTTGCATTAGGTTACCTCTCTTCTAGTATATTTTCAAAGCTGTATTCATTTTATATTTTATGTGTGAGCATTTGCCTGCATGCATGCATGTGCACTGTGTGCATGCTTAGTGCCTGTGGAGGTCAGAAGCAGGAATCAGACCCCCCAGAACTGGAGCTATAGATGGTTGTGAACCACCTTCTGAGTGCTCGAGTGTATGAGTGTCCTTAACTGCTGAGCCATCTCACAAATACCTCTTCTAATATTTTCAAGGATATATATTGAGGGGGCGAGTCTCATTATATAGTTTGGAGCTGATTTGAACTTTGTGATGTAGCCCAGTGTGGCCTGGAATTCTGGATCCTCCTGCCTCGGCTTCCCTAGGTGCTGGGATTACATGCGTGTACCAGCACTCCTGCTTCCATTTCTTTTTTTTTTTCTGTGTGCGTATGCATGTGCGATTATGTGTGTCAGCTAGAGACCAACCTTGGTTGGCGTTTCTTTAGTTATTACCCACCTTGCTTTTTGAGACAGGACTCACCCATAGAGCCTGAAGGGTCCTTGATTAGAGTAGGCTGACTGTGATGCAACGGAGTCATAAAGACCACGTGTACACTACATGCACCTCCACACTGGGCTTTTTAATTTTTTAACATTGACTCTGTGGACAGAACTCAGATTCAAATGCTGACGAGCAGGCTCACTGACTCTCTTCCTAGCCTTAAATCCTTAGGCATGCCCCCAGCTTTTTAACTGCCCGTGTCACCATTACCTAAAACCAGAATCATTACTCTTCATGACCTAAGACACTGGCTTAGTCTCTGCTGGCTTAACACCACCACCTAATTAGCTATTGAAATGCGTATTATTTGCCTATGAAGTAGTAAAAAGGGCCAGAAACTTAGGGGGCACCCAAGATACATGGTAGAACCAAGTGACAAAAATCAGGACGCAAGACTGTCATCTCTGCCTTCATTTGGAGTCTGTTTCTCTGGCTATCATTAAGAATCCTGCTTGATTCAGCGTCGGCATGTTAGCCATTCAAAGGGTGCCGATGTACCTAATTTAACTCATCTCCCTTCAAGGCTGGAGGTGCCAGGATACATTCATCTTAACCCTAGAGTCATCTCGGATTCTAGGAACAGCAGGAGTTGACAGAACTCCTGCCCAAGTGAGGACAACTGTCTGTTATGGTGAGGAACACTGGAAGCAGGAACAATCCTCTCCCCCAAACTAGCTTGACCCCCCCCCCAAGCTATAAAGATTTCTTTGGAATGCCTTACAGAACCATAGTAGAGACAATAACTGGCAAATCCTCATGACTGCTTAATTATGCATACCTTTCCCCTTTGCCCCTATTCTCATGTCAGCATCCTCATAAAAGAGCATGAGGTCACTGGACTCCTTTATCTGTTCTTCCCCTGTGCACACTGATGGAATCGCCACTCTCTGCTTTCCACCATTACTTATCTCTTTAATTAGTGTACTGGGGCAAGTCACTGAATGTTCTAGTTTCCTTTCTGTTGTTGTGATGAACTATTCTAACCAAAAGCAACCTAGGGGAAAAAGGGCTTATTTGGCTTATGCTTCCAGGTCACAGTCCATCACTTAGGAGGGCAGGGCAGGAACTCAGGCAAGACCTTGAGACAAAAACCATGGAGGGCTGCTGTTTGTTAGCTCACTCTGGCTTACAGCTTCTTTCTTAGTTATCTTTCTTATACATCTCAAGACCACCAGCCTAGGGAATGCAGCTACCCACAGTGAGATGGGTCCCCCTACATCAACTAATAATCAAGACACAAACAAGTCTAATGGCAGTAATTTCTCATTTGAGATTCCCCTCTCGGATGACATCAGGGTGTAATAAAGATGACAGTTAAAGCTAACTGGACCACCCTGCCCATTGCCAATTTGGCACACAAACACATCCCTGTTAAACCTTTCAACTCCTTGTCCTCTAAGGTCTCATGTTAATATCATAAAAGAGCCCAACTTCAGAAGTCCCACAGTTTTAAAAATCCCAATGCTTTAAAAGTCCAAAGTCTCATAACTGTGGGTTCCCATAAAATTAAAAGCAAGTTACATATTTTCATTCCTGTCAGGATGGTTATATCTCTACTGTCCATAACCTTCTGCTGGTCATTCAAGAACTACAGTTTTCCCAACACTTTTAGCAGGGGTTCTCAACCTGTGGGTCACAACCCTTTCTGCCAAATCTCTGTCTATCAGGCTATTGACACAAGGTACCCCAAGAAATTAGAATTTCCATAGGCATCTCATGCTGAGAGAAGGAAAAGACTGAAGCCTTGATGCTAGCCAAGGGAGGGAGGGATTGTCTCCCAGGAAGACATTTCACACAGTTCTAACCATCTGTCAAACTACCTTGCAGAAGAGACCGGAGCTGAAACAATGATGGGTCAGTGGTGGGCAGGACCACACACTGACAGGATTGCTTAGCTTTGCATACCTCTTGACTCACTCTGCAGACCTCACTGGTCTGGAACTTTCTGTGTAAACCAGGCTGGCCTCCAGTTTACAGAGAGCCACCTGCATCTATCACCTGTGTTGGACTTAAAGTTATGTGCCACCATGCCTGGTTCTTGCTTTCCCTTTATACCTAAACCTCAAGTCAAGATGCTGAAAATGGGTGGGGGGGAAGGGGTGGCAGAGGAATACAGGACATCTCTGTTTCTCTTTTCAATGTGGCTACATTGAATAAACCTTTCTCTGATTTGCATAATCACTGGTTTAATTGGCTTATTGAAGAAGGGTAGCAGAGTCTGCCTTGTTAAGAGGCTGTTACGGAAATGCACTCCATGACCAGCGTAGGTCCTGGTCCCACAGTGTAGTTGCTTGGTCATCACTGCAGCCGGCATCTGAACAGAGGATCTGGGGCTCGGTGAGGGAAGAAGACATATGGGTGAAGGAGGTGGAGAAGCAGAGAGGATGTGGCTGTGGGGACTTCTAGGCCAGTGCTGGGTTCTGGACAACTGTTCTAAGACGAGATGGACCACCTTCATGGTACCAGGAGTGCGTTCCAGGGCAGACCCTATTACTGCTGGGGCCAAGCGCAGGTGCTGCAGCCCCTTTCCTCTGTAAAGGGAATAGAAAGCCTCCTACAGAAAGCCTGTCTGAGCAACTCCAACTCTCAGATAGGTTTCCCAGGTACCAAGATTCAGAAGAATTAGCAGTCATCCTAATTTTCACTTCACCGAGGACATTCTGAGGCTGCCAACCTCCAAGACAGCAGAAGGCTCCCCATACAGTAAATACCTCTCAGCTAGGGCCCCTCCTCCTCAATACCCTGCCTGGAAGTCCTCCCCCTGCAGCCTAGGCTTGAGGAGCACGCTGGCTGCAGGCCTTTGTGGTGACCCCTCCATCTTTTATCTCTGCGTGCAACCACACTGCCTCATGGGCCCGAACTCTCCACAGGTCACCCACCATGCTGCTGCCTGTCTGTCTGTCCGTGCCATTAATAACTCCTTTAACAAATATCTTGCCCAAAATAATGATCGACCTCAGTGTCTGCCTCAGAGTCCCCCTGGAGCCCTCAAGCCCTGACCAGCCTTTGAGAGAGAAGCCAGGTGCATCTTCACAGTCCAGCTCCCACTTGGCAATGCGCACCTGCTCAGGGAAAATTAGGCCAATTGCTGAGGACTAAGAATATTAATTGCATCATTTGGCTCAGAAGACAATATCGGAGGGGCCCACGAGGAGCAAATGGAATGGGATTTATCTGCAAACATCAGGGTCATAATCGACCTGGTTAATTTCTCATTAAGTCATTTCATTCCTGAACTTAGAAAGTTAATGTCCAAATATCAGAAAATAACTGGCCTCTTTGTAAGCGAAATTGTCTGGTGGATTTAGTGTGGATATGAAAGCCGGAAGAATAAAAATCCATGTTCCAGAAATAAACCATCGGCAGTTGAACAGAAAGAGGAGAGAGGGAGTTTAGGCAAAACTCCTAAGGCAGAGCATGTATATTGGACAGAAGGATGGATGGTTTGGAATGCATGAAGCCCTGAGTTCTAGTCCCAGCATCCTTAAAATAATAATAATAATAATAATAATAATAAGAAGAAGAAGAAGAAGAAGAAGAAGAAGAAGAAGCAGTAGAAGAAGCCAGAAGCTGAGGAGATTGCTCAATGGGTAAAATGCTTGCTACACAGGATGACCTTAGCTCACACCCCAGGAACCACCTAAAGCTAGAGCATAGAAGTGTGTGTGTCTGTTATTCTTGTGATGTTATGGAGACATGAGAGGCAGAGCCAGGAGAATCTCCAAAGCCTCTGGTCAGATACCCTGGTATAAGCATCAGGAGGCGAGGGCAGGGAGATTGTGAGTTCTAGGCCAGCCTAGGCTCCATAGCAAGACACACACATACACACTTACACACACACAAACACACACACAAATTCACGTATGCGTCTCTTCTCAATATGGGTAACTACTGAACAAGCAATCCTACATCCCCAGAGAAATTCTGCCTTCTCAAAAGATAAAGAAAAGGCCTTCCCTTCTGTGGCTCCCAGACCTCCCAAAGCAAATGCTGAATGAGAAATGTTGGCCAACCGCCCAGGGCTCAAAACTCCCAGCTTTACCTCAAGCCTCAAGCCATGGCCAGGGACAGCCTGAGCCACAGGTGACAGGGCAGAGGCAGGCTTGATTTTGCTTCTGTTTTTATTTTGTTTATTTGCCCCCAAGGCATCTGTCAGTATCACAGACTGACTCTAATAAAACAAGAAGACAGTGAGGATCACACATGTGACATTACTCACTTACTCCCTTTAGTAGCAGGTTAGGTCGAGATGGCATGAGAGAAATCGGCAAGATGGTTCAGTGGGTAAAGGAGGATACCACCAAGCCTGATAAATTCAATTCCCAGGACCCACATAAAGGAAGGAGAGCAATGACTCCCACAAGTTGTCTTCTGACCTCCACACAGTTACTGTGGCACGCATGTACCCATACATATACACACACAAAATAAGTTTTAAAAATATATTTCAAAAATTAAAGAGTTGAGGACATTAAGGTAAGCCCACCCCTCAAAGACATCTAGCTGCCCATGGTCAGCAGAAAACCTGGAAAGTTCAGCCTGTGAAACACTTTTTTTTTTAAAGCAAAACCAAAACCAAATGGTTTTGAAGTCATTGGCCCACCAAAGCAGGATTGCCATGAGTTGAGACCAACCTGGGCTATGCAGGAAGCTTCAGGCTAGCCTAGGCTATGACACATGGTCCAGTCAAACAAAACAAAAGCTGTCAATAATTCAAGGCACCAAGCCACAGGGCAAAATAACCAATACCAGGATGTAAAGAACCAGGTTTTAATACAGAGCTGACTTCTTTTCTTTTGTGTGATTTTTCAGTATTATCATGCAGTCACTGCCTCCTTTCTGTTTTCACATGCAAAGACACACGCCAACATGTCTCCAATCACATTTCTAATTTGTTGCACAAATTAGAACACTACCAGCAGTCACTGGTAATGTTGGGCACCTGTAATGCCAATATTCAGGAAACTGAGGCAGGAGAATTGCCAGGAGTTTCAGACCAGCCGGGGCTATAAAGTGAGTTTTAACCTCCAGCATCAACAAGGCCTAGGGATGTAGCTAACCAGTAGGGAAACTGGCCAGACTCCCCCAGTGAGGGGCTGGAGAGTGGGGGTGACTCAGCAACAGAGTATTTGCCAAGGGTCTCCAAGGGCAGTCCCTGAATTTGCCTTTGCCGCCTATAAAAGACAGTCACCTGGAGTTTAGTGCAACTCTAGGGGTAAAGTGTGGAAGGCAAAGGTGCAGCTGGAGAGAGGCACATGGCATCTTGGTTGAACCCCCGAAGTATCTCCCGCCGGAACTCTCCAAACTCCTACGTGCCGGCCCTCCCATTCCTCCCCTGTCCAGTTCTTTGCGGTCCATTCTGCTTCCCAAGGCCCTGCTAAGAGGCCTGCCTAAGAACGCCATTGTTCTCCACTGCAGAATACCCCTTTATCAACGAGAAGTAATTCATTCGCTGAAAATGGCCAGCTCTCGCATTTTGTTTCAACAAACTGGCTCTCTCGCCAAAATAAGTCCACGCCTTTGAAAAGACTATTTTCAAAGCCTCACACGCGCTCCTCCGGCTTGAGAAATAACTCTGAAATCAGCCAAAGCAGCCTGACCTCATCCCCGTACTCCAACATTAAACGGGCAGCTCAGAAAGGGGAAATAATTGCTTTCCAAGTTCCATCCAGAAACTTAATCCTACAGGGGACGGAAAGTTGTCCTCTGAACACTGCTGGCACCCGTGCACCCACAGCGGAAAACAAATCAATACACGAGTAAATAAATAAATGTAATTTTAAAAATGTGAGTAGGAGCTAAGAGGAGAGGGAAGAGGGAAAAGGAAGAAGAGATGAGGGAGGAGAGTGGGGCAGGATGAGATGTCAAGGGGGAAGAGATGAGGAAGAGGAGGGTATGGAGTGGGTATGAAATGAGAACCAGGGGAAGGATAGCCAGAAGAAAAAAGGAAGTAGAGAAGGAAAAAGAACAAGCTGAGGAGGAGGAAGAGAACTAGGAGAAACAAAGAGGGAAGAAGAAAGGAGAAGACTAGAGGAAGGAAGAAGAGGGGAGAAGACGGGGTGGGAAAACAAGAGAGAGCAGGAGAAGAAACAGAGGGTCAGGAGCAGGGAAGGGATCCCTGGAGCTTAATGGTGACTGTCCAGGGCTTGTGCTGTTCTCTCTGCCCTTGGGTATGTTTGATGCTTCTGCAAGAAAAACACACTAGGGCTGGTGTAGTGGTGGCCCACGCCTTTAATCCCAGCGCCCAGGAGGCAAAGGCAGGTGGATTTTAGAGTTCACGGCTAGCCTACTCTATAGAGTAAGCACCAGGACAGCCAGGACTACGCAGAAAAACCCTCTCTTGAACCCCCACCCCAACTCTCTCAAAAAAACCTGCCTCTGCTAGTGACCCTCTTGTTTTAACAGTGCAATTCCAATGGTCCAATTTCAGCCTAACAAATGAGAGGGTGTGAAAAGATTTATTTATAAACATGTATCATCGCCTTTGTGTACAACACACAGACAAAAGAGGAAAACAGTGGCTAAATTTCCAACTGCTCCATTTAAAATGGCGGCAAGATCAATAAATGCCTAGATACTCAAGAAAGTTTAGGATATGCTAATGATGACATTTTCAGATAGTATTCAAAGAAGGATTCAATCAACCCTGTCAGAACAATTAAGTAGATATGCATAAAAATTGAGAATGAGGGGCTGGAGGAGATAGCTCAGCCCATACTGCTATTCCATAGGACTCAAGTTTTCTTCAGAGCACCCATGACAGGTAACCCACCAACCGGTACTCTAGCTCCAGGGAATCAGATGCCTGTGGACTCTGTGGGCACCTGCACTCACACGCACATACCTACACAGAGACATTCACATACACACAACGCCCTCTTCTGGCATCCATTGGCACCTGCACTCATACATGCACATTTTCACACACAAATACATACACATGTAATTAAAATAAAATCTTTTTAAATAAAAATAAGCTCTTTCATAGCAAAGACAACTAAAACAAACAAAGCTCCCAGTAAACTTTGTGAAAATTCAGAAACCAAAGTATCCCAGTGTCCTTTTCTGTTGCTGTGATGAAGTATTCTAACACACGCAACCTAAGCGAGGGGTTTATTTTAGCACACAGTTCAACTACACTCCATCATGTCAGGGAAAACATAGCATCTATAGTTAAAAAGCAGAGAGAGATGAGTGCTGGCACTCAGCTCATTCTCTCCTTTTCACTCAGCCCAGTTTCCCAGCCCATTAAATGGTAACACCTACATTCAGGATTCAGGGTGGGTCTTCCACTTCAATTAATCTAATTCAGAAAGTCCCTCCCAGGAATACCCACAGGCTAACCTGACCTGGCAGTCCTTCAGTGAGCCTGCCTTCTAAGGTGATGGATTCTAGATTCTGTCAAGTTGACAACTAAGGCTAACCATCCTCGCCACCCCCGCCCCCGCCCCCGCCAAAAAAAAAAAAAAGAGTTGGAAATTAAATTTAAAAATGTGAACAAAAAACTCCCCAAAAGAAATTGTGTCTGGCTGTGAATAAATAATTCCCAGAAGAGACTGAATGACCAATTGGAATTTCAGTACTGTGGAGAGATTGTCATTTTGTGTGTTCAGAGGCTAGTCACTTTATCTTGGGTTAGTGTAGCCTTCTGAAATGACCCCACTCCGCATTTGAACTAACACCTTGTGATAATAAACAGCCCCGTAGAAGCTACCAACTTATTCGAACACTAGCTTTCCCTAATCCAAGAGCTAAGAATGTCAGCAGGCAACACCTAGGGCTCACAGAACAGCCCCTGCCATTGTTGTCCCCATTTCTTTGGTGTACCCACCACTGTATTTTAAAGTTGCCTTGATTTATGACTTTCTTTGTTCTTTAGAAATTATAAAAACCCTGTGAAACCACTTCCACATTGGAACATGAAATTTTGGGTAACTTAAATCTGTGTTCCCAGGCCGCAGTTCTTCAAACTAGTTCCAGACTGAACTATCTCTTATTCCCTTTAAGATAAGAGCTGTTTTATGTTAGCATAGTGCATCACAAAAGCAGAAATCATTTTATTCATAATTTTAAAAGCTTGTGCTCAAGCATGGTGGCACACACCCATAAATCACAGCCATAGGGAGACTAAGAAAGGAGGCTGGGAGCTCAAGGACAGTCTGTGGTGCATAGTAAAACTTTACCTAAAAAAAAAAAAAAAAAAAAAAAAAAGGAATGGGGGCTAAGGATATAACTTGGAAATAGACCATCTGACTAGAATTCCCCAGTGAGGGCCTGGGAGTGTTGCTCAGTTGTACAGCACCTGCTTAGAATCCCCCAATGAAGGGCTGGGGGCATGACTCAGTGGTAGAGCTCCTGCCTACAATCCCCCAGTGATGGGTTGGATGTGTAGCTCAGTCGTAGAGCTCTTGCCTAGAATCCCCCAGTGAGGGGCTAGGGTGTGGCTCAGTGATAGAGCACCTGCCTAGAAGTCCCCAGTAAGGGGCTGGGGGTGTGGGTCATGGGTAGAGCATCTGTAAGATCTTGAATCCACCCCTCTTCAACAAAGTATCAAAACTTTGTACAAAGCAGTAAGAAAAGTAATAGCTAGTGTAACTAGTAAAAGAAAAATTTTAAAGAAGGAACAAGAGCAGACAGTTCCCAAGGCAGGAATTACAAAGGACTCATAAACACAGAAAGCTTAAGATTCAACCCGAATTCAAAGGGAGGAATGCAAATGGAACAGGACCTTAGTAAAATGCATTTCACCTGGAAGGCAGGTAAAGATCAAGACATTAGGTAGCACAGGGTGAAAGTGAAGCTGTGAAGGAAGAGGCTGTCTTCAGACACAGAGGTGGGGGGAACAATAGCCTGCATACGAATGCTCTCTGAAATGCAATTTGGCAATTCATACTCAGACTGAAACATTCATTCTTGTGCATCAGCCCCACCTCTCAAAATATATCCCACAAGCATAATTGTAAATGTGCAGAATAATATAGAAGCTTTGCTAGTGTTTGTGGCATTGCTTATATGCTCACTCACATCCACCCACCACACCCACATCAAAAGAGAGAGATAGAGGCTTGTTGGTATAATGTTCTTGTGGAATGTATACAATTTATCCTTGTTCATTCACATGCCGATTTTTCTACCCCACTCCATTATCTGGTTTCAATCAGGACATTGCATTGTGATGTTTATTCTAAGCATCACCTGTCTCAAGTTTGTGTGAACATGCCACCATTGGTTCTCTGTATTGTCAATAAAACAACCAGTCAATGCTGAGCAATGGAGAGAACAGCATGGACATCCCGGTCCAGAAAAGAGGAGAAAGAAGTGAGTGAGGGGAGTCGGAGAGGAGAGATCAGCAGGAGAGGATTTGGAAACATGAGGAAAGATGAACCAGACCTACGATATGACTAAAAGCAAGTATAATGTGGGAAATCTCAATGGAAGGAAACTATGCATGATTGGAGGTTTAGGATGGTATAACTATTACCCAGCATGTGCTCTAGGTTAATTAAATAAATCCTGTTCTCTGTGTGGTGATTTGGGTATACAGCGGGTTAGGAATAACCACTAAAAGACAAATCAATAATGAATATTAATAACCAACAACAGGGACTATTTTTAGAGACACTCATGTAGCCCAAGTTATGTAGCCAAAGATGGCCTTGAACTCCTCTCCTGATCCTTCTGCCTCTGTCTCCCGCTGAGCCATTTCCCCAGCCCTGGGCATTTGAATTCTTAAGCCATTTGGGGTTAGAAGTTACTTTGGCAAAAGCAAAAACTTGGAAATGACTTATTGAAGAGCTGACTCCCCTTGACTCTCCTCCAGGCTGTTTTTTTCCCACATACTTTTCCAGTGTGCTAAGCTAGGGCAGGATGATGAGCAAGGTCTGTCCCTCATGATGGGCCGGAAGGAGAGGCAGAGACAGACAATGACAGCAGGAAGTGAGCAGGGTCAGGGAGAAAGCTCACCTGGAACATGTGAGATTCTTCCAGACAGATAGTAATTAGATTCAATATTATACAGTGTTGGGTCCACTTAATGTCAGTGATAGAATCTTGGTGTCTTTGTTAGGTTTCTATGGCTGGAATAAAACACTATGACCAAAAGCAACATGGAGAAGAAAGGATTTATTTCAGCCTACAGTTCCACACCACAATCCATCACAGAAAGAAGTCAGGACAAACTCACGGAATCAGGAACTGCAGAGGCCACGGAGGAACACTGCTTATTGGCTTGCTTTTGATGGCTTGCTCAGCCTACTTTCTTATACAGCTCAGGACTACCTGCCTCGATATGACACCCCCCACATTATGCTAGACCCTCCCATAGCCATCATTCATCAAGAAAATGTCTCCACAGACTTGCCTACAGGCCAATTTATGCAGGCGTTTTCTTAGTTGAGAGCCGCTCTTCTCAAATGACTTTAACTTGTGTCAACTTGACATAAAAATAATCAACACACTTGGGTATTGAACACTAAAAACAACCCCTAAGTACCTGCTTGGGATCCTCCAGTGTAGGGATAAGCTAGCTTGCTTTCCTGTTTATGCTTGTCGAGTTTTACTGTGTGTCAAAACAAGAGTCCTATTCCATTCTAAGTGGATCTAATCCCTTGAACAAATTGCTTTGCTGAGTTCTGTTTTGTTTCTCATTCTATTCATGAAAACCTACTTAAGGTCACATTGTAGACTATGCACCCACACAACACAGTTCCCATCCTAAAATACTGTGTGTGCATGTGTTTGTGGGTGCACGCATCTATACAGGTTCATGTGGGAGCACATTTATGTAGTCAATATTAGGTGTGATGGATGGTTTTATGCCAAGTTGACACAAGCTAAAGTGATCTGAGAAGAAAGAATCTCAATTAAGAAAATGCGGGTGGTCTTGGGTTCAATAGGAAAGCAGGTTGAGCAAACCATATGAAGCAAGCCAGTAAGCAGCGCCCCTGATGGCCTCTGCATCAGCTCCTGCCTCCAGGTTTCTGCCGTGTTTGCGTTCCTGTTCTAACTTCCTTCAGTGATGGACAGTGATATGGAAGTGTGAGCCAAATAAACCCTTTCCTGCCCAAGTTGCTTTGGTCACGGTGTTTATCACAGTAACAGTAATGCTAAATAAGACATTAGACATGTAAAAGATTGCAGGCAATCCCTCTACACACTGCTTTGGATATAAAACCTGTTACAGAGCCTGAAACTCATCAATCCAGCTACGATGGATGGATTGTTGATCAGTGCCAGAATCTACCTACCTCTAGTTTACCAGCTCTGGAATAACAGACAGGTACTGTACCACATCTAGCTTGTTTGCTTTGTTGGTTTTGTTTTTACTGTGATGTCTTATGCTATCTTAGCTTCTCCTTTGTGGTTGTGATAAAATACTCTTACAGAATCAACTTAGGAGAGAGAAGGTTTATTTGGCTTACGGTTCCAGATGGTAGTCTATCATGGTGAGGAAGACATGACAGCAAGCAGGGAAGGCATAGTAACAGGAGCTTGGGGGAATTGGGTCACATTGTATTCACAATGAAGAAACAGAAAAAGATGAATATTCGTTCTCAGCATGCTTTCTCCAGTTTATATAATTCAGGATCCCGTCTTAGGGAATGGTACCACCCACAGTGGATGGGTCTTCATACCTCAATTTTAATTCCCCATAGGCATGCTCAGAGAACTTTTTCCCAACTTAGTTTAGATTTTGTCAAGTTGACAATACTATCGCATGTGTTGAGCATTGTCTGAGAGGTGCGTGGGGGAGAATGTTAGGGGGGAGGAGAGGGTCAATGGTTAAAAGGATGAGTGCATTTAGAGAGGAGGAAGGTGTTTTCGTATTCTACAGCCTGTAAGGAAACTTGGTTTGACTGCCATGCTGTCAAAATAGCTACTAGAGAGTGTTTTGAAACTTCTCAGCATGTAAATAATAATGCTGGAAGTGATAGATGTAAATAATAACATGTAAATAATAATGATAAAAATGATAGATATGCTAATCACCTCACCTAACCTATTAAACATCCTGCACATATCACCCCATGTTCAATGAACATGCATAATTAAACATGTCCATTAAAAATAAGTAAAGTAGCCTGACTGGTTGATGCAAATCTGCCATTCCAAATACCTTGGATGGTATGGTAGGTGGATCACAAGTTCAAGGTCAGCTTTGACAACTTAGTGAAACTTTATCTCTGAATGAGAGAATATAAAGGTGTCTTGAGGTGCAGTTCATCAGTAGATGCTTGCCTAAAATCAGTGACAGGGTGGCAGTATGACTCAGCAGTAGAGCCCCTGCCTAGAATCCCCCAGTGAGGGGCTGGAGCGTGGCTCAGGTAGAGCCCCTGCCTAGAATCCCCCAGTGAGGAGCTGGAGCGTGGCTCAGGTAGAGCCCCTGCCTAGAATCCCCCAGTGAGGAGCTGGAGCGTGGCTCAGGTAGAGCACCTGCCTAGAATCCCCCAGTGAGGGTCTGGGGTGTGGCTCAGTGGTAGAGCCCCTGCCTAGAATCCCCCAGTGAGGGTCTGGGGTGTGGATCAGTGGTAGAGCCCCTGCCTAGAATCCCCCAGTGAGGGTCTGGGATGTGGATCAGTGGTATAGCTTCTACCTACAATCCTTAGTCAGTGATATGGAGCATGACTCAGCATCAGAGCCCTTACCTAGCATGCAGAAGGCCCTGGGTTTCATTGCCAGTACTGCATACTGCCTTAGGAGAGAAGGGAAGTAAGGAGGAAGGGAAGGGAAGTCAAGCCAAACCATTATTATAATGAAAGAAAAAGCCAGTAAATAAATTCCCCAGATAGCATCTTTTTTAGCCTACTTTCAGACCCCCTCTAGCATAGTCATGAGACAGTGGCAACCTAGCCAAGTTTTACTTGGTGTTTGCTCTCTGGCTCCCCCTCTCTAGCTTCTCCTTTCCTTCATTCTTGTTGCCCTTGGGTTGCACCTCCTTGAACCATCAGGGCCCAAGGTTGGCTCAGATTCCTTGAGCACTACAGCATGGAATACATTCCTCCTGCCCAGAGCCTGGCATCTGTCACTACTAGACTTCTTTCTGTGCATGCAGAATGGCCAAGATAATGAGACACTGAACTTCTCTAAGTCCACAGCCACCTGTAAGACATCTTTATGCTTTCTCATTATGATTTAATTTTATTTTTCAAAAAAAGATGAAAAATGAATACACGTGCTAGTGAAGCTCTCTATTTCTCCTCTTGATCCCTTCGCGCTCACTTTCCAGACATAAGTACCATTCTTAATTTGCTGTTTATTATTCCCATTCAGCTTTTAAAACTATTGATTTCATAGCCTAAGATATTCAAACATAAGAATCCATAAAAAGAATGTTATGTAAATGGGTGCTTATCTAGCTCAGTGTTATTAAAGCTATAATTATTCCACATTTCCTTTAAATCATTTTTTAAAAGACTTCATGGAAGTATAATTTTACATGGCATAGCTCGGGGCCACCCTCCCTATTTTATCCCTCTCCTTCCAGCTTGGTAGTAACCACTATTCCAATTTCATTCCTTATTATTGCCTTAAAAGACTTAAAAACTTTATTCTGAAAAAGTGCATGCCCCTATATTGTGTGTGTGTGTGTGCGTGAGCATGCATGTGAGGTCAGGAGAAAGCAGGAAAAATTATGTTGCGATGAATAGCTTCATGTGTGTTCTCAGTCTATACTGTAGAATTCTCTTACGATTACATACATAGAGAAAACATTTAATGTATTATTAATTATTATTAAAGATTTTATTTTTATCTTTTAATTATGTGTGCGTTGTATGTCTGTGGGTGGTTTTGCTGCATGTCAGTACGGTGCACGAAGAGGCCAGAAGGGGGTGGAAGTATTAGATCCCCCGCAGCTAGAGTTACAGGCAGTGGGAGCCACCAGATGTGGATGCTGGAAACCTCTGCAAATGCTCTTAACCACTGGGCCATCTCTCCAGCCACTGCAGGTATTTTAAATAGCACTAAGGTTTGCTTCTGAAATGTCTCCCACAGGCTGATATGTTTGAACTCAGTCCCCAGCTGCTGGCATTACTTTGCAAGTTCACGGAACTGTTAGGAAATGGGGATGTGGGTCACTGGGGAGCCTGAGTGTTACGGCTCAAGCTTGGTTCCAGCAAAGGGTCTCTCTACTCCCTGATCCACCAGAATGGAAGCAGAGGTCTTATCCTCCCCCCAACATGAGCCATGCCCCTGCACACTTTTCCCACCAAGGACTGTATCCCCTGAGCTGTGAGCCAGAGTAAATCCTTCTTCCCTTAACTTCAACTAGATATTCCGCCACAGCAATGAGAAAAATAAATTATGTGCGCGCGCGCGCGTCCTTGTATTCACATACATGTGGAAGCCCGAGATCGATCTTGAAAATCATCCTCAGTTATTCTTTTACCTTCTTCATCAAGACAGAGTTATCTTCTTCAATCAAAACCAGAATTCACCCATATGGCTAGTCCTGCTAATTAGCCTGCTCTGAAGGAGTCCTGTTTCTGCCTTGAGGCTGGACTTACAGGCTGGCCACCACACCCACCTCGCATTTATATCGTCTCTGGAGAGCTGAACTCTGATCTTCACATTTGCAGAGCAAGCACTTTGCCTGCTGAGCCACCTCTCTAGCCCCACGAATGCATATTTGTACATACAACTCTATACTCTGCATATATAACTAACAATACTTGGTTATATGCACACATAATAGTTCTTTGTATATAATCATTTTTAAGTTGCATAATTCCACTCAAACCATAGGGAGACAGACAAAAGCAAAAAGTGAGACACGTTAAAAAATAATCAACCTGTGCTTTATTTGCATGGAGGTGGAAAACAGTGCAAAACATGGTACCTGCGTAATCTTTTCAGGGTCTGAAGAATTGGACAGACACCAGAGAAAAATCATAACTAGGGTCATGGAGCATCTCGCTCAGCTGTAAAGAATGTCACTGGGGTACCTGACCCCCATGGATAGACTCTGGGGATCAGATGTTGCATGGTGATATTTTACAAGTTCTCCTGGTTACAGCATGATCCACTGTCTCTGGGAAACACACAGTAGGCATCATGCCTCATCATGACTCCACAAAGGTTTAGAAAATATAATGTTCTATCTAGTTATCTATATGTGTCATCTAACATATATCTATTAATCTATAAGTCATCTCTTACCATCATCTATCATTTAAAAAATTTATCAATCTACCTACCTATTATATATCTCTTTAATTTGAAAGACAGACAGTGGGTAAGGAAGAAAAGGAGTGAGAACACCAAAGCAAATACTCTCAAGTGTCACCCATCAGAGAATCTGAGTGAATAATATATACACATTCTCTATATCATTCTTGTAATTTGTCTTTAAATTTTAAATTATCTAAACAGAGTAGGGAAAACAACACAAAAACTATTGGATGGCAACTAAATTACAGCCACATGGTACAACATTATGCTCAACAAAAAAATGTTATTTATCACACTATATGAAAGATGACCGGCTATAACATTATATATAAAAATCATATACCGTATGATTTTTTAGCTATAAAGACACACGCCTTATAGAAAAACAGATAGAGTGTGTGAATCTATTTCTGCTGCTATAATACAATATTTGAGGTTGGGTACTTAATAAAGAAGAGAGGTTTCTTGAGTTCTAGGAGCTCCAGAGAATGACATCCACTTGGCTCAGGTTGAAAGTCTTGAGGTGGTTAGCTTCACAAGAGCAATGGTGCATTCAAAAGCTGGAGCAACGTGTGTGTAAGAGAGATGCTGGCAGTCAGACAAATTGTCCCTTTGGGAACTAACCCACGGTCTCCTGCAAACCACAGTCATCTCCTCCAAGGGTGAGATCAGTCCTCATGACCTTTTAAATTCTAATAGGCCACACCTCCTAAGGAGTTCCCCACCGCAGTACTGCCACCTAGGGGGCATTCAGATGATAAAATGTAGTGTGGCTTTTCTCCAGGACGCCATCATGAGGCAAAGATAATGTGGTCCCATAGTGATGGCAACGAAACAAGCAGAATACACAAGTAGCTAGGTCTATGTCAGTGGAGCTGCAGACACTTTGCAGAAGAGAAGAGAAGGTCACAGAACCCTCACCTGGAGTCTAGCCACTATTCCCTCCTGCCTTCTCCCAGCTGCGAGCCATCAAGGAGGTACAGAAGAGTATATAGGGCATAGAAAGCTAAGTGAAAGGGGCTCCGTGATTCACCTCCCATGGGGCTGACATCTATAACAGGGTGGTCTGAGCAGTGATGCAGCCGCCTTTGGATCAGCCACTGCAATGGTCAGTTCTAACTGACATCCAACATGATCTAGAATCACCTGGGAAGAGACTCTCAGCGAGGGACTGTTAAAATCAGGTTGGCCTGTGGGCATGTGTAGGGAGTGGTCTGGCTTATGTCACTGACATGGAAAGGCACCACCTGTAAGTGGGCGGTGACATTACCAGGGTTTGGGTTCTGAACTCTCTAAGGGTCGAGAGTCAGATTGGGTCCTGAGCTGTCCACGAACCAGCTGAGGGCTAAGCACACATGCATTAATTCTTTCTCTGTAATTCTCTCGGATCTGACCAGCTGCTTCAAAGTTCCTGCCTTAATTTCCCTACAATGTTGGGCTAAAACATAGACTTGCATACCGAATAAACCCTTTCTCCCTTAACAGATTTTTGTGAGCCTGTTTTGCCACGGCAACAGGAATGAAGCTTGGAAATCAGGGTCCTAAAAGTAGCTCCTTGCCTGTGCTCTCTAACGGCCCCCCCAAATGCATTTATTCACTTAGTTTGACTTTAATGGAATTGCATTTGGCCCGTTGTCTGTTCCCTGTATAGGGTGAATAGATGTATGCTCACATCTCCTCAGGAGAAGTTAACACAACACCACAGATGGAAGGAAATACCAAAAAAAAAAAAAGTTAAGCTGATTTATCATAGGCTACTAATATTGACAGCAATTGTGTGCAGAACAATGAACAAATGAAACGCTAAACAAAGCCAAAACAGTGAACGAAGTGAAGATGGATTAGTTCCTTTTTGTATTGCTGTGAGAAAGGACTTGACAGAAACAACTTACAGGAAGAAAAGGTTTGCTTTGGCTCACAGTTTCAGAGCCGTTTCAGACCATGATGGTGAAGAGTACTTGGCATTTTTAGAGCATTAGAACAAGGTTGTTCAAGTGGTAACAAACCAAGAAGCAGGAAGAACAGGACAAGACTATAGCTTTCAAAGTCCCAGCCCTAAGGATCTACCTTCTCCAAGCAGGTCCCAACCTGTAAATTAGATCCCACAACCCTCAGATCCGTGCCACCTGCTGCTGAACAAGCTTCAGAATGTAAGTCTGTGAGGGCACATTTCAGATTTAAACCTAAGCAGACCACTGGACCACACTCTTTCTACATTTTAGTGCCCATTCCCTTAAGACAGTCTGAAATCCTATTTTAGAAAATCCAAGGCTTTGCTTCTCATATGAGAAAATTTTCTTCCACTGACTACCCATTGATTCAGCTCCAAGGAATAAAACAACCCCAAAACCCTGACCTTCTAAGGGTTATGGAGGTGTGGATTTTTAACCCAGGCTGAGAAGTGAGTTAGCTAATCTTCAAAGACGATGCCAGCTACGCCAGTCAAATGCTATGAAAAGCAATTTGTTCAGGGGGAAGAAAAGCCATTTCAACATGAAAATTGGTTTTGTAACAATATGCTTGATAAAAACAGCCCATAAAGGAGCTGTTGGCGGCCCCATCTTCCCTGGTGCATGGGCCCCGTAATCTCACTCATTACCCTTTCTATCAAGCATGTCACTGTAATAAAAAATGAGGTTTTCCCAATGGAAAATCAACCTGGGACATTAAAAAAAATCTATGAAGCAGTAAAGCAAACTGTTCACACATTTTATGAAAAAAAAAGAAAAGACAAGACAAAAATGGATCCTCTGGTCATGGCATGGTTTCTACCTGAAAACATGGCCAAGGTGCAGCACTGTGATCTGTTGCTCAACCTTGAAAACACTCACCCTCTCCTTTTCTTGTTGATGACACCCAACACTCAATGTAGTACTTGTGACAGCGTGTCTAATCACTTTTCACTTCACCATCAAATCCCTCTCTGTCTTCCACTTGAACACGAATTCAGCCAGTGTTTGTAGGTTGGCTAGCTCACCAACCCGATGGACTGCATTTTATGACACATCAGCTTGTTCTGTTTTGATTGTAAACACTGAGACAGAATCAGTTTGTGCCTTGTTTGTGTAGTAAAAGCCGGCAGCTGTCCAGCACCAACCACAAGGTACAGACTGATAAATAACTTATCCATGCAAATAAAGCATCCCCATCTATCAGCTGTGGTCAGGAACATATGGATCCATGAGCATATTTGAAAATCCGTATCAGAAAAAGCCGAATTTGTGAAGTTATTGAACATAGCAGATACCCCTACCTGTCATAGATACAGTGAGGTACCTCACGCTGAGGCAGAGTGACTCCCACTGGACCCAACATCAGTGCACTTTGGACACACGCCCCCAGGACTTCACCTCAGCACGGTAGCCCTGCTGGACAAGGCTGGAGGAGGATGGGGGGAAACGACTGCCATTCATCAGGCTGCCGCTCTACACACCCAACCAGCTCTGAACTGGAAGCATCTCTGTGATGTGGTTCCTTACGTAATTCCTTATCTGACCACCCACAGGGTGCTCTGCCTCTGTATCAGTCTGTGTTTGCCTTCAATAAGCCTCATTAAACTGTAACTTCTTTAACCCTTTCATAGGCTTTTACCATCACCACCATCACTATCATCAGAAAAATCACCACCATTGCCTCCATTACCATCATCGTCATCACCACCATCAGAATGTGTGCATACGTATGTGTGTTACACATATAATTATTTATGTTATAGAAATTATAATGTATGACCTGGCACTTAATGTTAATAATTAAGACTGAAATAAAAAGCTGAGTATGGTGGTTCAACCCTGTAATCCCAGTTCTCAGAAGCAGAGCCAAGGGAATGACAAGAACTTAAGGCTTGTCTGTGCTATACAAAAAGTGCTGGGAAGATAGAGTAGTGGAGAAAGTTCCTGGTTTGCATGCACAAGGGCCTGAGTTTGATTCCCAGAACACACTTTAAAAAGGAAAAAAAAAGCAGCCATCCATGCTATACCACTGTCAGGGAGGCAAACACGGGTGGCTTCCCAGGGCTCCCAATTAGCACGAGAGACCCTGTCTTAACACCAAGGTGGACGGTATCTAAGGAAGGACAACTGCACATACAAGCACACACACACATGCACATACACATGTACATGCATAAGCACGTGTACACATATACACATACATACACACACAGTAAAAAGAGATCAAAATAAAACTACCAAACAAATTTGGTACCACTTGGTAAGTTAAAGCCGAAAGTAATGTAACTTGGTAATTCATTGTTGATAAATTAAGAGAACGTGGAAAGTCACAAATGTGCCTGTGCTCACCATGTAGCTCACTGATGTCTGGACATGTGTGCTGAACCTCCTGTGAGTAGAGAGGCAACCAGGGAAAAGCCCAGAGACAAGAGCAGCACGGAGAAGAACATGGTTACACGGTTATGGAATTAAAGCGGAAGGCGCTGGCGTGATGGTTCCATGGGTAAGGGCACCTTGTCAACCCTGACAAACTCAGTTTGGTCTCTAGGGCCCACGTGGTGGAATGAGAGAATCAACTCCTGAAAAGTTTCCCTGTGACAAGTGCATGCACATACACAGAATTTTTTTTTCTGAGACAGGGTTTCTCTGTGTAGCCTTGGTTGTTCTTGGACTCATTTTGTAGACCAGGATGGCCTGGAATTTACAGTGATCCACCTGCCTTTACCCCTTCCCCCACCCCCGATAAAAATCATGGTCCTCTAGCTTCAACTCCTTCCAGCTAGCCAAAAGGACAAGAAGGGACCCAGACAGAACTGGAACCTTTCCTAGTCTGCCATTACAATCTGCCTATAATGAGAAGTGTCCATGAGCCAGAAGGAGGGCATCAGCCCCAATGGAAGCTGATTCAAGTCTTTCCAAGCTGGAAAAGGTTATCTAAGGTCACCTTGTGGTAGGAGAAGAGATATAGAAAGAATAAACAACTCCAAAATAAGGACTTATTTGTTCTCAAAATGTCCCAGGACACCTGGACAAATAAACTCAAGCTGAGCAGATGTCTTCTTGGTGTCTGAGGTGATGTCCCTTCAGAGCTTAATATAAACCAGGCAGGCAGCACAGCGAGGTAAAAACTCACACCTCACAGGAACTGAATCACTTTCTCCATAAACCAGTCTCCGGTGCTGAGCAGTAGGCGTGGCTCCTCCTGTTCACAAGTCCAAGTGTAACTAACCTGGCAACAATCTAGAGATGATATTCCTCCCCAGCCCCCAGTCTGACTTTCACACTATTTGAGCAGGACCCCAGAAGACATGGCATTTCCCCCCAGGCATCTCATATACAGAGGAGGAGGCAGAAAAGTCACCGACCAAAGGAGGCCCTGCCACTTCAGGACCCTCAAGATGAACTTGGGGAGGAGTGGGGAGTCCACGGACCTCTTTGCCCCTCCTCCCAATGAGGACTTATTGAATAGATCCCCTTGGTTTGCTTTTTACTATTAACTGGGCTGCTTTGATTGGTTTATCAAGGATTGGGGGACAAACTACTCCTTGGGGTGCAGACTCTTGACTCCAAATTCAGTAAGAAGACCATGTTTCATGCCCTAACTCTAAGTCCATGCTGGCAATGCCCATTGCTGCAGGGACATTACACCTAAGTACATGGTCACAACCAGGAAATCTGGCCGCTGTTCCTATATTGCTCTGCGCTCAGGGCACCTGTGGGGTGGTGGCGGCTGGATCTTGAGACAGAACTGTCCATGTCCCATCTGTAGTTAGGTCTCTGCAGCACTGTCAGACACAGGCTGTGTTTGTACAGGGAGGTCTCTATAGAACTTTGGCTAGGTGCATGTCATCACTGACTGTCATCGCTGAGGCCATTGCTGCTGCTGCTGCCTCTGCTGATGCTTAAAGGGGACTTCAAAGTGCTCTAATTGGCATCTGTCTAATAACAGGTTGTGGCGAGCCCAGGCCATGGAGTTCAGAATGTTCTTTTACCAGGCTGAGGAGTCGGCTCAGTTGATCGTATAGCGAACACACTGTATGAAGATCCAAATTCTGTGTCCAGAGTCCACATTTAAAAAGGCAAGTGGCATGTGCCTGTAAACCCAGCACCTGGGAGTCAGAGGTGAGAGGACCCCCGACTCACTGGTTAGCCAGCTGAGCCTAAGTAGTAAGTTCCAAGCTGATGAGAAACCTTGGCCAAAAGGAATGGGTAGACAGCCCCTGAGAAATGACACCTGAGGTTGGGCTTGTTCTCTGGCTCCACAAGCATATGCACACACACATATCAGTGTGAAAACATCAGCAAACAGACATAAAAATTCATATGCGTGTATACATATACAATGTATACATACATACATACAAATGAGCAATGAAGTCTGGAGTTTTTAAATTTACCTTTATCCAGTCAGAAAGTAGTTCCACAAATATTTGCCTTTAAACCTGACACATGCTGGGTTCTCTGCCGCAGACAGGGAATAGAACCGTGATAGGACCAACACAGGGCAGGACCACACAGCTCAGTTCCCATTATGTAAAGTATGCAAACTAGGTCCATGCGCAGAGACTCGAGGTGAGCTGGTAGCTGCTGAGGACTGGAGGTGTGGAGAGGGTGCAGACTGCAGCGAGTGTCTGTCGTGGGAGGCAGGCGTACGGAGTAACGCACATGTTCTCAAATGCACTGCACTGACTGATCAACTCTATGAGTGCTTTAACAATGAATGAGTTGTCCATTTGTCTCTCCATTCATATTTATTTATCTAGTTAGTTAAAGTTTCCTATTATTTTATTAATTAATTTGTTTGTTTGTTTATCTATTCCCAGGGACTGGAATAGAAGCCAGGCAAGCTTACACATGCTACACAAGCACACTACCGCTTAGCCCCTCACTGGGGGGTTCTAGGCAAGAGCTCTACCACTGAGCCATGCCCCAGCTCCTCACTGTTTGCTTCTAGGTGGCCGATTCACCCCTGATCTCCTTTCCTAGCCTTCTTTTTCACTTTTAAATTTGAGACATGGTATGATTAGGTTGTGCAGGCTGGTCTTGAACTCACTCTGTAGCTCAGGAACACCTAAGGCTTGTGATCCCTGTGGTGGTCTGATTAGGTTTGGCCCCATAGACTCATTGTGTGAATTCTTGGCCTATAGGGAGTGGCACTATCAGGAGGTGAGGCCTTTTTGAGGAAGTGTGTCACTGCAGGAATGGGCTTTGAGGTCTTAGAAGCTCAAATCTGGCCACTGTGACAGTCCTTTCTTCTGCCTGTGGATCAAGATGGGGAACTCTCGGCTCCTCCAGCACCAGGTCTGCCTGCACGCTGCCATGCTTCTCACCATGATGACAATGGACTAAACCTCTGAAACTGTAAGCCAGCTCCAATTAAATGCTTTCCTTTCTAAGAGTTGATGTGGTCATGCTCTCTCCTAACAGCAGCAGAAACCTTAACTAAGACAATCCTCCTGCCTCCTGCCACAGTGTCCTGAATCACTAGAATGACAGGTCTGTGGCTCCACACCTGGATTAAGCTGTACACTTTAAATAGTGAATCAGCAGAAAATATCATGAGACACAGAACAGGGCATTCACAACAGATGTGACACTGCCTGACACGGCTGGTATCAACTGTCACCTTGGCAGATCTAGACTCATGTGAGAGACAGGCCTTTTGCCAGACTTGTGGGGGATTGCCCTGCTTACAGTAATTGTGTTGGGCAGACCCACCCAATGGCAGTTCCGGTCCCTGGCTGGGACCCTGGACTGAGAAGCTGAGCGAGAGCTGAACAGCGGCACACACACATCACATCCTCTGCTTCCTTCGAATACAACGTGACCAGCTGCATCATCCTCCATCTGCCTTGACTTCTCAGCTGGGAGCATCCTCGTGAACTTGACCCCAAACTTGCTTTTGTCAGGAAGGAAACTCAGACAGCATCTGAGACACAGACATCTGGGCTGCTGTGGGAGATACTCCAGAGCTTCCGGTGGCATCTAGTGAGAGGGAGAAAAAGCTGGGCCAGGTCCCAGAGGAAGTGACATCTCAGCAAAGATGTACTTTGCAGGGAGGATGCAGTCAAGCAAAGTGAGAAGCTGTCACACTTCAAGAAAGAGTGGAAAGAGAAGAAAATGCATGGTGTACTCGGAAACAACACAAAGGTGCTCACGATTGCACCTTCCTTCCCCCCTGAGCTGTGTCACCCTGGCATGCAGATGTTCTAAGCTGGGAATTCCAAGCTCTGCAACCAGTAATAACATGGGTGATTTGGTGGGCAATGCCAACTTTCTGTCTAAAGACTTTTTTAAAGTGGATAGTCACAAACATATATTTGCATACATATACATATTGAGATGATTGAGTTGATGGGACTTAGTGATTCACTGCCACTAGAGGAGAGGCAGGCAGATGTCAAGGACAGGACGTGTGTGACCACCGGCTTGACAGGAGCATCAGTCATGGCCTTAGGGACACAAAGGAAGAAAAGAAGACATGAGCGATGTGAAGTCCCTTCATGGATTTCTAAGAGAAGGCAAGGAAAGGACAGAGGCCTGGGCTGGGCTAGGCTGGGCATCCAACCCTAACAGGTACAGCTGGCACTCACCCATCCTGCCAGCCTGTATTACAATGCAGACTTTGTCAACAACATGGCTCTACTATCGAGGGACCTGCAAGAGACAGCAGCCTTGCAAAATGGCTGCACCTCCTCTCTGAGTTCTGATGGCTGCGAGCTTGCATTACAGATTACAATGCAGAAATCAGCAGCAACATGGTTCTACTACCAAGAGACCTACAATAAACAGCAGCATTGCAAAATGGTCGCTCCTCTTTGAGTTCTGATGATGGGGAAATGGGGGAAAGAGAATACTGTGTTTTACCAACACAGAAGAGTGCTTTATTTTTATACATGGCAGGGGAAGCCTACAAGGTCTGCTACATTGTACAGTGTGGCAATTTCTAGAACCATTTTAATCATGAAAAAGAATAGAACAGATTAAAGGATGAAAAGCACACTTAGAATTAGGGGTAGGGCATGAAGCATGCCTGTCATCCCAGAACTTGAGAGGTGAATTACAAACTCTGAGGTCAGCCTTTGCTACATAGCAAATGTCAGGCCTGCTTGAGCTAGATAGCACAATCTCATTAAAACTGAAAGCATTAATCTAGCATGAGATAATATTCCTGCAATTCTAGCACTTAGAAGGTAGAGGCAGAATTGTGAACTGAAGGTTAGCCTACAGTGAGAGCCAAGCTCAAATAATAGCAACAACAACAATAATTATCACTTGGTCAGCCTTACTTGCAGATAGCTCTAGCTATGGGTAATATTCCTGGAAAATAAAAGCAGCAGGAGAAAACTTCTATTATCAAAGGGTCTCAGACCTTTTCCCCTTGGTTGTGACTGAACCCTAAGATTGTGGTATGATGTCTGGACCAAGACAGCTACTGTGTGACCACAAAACAACAAAGGTTAGTGACAACAGCCATCAGCTCTCTGTGGTGGGGGACAAAGCTGGAGAGAGATTGAAAGATTCAAAAGACATCGTTGTATGACTGTGAGCATCATCACCTGCCCAAAATCTGATTTCTTGCTACGCAAACAATAACTTCTGTTGTGGTATAAACTACTGTTCTATTATTTCACGTCATATAGATTCCTCATTAAAGCAGGCAACATTGGTCTAACATTTTTGAAATCCTAGGTTTAATCCCTAATACGGCCAGAAAAAAAAATTTCAAAAAAAACAAACAAAAGGCCCTATCTTTCCACTTAAACATTCTAGGAAACAGAAAAAATGGCAGCATCTGAATTATAAATATAGCAAATATTTCATTTTTATAATTTTTAGACAGGATCTCAGACTAGTCTCAAAGTTAAAATACTCCTGCCTCAGACTCCTGGATACAAATATAAATATTCTGTTTTAAATAAGTTTTATTTAATCAATAGATTTCTGTGTGCCTGTGTATGTATGGAGACTAGGGGACCACTCTCGGACATGGGCTTTCTCCTTCCACCATGTTGGGTCCCAGGAAATCAAACTTGGGCCATCAGGCTTGGCTGCAATCACCTTTCTACCAACTGATTCACCTTTCCAACTGGAAGCTCCAAGTAGTCTGGAAGCTAAGGACAGATCTGTTTCTTAGTTAGCAGCATCTAGCACAAAAATATCACCATAAAAGTGAAATAGTTAATAACAGAAGAATTGGTAGGGGAGACAGAAATAAAAATTTCTAGTGTTTACTGATGGTTCACTGGATCTAAGAGAGGTACACATAACGTATGGTCACGTGACATAGAAGTACTCGTGCCATTCACAAACATAGGAAGACCAGACTATATAATGAGACCTTGTTTAAAAACAACAGGAGCTAGAGAGATGGCTCAGTTGGTAAATGCTTGGTGTGTAAGCATAAGGACCTGGGTTTGATGCCCAGGATCTAGGTAAAAAGCTGGGCATGGTGGTGTGGGAGACGAACATGGCTGGAACCTGGTGGCCAGCCAGACTAACTGACTCATGAGCTCGACTCTGTCTCAAAAAGTGAGGTGCAGAGCAATTAAAGAAAACACCTGATGTCCACCTTTGGATGCCACATGTACATATGTGTACACACATACACATGTACTTGCACTGACACAAGCACACACACACACACAGAGAGAGAGAGAGAGAGAGAGAGAGAGAGAGAGCGAGCACAAAAGCCCAGATGCATTTTGGCACCAAGCAAGTTGCTGGGGCTCCTCTGCTAGCCATGCAGTAGAGAAAAGAATTGCAGACTAACTTGAAATCAATATGTGAGCACCTTGGTTTTGGCCCTGTTTCTTATACACTCTGTGAATCTGAAGATGCTTGGTGTCGTGCCTCTTAACTATGAGTATTGGGAAGAAATCATCCACAGGGTCCATTTGATGGTAACCTTCAGTCTGAGTCAATTAATTAGTCTGGGTCAAAGTGGTTGGCTGGATGTGTAAGAATTGATGAAATATTTGTGAAGCGTCACAGTCAAGTCAAGGGCACCGTAACAACTGATCATCCCAATCTAGGCAGACATGGTCAGAGCGAGATACCAAACCTGAGAGTCTGAGGGGGAAAAAAAAAAGATGAGAACTTACTAAATGTTCTTATTTATTTATGTGTTTGTTTAAACAGGGTCTCATGTAGCCCAATCTGCCCTCAGATCCACTGTGTAACCAAGGATAACCTTCACCTTCTGATTCTCCTGCTTCCGCTTCCCCAGTGTTGGACTGCCACAGGATATGCCACAATGCCCAGTTTTTGCGGCTCTGGACATGGAACCAACGACTTCCAGCGTGCTGGAGGAGCACACTACTAAGTGAGCCTTTACCAAGGGATCTCAGCATGCTAACACAGTCCCTGCGAGCTTTAGGAATTCCTGTCCAGATAAGATGTGGGGGTTGTTGGTATTGTTCCCTTATCTTTCTTTGAGCTCCTGTCTTTTTTAGAGACGAGGTCAAACTCATTTACTCGAACTCATGTGGCCCAGGCTAGATCCTAACTTGAGGTACCCTTGCTGCCTGTCACCCTTGCAAGTGTAGAGACTTCAGGCATGGGCCGCTGCACTGGGCTTACAATCCATGCCAAATACTCCCAAGCTTTTTATTTGGTTTCGTGATGAAATACGATAGTTCATTTTATTTGTGTTGTTAGGGTTGTTTTTGGCTTGTTTTGTTAATTTACGGTGTTGCAGATGGAGGCTGGGGCCTTGCATATGCGATGCCAATGCTCTACCACTGAGCTACAATCCAGCTCACAGTAGGCTTAGTGTAAGATTTATTTTATTTTAAATCCTGTGTGTCTGAATCTACATGTGAGTTACCTGCATACAAGTGCAGTACCCTCAAAATACAGAAGAGGGCATCAGATCCCTTTGAGCTGGAGTTGCAGACCATTGTGAGCTGCTGTGTGGGTGCTGGAAGCAGAACCTGAGTCCCCTGCAAGAGCAGTATGTGTTCTTAACTACTGAGCTATCCCCCTCTCCCCACAATCATTAAAACAGCAGGACACCCTACAGATTAACTTCTCCCTGCATTATAGTTTTGCTTACTTTTTTTTTCAACTCACAGTTTTTTGTTCCTATGAACAAGGAATAACTTAGACCACAAATGGAGAAAAGGCTTTTAAATGAAATATTCAGAAATAAAGCCACAAAAGTCAATAATCTCTCGGGCAGGGCAGGAAAAGTTGGTGATTTGTGAAGCAGACGGTGAGTAATTTTTTTTAAGTTATTCAAGCTTCAGGAAATTACATGGGCTCATATTTACATTTAGCCTCCATAGTAAAATTATATTTTCTTCTAGAGCTACAGCTCTGGGCTTTAAAATATAGAGCTATTAAAATGCACCAAGTAAAATTCCAAGGATTACAAGAAATATTTTATTTATAATGTTTTCACAAAGCTAGACACTTCCCCATCTGTCTTTTCCAATATATTTTCAAAACCCGATTTATAGAGTATGGCTTTAGAAAAGTAAGGAGAGAGAGTGTGTGTGTGTGTTCTGATGCCTTCCCAGTATAAATGAGTTTATTGTTATATTTGTTGTAAACTGTTAACACACTCTACCAACCCTCAAATACTTTGCCAGTTTCCTTGTGGTTAGTTTTGCATATCCCAACTATGATGAATTTTTCAAGGATGCAGACAATGATATCTAGCTGTTACCACTCTCTCCCTACACATACATGTATGGATGAATGGATGGATGGATGATAGATTTTCATATGGTAGAAAGTAAATGAATAACTACTGCATGAAATCACAGACCTCTTATCACTCATGTTCGCTTTCTATTTAATTTTTTCTTTATTTCTATCTTATGAATGTTTTGTCTGAATGTATGTTTGTACACCATATATATGCAGTGCCCGAGGAGGACAGAAGAAAGAGTTGAAGCCTTTGGAGTTGGAGTTACAGACAGCTGTTAGCCTCTGTGTGGGTGCTAGGAATAAAACCTGGGTCCTCAGAAGGAGCAGCTAGACTTTCTAGCCCTTATTTTCTTTCACATAAAAAGATTTTGATGACTGGCCTCGAACTTATAATCCTCTGGACTCAGCTCCAAGCACTAGGATCCTGCGTATGATTCCACCACACTTAGCGTCCATCTATCTCTTCATCTCACTTTCAGCCTATTTATGGCTTTACTCACTCTGATGTTAATTAAGAAACCACGCCTCGTATCAAACTGCCTCCTAAAATACACATCACTACCAACAACTTATCATGGCTCTCAGACTTCATTGGAGCTTCTTTGTAGAATGGACAGCAGTGGAAGCAGAAATTCACCACTTTGGTCAAAAGGCAAAAAATCAATGTCTGTGGAGACATTTATATCGCATATGTATGAGCACATGTGCACATGGTTGGATGGACACACACATACACACACACACACACACACACACACACACATACACACACACACACACACACACACACACACACGGCCCAGGGATCATCCCTGAAGAAGAATAAGAAAGACAGAGGTTAAGGAGTAGCTGGATGAAACAAAGCCTTTGACGGGATCAGACCACTGAGCTCATGAACTCACCGCATCTGAGGCTGCCTAGACAAGACCACCCTAGGATGAAGCCAGTCAGCATCTCAGCATGGAGGGTTTAGGAGAAACCCTAGCCGAGACATATGATGGCTTCTGAGGTGGGGGAGAGTCGGTTTTCCTTAAGGGTGTGGCTCTGGTAGGTCAACCAGCCCCAGTGGGTGGCCCCATACCCATGCAGATACAGAAAGAACTAATTAGCCTCGGTGGGTTGTTTTTATTTAAAAGAAGAAGAAGAAGATATGAACTTGGGAGGAGATAGCGAGGTGGGGGCAGGGTAGGGGAAGAAGTACATCGTGAATATAGTAAAATACATTGTATGCATGTATGAAATTCTCAAAGAATTAATAAAATAACATATTTGAAAGGGTGTCATATTCTTTTAATAACCGTCACACAAAGGTCCACTAAAGCCAGTGAGGTGCACAGTTGCTGGGAACACTTGCAAAGCAAATTCAAACAGATAAAGTTACAATATTCCTTTGGGGAACTGAAAAGGAATCTGAGTCATCTATATTTATTGCAACAGTGTTCGCAACAGCTGAGTTCTACAGCTCCCCTGTCTACTGATCAACCGATGAGTGATAAAGACAATTGCAGGTATACACACACACATGCTTATGCACACACAATAGAATATTAGTCATCCACAAAGAATAAAATTATGTCATTTGCAGAAAAATGAATGAAATGAGAGATCATGCTAAACAAAATAATCCAGACTTAGACAAATATGTTATTTCCTCTCAGGTGCCTAATCTAGACGTAACATAGGTGCATATATGTGGGTTAGTCGCCGTTCTATTGCTGTGAGGAGACTCCATGACCAAGGCAACTCTTATAGAAGAAAGCATATAACTGGGTTTTGCTTACAGTTTCAGAGGGTTCATCATGATCATGGCAGGAAGCAGACGGCATGGAGTTGGGGTGACAGCTGAGAGCTACACCGTGATCCACAAGCTTGGGGAGAGAGAGAGACTGGACCTGGCATGCGCTTTGGGAACCTCAAAGCCCACCTCCAGCAACCTATCTCTTCTAGCAAGGACACACCTCTTAATCTTTCCCAAACAGCTCATCAACTGGGGACAAAGCATACAAATATATGAACCTATGGGAGCCATTCTCCTTCAAACCACGTAATGTGTGTGTGTGTGAGAGAGAGAGAGAGGAGGGAAGGAGAGAGAGCACGAGGGAACTGCTTAGGAAAAGGAAAGAAACAAGTAATAGGGGAAAGGAAACAAGAGATGTTAGAAGTGAATGAACATGATCAAAATAAATGATATACACATATTAAAATGTCTTAAAGAAACTTACTGTTTTTGTACAAATACACTAATAAAAGAAGGAATAGGAAAGATAAAGAAAAATAATTCTGAGAATTTTAAGGTAACTCATCCAAGCTCTCAAGAATGCCAGGCTGAATGCTGGAGAGATGGCTGAGCAGTTAATTTTAATTTATTATTATTTATGTGCAGTGATATTTTGCTTGTATGAATATTTGTATATCAGATCCCCTAGAACTGGAGTTACAGATGGTTGTGAATGCCATGTAGGCACTGGGAACCAAATCCACTTAAAAA
>CM053766.1:98186854-98230434 GCA_028658305.1 Pachyuromys duprasi
GGAACTTCCTGGAGCCTGCAGATACAGTCAGCAACCGTATTCTATAAGAGGCTTCTTTACCTAGCTTGGAGTACGCCTTAAATATATTTATTAGACTCTGAACTCAAAAATCTTGCTTTTTTTGGTAAAGCAAAGTTATTATATTGATTTGTCAAAGTTCTTTAACAGCTTTTTTTTATACATTAGATATCATTGTGCCATGTGCCTCAAGTAAGATTTCATAACTTTTTGTAAATTCTAGTCGAAGGGAAATCCCCTACTTATTCTGTAGACTGGAAGTAGTTTGAGTTTTTAAAAAATGTTCACCTTAATTTAAATATGTGCATTTGTGTCTGTCTGTGTGTATAAGCACACACAGGTGCAGGTGCCCGTGAAGGACAGAAGAAAGCTCTAGATGCCCTGGATCTCAAGCTGTGGGCCGCCCAACATGGATGCTGGGAGCCAAACTCCGGACTTCTGAAAGAGCATCAGTCACTCTTAACCACTGTGCCATTTCTCTCCAGCCCCAGTTTCAAGATTAAATCTAATTAGCATTCATCTGTATGTTCTCGTGTTTGCATATCTGTTATAGCAATTACCACATGCACATTCTCACTTCTAAATTTTGTCAGATCTTTTGCATTCATCTGCTACAAAGAACTAGGGTGTGGTCGTATAGTGGAAATGAGGCATGAGAATGCGTAAGAAGATGCTGCGGTTCCTGCTCTGGCAGAAGTCATGGAGTGGGGTGGAGGTGGGGGGGATAGATACACACACAGGCAGAATGTTAAAGTCCCCTGTCATGCGAGACAGAGATGGAAAAGAGCCTGTCTGGTGCCTGCATGCTTATAATCCCTGAACTTGGGAGGCTCGAGCAAGGGGATTGCTGTAAACGTGAGGCTGGCTTGGTTTTCAAGCTCTCTCAGAGAAAGAGAAATAGACAGACAGGGGCAGGCAGGCAGGCAGAGACACAGAGAAAGAAAGGGACAGAGGTAGTGACTTCAACAGAGACAGACATGCAGAAGGATGGAAATTGCATCTTGTGAAGACAAAGATAAAATTTCAGGGAACTGGGAATTCTTCGAAGTCTTCAGGTCCTAACAGATTGGAGAGACAGCTACACAGTAATTCTGGAAGTCGCTACAGACTGTGCAAGAGGAGGGGGAGGAGTGAAGACAGCATGGGGGGAGGGACACAGATATTTGTTGTAGTGTAGAGAGCGAGGAACAGGGGGCAGGAAGTGAGTTTTATCAAGGTAAACCACAGCTTGAGTCTGTATGGATTTCTTGTTGCCACTGTAACAAATTGTCATCGCCTAGGCTGAGAGATGGCTCTGGGGTCAAGAGCTTGCCTTACAAGCATGAGGACCTCAGTTTGATCCCCTAGAAACCACATCAAAGGCTGGGCATGGTGGCAGGTATCTGCTGGGGAGGCAGAGATAGGCAGAGCCCTATGGTTGCTGGCCAATCAGGCTAGAATAGATGGTGAGTTCCAGACCAATGAGGGACACTGTCTACAAAAACAAACAAACAAAAAAAGTGGTGGCACCTGAGGAATGGGACTAAGGATGTACTCACAACCCTTTACAAGACACACAAACATGCACGAACATGCATATGTATATATACACACACACACACACACACACACATATATACATACAAGCTAGCATACACTGGAACTTAAATAAACACAAAGTTATTACCACATAGCTCTTTATTTTAGAGTCTGAAATGCATGTTAAGAGGCCAAAATCAAAGCGTCAGCAGGCCACACTCCTTCTACAGGTCCTAGGACCTTTTTTCCTTTCTGGCTTCTCCACTCAGCCTCCTGAAATCCCTGGGCTAATATATCATCTAGGTATTTCCTCTGATAGAAACAACCCTCCCTAGAGGACTCTGGGAACTAAGGAAATCCCCAAGGCATAGGAGTCTCAGAAAGTTAAAAGACTCAAAGACCCCCTTCCCAAGCTTACATAAGCAATAGACAATTTCTGGATGGAGGAGACTCTTTGGTGGATCTATGTTGTGCAGGAAACTCCAAGGATGCAACTCTGCTGAGTCATCACCCATATAACCAGCATGAGTTTTCGTTGGTGCAGCTGCCTTTGAGTCACCCACCCTCCTAAAGGCAACCCCTCAATCATCTTCCTGAACATAACCTCAATAAACTTACCTATTCACTAATCTAGATTTTGGTAGTGTCCTAGTTTGTGTTAACTGTCAACACAGATTCTTGACAGAGTCTAGAATCATCCAAGAAGGTAGCCTCATTTAAGACTGCCAAAAAATCAGACTGGCCTGTGGAGATGTCCATAGGTGTTGATTATTTATTGATACCAGGGGGCTCAGCCCACTGTGGGCAGCACCATTCCCTAGGTGGATGACCCTGGGCTCAATAGGAAGACTAAGTAAGCATGAGCTTGTGAGCTAGTCACTGTTCCTCCATGGTTTCTGCTCTAAGTTATTGCTTGAGTGCCTGACCTGATTTTTTGCAATATTGGATCTAGAACTGTAAGCCAAGTAAACTCTTAGCCCTCAAATCACTTTTTGTCTATAGGAGTGGTTTTTGTTTTGTTTTGTTTTGATCACAGCAACAGAATAACACCAGCACAGGTAGGGTAATGTCCTTGATCTGCTGCCAGTGCAATGCAGTGTTAACCCTACCTAAGGTTAACAGATGTTTGTTCAAGGCTCCCAGAAAAAGTTGCTCAGTACCGTGGCTCCTTCTATCTTTCAGGCCAGGTATAGAACCTCTCCTCCTGAGTCTCCCTCTACTTCCATCATCCCATTTCCTCCTCCCACTCGGACTTTTCTTCCTCTCTCTTATGAACAACCCTGTAATTATTTTGATAAAAACACAACCATGGGTTCTGGGAACTGTGCAGGGCTTTGCTTTGGAGGAAGTGTGTTGTTTTGTTAACCACAAGACCATACCTAGAGTGTGTGGTGTCCTACAGACAATAAGGGGAAATGAGGGACTTTTAATCAGGAAAATGACCAATGGAACACCATAGAGAACACTGGCAAGAAGGCAAAGGACATCCTGGACCAACTCAAAGCGAGAACAGAGGGATAGGATGCAGCTCTGTCATCCCAGTTACTCAGGAGATTGAATCATGAGAGTCACAAGTTCATGATTAGCCTGGGCTACAGAGTGAGTTCAAAACCAGCCTGAGCAACTTGGTGAGACCTTTATCAAAATAAGAGGTGAAAAGAGATCTGGTGCATGGCTCATTGGAAGAGAGCATGCCTAGAATTCCCCATTTGGGTACTGGTATACGGCTCACCAACAGATCGCTTGCCTAGCATAAGCAAGACTGTGAGTTTGATCCCCCACTACTACACAGAAACATAAATACAATAGTTCATGTCACTGTTTAATATATAATCAAGTTTTGTGGAAGCCCCATAGTCTCTCTGAAAAAGGATCCATCCCTTCTTTTTTGTTTTATTTTGGTTTGGTTTTTTCTTTTTATTTAAATTCTTTATTAATTACACTTTATTCACTTTGTATCCCCCCTGTAGTTCCCTCCCTCCTCACATCCCAATCCTTCCCTTCCTCCCCCTTCTGCACACATGTCCCTCCCCAAGTCCACTGATAGGGGAGGTCTTCTTTTCCTTCCTTCTGATGCTAGTCTATTAGGTCTCATCAGGAGTGGCTGCATTGTCTTCCTCTGAGGCCTGGTAAGGCTGCTCTCCCCCTCAGGGAGAGGTGTGTAAAGAACAGGCCAATCAGTTCATGTCAGAGACAGTCCCTGTTCCCATTACTATGGAACCCACTTGGACACTGAACTGCTATGGGCTACATCTGTGCAGGGGTCCTAGATTATCTCCATGCATGGTACTTGGTTGGAGTATCAGTCTCAGGAAAGACCCCTGTGCTCAGATATTTTGGTTCTGTTGCTCTCCTTGTGGGGCTTCTGTCCTCTCCAGATCTTACTATTTCCCACTTCTTTCATAAGATTCCCTGCACTCTGCCCAAAGGTTGGCCAGAAGTCTCAGCCTCTGCTTTGATAGTCTGCAGGGCAGAGCCTTTCAGGGGCCCTCTCATCCCTTCTTTAAAGTAAATTTTCGTAAGCGATTTTTAAAATAGCAATGCCCCTCTCAATAATGCACTCTTAATATAAGTAGCTCACTTAGGAGTAAAAAAGAACCCTGGGTGCTCCAAGGCCAGGAAGAGCCAGGCTGTTTGCCATCTGATCCTTCTCCAGGCTTTCTGCTTCAGAGTGATGAATGGCCACGGGAAGACAGAAACGCTCACATGAAAGACTTGGCTTCCTTGGCTTTCTAAATAATCAACCTGACATTTCAGAATTTGGCAAAGGATCATGGGACCTTTGCTTTATTTATTGCCTGAGATTAGATAAAAACATCATTGTTGTCAAACCCTACAGGGCTTCTCCTAAATATAATGTGCAATCTTTCAAGAAAAGATCGTATGCTGGGTCCTGACATCGACCTCGACAGGACTGATTTGTTTCTTTATTGGTTGACTGATCAGTAAATGATCGCACTGTGTGACCCCAGTTGTCCTAGAGCTCACGACACTTCCTGCTTCAGCCTCCTCAGTGCTGGCATGACAGGCCAGCACCACGCTTGACTGTCATACACAGAAATCCTTCTCATTCTACCACCCCCCCTCAGTCCTCTTTCGGACAACTCCCGAAAATAACTTACTCCCACCAATTTTGCATCTACAGTCACTATATTTATAACCCATCACCAGAGTAAAAAGTGAAGATAAGGTACAAAAAAAAATTTTACAATCAAATCTGGGTCAGAGCAGAAAGCAGAGAAGGGACGTGGGGGGATAGGATAGGGTGTGGGGAAGGCAGAGGCAGGAGTGTTGCTGCAAGTTCCAGACCAGCCTGGGCTATCAAGGAAGATGGCGTCTCAGACAAACTAAAAGGCCAGAGTGGGCACGTGGACACTCTATACGCATGATTCATTATTTCTAGGTTTCATCTGTTTTACAAACACTATCTTACAGTGTCTCATTTAATTCTCACAAAGGGTCTTCGCACTCACTGTTTGGATCAAATAAATGAAGCTCGGAGAAACTCAATTCACAGCCCAAGGAAATGGATCAAGTAGCAGAAGAGGTGGGTCTTGAGCTCAGTGTTTACCACAGAGCTGGTTATGGCTTAGCCAACATGTGATGCTCCTTTCCCTGAGAGGGGATGAACACCATCATGAATAGCTATAAACAGCAATTAGGATTGAGGATAACACGGGACCAGGAGCAGACCAGTAATGTACTCACATGGCAAGGATGAGGTACAGCCTTCCCAGGCAGAAACATCTGGAATCGAAAGCTAATTTGGGACATCATACTGCAATTCCCTCCAGCCTCAGGCTGAGCAGGCGGTGGCGAGTAGAGCAGGAAGCAGCCCTCAGTCAATGCACACTGACAAAAGACTTAGCCGCCTAGATGCAGGTTTGAAATAGAGGGAAACTAGTAGCTTTGAAACTCTTGCAGAAACTCACCCCAAAGATCTGAAGAAAGTGCTAGCCTCTCAAGTCAGCTCAAGGGTGAATGGATTTCATGAGACAAGAACCAAAGAGCACCCGAAGAGCTGGAGTGATGGCTGAGAGCCTGAGAGTGCTTGCTGCTCTTGCAGAGGACCTTACTTCTCTCCTGAGCTCCTGTGGCTAGTGAATCACAGTTGACCAAACAGCTCCAGTAGATCCAACTGCACTGGCCTCTGGAGGCATACACACACACACACACACACACACACACACACACACACACACGCACACGCGCGCACACACACACACACACACCTGAACTTAAAACTAAAACTTAAAAAAAAAAAGTAATTCAATTATTTCTGGCATTAGATGTCATAGGAGAATTCAGAGAGTCTCATTTCTCTGCCCCCACCCCCCAAAGGTCATAAATTGAGAACTAGCCTCATTGCCAAGCAACCAGAGGTCTAATCTTCAATTTCTTTACTACTTAATGCCAGGGGATTTTTTCCTAAATGAAGAAGTAATGCAGTGCATGAGATTAAATGTGTGTGTGTGTGTGTGTGTTGTGTGTGTGTGTATGTATAGGCTAGGGAGATGGCTCAGTCATTACAATAATGTTTGCGTCATAAACCTGAGAACCAGAGTTTAGATACACAGCACCCATGAGAAAAGCTGAGTGTGATAGTGCCTCTGTAATTCCAGCACCAGCGAGGCCGAGCCGGAAAGGTCCCAGATGCTCACTAGCAGCCAGTTAACCTAAACTGGGGAGCTCTGGCTTCCCTGTCCTTAAAGCTAAGGTGGGAAATGATTCAGGAAAGAACACCAGACATGGATCTAGTCTTCATACATCTAAGCACATCCATACACACACACACACACACACAGAGAGAGAGAGAGAGAGAGAGAGAGAGAGAGAGAAAGGGAGAACCACAAGGCTTAAAGAAAGCCCATAGACAGTTTCAGTTCCTCATAGCATAGCTATGGCTCATGCACAATGCTCTCATGAGAGTTTCTTTTCATAATAACAATATCTAAGTCTGGAGTGTGTACCATTTGTTCCTAAAGTAGCACAAATGTCCCACAGGAAAAAAGAATCCAACAACCTGAGGCAGGAAAGAGGGCTCATCAGATAAAGGTGCTTGCTATCAAGCCTCACGACCTGAATTCAGTCCCTGGAACCCACATGATGGAAGGAGAGAACTCACTCCCACAAACAGTCCTCTGACCATCACACTTTTACCATGCCACCCATACCCCAAGACATGAATAAAATTTTTTAAAAGTCCCACAATTGTTTTGAATGCATTCCAATTCATGAGTAATGATGAGTCATTCCTAGCTCCCTGAGTCAGTTATTGGACAGCTGTTTTGAGCACTATAGGAATAATATTATATGCATTGCAGTAACACAACACAAGGCAATCCTGAAGTGCTTAGCTTCGGAAGCCAAATTTCCTGACATTAAATCCCTGTTGTACCATTTATTAACCACACAATGTTAGACAAATTAACTGAACAGTATGTGCCTGCTTCCTCCAAAGCACAACAGATTCATAATTCCTTAGCCTGGAGAGTGGCGTGGATTAAATGAATGAATATGTATAAGGCTTTGGGGTATTCAAGCAATGAAGCAAACAAAAATATTTAGAAATTTAGGTTGTTCTCATTCTTTGCTATTGAAAGTGGAATGCTCTACACACACACACACACACACACACGTGCAAATGTATATACACACAAGTATACACACAAACATACACAGGCATATACACATGCCCACAGATACAGAATTGCATCTTTAAATTACTGCAATTATTTTTTTTCAGACATGTAGCACCTTCTAGATTGCGCCTTGGTATACAGCTGACTGGCCTTGAACTTCTGGTCCTCCCGCCTCCACCTCCCAAGCGCTGAGACTTCAGGAGTGAACCACAATGCCTGTTGTATGTGGTGCCTGGCCCTGAGCATGACAGACAGATGCTCTAAGGCAGCTATGTCCCCATCACTCATTGTTTGTAGAAATGCGAAGCACATGCACCGGTGATGTGCATGCCTGGCCTTGGTTCATGACGTAAACATTGTTATGCATCTCATCTAAACTTCACATGCAACTTGTGCAACTGCGTTAGGCCAACAGTGAGAGCAATAAAACCCACCTCACACTGTACCACCAGCAGGCAGGGTCTGCTCCCCCCCAACACACATACTTTACTAAGACAGAGCACGGAAAGTGACTTTTTTTTTCTGTCTTTTAAACCTCTGTCACCAAAAAGATGGGCATTCTTTTCTGCGGACTTATTGATTGCTTTTTCTTTTATGCATTTTCCATGCCTTTGTCAGAAGCATTTTTCTATTGACTGCCAAAAGGACTTTTTTCATATTGGAAATAAATATTTATAATACATGAATTTTGTATAAGACAAGTGCTGGGGTGCACACCTATAATCTCAGCACTCAGAACATAGCAGCAGGAGGCCCCCAGATTTAAGACCAGCGTGGGCTACACGGTAAGGTTCGGTCTTAGAGAAATGAAAAGGGGCTGACGCCAGGATTCAGCAGGTAAAGGCTCCTGCAGGCAAGTCTATGACCTGAGTCCAGTCCCCAGGTCCCAGATAGCAGAAGGAGACAACAAATTCCCACGAGTCATCTCTTGACTTCTACATATGTTCTATGGCAAGTAAACGCACACACACACCAACACACTAACACACAAAATAATGAACTGCATGTGTCAAGCTTGGTGGCAAGCCCCTCTACCCACTGGGCCACCTGTGTTGTGGTTTTGCCCATCCTTCTTTGTCACAATGATGTTCTACCTGGGTTTTATCTCTGAAATCACCAGGGCTCACTCACAGCCTTGTTTTCATTATTACTGATTTAATTGGCCCAGCTCAGCCCTTTGTTCTTCAGATGAACTTCAGAGCAGTGTTGTCACTTTCTAAAAAGCCCAGCTGAAAATTATCTGTTGTTATATTTGAAACACAACAGATGTTGCTCTGTTTGGTTTGGAATCGTCTTCCAAATTACAAATCATGCACATATCAGCTCACTGCTGCCTGTCTCTGCACTTACACTCTCCCAAGGAACTGAGTTCCTGTCCTTGACCTCAACAACTGAGGAGTCCTCTCAGACTCATTTTCTTCATTGCTAAGGAAATTCAGTTACTTTAATTCTACCTTTCACTGTTTCCCCGACCCTCACCCCTGCCGAATGAAACGCTGTGATGAGACACAGCAACTTGTCTGTGCTAGGTAAAGCTTACTGCTGAGCCATGCCTTGGCCCCTTACTGGGGCACTCTAGGCAGCTGCTCTATTGCTGAGCTGCACTCTAGCCATCTTTTTTGCTGCTGTTGTTATTCAACACAAGGTTTCTCTGTGTAGCCTTGGCTGTCCTGCACTCTCTTTGTATACCAGGCTGGCCTCGAACTCACAGAGATTAATCTGCCTCTGCCTCCTGGGGTGCTGTGATTAAAGGCATGCATACCAGTCTTGAAATATGATCTCACTAAGTGGCCCAAACTGGCTTTGAATTTGGGATCCTCCCACGTTGGCCTCCTGGGTAGCTGGGAGGACAGACCTGCCCCACTGTACCCTACCCTTATCTTAATACTCAATGCATTCTTTTCCCATGATGTGACTTGCCTTCTCCATTTACTTCTAGTTCTGTTAAACTCCTTCTCCTCATCATCCACTACCTTATCACATGCTTTCCTTTCCTGTCTTTTGTGTGTTTGTTTACGGGCCATGGCTTCTTGAGTTTCCTTAAGGCTACAGCACATGCTGTCAAAAATATGTTTGTCAGCATGATGTGGTGGTGCATGCCTTTAATCCCAGTACTTGGAAGAACGGGGCAGGCAGACCTCTGTGAGCTTAGGTCCAGCCTGGTTTATGTGGTGAGACACTGTCTCAAACAAAAAGTTCTTTTATGAACAATGCTCTTTTATAATTTTCCTGTCTCTTGCACAAAGCAGATGTCATTCACCACTGATCATCTCTATGCCTTTGCTCTTACTCATTTTTTAATAAGAACTGATTCTGCCTAGGAGGATAGGTGTCCAACCTAGCTACCTGGAACCCGAGAATCTTGGTAAAGGAGTCTAACTTTGATTGCAGAATAAAGACCTACCCTGTGATCCCAGAACTCAGGAAGTGGAGACAGGAGGATCAAATCATAAGTTTGAGGTCAGGCTGATATAGAAAAGAAGACCCTGTCAAGAAGATAAAATGAAAAAAAGATGGTTTACCCACAGTAGTCAACCCATGTTGATCCAACTACAGTGGTCCCTCCCATGGTGGTCTAGCCATGGTACTCTCTATTCACGGAGGTCTGTGGATGGTGTTCTATTCATGGTGGTCTACTCACAGTGGTCTAGCCAGACACAAACACTCCCTGCCACTGAGCCCTCTTCGTGGCAATGGAAGAGCCCCCACACCATCCTAAGCTAGTGCGGTATATATGAGCAAAGTGTCAAATTGTGAAAGATGCTAGGGCTTAGCATCTGGCTCAGTTAAAACAGTGCGTGTCTGGCAAGCATGATGTCTTCCGTCCCTTCCCTAGCACTACATGCTAGAGGTGATGACACACATGGATAATCCTACTACCAAGGGGAGAGAGGTAGAGGGATCAAAAGTTTAAGGTCTTCAGCTAAGTAGCAAGTTCAAGATCAGCCTGGGCGACATGGGGGCCTGTCTTCAAAACATGTCACAAGTAAAAAGACTCTGAGGATCCCTTTAATATGGGTACATTCCAGACTTCATACCATGAAGTTACACCTAAGCCAGCCTCTTTCCTTCGCTTCATCCCTTCCACTCTTTCCATCTCTGGGTTCTACCTTGACCTTCTGTCTTTTCATCAGGCCCACACATATTCCCACCTTTGCGCTCTGGGTTCACAGCTCTGTTCTGTGTCTGCATGTTCCTGTAGCAGACAAGTTTTCTTCCTCAGATCTCCCTTCAGATACACCTCCCCTGAGTACCTCACTTGCTCACATCATTCCCATCTTACCAAACCTAGATTTCATGCTTCTTGGATGCCCCTCCTCCAGTGTCAGAAAGAGAGCCCCGGGCTTCTTACCATGTGAAGCAAGCACCCCATCTTTCTGTTCCATTTTCTTAATATTGTTCTCAACTAGTTTGCATAATCCAGTTAATTGGTGATCTAATACACACATCTTCCTCTACCAGAAATGTAAGTCCCAGCCTGGGGATGCGGCTCAGTGGTGAAGTGTATTGCTGACATGTACAAGATCCTGAGTTTGATCCCCAGATTCACATGATTGATTATTGATTATTTTATCATCTTTGATGCTCTTAAAGACTTTCTCTGCCCAGGATCTGGAAGTTCAAATGAATATCGGACCCATAAGAAATGTTTACTGATTACACAATGATTTTACTAGGCAGGATCCGCTGTGGTTTTTATTTTTCTATTTCTAAATTTTACAAATACATTATTTTCATGGTAGTTTTGAAAAGTGTAGCCAATCTTAAATATGCTGAAGGTTATCAAATATTTTAGATGCAATTCATTTTTATAAAATCCTCCTGGACTTACCAGTATATAAGAAATAAAAGCTGTCTTTTACTGTGTTCAACTGCTTTTCATGTACTGTGCTATGCTAATTCCCTCACAAAATCAACCAATGAAACAGTAAAGGTTCTGAGGAAAATGTTTTTAATTTTAAATTAAGACATGTCAATGACTTATTCCATTTAGCAAAAAGTGTCAGATGACATTCTTTTATCTTAATTTAGGCTATTTAAATTTCTGCTTTAGAAAAGTTAAAATTCACACAGGAAGGTAGCTGCAGGTGGTAGAGTGTGTTTAAAAATCATAAATAAACAGCCGCAATGGCGGAGGCAGAGCGGTATTCTGTTAAACCTCTCTGATTAGAAGTTAGCTACAATCAATAAATTCTCACCCCGGTCATTTCCTTAACTTTTTAAAAAATCATTCATTCATTCATTCATTCATTCATTCATTCATTCATTCATTCATTCTGTGTGTGTGTGTGTCTGTGTGTGTGTGTGTGTGAGCGTGCATGTGCAGATTCACATGCAGAGGACAGCTGTAAGGAGCTGGTTCTCCTCCTCCATGTGGGTCCCAGGGATAGAACTCTCATCACTGGGGTTGGCAGCAAGCGCCTGCACCAGCTGAGTTACCTCGCCACCTTACGCTGGTTATTTCTGGTGAGTTCAGTTCATGCTGCACTTTTACTTTTCTATAGCAGGTTAGAATGCAGGTAACACCCCAAATATGAACCACACACCAACAACAAACAAAAGCAAAGAAGGGCGCTCCAACAGTGTTCAGCAGCCCCCTCCCTTCTGACGACACCAGCCTTGGCTACCTTTCTGCATTCTTCTCAGCCTTCACCAACCCCCCTACTGAAAATGACAGCCACGGATTACAGAGTGTAACAATGGCGTCCTCACAGTCCACACACTCGGGCACTGCCCTCTGTCCAGAGCCCAGGGCTTCAGGGTTTAGACCCTCTGCAGTGTGCATGACCCAATCCCATTCTCCCCCCTTCCCCCCCCGACACATCTCAATAAAATTTCTCTTCCTTGCCTTCTATCTTCAGGGAGTCTTGGCGAATACAAAGAATAAATTATTTTGTGTGAAGAGATCCCGGGCTGTCCCATTGATCTTTCAAAATGAAAATGTAATTGTTAAACCCGTAATGAAATCTTGCCAGAGTCTCTTCACTGCAGAAGAAATTAACTCAGACTCCCAGAGGCCTCCTGCTCCAGGGTACCCTCAACCCTTCTCACCCCTGGAGACTTCTAAAGGTCATTTCTCAGCTTTTCCTGCATTGTCCATGGTCCTGACAAACTGAGAATATTTTCGTTTCACTTCTGCTGCTGTGATAAAATATCCTGACAAAACGCAACTTGGGGTGGGTGGGGAGGGAGGTTTGATTGGCTCACGGGTCCAGGTCACAGTCAATAACTTCAGGGAAGTTAAAGTATCACATACATAGTGATATTTTTATGTAGATAGATAGATGGTAGAGAGATATGGTGAGTGTGCACATGTGTCTGTGGTTGATATTTTTATATGTACGTAGCGTATGTACTGTGCTTACCTGTGTATATAAAAGCATTTGTATGTGTGTGCATGTGAAAGCCCAGGTTGACATCAGGCTTTCTCACTCTCTTCCACCTTATTCATTGAGGAAGAGTCTCTCAGTTAAACCAGAGCTCCCCAATAGTGGCCCCAATACTATGGAGCTCATTCGGTTAATCACTGTCTGCACCTTGGAAGTGCTGGAATTACAGGCAGGCTGCCCTGTGGCGTTTATATTAGTACTAAAGCTATCGACTTTATCATTAACTATCCACTAGGCTATCTCCCAGCCCCAGCAGTTGCTACTGATTGTCCATTTGACAGGGTCTAGAATCACCGTAGAGAGGGGCATCTGAGCATGTCTGTGTGAGGGTGTCTGGTCCAGGCGAATTAGAAAGGAAGACACACCTTAAGTGTGAGTAGCACCTTCCCATGAGGTCCCAGACGACACCCGGAAAAGAAAGTGAGTGAGCGCCAGCATTCATCTCTCTCCGACAGCTGATGATGGGTGCACTGTCACCCATCACCTCACACTCTCGTCAGTGTGCCTTCCCCATCACGACGGACGGCAATCTGAGGCACAATTAAACATGTCCTCCCTTAAGCGACTACAAACAAACAAACAAACACGACAACAAAATCTAACCAAAGACAAGAAACTAATTAGTACGAAAAGCCAAGGAAGCAAAATGTCCCTGGTAGAACCCCTGAAGAAAGCCTCACTCTGATCTTTCTCAGTCAGACTGGGTCTTCCTCAAGACAGAGATCACGTGATCTACCACCAATGAGTTTCTGTTCAGAATGAAAACCACTCCTAGGAGATAAGAGCCGATCTGACAGAAGCCGTTCTACCACACACTCTGTTGTACCCTCCCTAACTACAAACAGCCAACGTTTGCTAGCACATTGTGTGTGCTGTCCATTCCCACCCTCCTAGCAAGGATGGTCAGAGATCAAGTCTAATTTTTCAGATCACTTGCTTGGTGCCTTAGCCTGGGTTTTCTAGACATCAAAGCCTGAAGCAAACGCTTATGGGTCAGGAGAGGAAGATTCACAAAAAGCAAAAAATGTAGCAGTTCCCTGGGGCTGAGTGTGAAGACATGGAATGATTGCAGATGGGCCTAAAGAGTGTTGGGGCAGGGGGATGACAGAAATATTCTAAAAATGGAAGTTGGTGATAGCTATACGATAATGTACATTCTGTGGTATATACATTACACGTTCATGGATTATGTTTCAAAGATCAGAGGAGATGGTCCAGTCAATATGGTTCTTTCCTGGCAAGAATGACGACCTAAGTTTGATTCCCAGAATCCATGTCAAAAATCCTGATGTTCTTCTTTGCGCTTGAAGTCCCAACACTGACCATGAGGAAACAGAGCAGGCTTATCCCTGAGACTCAGGGACCAGCCAGCCTAGCCAAATCAGTGAGCCCCAGGCTCATGGCGGCAGCCACTCCCTGACTCCTTAAATTGTACAAAAATCCCTTTGTTACCTTTACATCAAACCCTTGTGTCTTACCTCCTTATGGCAGAAGGGCCTGAAGAAGGGGTAGGTGAAGGCTGTATGGTCCCAAGAGCAGCAGATGTGCCAAGTGGCACATGAATGGAACAGGCCAGTCCTCCCTGCCTGGATTTCCCCACCAGTGACTGAGTCTGAAGGACATGTGCTTTTGTTGAACGTGCACTCATTAAGTGAGAGCTCAGACATTCTAGTTCTTAATCACCTAACGTAACTCTCAGCTCTTACCACCAGCACAGAACAAGGATACCTCGTCTCTGGTGGCAGCATGTGGACACTCATAATTGAGTCCAATGCTCTTCATTTAAAGGTTCATTCATCCTCAGGATTGGCATGAGAATCGGGGCTACCCCATGTTGTACAGCCAGACCCAGCTTCCCATTAGAAATCCATGAAGGTGTGTGTACTCACTAAGACAGACAGAAAAGCACACACAGAGATGTACACACATGTGCACAAATATGCACCTGAAAAGAAAACTGGAAGTTGCAAGTGTGGTTCAGCTGGTAGAGTGTGTGCCTAGCATGTGTAAAGCCCCGAGTTCAAGCCTTAACAAGCCATAAACCAAGCGTAGTGGCACACACCTGTGGTCTCAGATCTCGGGAGGCTAAGACAGGAGCTCAAGGAAATTCATGGCTACGAAGTGAGTTTGCAGCCAACCTGGGCTATGTTGAAAAACTGTTTCCAAGGAAAGAGGGGTCTGGGGACAGTGAAGAGAAGTTAGAGCATGTACTGGTCTTGCAGAGGACCTTGATTCAATTCCCGGTACTCACATTACATAGCCCACTACTGTCTGTAACTGCAGCTCCGGGAGTCCTGAGATCTTCTGCCCTCCCCAGGCATCTGTATTCACATACACATACCCACATATAGACAGAAGCATACATAGGATTTAAAAAATTAAAAAATAAATCTTAAAACTAAATTAAAATGAAGTAAAAGGGAACTTTGGTGATGCCTCAGTTAATAAAGCGTTTGCCTTAGCATGAAATCCTAAGCAGAGCCTCAAACCCATTTGTAAAAGGCTGGGCATGGTGATAAATTCTTGTAATTCCAAGGTTGAGGAGGCAGAGACAGAAAAATTCCTGGGGGATGCTAATCAGCCAGTCTAGTCTACTTGTGGCATCTGGGAAATGACAACCAAGGTTACCCTGTAGCCTTTACACACATAAACCACACACATGCACACACTGAACAATTAATTAATCAATTATTAATAAATTAAAAGTATTGCTGGGAATGGTAGCATGTACCTGTCATACTACATAAAGAACAGACAATTGCAAGTTCAAGGCTAACCTGGGTGACTTAGTGATGCCTGGGATGCAGCTCCAAAGTGTAGGAATCCAGCATGAACAAATTATTAGGTGAAACCCTGGCACACATAGTTTGAAAGATAGCTGAGTAGTTAAAGAGTGCTTTGTGTGCTTGTAGAAGACCCAAGTTCAGTTCTTGATACCACCGTGCTGGGTAGCTCACAACCACCAGCTCAGGGGGTCTGACACCCTCATCTCTTTCAGCTGGCACCTGCATTCACCTGCACACACAGGGATGGCACACACACACAATAGACACTTTAGAAAAATACATTAAGACAAACAGTCCTGGCAAAGACCAAAGTTACTTTCTCCATCACAACCATCTCGACTATATTAAAGAACGCAGAAAAATATTTTGGCTAACTCTCACATAGAAAAATAAATTTGACCTCACTAGGAATGAGGTGAAAACTGCTTGCAATGTTAGTTTTGAATTATCAGGTTGCCAGCTGATTCTAAGACCCTGCAGATGATGTTGGCGGTGCTGTGTGAAGTAGGATTGTATATGCTGTTCCCTGCTCAAACATTGTCTTAGGAGCTAGCCCCCACTCACTGTGTAGCTGAGCCATGAACTCCTAGCCTGCCTGTCCCCACCTATGGAGTGTGTGTTTGTGCCACGATATCCGATTTTTATACACATTCTGTTTCCTGGGTTTGTGAGGGTAGAGAAGGGGCAGGACCTCTTAAGAATAGATTTTGGCAATTAAACAGAAGAGCCAAAGGGTGCTTCTAACCATTGACTTGGTGTCTTCTTCACATGGACGAGTCTGAGGTTCTAAAGCCAGTCACAAATACAGTCAACACAGGCAAGAATTCCTCTCCCAGCAGCTACCACAGTGTGACTTATGATCAGGGAAAAAAAAATGTCCGAAAGGAAACAGAGTACAGTCAGTGGGGGAGAGGAGGGATGGAGGAAAATGCTTTTCTCCATGCTCTGCTCTTTTCTAGTGAGTTCTGCCCGCTCCAACCTGCCATTCACCCCCACCAGGCTGAATTTGACCCAAATCAGCTTCCTACCCTGGCTCAGGGCTGAAGTGAGCCCAAGCAAGATGAGGGGTTATTTTCTGAATGTAAAGCAATTTATGTAACCTGCAGCAAAATGTCCAAGGGGAAATGAGTCTAGGAAGGAAGCTGAGAACAGAAAATATTGAACAAGCGCAAACCTCCCCTACTTGAGATCACAGCCCTTGTGATCTTCCCAAAGGCCCAGAAAACTTGACTTCCCCTGAAAAACCACAAAAAAATATTTAAAATAATGAGATTGGAAGACGGCTCAGGGTAAGGTGCTTACCATGAAAACACAAGGACTCAAGTTTGTTCCTCAGAACCCGGACATACTTGTGATCCCATAAAAACTCATACATACTTGTAACCCCAGCACTAGGAGGGGCAGAGACAGGAGACAGCCTTCGGCTGCCTGGGTAGCTAGTTGGCCCTGCTGATGAGCTGTGGGTTCAGTGGGAAAACTTGTTTTCAAAGGGGCAGTGCAGGGCAGACCAGCTTAATCCTGTGCGGGGCTTACACAGGCAACCCGTACTGCTGTGAGCTCAGGAGCACATGGGTGAGGGAGGGGCCCACAGTTGATGTCTGCTAGAGGAGAGAAAATCAGTTTTCATCAGGAGTGTGGCCCCCGGTAGATTGTCCATGCTTGAGTGTCCCACACTCATGTGCAAATGGACTAATGGACTCAGTGATTTGATTTTTAAAAATTTGAAGGACATGAACTTGGAAAGGTGTTGTGTGGGTAGAGGGGTGCCTGGAAGGGGTTGTATGAGGTAAGAGGGGCTTCAATAGGATGAAAAATATACTGTATGGAAGTATGAAATTACCAAAGAGTAAATAAAAGATTATACTAAAAAGTAATAAGGTTGGCCAGGCAGTGGTGGCACACACCTTTAGTCCCAACCCTCAGGAGGCAGAGGCAGTCAGATCTCTGAATTAAAGGACAGCCTGGTCTACAAAATGAGTTCCAGGACAGCCAGGGCTACACAGAGAAGCCTTGCTTTAAAAAAACAAAAGTGGAAAGCAAATGAGAAACATAGCATCTGAGGTCTAAATCTGGCGTCGGCTCTCACACACCAGCAGACACATAACTGTATGCACACATGTATGAATGAAAGGGGCCAAGGGTATGGCTCAGTGAGAGAGTGCCTACCTGGCATGAGAAAAAACATTCACCCCGCCCCCCAGCACTTCAGAAATAAGAAGAACTTAAGAATGGAGGATGAGGAAAATAAGTTGTCGCCAGACACCAGGAGGGGTTTAATTATTACAACTGAAACCTGGATTTAGTGCTACAGGACTAACAGCCCAGGCAGAGCTGCAAACACTCGGGTGAGAGAGTTTTTATTGCACTACGGAAAAATAAAAACCTGAAGGCAAAGTGGCTTTGACGGGGAGATGAGTTATTGTCGAGTGTGGAAATGAAACACTGAGCCTGTTCCCCCCTCACTTACGGTGTTAAATAAGTAACCCTGAGCAAAGGGAGCTAGCTGAGCACCCTCTCAGCCTCACCCAGCTCAGCCTTCAGACAGCTCCTCCCTGGGGCGGGAGACCTGAGAGAACCAGGTCTGGTTAGTTCCCCTACCATCTGTGTGTGCCCTTCTTCAAAGCAGAGTTGAAGAGGAGCGAGAAGGGTCATCAGTGGAAAAAAACAAAAACAAAAAAAACAAGAAGCTCTCAAACAAGACTGTCAATTCCTTGCAAGTCAGGTGGTGATGAACTGGAAATCCCACCTGGCAGTGCATTCAAGTTGGCCTTGACAACGGTGGCCCAGGCAAAGGTAATTCCCAGAAATGGTCCCCCAAATGTCCATCCATCCCTATCCTCCCTCATACACATGTCACAGGGAAGAAATGCAATCACTGTGCCCGATAAGATACCCAGGAGGATTTTCTGAAAACTAATGGTTTTCTGAAAACCCAAATCTAAGAGTCTGAGGATGGCCTCGAACTCTGATCCTCCTATCTTCACCTCCCAGGTGCTAGGAAAGCTGGCATGCATCACCACACCTGGAGCTGGGCATCAGAATCAGAGCCAATCAAGTACCAAATGAGCTCGATTTCCAGCCCACACAACCAGTTTATTGACGTTTACAGGGTGAAAACGGAATCAACTTCCTTAGATGGGCATGGCGACACACACCTGAAATCTCAGCTCTGGAGAGGCTGGGGCAGGAGAAATGCCAATGAGTTTAGGGCAGCTATAACCAGATAATAAATTTCAGGCTAGCCTGAGTCATAGTGGGAGAGTATGTACCAAAATATAAAATTAAAAACAAATCTAAATGACAGGAATGAGAAGAGAGAGGGAGTAGGATTTTCCCAACACTTCTCTGAACTTGGTCTCTCCAAGCATGGAACGAAGAAATTACATCAAGTTGCTGGCTCAGTGTTTGATGTATTCTCATCACAGGCAAGAAGGATCCTGCACTAAGCCCAGGGAGTTCTTATCTGAGCCAGAAGGACAAATCAAAGGAGGGAACGATGTCCAACTTTTCATATCTTCCTTGATGCTTCCTCCAACCGACTTGATCCTCAGGTGCCAATTACGCATCCCTGGGACAGGGGAGAGGAAGTGATTCCCCCAAAGGGCCACTTAAAAGAAACGAGCTGTAGGCTTCAGCCCCTTGGATCATTGATTGATCTTCAAAGCGGATGAGCCAGGTAAAGACGGAGGTCATTTTCCAGTTCTCTGTGCCAAAGACAAGCTCACCCCAGGAAGATCGCACGTGCAGCTCCGTCTCTGAACATACAGAATTCCTTGAGTTCTATTTTAAAGTGAAGCCCTTGGTGCTACCTTGATTTCGTAGAATTTACACCGAAAGGGCATAAAAATGTCACACCATCTTGTGTGTTGCTTGTTTCCATGTGCTCTTTGCAAGAAAGTCAAACTAAGCTGTTTCCGAAGCCTCGGCCAGCACTTTGGGTATCTGCTGCACGCAGTTTCAACTGTGTGTGTTTTCTGTGAGTCGAAAGGGTAGAGGAAAAGAAATAGCAGAAATACGCTCGTTGAGCTGGGTATGGTGGCTCATGTTTGCAATCCTAGAATTTGGGAGGACGGGGGAGGAGGATTGGGGCCACCGTGGGCTACGTAGTGAAAACCTGTCTGGCAAGCAAAACAGAAAACTGTTCATGAACCTGGGATGTTCACTAGACTACAATCTCCTTGGATGCAAAATGAGGATGCCTCCTTCACAGAGGGGACTCATCACGTGGTCTATCGAGCAACTTCCTCAACCTAAAACAATCTTTCCTGGATAAAGGATCTTGGGACTCAGGAAGTAAACAGAACCACAGGATAAGAAGGTAAATAAAACTTATAAGGCCCAGAAGGTGTCTTAGTTAGGGTTTCTCTTGCTGTGATAAAACATCATAATCAAAAGCAACTTAGGGAGGAAGGGGTTTATTTCCTCTCACATGTCTCCATCACAGTCCATAATGAAAGAAAGTCAGGGTAGAAACCTGCAGGCAGTAAAGGAAGCAAAAGCCATTGAGGGATGCTGTTTGCTGGCTTGTTCCTCATGCCTTGTTTAGCCCGCTTTTTTATATCATGCAGGACCACTTGGCCAGGGGTGGTATCGTTGTGGCTCTTCCATATCAACTATTAATTTAAAAAATGCCTTACAGGCCAGTCTTAAGGAGGCATTTTCTCAATTAACATTCCCTCTTCCTGGATATGTATAGGTTTCTGTCAAGTTGCCAAAATCAACCATTACAGAAAGCAAACAAACACACAAGGCTCAGGAAACTCCTGAAACCTAGAAGATTCATAAGGCTCCTCCCAAAGGTGATATCAGTATAGCAGTTGCTGGGGAAAGAAGAGTTTCTGGTGGATCTATGTGCAAGTTGTGCAGAGAGCTTCAAAGATGGAGTTTTTGTTATCACTTATGATGATGCAATGATGATGCAACTGCCTTCGGGTCATCCATACTCTTGTAAGTAACCCCTTGCCTTATTTCTGTATGTAACCAAAATAAACACACTAGATCACTAAGATTAGATTTGAGTGGTATTTATTTTATCTATCAGCAGTGCCCTTTCTGGTTGAATGTTTCCTCAGGAAAAGTCACACAAGATTCTAATATTTGTGAAACTTTTCCTTTCTGTGGGCTTCATTTTCCTCTTCTCTCAAATTGCAAGGGTAGGTCAAGAGGAGAGACAGTTACATGAGATGAACCAGTTTCAGCACTACATAATGAGGACTTTCCTTTGGACATATCTTTTGATGTCAACCTCCATCAGTGAAGCATAGGACAGAATAAACGTCATCGGAACACTTGAGTCTTTCTACTTCATGCAAACAAAGAAGAGAGGGGAAAGTTTCTGTACCACAAAGATGAGAAGTGAAAGCCTCAGCATGCTGGGCTAGCCTTAGCATCCTGTGCTCACCCACACACTCCCTGGAACTCTGTAGCCATAAGGTTATTGTGTAATTCAAATGCTGATTTCTGTATCACCCATATCTGGTTGCAATCCTTGTTCTGAGAATCTCCTGTCTCAATGATGCATAAACACAGCTCCTCAATGGTCCTCTGATATGACAGTAGACCAGCTTATAGCTGATTGATGAGCAGAGAAGAGAATAGGACAGGACTTCCTACCATCCAGGAAAGGAGGAATTAGAAGAGGAAGTGGGAAACTGACCCAGGAGAGGTCCAGGAGAAATCAGGAGAGGATCTGGAGCAGGAAGCTACAAAGTGCAAGTGCATCTGGATGTACGCTGGAAGGAAGCCAAACTAGCTTAGAGAGTTAAGAATAGAGTAATAACTGCTCAGTTATTGTGCTACGAAGCTTATTAAAATAATATAATAGAGTCTCAATTATTTATGTGAGAGCTGGGTTAACAGAGAAACTGAGAAACAAATACAATTTTATAAAAATAATATTAACAGAGTCCCATGCCCTTTCCTCCATATGTTTGATGTTCATAGTCCATTATCACTCCACCATCAAGCTACACACCTAGTCAGCAAAGCTATTATTGTATGTTTCTATATTTGGAATCTGTTTTTATCCATATGAATTGACCAGATGACAATTTTGACTTTTAAAATGACAGAGCCAGCACAGTAATGCAGGCCTGTGACTCCGGAACTCAGGAGGCACAAGCAAGATCAGGGTTCCAGGCCATTTTCGGCTGCATAGTTACATTGTAACTAGCCTGGGCTACATGAGACCTTATTTAAACACACACACACACACACACACACACACACACAAACCAATAATAGAGAGAGGAACATGGAACTGTAATTCCAGCACACACAGCCTGAAAAATGAGGATCAATGGCAGTCCAAGGCAAGTTCAGTCTTCCTGGTAAGAGTGTGTCTATGAATGAATAGATAAATAGACAGACGGACAGACAGACAGATAGAAAGATACACAGATAGATAGAAGTTAGCATCTGTCGTCAATTTCTACTGCTGTAATAAAACACAATCAAAATCAACTTGGGGATGGGAAGGGTTTATTTCATCTTACAACCCCCAGGTCACACTCTGCCACTGAGGAGTCAGAGCAGGAACTCAAGTCAGGCATCTGGAGGCAGAAACTGAAGAAGAAACCAAGGAGGAACTCCACTTACTGTCGTGCTCATTGTGGCTTGCTAAAGCTGCTTTCTTTCTTTAAATTTTTTTTATTTATTACAATTTATTCACTTTGTATCCCAGCTGTAGCCCCTCCCACATCCCCTCCCAACTCCTCCTTCCTCCCTCTTCTCTTCCCATACCCTTTCCCCAGTCCACTGATAGGGGAGGACCTTCTCTCCTTCCATCTGACCCTAGACCCAGGTCTTATCAGGACTGGCTGCATTGTCTTCCTCTGTGGCCTGGTAAAATTGCCCTCCATCAGGGGGAGGTGATCAAAGAGCCAGACACTGAGTTCATATCAGAGACGGTTCCTGTTCCCATTACTAGGGAACCTACTTGGACACTGAGCTGCCATGGGCTACATCTGTGCAGGGGTTCTAGGTTATCTCCAGGAATGGTCCTTGGTTAGAGTATCAACCAAAGAAGACCCTTGTGCCCAGATTTTTTGGTTCTGTTGCTCTCCTTGTGGAGCTCCTGTCCCCTCCAGGTCTTTCTATCTCCTCCTTCTTTCATAAGATTCCCTGCACTCTGCCCAAAGTTTGGCTATGAGTCTCAGCATCTGCTTTAATACCCTGCTGGGTAGAGTCTTTCAGAGGCCCTCTTTGGGTAGGCTTTTCACCCTTTTCTGATGTCTGTTCCATTTGCCTTTCTGAATAAGGATTGAGCATCTTACCCAGGGTCCTCCTTCTTGCTTAGCTTCTTTAGGTGTAGAATATTAGACATATAATATAGGATAAACATACTAAAGCTGTGTTTTTATACAACATAGGACCACCTTCCTAGGAGTAGCACCACCCACAATGGGCTGGTCCCTCCCACACCAATCATTAGTCAAGACAATGCCCCCACAGACTCTTACAGAGGCATTTTATCAATTAAAATCCTCTCTTTTCAAATCTATCTAGGTTTGTTTCATATTGACAAAAGCCAACCAGAACACCTTCACGCACCTCAGACTCTAGATATTCATAAATTTCCAGTAACTATTTAATGACGGGTGAGAAGAAATGAAAAAGAGGCAATAGCCACAGCTTCATAGCTTCAGGTTACACTGCTTACAGGAAATTGATGCAGCTCAAGTGAATTAAGCCAAATGTAGAAAGACAAATATCACGTGTTTTCTCTCATTTTTAGTTCCCAGGTTTTATAAAGATATATAAAGTCACATATGCATATATACCATGGAAGCAGAAGTAAAGTTCACTAGGGGACTAAAGGGGACCAATGAGGGGGGACAGAAACGGAGGTGTAGTGGAATATATAGGGGAATGTGATCAACATAAAATATATACATACATCTGTGAAAGATTAAGTGCAAGCACATATGTGTGTGTGTGTAATTTTGAAAAGAATTCACCTAGAGAAAGAAATATTTTTGAAGGCTAGCCATAAAGAAATAGCTCTAATTAATAAAAAAAAATACCTAATACCAATTCAAATAGACTTGCTGATGGAACCCTATGTGGTCCCGGCAGAATGCATCTCACACTTAAGTGGAGTAGAAAAGGACGCTAAGTGGCCCTCGGTGACTGGGCTGTGATGTGGAGGACTTTACTCGGGGGATCCAGCACACTCCTAAGTGTGGAAAGCCTCTTTGCTTCTCTGTTGGCTCTAAGACATCGTTCCTTCTGGTGTCAGACACTGTTATTAAATCTGTCAGTCACATCTCTGCTTTGTCTCCCCGGCTTGCTCATGTAATCCTTGAAGGTCAAGTTAGAAGCAACTGTTCCTGTGATTCTACCCTAACTCTCCACGAATGTACTTGTACACCTCCAAGGTGATTAATGTCCTCAAATAGGGCAATGTCCTGATGAAGATTAAGTTTTAGAGTCCACACTCACACAGACACACAGGCATGCACGCGCATGCACACACACACCTTAAAGGCTGGAATGCTTATGTAGGCTCACGGGTTCAGAGGATTGGTTCATGCTTGCCTGGCCCCACGTTCTTGAGCAGAACATCACAGTGATGAACTTGAGCAGTGTTGAGTCAGTCTTCATTTCCTAATGCACAGGAATTAGAGACTAAAGAGGGAACAACTGGCCAGGTACAACCCTCAAAGGTCCTCCATTGTCACCTATTTCTTTGTAGCATACCCAATCCCTGAAAGCAGATGTGTCCAATATGCAGTCCAGGGGTCATGTACACCTCAGGGTGGCTATCAGCGTGGGCCAACACAAAATCACAAACTTACTTAAAACATTGTAAGACTTTACTTGTAATTTTTAACAACCAGATGGTACAGTTCTCTGGCATAGACTTTGCAGGTGACAGTATTATATCTCAATGTCACATGATAGCCCATAGGCTGAAGGAATCCTCCTGCCTCTGCTCCCTAAGTGCTGTGACTGCAGGCAGGCACTGCCACATCCAGGCAAAGATGACACCGAGAGAAGACAGAAGGGTGGTCCCTAGACCATGAATTGACACTTTTATGCTAAAAGGTTCCATGAGCTACCAAAATAGCACCAACAGTTTCGGGACAAAGGTTCAGACCATGAGCCTGGGGGAGACAATATGTTCTTACAGGGCCCAGCCTGTACCGGTTTATACTGAATGAACATCTAGTCCTCAAATCCAACCTTTGTCATCAAACCTTTTGGAGCGTTCCTGTTCATGTCCTACCAGCCCCTACCAAGGGCATGGTTTACTTCCCTCTGATCTAATACATAAATATGTCTGTATGGGCCATGCTTCATCATGCTTACCTTTGTTCTTGTTATTTACCAAAGTAGATATGAACAATTTTAGTCCCTTCAACTTCCACCCAGCATTTACAGCTCTGACAGAGTTGATTCTTTCCTCATATTTGCTGAATTTGAATATTTAGTTCAAGTAGGTTGCCTTGAGATTCAGTCAAGTTACTTTATAATCAGTCTTGCATAACTAGATAAGTACTTACCTAGTAAAGGAGCAACACCCTAGTTAGATTTAGCTGTCGACCTGATACACCATAGAGTCACCTGAGAAGGCAGTCTCAGCTCAGGTGTGCATATCCATGGAGGATTGTCTTGATTGTTAATTGATGGAAGAGGACCCAGCCCACCATAAGCAGCATCCTTCCCTAAGCAGTTTGACCTGGGTTAACTGACATTAGCTGGAGAGTGAGCCAGCAAGCTCATTCCTCCGTGGTTTCACTGACCTCCTTTGGCTGTGAGTTCCTCTGTTAGAGGTATTGTTTCAAGGAGTCCAGGATTCAGGTTCCTGCTTGAGCATCTGCTGTGATTTCCCTCAGTGATGGGCTGTGACCTGTAAGCTGAAATCAGTCTTTTCCTCCAGTGAGTTGCTTTTGATCGTGCTATTTATCATAGCAACAGACAGGACACTAGAACCGAAAACAAATTGTGATTGGGCACAAATAAGACATTTTTTTTAGCTTTGTTCTTTGCAGTTGTTGGTGGTTTGCTTTCTTTTAAAATATTTTTAAGCCAAAAAAAAAAAAAAAGCTGAAAGCATCGTTAGGCTTTTCCTTAGATGAAGCAGGAAGGATATCCCTTCAAGATACATCTCATTCGACACATTCAAATGCCCAAAACTATGGAGAGAGGACTACAACCATGCTTCCACAAAAAAAAACAATAAGAAGGTGAGCTATAAAGAATAAAGTTGATGGAGAGATAGCTCAGTGGTTAGGTGCATAAACTGCTCTTGCAGAGGAATTGGCTTTGGCTCACAGTTGCTCACAATTCCAGCTCTAGTGAGTCTGGCACACCCTCTGGTCTCTGGGTGCACATACCCACCCTATTATTTCTCTTTCTGTCTCCCATCCCCCATGAGATGAAGCCATATTCTCCACTACCGGCTCCTTCCATGATGTTCTTCCTCACCCCTACGCCCTAAAACAAAGACACCAAATAACTGTGGGCCTGAGTCAAAACTTCCTCCTTTCCAATTGTTCATTGCTGGCATTTTATCACAGCAACAAAAGGCACTCCTACAAAGACCCCCTTCCTCCAGCTCAGCACTTAAAGGTCCTGTGGCCTCTAAAAGAGGACAATCATTCAAAACATAAGTTCATGGGGACATTTCAGATTATAATTCAATTTATAATTATAACAGAATGATAAAAATAGAATGACATTAAATGCCCCAAAGAGGGCAGCAAAAATAGAGAAAGGCTGGAGAGAGGTCTCAGCTGTCGAGAGCACTCAACCTAAGAGGACTCGAAAAAGTGAGAGCACTGAATTTAGCATCCATGACGAGTGGCGCATGCCCTCATGGAACTCTAGCTCCAGGGAATCCAGTGTCCTCTTCTGGCCTCCGTGGGTACTCACATTCATGTATGTACAGACACACACACACCTAAAAATAAAATCTCAATCACTGAGACTCAGGCTATCCCACAGCAGATCCTGCTGCACTGCTGTGGAGAACACTTCCTGAAGGACAGACGCTCTTTAAGGTTACAGTGTCTCAGGATATAACAGAAAGGCAACAAATTGTTTTTAATCAAGAGAAAGCTAGACAAAATAGTGAAAATAACTATGCGGAGTGGGCCACAGATTACTTCCTTAAAGGGATATTGGCAAACCATAGGGTCTGAGTTCCAAAACAGTTAGAAAGCGTACAGTTGTGAGTGACCAGCTCACACAGAGGCATGCACATAGATCACCCCGCCTGGAGTGAGGTCGCCCCCACCTGGCTCACTGTTACTGTTGGCATATAGCCAATATGCCGCTATTCTCCAGCCATGAGCCCCAGTGACTGTCTTCCTGTGCAAAAGACCAGACACCAGCCTGAGCCCAGCCCTTGAAGCCATCACACCACAGAAGACAAGCCAGACAAACAACGCCAACTTCCTTTGCCAGATAAAGAAATCAGGGTTGGGCCAGTCGTGTAACACATGCCTGTAACCTGTAATACTCATGGAACACATGCCTTTAGTTCTAGTACTTGGGAGGCTGAGGCTGAGGAGTTTGAGTTCCAGGACAGCCTAAGCTACTTAGTGGGACTCTGATTCAGAAGAGTATGGCTGTAGGTACAGCTTCTGCGGTGGAGCACTTGCCTCGTGTGTGTAAGATCTTAGGTTCAATACCAGTACTGAAAGGGAGGGAGGGAGGGAGAGGGGAAGAAAGAGAGAGGAAGGGAGAGATGGGAAGAAGAAAAGAATAAACCAAGGACAGAGAAAGAGAAAGGACAAAAATGAAGGAAGGTGTGTGTGGTGGTTAGTTTTTGTCATCTTGTCATCAGAGTTACCTAGAAAAAGGCACCTCAAGTGAAGAACTGTCTCCATCAGACTGCCCTGACAGACATCTTTGTTAAATAATAATTGGTGTTGGAAGGGCACAGCCCACTGTGGGTGGTGCCACTCCTAGGCAGGTGCCTACGGGTTATATAGGAAAGCATGCACTTTTAGCCAATGACCATCTTCACAGACAAGTATCTTGAGCCTTGATTGGCAAGGTCCTTCTGCTCACCCATAGCTTCCTTTTTCCACTCCACTGAAGTCAGTAGGACCAGATCAAACTGTCTGGAGTATAGGCTGGATCCTCAGCTCAGAAAGCTGCAATCATCCCCCAACAGCCTGCACTAAAGTCCAAACCTCATTACCTTGTACACTGAGTTACCAAGAAGTTTAGCTCTCCTTTATTTTTTAGTATTGGGGATAGTATTATTGCAAGTCAAATGCTCTACCATTGGGCCACACCCCCAACCTAACACTGGAGGAGTCTAAGCAAGCATTCCACCGCTGAGCCAAGCCCCTCGCTGCGTAGGCAAGCCCCTGGCTGGGTAGGCAAGCCCCTCACTGGGTAGGCAAGCCCCTCGCTAGGTAGCCAAGCACTCTACCATTGAACTACATCTCCAGCCCTCTTTTTATTTAAGCTGAGACAGAGTCCACCTACGTTTCCCAGGCTGGTCATGAGCTCATTCTGTAGCACAGGCAGGCTAGAGCTTTATTCCTCCTATCTCAGCCTCCTAAGTGGAACAAAGGCCCATGCTCCCAGGCCCAGCTTCAACCCTACTTTCTGGTCCACCCACTTTTTCTCATCCACTCAGATTATAGCTGATGGAATCCAGGTTTTATGTGTGCCAGGCAAGCACTTGGCCAGCTGGACTAAGTCTTTAGCTCTACATTGTTTATATATATTCATTGTAATAATAATAATAATAGATTTTATTATGACATTTTCATTCGAGTATATTATGTATTTTGTTCACATTCACTTTCCCTTTATTACCCTCTGTTTTCCCTGCCCTCCTGTTCTAGTTTCATTTATGTTTCTTTGATAAAATACTCTGACAAAACGCAAATTAGGACAGAAAGGAGTTTTTTCCTGCTTACAATTCCAGGTAACAGCAGTAGTGGAATCAAGGCAGGAGCCTGAGACAGCTGGTCACAGACCCTCACAGTCAAGAGCAGAGAGGAACTGATGCATCCATACACATCGCTTTCTGGTCACAGACCCTCACAGTCAAGAGCAGAGAGGAACTGGTGCATCCATACACATCGCTTGCTTACTTGTTCTCAACTAGATTTCTCTACTGTTTCACAGTTCACAAACCCTCTGAGTAGAGAATGGTGTGGCCCACCATGGGTTGGGTTTTCCCACAGAGATGCCCAGTGGCCAAGCCAATGTAGGAGAGACTCTCTTCCCAGGCAGTTCAAGGTTGCAGTAAGTTGACAAAGTTAACCATTATACCTCTTCATTGGTCCCTTGTTCTCCCTAAATAGTGTCCATTCTACTTTCATCTCATTTTTTTAAAATCTAGATTCCACAGATGAGCAAAACCATGAGATATGGCTTTCTGAGTCTGACTTTCTTAGATTCACATGGTAGCCACCCGTTCCATCCATTATCCTGAAAATGAATAACCGTCTTATTTGAGAGCCTCCTATTCTATCCATTATTCTGCAAATGAATTAACATATTATGCTGTGTGTGCCCTACCACAAGAGCCAAAGTCATATCAGGTATGGGAATTCTTCTGCTTTCTTCATTATATTAAAAAGGGAGAAGGAACACTATCATCATCAAATACATATTTGCTGAATGAAGGTCCAAATGATGGGATGAATTATACTGGGATAGGCAGTACTGTCAACCCCACAGAACATAGACTCACAAGGGGACAAGCCACTGGGCCTGGTTGTGAGGGCTTATTTAGATGAACTGAGCCCTTGGGAATGCCTATGAGGTGTTATCTTGATTAACTTCACTGAGGTAGAAAGACCCATCTTAACTATAGGTGGTTCCACTCCTTAGGCTGGGGTCCTGGACTGAATAAAGGGGAGAAAGTGACTGAGCACCAGCATCCATCTCCCTGGCTTCCTAACTGTGGACACAATGTGGCCTCACACTTCTGCTGCCATGCCTTCAAACTAAACTCGGACTAAACCCTTCTTACCTTAAACTGCTTTTGTTTCAGTCATTTGTTGTTGCAGCAACAAAGAAAGTAACTGATACCGATACTACTGTTTGTTTCTTTGTTAAAACGAAACAAAACAGTAAAGGGGCTAGAGCCATGGCTCAGTGGTTAAGAGAACTTGCTGCACAAGAATGAGTGTGAGTTCAGAGTCCTGTGCCCACAGGACAAGCTGAGCATGGTCATGTGCACTCCTGCAACCCCAGCACTGAGTAAGGTGCAGAGAGGAAGAACACTGGGGTGTGCCAGCTTCCCAGCCAGCCAGAAAACACAAACCCCAACTCCGTGGAGAGACCCTGCCTCAAAGAAATGAGGCCAAGAGTGATAAAAGAGGACATCCAATGCCTTCTCTGGCCACCACACATACACACAATCCATACTTACATGTATGTACCTACATCACACACATACATACACATTCTCTCTCTCTTTCTCTTTCTCTCTCTCTTGCTCTCGCTCTCCCTTTCCGTCTAATGAGGTAAATATTGTTGACCTCTTCTTACAAGTTGAAAAATAGATTCAAAGAAGGCCCCTGGGGCTGGGGAGGAATGGTAACCACAGTTCCTTTATTCTGAGATCATATTTCCACCCCCCTGCTCTCCTTTACACTGCCCTCTTGGGTGGATTCTTTGAGACAGGATCTTGATCCAACGCTAGTCAGAGTGCTTAGATATTTCAGGGTGTAATGAAAACCTGTAGAGAGAATGTAATTTTTAATATGTATCAAAATTTAGTTTGGGGTCTGAGGATGCCTGTCAGGTGCAAGGCAAGCCTGAGGACCTGAGTTTGATTCCAGCCAGCCTGCTTGGAGAGCTTCAGGCCTGTAACAGACCCCGATCTCAAAGTAGGGGGACAGTGTTTTGAGGATAACACACTACAGCCTGCAACAGCTCCCACTGTGTTAGAAGAGATACTCTCTGTTTCAGCTCTCCTGTGTAGTTCTGACTACTGTGTAACACTGCCCCGCACAAAAGTAGACATGCCTACTCAGAACATTCTAGATGTTCCCCAGTCTCCTTACCCTGTATGTCTGCATGTTCTAGAATCTTTGTTAGGCTAGGTTGCCTAGCAACCTCTGACATCATCCACTGCCACCACCAGGTGCAAGCCAGGTGGGCTCCAGATATAAAGGACCCCACCCAACACTGCTCTCCTGTTCGTTCTCTCTCTCTCTCTCTCTCTCTCTCTCTCTCTCTCTCTCTCTCTCTCTCTCTCTCTGACTTCCCTCTGTCTCTTTGTTCTCTCTATGGTGGTCCCAATCTCTCTTTCCCCTTCTTCCTTCCACAACAAACTTTCTTCCTTATACCAAATATGTTGCCACAGATTCTTAATTATAACAATCTTACTATGACATTTTTCCCCTGAGTTTGTTTCTGGCCATGGGCAACATTACAGATGCCTGCTCTATCCCCTGCAAATGTTATTGATGGTATGTGTGTTTGCTTAGAATTTGGATCAAATTGGGGGAGGATGCAGAGCGCAGGATGGTGAGCAAGCCTCGTACTTGATCTGTCTCTGAATGGTAATTTGTTAAGGCCATGAAGGAATGACATGATGTATGCATTCTCACTGTGGATCTATCAGCCACTGTCCCCACATATCAGCCTCCCAAGTGACTGTGCCTGTCTCCAGCACACACATTGAATCACCACCTTGATGAAGACAAATGTGTTTCTCTGTGAGCAGGCAATGCTTTTGTGCCCCCCAAACACATTATAATCAAGAACTGTTATCAAGGGCTCAGAAGGAAACTCTTTCCTGACACAGGTTTGGAGTAGAACAGAGAGTCTGCGTATGGGCCCAGAGCTATGGTTTGTGCTTCACATCAACCCAGGGCCGTTAGCACTTGCCCTGATGTCTTTCGTCATTAAATAAATGTTCTTTAAGGACAAATGGACTGGAGAGATGGGCAAATTTGAAGATTGTAGCACTCGCTGGGACATTATTAGTGTCATAAGAGATAGCAGTTTTTATCACCTCTATACATCAAAAAAGACAGACAACCCTACCAGAGATGCTAGCTCAGGCCTCCAGTCCCAACACTCTGAAGGCTGAGGCAAAAAGATTACCATGAGTTTGCCAGCCTGGACCACATGGTGAGTTCTGGGACAGCAAAGGTTACAGAGTGAGACCCTGCCTCTCTGCCTTAAAAGAAACAACAAAATAAACAAACAAACAAGAATAAGAAAGAAAGAAAAAGAGAGAGAGAGAGAAAGTTGGAGAAAGCAGGGTTGCAGAAGGCCAGAGTTTCACCCAGCATCCATATCACTTTGCTCATAGCCATCTGTGACTCCAGCACCTTCTGGCTTTCATGGGCACTGCATGCATGGTCCACAGATACACACACAGATGCACACACTTATGCATATACATACACATAAAACAGTTTTTGAAAGAAATGGAACCTCGGTAAGGTAACAATAATACCAAGCTCCAAAGTGCACCTGGTGACTATTCCTGCCAGTGAATACATGTCCTAAAAGTTCTACATCCCAAACACCAGCTGGAGGCCAAGCCTATGGGGGCATCCATATCCAAGCCCTAAGAAATGAGTATTACGTTTTAATATAAATCCCCCACCTTTTGGGGGGGTTGGTTTTTTGACCCAGTGTTTCTCTGTGTAGCCTTGGCTGTCCTGGGCTCACTTTGTAAACCAGTTTGGCCACCAACTCACAGAGATATAATTGTCTCCGCCCTCCTGAGGCTGGGATTACATGCACTAAATGAATCCCTTTAAGAATATGGCGAGGGAGAATGCTCAGTGAGTGAGGCGTTCACTGTGCAAATGAGAAAAATGAAGTTTGGATCCTTCAAACCCATATAAATAAAAGATGGGCAGCGCAGCCACTGAAGAGGCAGAGACAGGGGATTCCTAAAATGAACTGGCTAGTTAGAGGAGTCAGAGTGAGAGAGAACCGGAGAGCAGTGATGGGTGGGGTCCTTTATATCTGGAGCCCACCTGGCTTGCACCTGGTGGTGGCAGGTGATGATGTCAGGGGCTGCTAGGCAACATAGCCTAACAAAGATTTAATTGAGAGACTTTGCGTTAATACAAAAGATGAAAAGAAGAATTAAGAATAAACCATTGATGTCAACAGTGGACCTACATAATTACACACACACATGCACACACGCACGCACACACACACGCACACACACATACACTGCATGTCTTAGTTATTTTTATATTACTCTGATAAGATATCATGACCAAGGTAACTTCTAAAAGGAAGTATTTATTTGGGGCTTACAGTTTCAGAGGGTTAGAGTCACGACCTTCCTGCAGTGTGCATGACGCTGGAGCCGTATCTGAGCGTTCTTATCTCGAGATACAACCACAAGGCAGAGAGAGCTGACTGGGAAGGACACGAGCTTTCAAAACCTCAGAACCCACCCACAGTGACACATCTTCTCCATACCTCTTAATCCTTCCAAAACAGCATCAAATAGGGACCAAAGATTAAAATGTCTAAGCCTCGATGGCCACTCTCATTCAAATCACCATATGTTAAAAAAAAAGACAAAAAGAATAGCTTTTATTCTCAAGAGAAAAAAACCATAAACACAAAATATTCCAGGTTCCATGGGGTCCAAAGAACCAATGTTCTTGTCTTACCCACTGTCTAAACTTACTCAGTGAGATTCAAATTTGAAACATTATTTCTTCTAATTTGCATTTTCATCCCACCCATCTCAAAAGATAACTCAATACCCTGGGGAGTCTAGAAGGGAATAACATAAAATTGTGATCAAACACATATCTGAAATTCTGACTCACTTTCATACCTGAAATTCTGACTCATTTTTTTCCAGCCCCAAAAGATGTTGGCTGAAACATTGCACAGCACATCGGTGTAGGAAATGCTGATTCTCAGGTTTGACTCCATGGCTCCCCTTTCCCTCACTGCGCCTCCAATCTGGACACCAGATGATATCAAGACTTGGCTATTCTTTTTTGTCTTTTTTTTTTCAATTACACAAGAGTGCTGAGCCAAGAATTTCACAGTGCCTCCTCTCTGCGATGCTCCAAAGCACAGATATGTGGACCTTCCAGGTGACTGAGATCTGCAACCCATCCTGAGGCTTGTTTCACTGGGGAAGAACAAAGCAAAGGCTTTGACTGCTCTGACTGGTGACTGCCTAGCAACCATGCCTACTGCTGGGCTAGCAACCCGTGTTCAGTGTTACCCTCCATCCTGGGATAATTAATTTTAGTAGCTTTTTTAAGAGAAAAACAAAACAACCACTTTCCTCATGAAACTTTGGTGTAAGAACCAAACCATTAATGCTGATTTTAAGCTGAGTAAGGCAGTATACAGCTGTCATCCCAGACATTGTGAAGGATGAGACAGGAAGATCACAAGTTTGGGGCCTTCATTCTGCTAAAGAGTGAACTCAAGGTTTGCTTGAGCAACTTAAAGAGACCCTGTCTCAAAATGATATAGAAAAATGATAGATATATGATTGATAGATAGATAGATAGATAGATGATAGGTTGATAGATAAATGTTAGATAGATAGATAGATGATATATAGATGACAGATGATACATACATAGCTGATAAATTAATGAGTGATTGAAGATACATACAAATAGATAATTGATAGATACATACAATATACACATATAGATAGATTAGATAGATAGACAGACAGACAGACAGACAGACAGACAGACAGATAGATAGATCAGTGGTAGAATGCTTGCCTAGCATATACATATCCCTGTTTTTCATTCACCAAATTACAACAACAAAAGGTCTGAAATTGATATTTAGGGTTCAGCAAAATGGCCTTAGACACTAACCAGATGTTAGGGGAACACTGAGAGGAGCAGGAATAACCTGGGCAGCTGGCATAGCTAAATTAAGCACATCAGTAGGCTCCTCCATTTCTAGAAACTTCCACCATTTCAGCACAGCCTCCGGCTTCAGAGAGAAGAAAGCAGAAATCCTCATTCTACTTGCTCAACCCAAAGGGCTGCCAACACCCCCTGACAAAAGGGGCAGGCTTCTATCTCATCAGGTTTGCTGGATCATGTGACCCAGGCAGCAGTGCAGCCCACAGAGCAGCCTGGACCTGTTGAAGAGCTCCCTTTGGTCTCAGGTCTCATTCTTGGCTATCTATTAGCTTTCCAACTCACCTAGTATAGGCCAGAGCAACACACCCAACGATGTGATGCCTCCAACATCCAAAGAGACCCACTAAGCATTGCACTTATTTCCTGATAGTGGGAGTGGCCACGTATGGCAACCTGTCCTTCTCCTTAGATGGACTCTCCTGTGCCCTGTGCAGCCAGACTCCTAAATATTTCACTGAAATAAAATTTTCATTAGGTTTATTTCTCAGCTTCTAATGCGTTGTATGCTTTGTCGAGACCAAAGTGATCGCTACATCTCATCCATTTGGTCTATTGAGCATAACATCAATATAGTATACTAGTGTAATACACTGTGGAAAAGGCAAGCAATGAGGATTGTGTCAAACTAAGTTATGATGCAGAGCAGCAGAACGAATACACCCTTGAGGTAGGGCTGTAAATGTGTGCTGCTGGACTTGATGGCTGAAAGCAAGTTGCTCCTAGTGATCCTTATGAACAGGCATCAAGGAAAAAAGCATTCTCTAGATCATTATCAATATACCATGTTCCAAGAGATGTGTTAAGAACACCACACCTGGTGCATCAGCCGTAATCAGAGTCACTACTACGTGGTCAAGTCTGTAAGAGTCAGCCATCATTCACCATGATCTATCTGTTTTTCTGGGCAGGCAATAAAGGAAAGTAAAAGTGAGATGTAGCGGGAATCACCAGCCCTGCATCTTCAATTCCTGGGTGAGAAAGCTAATTTCTGTAATTCTTCCAGGGATATGAAATTGCTTTGGTTTAGTATTTTCATTGGTAGAAGCAGCTCCAACGGCTTCCATTTGGCCTTTCCAACAATAATAGCCCTTCCACAGATCAGGGAATCAAAATGTAAATCTACCCCTATTGTACATTTTATACATTCTGGATCTGGGAAAATAATGACAGGATGAGTTGGACTTTAGCCAAAACCTTAAGTGGGGGGCTATGATGTTTTGGGAAATGTCTTGGAATCAGGGTCCACTCAGAACCAGTACCAAATAGGAAATTCTGATAGTTTCCTTTTCCACAATGTCCACTTACTCTAGTAAAAGGCCATCAGTCCCTGTGGGAGAAGGATGGGAAATGGGCTGGCAATGAAGCTCTTCAGTGTTACAACATGGCCCTTCCTCAGAGGGACATGGCCTTCCTTCAATCAAGAGTTTCTATATTTGTGATTGGCTGAAGTATGGAAATGGTTAGATGGGCCATGATTCCCTGTCACTATGATCTGATACAGCCTTTCTTTCATTTGTTGTGTATGGGGGTGTTTTTGTTTGGTTGGTTGGTTTTGTTTTTGGATTTTGTCAGTTTTGCATTTGTTGTTTTTGTTTTGTTTTGTTTTGTTTGCTTATACAGATCAAACGGAAACTGAGTAGGCTCATCTATTTCATTCTTGGGAACACTACATCGATTAATCAGCACCAAAGTTACATACAAGTCATGCCATTAAGGATATTGCTTTGTCTGGGAAATGCTTACCTTTCCTTTGGCATTCAATGCTGCCACCTGGTCCCTGCTGCTCTGGGCTCAATTAAGCCCATAATATTTAATTTGTCCAATTGAGCAGCCTTATTTCCCACCCTAAGGTCTGGCACAAGATGAGCAATGCCAAAGCTCTTCAGATGTGCTGGTGACTCTCTCATTTCCCATTTCATAGCCTTAGTGAAGGGCGTGTCTTCTGGGTCATTCTGTTGTACAGGATTAAATTTTAAACGGCAAACCTTTAAGCATGCCAATTTCCCTGATCCTTAAAATCCCTCCATCCACACTAAGCCAGGGTGTATCAAGCATCTCCAGCTCCTTCTCAGTAGGCCATCCTTTCACAAATATTCCAGCCAACCAATCAAATAACTCTTGGTACTTTTTGAATTGTGTGTGTTTCAATACTAAATACTAGAAAGACTAATCAATAGGCCCTTATAGATAAACTCAGTCTGACTTTATATTCTCTCTACCATTAGCACAAACCCATCCCCACACATATTCCCCAGACATATGTTTATGTGAATTCAGAACTCAAGGTATTTAGGGGTGTAGCTCAGCTTATTCTGGAGCACATTTCTAGGGTCCCACTAAGCCTTGAGTCTAGTTCTAGGTTTAGAGCCACTGGTTGGTGGTCCCTGATGGGGATCAACATTGCCAAGTCTGGCATCTCCTTTAGGGAAAGTTATTATTTTTTTAAATGGTCCACAGGCCTATCTATGGTTTTTTCAATTGTTGTTCCCTATCTAGGATAACTTTAGTTTATATCAAGTAGACAAAAAGCAAGCAACAATCAGGAGGCCATTCCATTTCATAGGATCCTGTCCATTTCCAACCAGTGCCCTCACTTTAACTGCTGACACCTTCCATGGCTGGGAACTAACTTTTCATTGTAACTCAGCTAAGGAGCTTTTGGATTTGGTTTGCTACAACTTGAGCTCTAAGGCCACTGAAGAGAAGAGTCCCTTCCAGAGCACACCTAGAGGTCATTAGATTGTTTACAGTGCATCTGGAGCTGGTTGCTTTTATCACTCAGCTCGTTTCTTTTCTTTTGTCACTTTGTTCAAAGGTGCTAAAAAGCCAGCATCACTGTTTTCCTATAAATAATCAATGGTTTTATACACAGTCACTGAATTCCTTGTTCTCCACAAGCCTCAAATGCACTGATCTTGATAAAGTCTTTACTAGTTCACACCATGGACTTCTGGTATGCCCCAAGCTACTAGAGGGGTCCTTAGTGACTCTAGGTTTCATCCAGCTGGAGAACCAGATCCAGATAAACTGTAAGAAACAGTAAATATTTTTTTTCTGCCAAACACTCTAAAACATTTTTAGGGCAAGGAATTTCTCTCTCTGGAGACAGCCAGAAGCTGGTGGTTGCTCAGTGCACAGGCTGGATACCTCAGCAGTCCCTGTCTGGTACCTAAAACCTGCAAGGGTACTGGAGAGCTTGCTAGTCGTTACTCAATGATGGAAGCCTGGCTACACCTGGCTCTGATGTCAGCAAAGGATTCAGCAGCAGCAATAAGGTGAATCAACTTGGCCATGAGGAGGAAGGCCAAGCTGGCTAGAGGCAATAACCTTCCTTCTGCCATAACTTTTTTCTCTTACACACATTTTTTTTTAAATCTGAGTTGCTACCAGAAGGTACCAGTCATGTGTGGGATGGATCTTCCTACTTCAATTAAAGCAATCAGGACAATTCTTTCATCATGTCTCCACACTCAGGTGATTGTATTTGTGGGCAAGGTAACTTAAAACTAAGCATCATGACAGGGCTGAAGAGATGGCTCAGTGGTTAGGAGCACTGGCTGCTCTTCCAGAGGACCAGGATTCAGTCCCCAGCACCCACATGGCACCTCACACCGGTCTGGAACTCCAGTTCCAGGGTTTCTGACACCTTCCCACAGACATACACACAAGCAAAACACCCATGAACGTAAAATAAATTTATTAAGAGAAAAAAAAAAAAACATCACATAGTCTCTCCTTGTGGAACAAGTTTTGTGGGACAGAAACATTCTCAGCTAAGGATTTGGAAGATCTGATTTCCAGACATCCAAAGATATTTCTCTCGCCAAACCAAAGTCTTAAAGAAACCTGACTCCAACTGTAGGAGCAGTCTAGTAGTAGTACTAGTAATTTTCTTCCCATCTGCAGTCTTTCGGCTAGCTGTTTATTTATTTAGGTGGTACCAGGAATCTCACCAACAGCACTGTGCAACTTAGGCCAGCATTCTTGCACTGAGTTACATTCTCAGCCATTGGGTTTTCAAGATAAGTTCTCATGCTGCGGTTGGTCTGTCTGGACACTAGCATAGGATGTTAGGTAATGCTGCACTTTGCCCTGGAAAGGCAATACTTGCTATAACGTGGAGCAATAATCCTGTGCAATGGTATCACAATGATGATGATGATGATCATATAATAATGACATTCCATGGTGACGCACACCTGTAATCTCAGCCCTTTAATCCCAGAGCCTGGTGCAAAAGGACTTGCAAGGCTGGCGCTAACTTCGGTTGCACAGTGAGTCAGAGGCCAGCCTTTGCTCTAGAGTGACAGTCTGTCTCCAAAAACTAAAATCAGAAGCAAAACAGAGTATGTGAATAAGAGGAACAAAAGTAAGAGGGGAAAGAGGAAAAGAAGGAGCAGGAAGAGAAAGACAAAGAAACAAAATCGTTCTGGGTGGGAGAAAATTGCGTGGACATGCACACATATATAAAGCACTAGGGATGGAAACTTTGTATGTGGGGTAGATGCTTGAATGCTGGAGACACACCCTAACCTCTTACTGGGGAATTCTGGGCAGGGTACCCAGCCCCACTTTTGATACTCATTGGGCATTTGCTACATGACAGTTTTATATTAGTAACTCACATAGCTGTGCTAAGAAATCTGTGCTATGAGCCACATAGTGCAAATCAAAATCCATTAAGCACTGAATGTCATCAAAGGTCACCAAGCCTCTAAGCCTGCTATGTCACCTATCTTCATCAATAAAGTCTTACCTCATTAGAGAATGAATCATCAGCAACACCTAACTCCCTTCGGACAAACCTCTCAAGGAGCCAATGTTCTTATATCCAACAGGAATTGGGTTTTCTCTTCTCCTCCTCCTCTTCTTCTTCTTGTTCTTATTCTTCTTGTTCTTCTTCTTATTTTTTTCTTCTTCTTCTATTTTTAGACATAATGTCTCACAATGAAGCCCACACCTTAAACTCATCAAACTCAACCACCCAAGTACCGAAATTACAGACCTAGATTTGAAAGAACCATCTTAATAGAAAAAATTGCACTGTCAATGGCCGCATCCTAACCTATCACCTGCTTTTAAATGACTTGAGGTGGTGTTGTAGAGAGTGGAAATGGGTGAGCCAGTCCTCTTAAAGCATGTTGCTAACATTACATCCTTGATTGGTCCCAAAACAGTTGAAACTAGTGATGGCCAATTAGTATGAGAAGAAATACCTCAGTACCAATAAAGCCAACATCAAAATGACGGGTTTTGGCAAACCCTCTTCTGCATCCAGATGGATAATGTTGAGCAATTCTACTCAGCAGGTTAACTCATTTAGTTAGATAGAGCGCTTAATGACCTCAGTAGATTGATGAGGAGGCATTTCCAGTGAAAAGAAATCTTTCCCTGAAAATAATATAAAAGTAATTTTGCGAGAAACAATTGGTAAGTCCTTTTATAGTGTGGGAGCGTGGGAGGTAAATGCAGGTGCCTATAGAGGCCACAAGAGGGTGTCACATCTTCCTGGTGTGGGTTCTGGACACTGAACTCAACAGCTCAGCCATCTCTTCATTCGAGTTGATAATGTTCTCTTCAACTATCTCAAGCCAAGTTAATGCTTTAACATTCATATTAAGCTGTGTGGTTTTAATTCATTATGACTCCCATTTGCCCAAGCACTAAAGGCTTGGTCCTCAACTTGAGTCTACTGAAAAGTGGTGTAAATTTGTATGAGCCGGGAAGTTTTGCCTTATTGGGAGTGTGCCCTTGAAAGGAATTATGGGATACTGGTCCCTTTCATCTTTCTCTGTTTTGCTTCCCAGTCACCATGAGCTGATCAGCATGTGTGTATGTGTACTGTGTACCGTGTACATACATTAACCCCTGAGGCCTGAAGAGGGCATAGGGTACTCTGGAACTGGAGCTTTGGATGGTTATTTGCTACCCTGTAGGTGCTGGGAACTGAACTTCTATCCTCTACAAAAGCAATAAGTACTCTTAACTGCTAAGCCATATCTCTGACACCATCCTTTCAACTTTTTAAGTTAATTGTCTCAAATATGGTGTTACAGTAATAGAAAGCTAACATACCAAGATCCCTACCCTGCCAGCAATCTGCAGCAGGGGTGTAGAAATAAAAACTGGAATGTGGTGAGAAGGTTTTCTAAATTGCAACACATCCTTATTTCTCTACATCTAGAGGTCTAAAATGAATACTTCTTCCCTCATTGAGAATCACCTCCAGCAAACCATCAGTAAATGGAAACACATTTTTAAAATATGCTCAGGAATTCGTAGCTGAGGATATGGTTCAGTGAGTAAGTACTTGTCATGTAAGCATGAGGATCTGAATTCAGAACCCTAGCATCCACATATAAATCCAGGCATGATACCACATGACTGTAACCCCAGCACTGGGAAAGTACGGATGGGCAGATCCCTTGGGCTCATTGCTACACATCTAACAAAATTGGTGAGCTCTCATTTCAGAGATGCCCTGTCTTGAAAATAAAGTAGATGAAGAAGACTGCTTAAGAAATAACACACTCTGGATATACTATGGCTGCCTCATTCATGAACACATAACAGCTGAAGTTGCCTGTGCAAGATCAAGCCAGTCAACATTCCAGCATGGATGGAGGAGAGGAACAAAAGCTCTCACCCCAGCTATAGAGCTATTGGCAACTGACAGCTTCTAGGGGAGGGAAAGTGAGTTTTCTCCAGGAATGTGATCCATGGTTTGTTACCCATGTTCCAGTGACTAATCCCCAACTATACACATAAGGACAGCACTCATCAGGTTCAGTGGGAAGGAGGAGAAGGGGAGGAAGTGGAGGAGGGAGGAGACGGAAGAGGAGGAGAAGAAAAAACAGCAGCAGCTAGGAGGGGTACTTGTTGGGATGGGGGCCTGAGAGGAATTGGGAGTAGATGTAAATAAATTACTTTGTATTCAGCCAGGCATGACAGCACTCGCCTTTAATCCCAGCCCCGGAGAGGCAGAAGCAGGCAGACCTCTAAGTTTGAGGTCAGCTGGCCTACAAAGTGAGTTCCAGGTCAGCCAGAGGTACATAGAGTAACCTTGTCTCGATAAACCAAAAACCAACCAACAAAACAAACAAAAAACTTTATATTTATTTATGAAATGTCCAAAGAATAAAATAACAGTAAGGTAGAGAATGATTGAAGAAAACATCTGACATCAACCTTTCTATGCCTCAACACATACCGGCGAACATATATGTGTGTGTGTGACACACATAATCCTCAAAGACTTAAGAGTAAGACAAAAAAATCATTACTATATCTGAAGTGACAATACAAAATGTCCTCAGACTTGTCATTTTGGCTGTACTACTAAAGAGATCTCTGTAAAAGCCCAGATGAGAAAACTCGTGTTACAGAATGCTTTAAGGCCATCTTTGGATGTGGATGGAGGTAATTCACCTTAACCTTTTAAATCTTCACCCACTGAAAGTTTGGAGGAGCCTCAAGTTAAGGCTCTTTCACAGTAAGCTTATTTTTATTGATTAATCTTTATTACTTTTATTTATGTGTGTACATATATGTGTATACGGTACATATGTACGCATGCACAGGTGCATGTGGGTACCTACAGAGACCAGAAGACGGTGGTGCTGGGTCCTCTGAGGCTGAAGTGGCAGGCAGTTGTGAGCCACCTGACCTGGATGCTGGGAGAAGAACAGATCGGCAAGAGCAGCAATCATTCATAACCTCTGAGCCACCTATCTCTCCAGCCCCCACAGTAAACTTACTAAGTTTGGGAGAATGTCACTTTTTTTCCCTCCTCCTTGCTTCTGTGTGAAATTTTGTTTCTATTTCTATGCTGACAGCTTTGGTGGTTCATGATTTTCCTCTTTTATCATAAAATGTCTCAATCACTTTCAGAAGTGTGGAGAATACCAATGACAAATGAAGAAAGTCAGAGTGTGTGGGAGAATACTCAAATCTCCTTCCTGGCCATAGCTACAAGACACATGCTCGACGGATATGCTGGAAACAACTAGGAATCTTCAGCAGATGTTTCCGAAGAGTCAGTCCTAGAAGCAGGGTGCCACAGAGACAGCCCTTGTCTTAGTTCAGGTTTCTATTAGTGTCATGAAACACCATGACCGAAGGCAACTTGAGGAGGAAAGGGTTTATTTGGCTTAAACTTCCACATCACAGTTCGTCATCAAAGGAACTCACAACAGGAACTAAACAGGGCAGGAACCTGGGGGCAGGAGCTGATGCAGAGGCCATGGAGGGTGCTGCTTTCCATGGCTTACTCAGTCTACATTCTTATAGAACCCAGGACCACCATCCCAGAACTGCCCAGGAACTGCACTACCCACAGTGGGCTTCACCCTCCCCATCAAGCACTAATAAAGAAAAGTCCCTACCGATCTGCCTACAGCCCATTCTCACTGAAGCATTTTCTCAACTGAGGCTCCCTCCTCTCCAGTGACTCTAGTTTGTGTCAAGTTGACATAAAACTGTACAGCAGCCAGGCATGGTGGCACATGCCTATAATCTGAGCACTCAAGGAGGCAGAGGCAAGCAGGTCTCTGTGAGTTTGAGGCCAGCCTGGTCTACAAGGTGAGTCCAGGACAGCCAAGGCTACACAGAGAAACCCTGTCTCAAAAAATACTTGTCTAGCATTGCCCTCTGCTCTACAACTCCATAACAAAACTCCACAACTCTCCTCAAAACACCTCCCTTAAGGTTGAGCAAGCCAAGCTTCCAAGAAGAAGGCTCCACTAGAGGAAAAAAATATATCTATAAAGCCAACTCACAGCCCAGGAGCAGATCTGCCATCCCACTCAACGGGAAGATGTGAATTATTGTGTGCCTTTTATGGAGACATGTGAGCTTTCAACCTCTCAAAGAAAAGCTGCCACATTTTTGTCTTATGGCAAGAATGTTTGCATTTACTTAAGGTCTTTCTTCAACATTCTCTCTCTTAGACCCTTAAGACACTCTCTTTAGAGGCAAGTGTCTCCAAAAAAGGCAGTCAGAAGGTGCCTCAGAGTTCCTTAAGTCAACCATCAGAAGAAGAGTGTGGCTCTGCGGCTAAGAGTATATGTTGCCCTTTCAGCTCTTAGAATATACATAGTGGCTCACAATTGTTTTTACCTCTGGTTCTAGGAGATTTGAAGCCTTATTCTGACCTCTGAAGGTAACACACACACACACACACACAGGCAAAATACTCATTTTATATATAACACTCATGCATATACATAAAATAAACCAATCTTTTGGTTTAGGGGTAGGATAGCCAAGCAAAGTGGTAACAAGTCTGTCACCCTACCCTAATAAAGAGGTTGAGGAAGGAAGATCATAAGTTCATGGACAGCCTGGACCATGACATGAGTCATGGCTGTTATGGACGGTTATAGACTAGACTAGACT
>CM053766.1:98230534-98260957 GCA_028658305.1 Pachyuromys duprasi
GCGGAAAGAGTGCTGTCACGGCTCAGCGTGGAGGAGCCAGCCTTCTTCCTGCCCATCTCTGCCCATCACGGCCCACAGTGCTCTGCTCCTGGTCAGGAGCATGCTAGGTTCCTCTTGAGCTTTAAAAATATCTCTCCGCCCACTGAAAGTTTGATTAGTCAGCCAGTGTTCACCTGCGTGTCACCAGGGTGGCAGTGATGTGTATGACAGCAACGTGACTGTTGCAAGGAAGGCACGAAAGGCCTCATCTAGCAGGAAGGAGGATTCAGAGCACGTGTTTAAAGGGGCAGGGCTCTGAAACCAGGTGACACCGGATCCCAGTTCTAGCAAATGCTACTTAGATGACCTTGGATAAGGTCAGTCACCCTCTAGATTTTTCACATTTACAAAAAAAAAAAAAAAAAAAACAACAACCCACCACCACAAAGAAAAACAGATATGTAAGGTGGCTTGGCAACTAGAGGCACTTGTTATCTAGCCTCACGACGGAGTTCAATCCCTGGGATCCACGTAGAAAAAAGAGAGAATCTACTCCCACAAGTTATTCTCTGTCCTCCATACCTGCACCTTGGGATGTGTGCAAACCGTTACCCTAAACATACACATGGAACACAATAAAAATAAGAAGAAGTTTATTCCTGTAGAGTATGTTGTGGTCCTGGGGGTGGAACCCAGAGTTTGGAATGTGTACCCTAGACAAGCGCTCCACGGCTGAGCAGCCCCTGTGCTTCTTTCTAATTTTTATCTTGAGACAGTGTCTCAATGAGTTGTGCAGGGTGGCCGTGAACTCACTCTGTAGCCCGGGAGATCTGCCTGGCTCAGTCTCCTGTTGGGATAATAGGCATATGCCACTGCACTCACATTCAGCTTATATGAATGAGTGTGAGTGAGTATGTGTGTGCGTGTGCGTGTGCGTGCGTGTGTGTGTGTGTGTGTGTGTTAAGAGAATAAAGAGAAAAGAATGCTTCAGAATCTTAAAAATTAGATGAAAGGGGCTAGAGAGACTCAGTGGTTAAGAGCACTTGTTGCTCTTGCAGGACCTGAGTTTGGTTCTCAGCATTCAAATCAGGCAGCTCACAACCACCTGTAATTCCAGTTACAGGAGATATGACACCCTCTTCTGGACTCTGTGAGCACCTGTACACATGTGTGCATACCCACACAAAGACACCAACATACACATACAACTGAAAGTAAAACAATTATTTAAAAATTAGGTGAAGGACACATACTGACTCCTTATATTTTCACTACACTTTTAGACTTCATAAATTTGAAAATGCAAACATTCATTTTTATGTCGGTATTTATGCAGATGAACAGAAGAAAGCCGAGCCAGTAAAGTGCCTGCCTTGCAAGCATGAGGACATGAGTTTGATCTCCAGAACTCAAAAAGCTACACATGGAGGCATGTGCTTATGACCTCAGGACTGTGGAGGCAAACACAGAAGGATACCAGGGGCTCATCGGCCAGCCAAACACTCCGGTTTTCTTTCTGTTGCTGTGAAAACCACTCTAACCAAAATCAAACTGGAGAGGAAAGGATTTGCTTATCTTATACAGTTCATCGTCAAGGGAAGTCAGGGCAGGAACTGAAGCAGAGTCCGTGGAGGAACACTGCTTACTGGTTTGCTCCTTATGGATTGCTCAGCTACCTTTCTTATAAAACCCAGACCCACCTGCATTGGGATGGTTCTGCCCACCGTGGACCCACAGGTCAATATGATGGAGGCAACTCTTCAAGTTAGGTTCCTTCTTCCCAGATGTGTCTAGATTTGTATCATTATTAAAAAAAAAAAAAACTAACTGTGATAGCATCCTAGCCTTTGTGGTGATTTCTCAAAAGTTAACGTAGACAGAACTCAAGGAATGATGCTCAAAATTGATCTCTGACTATCACATGCACATATGCACCCACACAAACATGCATGCATGCAAAATGGCATGCTCACAGAGAAACACTCGTTTTTGGGTGGGATGCCCAACTAAGATCAAAATACAATACTCATGTATGAAACATTATTTTGAAACCTGTTAATCTGTATAATTAATTTATATCCATTTTTAAAGGAAATAAAAGTGTCATTCTGAGACATGAACACGCATCAGAAGGTCAGAAGATTTTTTTTTTCTAATTGTAATACCAAAGACATCAGAAAGTTCCCAACCACTGTTGGAACTACCACGGATCATGGAAAAGAAAAACTTTGCTGGGTATCATGGTTTGTCCCATCTGTCCCAGAGATCAGTAAATCAAGCAGACACAGCCTGGTTGACAGCAACTGCTTCTAGTGGCCACTAGCTTCCCAAGGCATGTCAGCAGCTCACGTGGGGAAAACAGGTCCGAGACTAACTACAGCCATAGGTTGCTGTGTTCTATACAGTGTTAACTCCAGGCAATAAATGTGAACTAGCTTCTTCTTGTGTTGAGTGGATAGCTGAGAGTCAATGGAGATAGGAAGAGGTGGACACCCTGTAGGGAGGGGCTATCGGGACCTCAGCCCCACCCAGCAGACATGACCACCTTCTAGAAAAAGATGATGTCAGTATTATGGAGCACAACAATCTCCAAAACGCATTATGTATGTAACATACATCTAAGGAAATAAGTCTTTCTCTGGTTTCCCACTTTACCACGTGATCCCTCCCTGTCCCACATGCTTCTGCCACTCTGCAGCATCGGGCCCTCACTAGGACAGAGCCAATGCTAAGGCTGTGTCATTAAAAACTACAAAAGAAAAAAAAAACACAAAACAAAAAGAAGCTCCAGAAACCCTGCTAAAGTAACACAAAGCAGAGTCATCTAAATAACAATGGATGGCTAGGCAGGAACAAGTGAGGGAACAAGTATCAGCATTAATACATGCTTCCAGTTTGTTGAGTAATTTCCAACTCCAACTTGGCCAATGTGATGCATTATTCTCTCCTGAACTTGTTTAAAGGGAAGAAGGAGAAACTTCTTGAAGGAACTGTAGCTTAAGGTGCCCCGTGTAGTCTGTGGTTCTTTTGATCCCTACACTCCACTCATTGACTGGACACTTTGGCTGGAACCTGGAAACAAAGACATTCCATCGCTGCTGACAATCTTCAACTAGCAGGGGAAACTATTTCCATGGCTACTCACAAGCAGGAGGCTGCAGCTGGTATAGTATGAGGAGGTAGTCTTGAATATGCAATATAGCAAAAAAAAAAGGCTTATCATTCATTACTATATATTCATTATTCATTACTATATGTTTGGTCAGCTGGCGGAATAAAAACCACACAGTAAAGTCTATCACATCAGTGACCCCACTCTTAGCACCAACCTCAACTCCGCTCTTGGTGCAAACTTCAACAACCCCATTCTTGGTACCAACTTCAACGACCCCATTCTTGGTACCAACTTCTGCTCCATTTGTTACTGTGATGAAATACAGTGACAAGAAAGAGCTCACGGGAAAAAGGTGTTCATTCTACCTGACAAGTCCAAGTTATAGTGTATCTCTGTGGGGCAAGGCTGGAGCTTCAAATAGCTACTCACATCATATCCACAGTTAAGAGTGGTGGCACATGCCGGGCATGCTGGCACATGTCTTTAATCCCAGTACTAGAGGAGGCAGAGGCAGGAGGAGCTCTGTGAGTTCAAGGCCACCTGGTCTACAAATAGAGTCAGGACAGCCAAGGCTATACAAAGAAACCCTGTCTCGAAAACAAACAAGCAAACCAACAAAAAGAGTAAAGAGGAAGAGTAGAAAGAAATGAACGCATACACGCTCAGTTGCCTGCTTATGCTTAGATTAATTTCTCCAATTATACAGGCAAGGATCCCCTGCCTAGAAAATAGTACCACCCATGGTAGGCTGGGTCTTCCCACACCAATTAACTTATTAAGGCAATCCCTACAGACACAGCCATAGGTCAACTCAGTGAAGACTATCCCTCATTCAGGCCATCTTCCCAGGTGATTATAGGTTGTGAGGAGCCAACAATTAAAACTAACCATTAGAGGAAGGTTCTAGAAACTTCAGGGGGTAAGACTTGGCTAACACAAGCAGGTCACTGTAGGGAGGTCCTTGACAGTTAATTACCCTTGTTCTTTCTGGTTACACTCTCTACATTTCCTGAATGCCATAATGTTAACTGCTCTGCTGTGCCTACCCTGATGTGATGGCCTTTCACTTGAAACCATGAGCCCAAATAATTCTTTCCCTTTCCAAGTTGTTCTCTTAGTTATTGTGCTCACAGCAATAGAAAAGTAATATGCCAATACAGCCAGCTCATAAAGGCTGCAGTAATGACTATCGGTGTCCAGTGTACCAAGCCCAGGTGCCATAGCACCTATCTTCCAGGGATATATGAGTAGCCCTAGGTAGAAGAACCCTCACACCAGGCAGCCCACAAACAAAGTAATTACATAATACCTCTGAAATTTGTCTTCCTCGAGATCTGGCCTATAGCCTTGTAAACTGACGCCTGCTAGCTGGTGAGCAGACCCTGCCTGTCTGCTCTACACTCAGAGCACATCTCCACTGTCATGCCCAGAGCCCCAGAATGCCTGCAATAAAGCAGGAAGAGTCATAGCTCGGTGTTCACCTTGGAAAAATAAAAAAATAAAAAAGAATGACTCTTCCATCAGAAAATAAATGGCCTTTCTGCAGGCAGAGTCAGGATTACCATCCTGAAGGACAAACACATCATCTTCACTAGGCAGCCTCAGGTCATAAAGTGCTGGTTTCTCTCAACCAGGGACCCCCCACCTGCACTTGGAGGGTAGTTAACAACCCCTGCCAGCTCCTGTGTCTACTAAAAAAGTACACTCAGGTCCAGTTCAGGATGCCCAGGCCTAGTTGAAACAGCAGTACACTTGTTTGTTTTATAGCTTTCCCAAGAATGGTGCAGGGAGGTCGGAGGGGGATCTCAGCAAGGAGCCTCTATAGGAGACAGCAGGGAAGAAGGGCCCGAAGCCAGCCAGCAGCCTTTAGGGCCATAAAGAGTTGCCATAGCAGAAGTCCAGATTAACTGCAAGAAAGTTTCTGCTTGCTCTAAGTCTCCAAGAAATCATCTTCTAATTATTAAGGGAATAGTTACAAGGGAGAAAAGCAATCCACATCCTGGGATCTGGGGGTACAAGTTGTGAGCTGCCCAATGTTGGTGCTTACAAAATTGACATCATAGATGAATTCTAAAGTTCACCCTATTAGTAATCTCGGACTCTTTAAAGGTCACCCAAAATGTGGCTGGAGACATATCTCAGTCAGTGAAGTGTTTGTTATAGAAGAATGCAATCTGAATTTGATCCTCATCAAGTGAAAGAAAAACAGGGCATGGTGGCTTGCACTGGGGAGGCAGAGACAGCCTATGTGATGAGCTCCAGTCCAATAAGAGACCTGGTCTCAAGAAAACAAAGTGTCTATATCCTGAGGAGCAACACTTGAGTTTGTCTTCTGGTTTCCAAGTGCGCTTGCACATACATTCATAATCACCCCAATATATACACATACCTACACACACACACACACACACACAAGAACTACCCAAACATACAGATGGCATTGTCCAGTTCCTGTGGCCATGTGTGCATGCTGTGGGACGCTCCAAGTTCCTAATGCAGCTAAGGCTAGGGGACTGCGCCTTCATGTCCCTACAGCAGGGCTTCAGTACACATGGTCAAGAAGGCTTGACGGAGCAGCTCAGCTCATGGCACTAAGAGTGGAGTGGGTGAGTATGGCTATTCGCATCATGGTGGATGAAGCAGATGGAAAAGCAGCAGCCAGTAGGTGGATAACCTTTAATGGGTTCCTCCTAGTGACCTACTTCTGCCAGCAGGTTCCACCCACTTCAGGTCTGACATCTTCCCGAAACATTACCACAGGTGGAGAATACAAACTCAAAGCATGAGCCTACAAAGGTACATGGATGCCTAGCATGCACAAGCACCATCCAATCATCAAAAGAAAAAAAAACAGTGTTATTATGTGGACTTGAATTCTTTGTTTAAATAACTGTATAACAAAATATGGAGAGCACTTTCTGATCCTGCAGAGGACCCAAGTTTAGTTCCCAGCACCAAAACTAGGCAGCTCACAACCTGTACCTCCAGCTCTGGGGATGTGGTGCCCTCTTCTGGCCTTTACAGGCACCTGCACACACATGCACATACACATAGGCAAGTGCTTGTATGCACACAGAGAGAAATAAAAATAGAATAAATCTTAAAAATATAAAATGCAATAAATCTTAAATATAAAATACACTAACACATGTAAATACTCAAAGGTACTAGAAGGCAAGGCCATGGCAACTTCTCCTATTAACCTTCTTAACAACCAAATGTGGCAAATTTATCAACATTCTCCCGTGTCTCTGTAAAGCCTTCAGATAAGCTGCTGAACATGCACCTCTAGCTAAGTGGATTATTCATCACACCAGTACATCTGCTTCTGCTCCCATCAATTTACCAAGAATTAATTGTGCTAATATATTTGCAAGAATTAAATACTACCTAAGCCAATGAGATGGTGAACAGGAACAAAAAGTGGGGTCTGTGAAAATGTAGTTAAACAATTAGATCCAAAGGTTAGTTATGAAACAAAAGCTTGCTAAGTATAGGTGAATTAACTGTAAAAGATGGGACAGGGTGGAGGAAATAATATAACTCTAATGAGTCATATACTCAGTCTCCTTTATAATTATTTTTATTTTATAAAGCAAAATAAAATATTGAATCTAACAAAAGAAAGAGGAAGAAAAAATTAAAAGAATGAGCTAGTGGGGAAACATTTTAGATTCAAATCACCACAGGGTCCTATAAAACCAAAAGCAAAAATCTCCCCCATACTCACACACTGACACATTCCAGTCATAAACTTCCAAGAACAAGGTGGTGGGGGGAAACTTGGGCTTCTCTTTGCCTCCTGAATATACTTCCTAAATTCTTAATATTGCATTTCCCCCAAATTTCTATAAAGAATCCTTTGTTCCTATATAATAAGGCAATCAGAAAAACAAAACCCTCATTGATGGCATCAGTGTTCCTTTAAAAGAGGCCCAGGGGCATTAATTCATCTTTCTGACCACCGAAGGCATCAAGTTTAATATCTTGATATTAAACTCCCAGCTTCCCAAACAATGGGAAATAACTTCCCATGGTTGTAGATCCACCTGACCACGGTGTTTTGTTATAGCACTTCAAATGGACTAAGACACCATCTAGGCATGGCATCATCCTGCTGTGTTTACAAACCTGGGCTTGCCATGGAGACAGCAGGGCTCTCCTTCTGATTCTGTGTTGTGCATCTAAAAATCCTGTCACCAAGAAGTGACAAGGTCCCAGGGTATCACTCACCTCTCAGGCCAACAGCCTCTGTTCAGATATCATAAGGTAAACAGATGTTCGAGGGGAGGTGATGCATGTGTCTCTCCCTCCCTCTTCCCTCTCCTCGGTCTAGTTCTCTCTGTAGCGTTGAGACTCAAACCCAGAAGCTTCTACATGCTACACAACTATTCTATCCTGAGCCACAGTCCTGATAATGCCCATCTTTCTCAACCTTCCCTAGCATGACCATGGAAGCAGCCCACGATTCCCTTCATAGGTCATCTGCATGAAAACCAAGCATCGCAATAAGCATGCAAACAAGATAGATAGCGGGAGAAAAAAAATCTACCAATGGTCTGTCATCTTTATTTCCCTCCCTTCCTGCCCACACTCAGGCAATTGTAGCTGTCTTGGCCCAAGAAAGTGCTAGTGAGGAATTCAGCCCACTAATACCCATGTATAAAACATCACAGATCTGAACCTAACACTTAGAAACAAAGACGTGGACCATCCAGAGTAGTTGCAACTTCTCTGTGGTCAAAGCAAAATTCAAGCTTGTATTGTAAAATGGCACTGTTAGAACACAGCGTTAAGAAAACACCCGGGAAGACTGATTCTGGTGTGGTCTCAGCAAATGTCACCAACGGAATCAACCTCACTCTCTAGATTAGATGTCCATATTCCCTCTGGTTTTGTTCGTGGTCTTTCTTTCTTTCTTTCTTTCTTTCTTTCTTTCTTTCTTTCTTTCTTTCTTTCTTTCTTTCTTTCTTTCTTTCTTTCGGGTGTGGATTTATCCAAAATGTAATGGACCAGCATCCTAAACATGAATTTGGGCACTGTATGCCCAGGATAAATTTCCATCCTAAACCCTTGTCCCGGGCACTCAGCGATGTGCTGTGTCACACAAGTACGGAGGCAATTAAGATAATTGCTGCCTGTTCCCACCTAGACGAAGCTTCCAGATGATGCTTATTTGGGCAGCATTCAAAGTGCCATGGCCCCAAGTCAAGAGACAGCAATAAACAGGGCCTAAGCCTCCCCTGCAGATGTACTCTGCTATAAATGACAATAAAGAAAACAAGGTAATTCTGCTTACAAAGTCCTTGCCAACTGTATATATAATATGTCTTTTGTTTTTGGTTTTTTGAGACAGTCCATGCTCTTATACAGTCCATGCTGACCTTGCCCTCTCTCCTCCCCCCATGAAGTACTGGCTAACCAACTCTCCATCCCCCTGCCTCAGAGGAGTCCTGACAGGGATACACCATCACAAGAAGATTCCAACAATAGATTTTTAAGAAAAAAAAATTTACCCTCCAATCAGTATCCAAGGTAACCACATTCATTATAAAATTTTCAGGCCAACAAGGTCCATCCCACACAACAAAGCACTTAGACAAAAGTTTGTCCCTGAAAAGTTTGTGTCTTCTTTCCCATCACTCCACACTTAGCCCTGACTACCAATGAGAAGCACTCTTGGCTTGCCAATACACCAAACGGTTTCCCAACAGTCTAATTGCCTTCCCAAACACCCCAAGTTGCTTCCCAATTATCCAAAATGGCTTTGGGAGGCAGGCAAGCCCCCTCCAGGCAGCTCCTTACCATCCAGTTCTTCCACAGAGATATTAGCCAACTGTTCGCTGTCACTGCCCGCAGACAGAGATCGGTTGAGGTAATTCCCCTTGTACAACAAGCCAGCAGTCACATGGTGGAACGGCATCTTTTCCCTGTTCCGAAGAGAATGGGGGAGAAGGAGAGAAAGATGTCATCATTCCTTCATCCCTTCATCCCCTTGTTATTTCATTAGAGGACTGGCTCTATTTTCCATGTGGCAAAATTTCGTATCTAGGGTGGGTGAGATGTTTCAGTGGGTGAAGGCACTTGCTTCTAAGCCTGAGGATCTGAGTGTAAGCCCTGGGATTCACAGGGTGGAAGGAGAGAACAGACACACACACACACACACACACACTAAAAGAATGAATGTAAAATTACATTCCAGAAGGACCTTTAGAATATTTCCAGGATCCCCATAGCCTGAACAACTCCTGACAGATCTTTGGTTCTTTCTCTTCTCAAGTTACCATCTTCATCTCTCCCATTTCATTATATATTTGAACTGCCATGCCCTTGTAAACCACAGAAAAAGCATGAGATATGCCAAACCGCTTCTTTTTATCTTTGCTTTGTTTGGGTTTTTGGTTTCACTTGTTTGTTCTTGTTTTTACAGTACTGTGGGCTGTACTTGGGCCTCACAACTAACAAGCTAGCATTCTACAGTTGAACTGCATGTCTGATCGAACAGATCTTCTTCTCATTAGACAGAGCCCTGCTAAGTTTCCCAGGCTGGCCTAGAACTCATTTTATAGCTAAGGCTGCGCTTGGACTCACTGTGTACCTTGGGCCGGCCTTCATTTTGCAGTCCAGCTTTAGCCTCCTGAGCATCTGGGGCTGCAGACCCACACCACCATGGCCAGCATCACCACTGCCTCATACAAATAAAAACACCCTTTGCTCTTCTCCTGAGCCTCAAATATTATCGCTTCATATAGGAAAACCGAGTATTCCAGAAACGTTGACCTATCCAGAGGAAGGACATCTTGGCTATGCCCAAGTGAAGCTGTAAGTAGGTCACATTCTTTGGGGGAAAGCAGGTGTTCCAGTCCTACAACACTCAAGGAAGGGAAGAGATGCACAAAATCTTTAACTTTTGTAATTGAGAGTTTAGGGGGTTAGGAAGATGGCTCAATGGGGAAGATTATTTCTGAACAAGTGTGATGACCTGAGTTCAAATCCCCAGCATCCGTGTAAAATGCTAGGCGTATCCCTGTGTGTGCCTGTAACCTCAGTGCTGTGGGGGAAACGGGTGAAGACAAAAGGGCAGCAGAACTTGGTGGCTGCCACCTTGGTTCCAGGTTCAGCCAGACATCCTATCACAAGGGAATAAGGTAATAAATGATAGAACAAGACACCTGAATGACTCTTCTAGCCCACTCACGGACCTGTACATGCAGAGGCGCTTGCACCTTCACACACACACAAACCAAGAAAATAAAATATAAGTTTCAAAGCTGACCCCAAAGTTACTACAGGCTGGTCTTGAACTTGAAGATCCCCTGGCTCAGCCACCCGAGTGTTGGGGTTACAGGGAGTTGCCACCATACACAACCCCAAGTTTTTACAAATCCATGTATGCAGTGATGTGCAAATTAAAGATGGAGGCTCTAAGCTGGATTGGGATGAAGAGGTTACTTCCAGAAATGGCTTCCCATGAAGAGAAGTGGCATCTTAACGTGTACAAGAATGAAGAGATTTATAACACTGTCAAACACAATTGATGAATTATCAAGGCCAGATTCACAATATGCCCCAAAATTTCCTACCAGTAATGGGGCTTAGCAGGTCCCCAGCACAGAGGAGAGAGCTGGGTAAAGTTCTTGCCCTGCCAACTTGAGAAACTCAGCATGACCTGGAACCTACACAAAAATAAGCCAGATATATTGGTGCACACTTCAAACTCCAACACTGGAGAGAGGGAGCCCTTGAGATCTCCAGCCTGAGAGCCTAGGTAACTTGGTGAGTCACAGCCAATGAGAGAAACTGCCTCAAAAGACAAAATGGATGGCTCCCGGGGTACCACACCCAAGGCTTTCCTCTGGGGATCGCGCGCGCGCGCGCGCACACACACACACACACACACTGGTGGAAGGGGTGATCTCCTCCTAGCACAGGCTGAAGGCCTTCTCCCACAGGACAGGAGTGTCTCCCTACACATCTTCTACTCTCTGGGTAAGAAACCTGTAGGATCCTTTTGGGCACTAAAGCTTTCACCTGCTCAGTTAACCTCTGAGTCCTCTGAGACATACACATACAAGAAAAAAACAGACAGCTCAATGTTAGTCCCCAAGAATTACTGCCCAAAGCACTAAGACCTTGTTCATTGGAAAAGTCCAGATGAGGATAAGCATGTGACCTGAGCTCTCTAGAGTATGAAGCAGGAGAATGACCATTTTAAGGGCTACCTAGCAAATTCAAGACTAGCCTGAGCTATATAGTGAAATAAAGAACAAATAAAGAGAGAATGGGGAAAGAAAGAGAAGAGAGGGGAAAGAAGGAGATGAGGCAGAAAAGAGGAAAAGGAAGAAGAAAAAGAGGAAGGGGAAGAGGAGGACAAGAAGGAAGATGAGGAAGAGTAGAAGGAAGGAATGGAGGAGGGCGGGGAGGAAGAAGACAAGGAGGAAGAGAAAGAGGAAGGAAGCTGAAGAGCAGCCTTCCCTGGTCAGCACCAGGGACCACTCTCCTGTCATCTTTTCCCTCTAACAGGGCTAAATGATAGATTCAGGCAGACAGCACCTCAACCCCCTTCTACTTCAAGGCTAAGACATGGTTGCCGCTTAGGCTTGGAGCTGCTATAGAGTCAAGCAGTGAAATCCCTAAGAGAAAGACTTGACCAGAGCACAAAGCCACTTAGAGGAGAAAATAAAAAATAAAACCGTTCTACAAGTCCAGGCGCCCGGGAGTTATTTAGACTCCGAAACCCCAGCTAAACAGCAGGCACTGCCACCCGGATGCCAAACCCTCCTTTCAAATTCAAAATGTCTAAAACTGAATTAATCATCTTCCCACAAAATAGGCTGCGCTTCCTGACTTCTCTATTTCTATCAGAGGTACTGTTCACTCATCATAGCAACTGGGACAGTCCTCACCAAAGCTCTGGGCCCTGAAAAGTAAAACAGCCATATGGATGAGGCAGGAGCCAACTGTCAGTCTCCCGTCACTGTGTCCGTCACTAACGAAATGCATAAGCATGGTTGGAGCGCACATGGTGGGTCACTGGTTTTGATCTCTGGATAAGCAGGTAGAGCGCTTGCCGTGCAAGGATGAAGATCTAAGTTTAACCCTTGAAATGCATGTATTAAAAGCCAGCTGTGGCGGCACAGGCCTGCAGCCCCAGAGCTAGGGGGATGAAAGCCAGGGGGTCCCGGGGCTTGCTCCCAAGCCTGCCTGGCTGAATCAGCGAGGGCCCCAGCCAGGGAGACACCCTGTCTCACTGAAACGGGAGATTGACTTCCAGCCTCCACGTGCACACATGCATGTGCAAGCACACACAAATGTGCGCACCCACACACAGGCACACCACACATTTGCAAATACATGGACATAAAGACTCACACATGAATTTAAAAATTAATGGCAGGACGTTAACACAAAGAGTGTGTGCTTTGGCTGATTATCAAGGAAACATTCTCAACTAGTCACGTCAGACTCCACAGATCTAATCATGTATTTGGTAGGGGGGAGGCAGTTTCCTCCAGGTGTGACGTGATCATTGGCCATCACAGAGCAGAGGCTGCCACGGTACCTACATGATGCTTGGCCCGTAGTCATGGTAACAATATAAGCACAGTGAAACAGTGCTAGCTAACGGGATGACTAGCGTAAAGGAAGGAAGGCTAGTCACAGACCCTCAGTTGGGCTTCCAACCATTATGCCTTCCTGCACTCCGGCTGTGCATGGTCTTAGGAGATGCTGGAGTATAGAGGAGAGAGAAGGCTAAATGAAGGGGTGCTCCAAGAAGTTGTCACCCACAGTGGGTGGGACCCGACTCAGCCACACTCCTATGAGTAATTCCTCATCTTTGCTCCTGTAAGTAACCCCAGAGAAGCCACTGGCTACACGCGGGGCTTGCACTTTCATATGCCATCCTGCCATATCCAGAGGAATTTGTTTGTTTCTCCCCAACACAGCACACATAAAAGGAAGACATGACCCCATTCCTTGGAAAAATAACATCAATTACATCCTGTTCTGTTCTCCAAGTTAGTTTTCAGAACAATCAGGAGTCATAGAGAGAACCAGATTGTGAATTAGCACTGTGCAAAAATGAAGCCCAGACCTGACACTTGGGGGCATGTGCCATGGTCACAGAACAGGCTAAAGTTTGTGATGTAGTTCAGGACAGCAGCCAAATACAAAATTACATTACTTAAAACATTGTGAGGAAGGAGGTTTTGGAATTCTTTTTTTTTTTAATTCACTTTACATCCTGATTATAGCACCCCCCCTTCATCTCCTCCCAGTCCCACCCTTCCCTCCCTCTTTCCCTTATTCCCCTCCCCTACTCCTCAGAAAAGGGAGGCTCCCCCCACCAACCCTTCCCAACACATCAGGTCAAATCAGGACTGAGCACATCTTCCTCTGTGGCCTAGCAAGACAGTCCTGCCAAGGAGAAGTGATCAAAAAGCAGGGAACAGAGTCCATATCAGAGACAACTGTTTCTGCCCTTACTAGGGAACACACACGAATACCAAGCTGCTCATTGGGTATACTTGAGCAGGTCCAGTCCACAAGTGGTCTTTGGTCGGTGTTCCAATCTCTATAAGCCCACCGCCCTGAATGTACCTTATCTCATCCAGCCTTTGGAATTTTTTTTAGATAACACAAAGTAGTAATATTTATTGTCTACAGTTATGTGCACTTGTAGTAAAAACGCTGATAGTATGCAAATAAAATATTGCATCCGTCTAGTGAGATGCTATGATTTTTAACTTACCCCTTGCAAATGACCGGTGGTCACTGTGTGTCCAATATAGTATTTTTTTAAACATCTGATTGTACAGTTCTCAAGGGTGAACTTTGTAGATGGCCGTGTAGCAATGCCAGAAGACTGACTGGATACACTTGCAAAGGGGGGAAAAAGTCCACCCTTGGGCTAATGAGATGGTTTAGCAATTAAAGGTGCTTGTCAGCAAGCTTGATGACTTGAGTTCAATCCCCAGCTCCCCACATGGTGGAAGGAGAGAAATGACTCCCCCAAATCATCCTCTGACTTCTACCCATGTGCTGTGGCATGCATGCCCAACAAACAGAACAAATATATATTCTTTCAAGTAAAAGGAAGAAGTCCGCCATGGCACCCTGGTTGGTGATTTCTGAGGGGTATTATCTTTGCTACTAGTATCAACAGCAGTGGGGTAGGAGGCGCAAGATAGCTCCAGGCTGCCACCACAGAAGCTTGTGGAGCTCTTCCAGAGAAGTGAGATTCCTAATGTCATCACACAAAGATGGATGGATGGATAGATGGATGGATGGATGGATGGATGGATGGATGGATGGATGAGTTTCATGGCAAGCCAGTATAAAGCAGAATTGGAGTTATTGTGAAGAAAGTCTAATGTAGCGTGGGTGTCAACAGAACAGGCCCTTAGGATAAAGAGAGCATACACACCCAACAGCATGGCTGGGGCCTTCTCAAGACGAAGTCCCAGTTGAGTGCCTTCACAGTACCATACACATGACTCTGACGGCTTCTAAAGTTATATCCCAAAGGGCTGGTAAGGAACTTCTCCTTTTTTGCTAGGTGAGATCATCGAGTGGTCTCTCACATCCACCTGATGGGAACACATCTGATGAGGAAAAGCTCAGGGGTCCTAAGTTACAGCAGGAGTTATGATGTTTCTTACTGTAAAAAGGTGCTTGGTCCTGTTTGTGAGGTTTCCCTAGAATCAGCTCTACATCAGAAAAGGAGGCAGACTGAAGTTGGAGGTCCTACATGGTCAGGCTCTAACAATCATTCATTGATATTTTAACACTGATTTGAAAATCTCTTTTCAAAAGAACTGTGGCCTCTGTGTTGGCCACCTTCACAGAAAATACTCTTTACTGGGCTGGAATTCTTGATTTTCACCTGGAGAGAAACTTCAACCAGACTTTGGAATAAAGGACTCCTCTATCTGCTTTCCATGCCCCTTAATTTTCCCAGTCCAATGTCACTCTTTTACCCCATGTTTAAGTCCTTGTAAATCCGAGGAGACATCTTGCCTAATCACCTCTAACTTTCCTTATGGGAACAAGATTCACTAAGGGTTATACAGAAGCAGAAAGCATTCCTTCCCTAGCAGTGTGAATGGCCTGAGTTTCTTTGTGTTTGGGAAATGGGCCTGGTATCATCTTTTACCTGGAGCTTTGGAGCTTCGGACTCAACACACAACTTTTTATAGCTAAAGAATAGAGGCAGTTTATTATTTTCTTGGGACAGGAGGGAAGACAGAGAGGGGGAGAGGGAAGGGAAGAGAGAGAGGGGAAGAGGGAAGGAGGGAGGGGGAAGAAAGAGAGAAAGGGAAAAAAGAAAGGGAGTGAGGAAGAGGGAGAGAAGCAAGTACAGGAAGGAAGGAGGGAGAAAGAGAGAGGGAGAGGGGGAGGCAGGAAGGGAGAGAGAGAGGGAGACAGACAGACAGGCCAAGGTGAATGATGGTTCATCTTCATTGTAGCTTGATAGGATTTAGAATAAGCATAGAAACAAACCTCTGGGCACATTTGTGAGGGAGCTTCTAGAGTGTGTTGAGGAGGAAAGCCTCCTCCTGAATGTGGGTTACACTGACCTATGGGGTGTGGTTCTGGACTGAATACAAAGGAGACAGCAAGCTGAGTATCTTTATCAGTCTTCTTTTGCCTCATGGCTGAGGATGAAATGTGACTAGCCACTTCACACTCCTGCCTCCATGACTTCTGCACCCTAAAGCTGTGAGCCAAACTAAACCATCTCTCCCTTGAGTGGATTTTGTTCAGTATTTTGTCAGAAAAAAAAAACAGTAATGCAGGATCAAATCACCCCAAAGTCAGCCCCAGAATACACTGGTCCCCAGGAATCAGCTGGTGACAACAATATAGTTTGCCTCTGGTGAAAAAGCAGCTAGCAAATTGGGTCCACCTTCAGGTCCATTACTCTTTGCATCCAAAATATTCAAAGTCTAGTGGCAACAAAACTATGCATAAGTGGACCATCCATAGCAATAACTAAAACCACCTTCATGACTGGACCATCCATCGTAATAAAACTAGGTGCAAGAACAGGAAGAATGTTAGCTCAAGGAATCTCAGTGCAGCTGCTGCCATGAAGAGCTAAATTTCACTCCAAGATGCCCGAGGAAACCAAGGCTTTACGATGCTCTCCTTGGCGAGGAGACAAACAGTCCACAAGCGAAGTCAAACTTTACTTTAAAACTGAAACTGGAAGCTGGACCCTTATTCGGAGAGCAAAGGTGAAAACTTAGCATCTTTGTGAAGCCAGTGCTATCGCTTAAATGTATGTGCTCCATCCCTCCTCACAGGCTTCTAAGTGCTAAGAAGGGAGGTCTTGGGCTGGGGAGATGGGTCTGCTCATACAGGGCTTGCCATGCTAGCATGAAGACCTGGGTTTGATTCCCAGAACTCATGCATTTTTTTTCAGAAGAGGAAGAGGAGGAGATACAATAGGGCACAGCAGTGAATCTGCAATGACAGTACTGGGAGGCAGAGACAGAGGGTCCATGGAGCGCTGGGCAGCCAGCCTAGCTGAACCAGTGAGTTCTGGGTACCACGAGAGACCCTGTCTTTAAAAATAAGGTGGACAAACTGGGCACTGTAGAGCATGCCTGTGATCCCAGCATTCAGGAGGCAGCAGCAGTCCGATCTCTGAGTTCAAGAGCCTGGTTTACAAACAAACAAAGTCCAGGTCAGCCAAGGCTACACAGAGAAACCCTGTCTCAAAAAAAAAAAAGTGGATAACAACTGAAGAAGAACCCCAAGGTATTTTTGTTTGCTCTCTTCCCCTCCCCCTTCTCTCTCTCTCTCTCTCTCTCTCTCTCTCTCTCTCTCTCTCTCTCTCTCTCTCTCTCTCTCTCTCTCTCTCTCACACACACACACACACACACACACACACATACACACAGAGGCAGTATCATTATTTAGGAAGCAATTATTTCATGGGGAGAGACTTGTAGGAATGATACTGATACTACTTATTTTAAAAATGGAATTTCAAGGCCCCTTTGCTGGCCTATCATCCATCATGAGACAACAGAAGCCATGAGGTGCCATCTTGGAAACAGAGATCAGTGCCCACCAGATACCAAATCCTCTGGCACCTTGATTTTGGCCTTCCTGGCCTCTAGAAATGTAAGCAATATTTCTATCATCTATTAATCACTCAGCCTAGGATATACTATTACAGAGAGCGGACTCAAATAAGACAATATGGTTCCATGATTAGAAATCCAAATTTTCTGGCCCAAAACAATATGATGGGGCTGAGGAGACAAACAAATTGATAAAGTTCTTGCCTTGTAAACAGGAAGATCTGAGTTCAGTCCTCCGAACCTATCTTAAACTTTTTAAATAAATAAATACCACAGGTATGTCGGCAAACTTGTAATCGCAGATAGAAACAGGTGGAAGCCTGGAACTACAGGCCAGACAGCCCTCTTGGTAAGTAAGCAACAGGGCAGTGTGAAACCTGACTTAAAAAAGAAGACAGCACCTGAAGAATGAAACCTGAAGTTGTTCCCTCAAGCCCCTCTGCACACATGCACACACACACACATACCACACACATACTCACATGCACTCACACACACTCATACATAGCACACACACAAGCACACGTACACACCACATACACACACAGTACATATACTCATACACACACATTCATACATGTACACACACAAGCGCTCTCACACACATACACAATATTTTCTTTTTTAGAAGCTATTATGCTTAAGGCCTAGGTTGGCCTTTATTATCCAGGTAAGTTACTGTTCATTGCCAACCTGACTGACTCTAGAATCACTGAGGAGAAGGGCCTCTCGGGACGTCTGGGAAGTGTTGTCTTGGCTATGTTCATTGATGTAGGAAGACTCATCTTAACTGCACATGGGGCCATCCTGGCAGGTGGTCGTGGACTGCAGGACTGGAGACAGGAGCCCTAATAGCAGCGAGCAGTGACTGTTCTCTTCTCTGATTGTGTGTGTGTTGTGTGAACAGCTACTTTGAGCTCCTGTTGCCTTGAACCATGAGCTAAAATAAACCCTTCCTAAAGTATTTTAACATAGGAGCAAGGAAGAAATTGGTGTTGCAGGTTGTCCTAGGACAACCTCTGTAAGCCTTGTCTCTCTGATACATAATGGAGAGCATCACCGAAAACACTAAATAAGATATGGCATAGAAAGCTATTAAGTATCATCAGTAATTATTTACAGAGTGTTAGCCAGAGCCACTGTATTTTATAAAGCTTTTGCATTAACTTGGTTTTCTTGATTTGTCCTCCCCATTTGAATGGAGCCAGGCTCTCTTCTTCACCGCCGCCAGCCAGGAAACAGAGAAACCTGACTGCAAGCTTGTACTGTGGACTGCCCATCAACCAAATGGCATCAAACCTCCCCCTTCCTCTAAAGCAGTTTTTCTCAACCTGTGGGCCATGACCCTTTTGCAGGAGTCACTTAAGACCATCAAAAACCACACATATTTACATTATGATTCATAACAGTAGCAAAATTACAGTTATGAAGTAGCAACAAAAATAATTTTATGATTGGGAGTCACCACAACATGAGGAACAGGATTAAAGGGTCGAAACATTAGGAAGGTTAATTACCACTGCCCGAAAGTATATCAGTGACCCTCACTCTGCCAAGCAGGCCTGAACTATCCTCACAGCCCCGACCAAGCTGCTGCCTGTCTATGGCATTATAATTTCTGCTAACAATATCTTATTAAAAGGATAATCTACCAGGACTGAAACCTTAAAAATACTCATTCCTTCACAAACACCTCAAAAATGCTGCTCTTTAAGAACTTGAAGTTAAGCAGATTTCTAATGATGGGAGGGAGGGAGGGGGATGGAGGAAGGGAGAGAAGAGACAGGGCAAGAGACAAGGAGGGGGAAAGACTGACTGGGATGAAGAGAGAATAAGAGGCAGGGTAGGAGGAAAGGTGGGAAGGAAGGGAGGGAGGAAGGGAAAGAGGGAGGGAGGAAGGAGACAAGGAAGGAAGTAGAGGGAGAAGGAAAGAGAGTAGCAGAAGGATGAGGAAAAGAGAAAGGGAGGGAAAGGAATGAAGGGGAGAGGTAGCGAAATCATCTCAACACCTGTTAACTCGACCCTTGAAAGTCTGTCAAACGCCTTGAGACATTTTTTGGCATCTTAGATGCACTTTTGAAAGTGGTTGAAAGCCCTCCGTTTGTCCTTGAGTGTTGCGCTGAGTGCCTGGAGGAGGGGGCGGGCGCGTGTAGACATGTGAGATTCCTGTTCTAGGCTTGGCAGGCATACCAAGAGGCAAGGTCAGTTTTACGCTGTAAAGGTTAAAGAGCAACACCAACTCAACCATGGGTCTTTGCCGAACTTCCGAGAAACCACAAAGGCACACAAAGATAAATAGCAGCAGTGGAAGGCCGGGTGTGAAAGACACTTCCACTACGTCATCCGCACAGTGAGAGTATGTCTCAAGTAAGAGCATGGCCATGACGCCAGAAATAACATAATAGTCAGTTGGTAAATAGACACGTGGAGATTGGGGGCTCTTTTTCTCCTTTTCATTTGTTTGTTTGTGTAGGTGTGTGCACATGCTTGTGCACACACACACAGAGGCCCAAGGCTGATGCCTGGAATCGTCTTTGACCACTCTTCCACCTTATTCTTGGAGTCAGGGTCTCTCAAGGGGAACCGGCTTGCCTACGTGGCTGGTCTTACTAGCCAGCTTGTCCGGGGTGGCCACCACACCCACCTGACACCCAAGGTTCCAGAGACCCAAACTGCAGTTGCCGCATTTCAGCAAAATTACTCTAACCATTGAGCTAGCTCAGTGGTCCCAGAGATTTTGATCTCCCCAGATTCCCCTCAATTTCAGGGACATAGGATGATGAATCACAACACTGTGCAATCATCCCTGACTGTGTTCGGATCGTTTAAAAAAAAAGGACAAAGTCAAGTTCCCAGTTCCTTTCACTGCTGGGAGGCAGTGGCTTCCTTTCCACAGTTAGATGCTCATAGACTATAAAGCCTAGTGCACACAGTGATCAGGAATGAAAGTCTGAGGCATTGCCCTTTCACTCAAGGGTGAGGAACTAGCTCCAGTCATCACCAGTGTTAGCAAGAGGGGCCCTTGGATGAATGACTGCACAGATTCCATTTTCAATCTCTATATACACATGAGTGTCAATGCACACCTGCTTCCAAGTATGCGAGCAGAATTCAAAGGACAGCCTTGAGCTGCCTTTCCTATCTTCCATCTTGCTGGACAAAGGGCTGCTCATTGCTGTATATGCCAGGTTGGCTGGCCAATGACTTCTGGGAAGTCTCCTGTCTCTGCCTCTCACTTTTCCAAAGGGATACTGGGACTACAGAGCCATGTACAAGATCCAGCATTATGTGGGTTCTGGGAATCTGAATTCAGGTCCTCATGCTTGCATGGCAACCACTTTACCCACTGAGATATCTACTTTTACTCTTGTATGGTTTCAATTAAAGAAGAACTACAGAAGACCTCAGATGACCAAGAAAAAATATATTTGTTTATTATTATTTAATAATAATATAATTAATTATTATTAAGTAATCATATACTAATAATATAAATTTATGTTTGCTTTATTGTGTATTAATATATTTAATATTTGAAAGCATAAATGATATAATAAATTAATATGTTATTATTAATACATATATGTATATATGATTTATATATTTCCCTCAAAGTCCACAATCTATATTATGGGGAAAAGAAGGCCTGATCTTCCTCCAGAAACGACACCTGACATGAGCTAGATACTGGACATTTGCCTAAGAACTTTTAAAACAGTGTTGTTCCCTCATTAAAGCCCTGCTGAGGCATGCCAACTGGCAAACACCAGATCTGGATGGGTATCAAGTCAGACAAGACTGAGTAAGCAAAAACACTAGCATGAGGATCTGTGTGAACATTATCCCTCCTTAGAGGATGAAAGGCAGATTGTCAACAGCCAGGAGACACCAGCGGAAAGTGACAAAACTTATTTTGTTATGTGAGAGAGAGAGAGAATACAGAATGCAGAATCTTTTTAAAAGATTTATTTTAAATTACATGCATACAGAGGAGGGAATGCTGCACGTCAATGTGGGTGCCTGGAGACCAGCGGCATCCAATCTTCTGGAGCTGGAGTTACAGGCAGGTGTGGGAATTGAACTCAGGTCCTCTGCTAGAGCAGCAAGTGCTCCTAACTGCTGAGCCATCTCTCCAAGCCCCTGTTTTCTTTTTCTGAGGCAGGGTCTTGCCATATTACCCAGACTGTCTAGAATGCTCTAGGTAGAAAGAGTCAAACTCACCATCCTCCTGCCTCAGCCTCTTGAGGCCTGGGATTACAGGCATGCACCACCACCACACCCAATTTCTATTGGGAGTTTTAAGTGACACAACCTGGTTCTAGGAGATGGTTCAGTGGGTAAACACACTTGCTGCCAAGTCTAAGGACCCGAGTTCAACCTCAGGAGCCATGTCTGCGGCAGAAGGAGAGAGCAAATTCCTACAAGCTCTTCTCTGACCTCCACACACACTGTGGCATGCACACACGCACACGTCAATAAAACAAACTTCTAACACAAGATCAACAGGAAGCAAAATCAGAAACCACATGGCTCTTCTAATAGTCCTTCTAAAAGAGAAGGACTTTGATAACAATTCAGCAACCCTTCAGAAACAAAGCCCCAAAGAAGCCATGAGTGGGAGGATCGGACGGCAACAAAAGAAAGGTTTGCATCTGCTAGCACGGTGGAGAATGATGGCGCATGCCTGCAACCCCAGAGCTCTGAGGCAGAGGCAGAAAGATTACAAGTCAGCCTGGGCTACAGAATGAGCTCCAGGCCAGCCTGGGCTATCTAGGAGATAGGGGTGGGGGACAATACTGATATTCAACATTATACTGGATAGGAATATAAAAGAAAAGATTTCATCTAAAACAAGGAGCAAGACAAGGCGAACTCTCTCGTCGCTCTTATGCCATGTGACACTTGAAAGGTTTTCCTGAACTGAGGCAAGAAAATCCATTTCTTTATCACGTATCAAGCCCCAGGAATGTTGTTAGAGCAAAGACTGGCAGGAAAGTATGTTTCAATGCATATCTTTATGTGTGCTTCTTCGTATATGTTGTAGGAATTTCCCTAGACTACAGGAATAGATAGAAATACTTACTTTGTTGTTTTATTTTTGTTAAAGATTTTGTTCCTATATGTTCACGACATGTACATGCGTGCATCTGTGTGTGGGTTTGTGCATGGGAGTGTGGTGACCCTAGAGGCCAAAAGAAGCTTTCAGCTGTCCTATAGCTTAATGGATGGGTGGTTGTGTGCAGCCTGACATGAGACTATCAATGGGTTCCTCACCAAGAGCAGCAAGCGCTCTTACTACTGAGCTGTCTCTCTGGGATAAGTTTTATTATGATTTTGTGAGACAAAATCTGTAGCCCAGGCTTCTCTTCAACTCATAGCACTCCTCCTTCACGAGCCTGTCTGCTGCTGGGATCCGAGATGTGGACCACCACACTTGGCTACCATGGTGTTAAGTATATAAACTTTTGTCTTTACTGAGTATCACCAAATTGCTCTTCCAAGTGACTAGGTTAGTTACAAATTGCCACATAACAAATTATCCCAGAACTTAGTGGCTTGAAAGCCACAAATATTTACTACCTCACAGGTTTTAAGGGTGAAAAATCAGGAGCTGACTTAACGTGTCTTGGGTAGTCAAAATCTATCATCATTGGACAGTGTGGCAGAGACTGGCAGTTCCATTCCAGTGTGTCCTGGCAAGGATAACCACAAAACATCCTTGTCAAGATTTGGGACTGGGCTGGTGAGACGGCTCAGTGGAGTGAGACACTTGTCACCATACCTGATAAACTGAGTTTGATTCCCTGGACCCACACGGTGGGTGAGGAAAACCAGTTCTTCTGACCCCTGCACAGGTGCCATGGCCCACATGAACATTTGTGTACATACACACACTCTCTAAATGAATAAATAGATGCATTTTTTAAAAACCTTGGGATTATCGGACTGTTTCAGTGTTCTTACTTAGATTTCATTGATGGTTCAATCGAGCACTCTTTCTGAATGTCTGTCAGCCATCCTGATTTCCTTTGCTGAGAATGGCCTTGCTTTCTCTTGCTTTTTTTCACTGCTGGGCTCTAGGAGCTCCTTGCTGTAGAGGTGACTCTATCAGCTACCGTTTCTTGTTGCAGGGACAAAACACCTGGCAGAAACAACCCAAGGGAGGAAGAACTGGTTCGGGCCCACAGCTGGAAGGTACACAGTCCACCATGAAAGGGAAGGCACGGCAGCAGGAGCTTGAGGCTGCTGGTCACACTGTCTCCACAGCCAGGACCAGAGAGAGAAGATGCTGGTGCTCAGTTCCCTGGCTCCTCTTTATCAGCCGAGTCTCCAGCTGTGGGATGATGTCACCACAGTCAGGGTGGGTCTTCCTACTTCCTACTCTCCGGAGACATCCTCACAGACACAGGTGTGTCCCCTCCATGGCTATGAGTCAAGTGAAGTTTACAGCCAACATGTTAACGGTTACATCACAGTACTAGAGTTTACCCAGCAAGCTCAAGCTCATAACAGGGAAAGAATCCACATACGATTAGCAACTACACTGACACAACTAGATGTCTCAGTGACTTTTCTGAATTTCAGAAGCAAAGCCTTCTGCACACCCAGGGGAAAAGTACAGACTACACACTAAGGAACAGACAGGGCAAGATGCTTTTAAAACAACAAGCAGAGGCATGTGTGAGCTCGTGCCTGTCATCTTAGCAGTCTAGCTGATGAAGCAGGAGGATTGCCATGAACCTAAGGCCAGACTGGGCTACACAGAGAGTTCACAGCTAGCCCAAGCTACCAAGACTCCCTTCCGGTCCTCCCTCTCAAAGAATTTTCAAAGTTGGGCTGAAATTTGAACATACTCCCTTAAATACTTCCTAGGTTAAACTTCAAATTAAAATTATAATTAGAGGTTGTGTGTATAACAAAGATGGGCTAAAGAGATGGCTTAGTGGTTCCTCACTACCCTTGCAGAGGACCTGAGTTTTGTACTTAGAACCCATATGGGGTCACAACCCACCTCTAATTCTAAGTCCTGAAGATCTGACACCCTCTTCTGGTCCCCACAGGAATGTACAAATACCCACACATAGACAAACATATTACATAAAAATAACAAAAATGGAAATAATACCCACTTCAAAACCATGCAGAATATAATAAAGTGATATCCTGGTAAAAATATTTAAATTGTGTAACTATTTCAAATGTGTAAAAATATTTAAATTCTTATTGTCCTGGTGGTGAACAAGATGGCCTTCCACACTAACTTCTTAGTTAGAAATCAACAAAAAGAAGTCATGAAATTAGGAGCCAAAGAAAGATAAATGGAAAGAACCAGCTCTCAGAAACAGAAGAATAACCCAGATGAATCTCTGGAAAATTTATTAAAACAAAAACAAAAGTCACAAATAATGCAACAGCATGAACTATGGGCATTCCACAAGCAACCATAGACCGGTGAATTGTAGACAGTAATTAAATAAGCTATTTTTATCTTAAAATACAGAAACTGGATTTAGGTGAAGCAATGAAATTTAATACTACTTGTGCTTACCAAAATAAATCTTTTCTTCCTTTTTTCTTTCTCTACTTATTTATTGGTTTTATTTTACTTAGGAGGCTGAGGTCTCCCAAGGTAGCCCGGGCTGCCCTTTACCTCCCAACCCTCCGGCTTTAGCCTCCTAAGTTCTGGGATGACAAGAATGTACTAGAACACCTCTCAGGCTGGTAAGATGTCTCATCTCAAGCCTCAAGCCCTGAGTTTTATCCCTGGATCACACGTGGCAGAACGAGAGAACTGAGTCCCGAGGGTTACGGCCCGACCTCTACACTGTCCCCACACACAAACACTAACATGGATGACACACCCATGTAGTCACGCAAATAAAGAAATGTGTAAAAATAAAATCTATGTGCTCTCTTATACAATAACTTTAATAGAAGTTTTGAGTTTATGTTTTATTATGAGGCCCTCATAACTAAAAATGTACCTCAGAGAGAGACTCTGACAGAAATAAAACTACCAATGGCCATGTCTACTAAATCACAGTCCTCATTCAATTTTATCTGACAAGCGTGGCTAGGCTTCAGCTGACAGTAGGATAATAAAATTTCATCTTCCCTAATATCAACCAACGCTTTTTCGAAATTGATTGAAAGTAGTTGCATTTTCCTACTTAGAACTGATGGGCCTTAAAAACATTCCGTCTCTTCATTTGGAACTTTCCCCAGCAGCTAAGAACACTGACAGCTGACAAAACTCTGCTCCTGAAGTTAAAAAGATACATTTCTTTTTATTTGTGTGTATGTGTGTATGTATGTGCATAACATGAGTTTACATGCATACATGTGTTCAGGTGCCCTTATGTGCCAGAAGAGGGCATTGGCTCGCCTGGAGCTGCAGTTCCGGGAAGCTGTGAGCCTCCCAGTGTAACCCGGGGAGGAACGGCCTCGAGAACACATTTTCTGAACCTCTGATCCATTCTCCAGTCCCTTATTCTCAAATTTTTGAACTTCACAGATCTGAATATTGTAGATAAAGCATTTACAGCCGTGTGTGTGTGTGTGTACATGCACATATGTAGGCACACACTTGTGCACTTGTGTATACACACATGTAGAGGCCAGAGGACAGCCTCCAGGGTCATTCCTCAAACATATTTCTGAGACAGTCTGTCACTGGCAAAGATGACATGTAGACTAGGCTGGCTGGCAGTGAACCTCAGAGATCTTCCTGTCTTTGTCTCTCTAGTGCTCAGATTAGTGTGCACTGCTAAACACAGATGGCTTGTTTTGTTGTTGATTTGATTGGTTGGTTGGTTGGTTGGTTGGTTGGTTGGTTGGTTGGTTTTTTAACCCACTGAGCCATCTCCCCAGCTTCTTTCCACAGCTATTTGAACTTCACAGGTTTGACATTGTAGATAAACCACTCAGACTCATTTCTTTTTAGCTACATCACCAACAACAAAACTTCACATCATGGTTAGAACGTTCCCAATAGTCCATTTGCAAGAAAGTTTTTTCTATAGCATAAGTTTCCTACGAAAAGCGGGGGCGGGGAAGGAGGTCCGATTTTTTTTTAAATGTCTTGTACATCTGAAGCCAACCATAATCCTGTTGTCCCATAAGACCTGAAAATGTAAATCAATGTCTGCTGTGAGCATTAGCTTTGTCTACTTGACACAACCTAGAATCATGTGAGCAGAGAGTCTCAATGAGGGATTGTCTAGAGCAGGTTGGTTGTGGGTATGTCTGGAGAGGAATTGTCTTGATTACATTAATTGATGTGTGCCCACTGTGGGCGACACCAATCCCTAGAAAAGGCATTTCAAACTGCCTCAAAGAGTAGAGAAATTGAGCTGAGCACAAACAAGCAAGCAAGCATGCTAGTATTGTTTTCTCTCTGTTTTTGACTGTGATGTGTGCGACTAGCTGTTTGAAGTTCCTGCCTTGATTTCCCCCATAGTTATGGTCTATAACCTGTAAGGCAAAAAAAAACAAAACAACAACAACAACAAAAATCTTTCGCCTCTAAGAATTTTTTTCAGGGTGTGTTATCATAGCAACAGAAATGAAAGTAGGGCATCTGCTGAGGACAAGTAGTGTGACTCTTCTTTGTGCTTGACAACTTTTTAACTTTTTAGCCACCAAAATAAACCCGATGCTTTATCATGATAGACAAAGTATCTCGGTCATCTTCTATCTGATTTCAGATGCAGGCTGAGTTTCATTATTCATGAGAGTGGATGCAGATGTACATTTCAAATAGTCTCCTTGGAGTCTTTACACTGTGCCAACTTCTGTCCAGTCTGGGAGCCTTGGCAGTATTTAAACTCATTAACAATCAAGGAAGGAGTCCTTCAGGATACAACAGAGGTTCCAGCTTAGCCATTGCCTTGAGGGTCTTGAGAGTCACTTGAGTCTGCTTAATTGGCATGGCCTAAGAGCTTGGTTAAGTTCAGATTTGCTTAGCTTAGTTTTATTGAAGAGCTATAGGTAGAACCCAGATCCTCACACATGAGGCTGGCAAGAGCTCTACCTCTGAGTTATATCCCTGGACCTATATTTTGAAACATAGTCTTGTATAATTGTTTTATATTACATTTATGTGTGTGTATACATGCCATAATGGGGGTGAAGGTCAAACAACTTTCTGCCTCTACTGTTGGTCCCCCAAATTAAACTTGTATCATCAGGCTTGGCAGCAAATGCCTTTACCTGGTGAGATATCTCAGACCTGAGACAGTCCTCTAAGGTGCCCAATATATGGCCTTAAACTCACTCTGTAGCCCAGGCTGATTTTGAATTTGCTCTCCTCTGGCTTCAGCCTCACCACTAGCTGGAATGACAGGCATATGACACTGGGTCTGGCTAAAATCTTGGGTTAGAAAGAAACTGGCCAGGTGGCTATAATCCCAGCACTGGGGAAGCAGAGGCATAGGAATCCAAAATTTGAGGTCAAACTCAGCTACATATCAAGTTCTAGGCCAGCTTGGGCTCCATGAGACCCTGTCTCAAAAGGTTTTTAAATGAAAAAAAAAGGAAATAAACTAAGGGATATCTGTAAATCCCCTAATTAGCCATGAGTGTTTCAAGTCACTTAGCAAGTGTCCAGAAGTACACGCTGTACACAGCAGCAGGTGTGTGATACCTGGCCTTTCCTGAACATGTCCTTACATAGCCTTGGGCATAGATAACAGCCCAGTGTCATCCTTGACCATAGATTTTTTCTTGTTGTTTCCTCCATTTCTGATCTTCACAAGCATCGTACTTCTGCCTTTGAAATTCATCACAAAAAAATGTGATTAAAATGAAAGGAAAGGGGGCTGGAGAGTCAAGTGCTAGCCACAGAAACATAAGAGCCTGAAATCGAATCCCCAGCACCTATGTAGAGTTAAACACAATGCCACACATCTTCAGTCCCAGAATTCCTGTCACCAGATGGAAGGCAGAGACATGAGAATCTCAGAAGTCGCTAGCCAGCTAGCCTTACAAAGGCAATGATTTTTAAAAGACAAATAGCCCTGTCTCAAACAAGGTGAAAGGCCAGGACAGATACCCAAAGTTGTCTTTTGATTTTTGAACATGACTGTGGCATACATGTGCCCACACTCCCATGTGCACATATTCATACACACACACAAATACATCTTTTTAAAAAGAGCAAAACATCAAATATTTTTTAAAGCCCAGAGTCAATATATCATGTTTATCTTATCTTTTGTGGTTAAGGAACATTCAGAGTTTAACAAAAGAAATACAAAGGAAAAGCATGTCCATAGAAACATAAGCTTCTCGACACTGCTAGAGAATGAATAAGAGTAATTGGCCAGCAAGAGGAGCAACAGAGAAGGAACAAACAACTCACGAAGTGGAAAGGCCAACAACCAAGAAACCCATAAAAAAGACCTGATCTCACCAGCTCCCAAAACTGTGATGGTGAAATGCTAGTACTTAAGAGGCGAAGGCAGGAGGATGAGGAGCTTGCCAGCTTCACACAGAGAGAGATGAGGAAAGAAAGAGGGAGGAGAAGAAGAAAAGGAAAAGAGAGAAAAGGGAAAGAAATCCCTTGGCTAGAATTTCTCACTGAAGGACTGGATCATGACTCAGTGACAGAATACCTGCCTAGAATGCCCCAGCAAGATGCTCAGCAGTATCAACATTTCCATGGCTCACAGCTCAATCCCTAGTAGTAAAAGGGGGGAAGGAAGGAAAGAAATAAGTAAGTCCTATTTCATAGGGGAGGTGATAAAAGCATGAGCAGCTTCATTTGAAGTGATTTCAGCCACCAGAGACGCCACTGGTCATAAAAGGTTATTGCCACCTCTGGAATGTCGAGAGTGGCTGCTAGGTACTTTTTATTTGTACTTATTTATCTTGTGTTTTATTATCCTACCCTATCTCTGTATTCCTTTTATAATGCCAGGCCATAAAATCATATGTAGAGCAGGGTAGCAACTATAAAAACATAATTACCTAGTCATATGCATATATTCTCATATGTATGTATATATACATGATGATATATCTGTGTGTGTTCTTGAAAAAAATGAACCAAAATATATATAATAGTTATAGCTAAACAATAAATTTACTGCAATTGTGCATTTATGGAATCGTCCACATATAGTACTACGGGTCTATTTCATTTTTAAAAGCTACAGAGAAATTAGCATGAATTTAACAACTAAAGAGGTTGACAGCTCCAGGGAGCTAACAGGCAAGAGCAAGGCTGTCACGAGGCCAGGGATGGAGTGACCCTCACAGATCACATCTGACCTTGGAAGTGAGGACCTTGCCTGGAGACCTTCAAGGGCAAGTGTTAACAACTGACTGTCAGCTGAAGAGCTGCTTGTCTTCTACACCAATTCTCCCTCTCTTTTGAGAGCTGAGGAACAAATATAGGGCTTTGGCACACTAGATAAGTATCTTACTGGAAGGAGGCCCTTTCACTGGTGGATGCTAGGCAGGTACTTTATCACTGAGCCAACACCCCTGTCCCTTACTGGGAGAATTCTAAGCCTCTAGCACTGAGCCATGTCACCAGCCCCTCACTAAGAGAGTCTAAGCAGGTGTTCTACCACCGAGACGTACTATCAGCCCCTCACTGGGGAACTCTAGGCAGATGCCCCACCACTGAGCCACACCTCCAGCCCCTCACTGGGAGATTCTAAGCAGGGGCTCTACCACTGAGCGACACCTCCAGCCCCTCACTGGGAGATTCTAAGCAGGGGCTCTACCACTGAGCCACACCCCCAGCCCCTCACTGGGAGATTCTAGGCAGGGGCTCTACCACTGAGCCACACCTCCAGCCCGACACTGGGGGATTCTAGGCAGGTGCTCTACCACCACTAAGCATGCCCCTGGGCCCCACTTCCATCCCGACTTTGATATTAAGTGTTTTTGTCTCCCCAGAAATGGCAAGGATCTTGGAGCACAGGTAATTGCATAAATGCACCTGCTGGAAGGAATGCTACACTGGTATCAGAAGAACTCACTTGCTCACCAGCCAAGACATGGGCCTCAGGCAAAAGACGTGGGTTGTTCTCTCTGGAAGTAATTAAACAAAAGGTTCCGATGCTTTTTAACCTTCTTCCCTAAAGCTTTTTTTAAATATGTTTCTGTTAATAAATTGAATATGGAATAATGCATGTTTGGGTCCTTTCTTTGTTTCTTTCCTCCTCTTTCTTGGAGACACAGTCTTATAGTAAAGTCAGGCTGGCCTGGAGCTCAAAACAA
>CM053766.1:98261457-98310701 GCA_028658305.1 Pachyuromys duprasi
TGTGTGTGTGTGTGTGTGTGTGTGTATGGGGATATGTGCTTGTGAGTGTAATATCCACAGAAGCTAGAAGATGCCATATCCGTTGGAGCTGAAGTCACAGCCAGTAGTGAGCTGCCTAGTGTGGGTCCTGGGAACCAAACTGAGGTCTCTGGAAGAGCAGCAAGTCCTCTTAACCACTGAGCTATCACTCTGGCCCAAGAAGTAAAGATTTTAATACACATCCGCGTAAGGTACCTGAAATGTGAATGGTCAGGGGTGAACCATAAGAAAGGTCCTTTTGTTTCTTAATGTAACATCTCTATATTGTCTTAATTTCTATTAACAACAAAAGAAGGCTTAGATTAAAAAAGCATTTCTGAAAAATAAGGCTTCTGGGTGCTCTGGGCGTGACGGAGCTGACCGTTAATCAATCCCAGCACTTGGGAGATGGGGGCAGAAGGTTCTGGCAGTCAAGGTTAGTCACAGCTACTTGAGGAAATTTGAGGTGAACCTGGACTATGAAAGACCCTGTGTCAAAAAATAAAAATAAAAACAAAAATAAAAACCATAAATAAGTGAGTAAATAGGATTGTTGAATTCGGCGTGGTGGAGTATACCTATAATCCCAGAACTCAAAAGGCCCAGGCAAGAGGATCACAAGTCTTATGTCAGCTCATTCGACATAGCAAGACCCTGCCTCAACAAAAGCAAAGCTTGTTTTATTTACATGTGTGTGCATGCTCGTGCACGTGGAAGTTAGAAAACAGCCTGTGCTATCCTTCCACTGGCTTTCGTCCCCTTTGTTTTGTGAAACAGGGTCCCTCACTGACGTGGACCTCACACAGAGAGCAGTCTGGCTGGCCAGGGAGCACCAGACACCATCCCCTCTCCACCAAGCACATCCCCAGCTCCATGATTTCACGTGTGCTCTATCACCCCTGGCTTTTTCACGTGAGTTCTGGAATTGAACTCAGGCCCTCATCTTTCCAAGGCAAGCATTTTACTGTCTAAACTGTCTTTCCAATGAAAGAAGAGTCTGCTTTCATTCTTCCTAAAAAGACAAAAATAAAACAAAGGAGCATCCATTGGGAAGCCAGAGCAAAAATAGCACTGTATCTTCTGCCCTAGTCAGGACTGTGAGATTTTGACATTAAATCTTCCGAACAGGGCTCGGCAGGGAAGAGCACTTGCTGTGAAAGCAAGAGGATCCAGGTTCAAATCCCCAGCGCCCACTTAGAGCTGGACGTAGTCACAGGTGCGCCTGCTACCCAGGGCTTGTAGGATGAGAGACAGGCAGAAGCTACGAGCCCCCTCCAGTTCAGAGCCAAAAACTAAGGTGGAGAGCAATGAGGAAGTATCTAATGTTATCTGGATACTACATAGGTGTACATGGTGTATACGCCAACACACAAAGTACATACATCTCATACACACAAATATAAGTATACCTTTTTTAAAGAATTTAACAGAAGCCAAGTGTGATGGTTCATTTGTGATGGTGGAGTTCGGAGGATTACAAGCAAGTTCAAAGTCAGCCTGCATAACAAGGCCCTGCCTCCCCCAGTGCCAAACAAACCAATTCCAAATACTTTTTCCAGTTAAAAATGAAATGTGCCCTCAGTGTCTCTATTTTATGTGTGTGGATGTTTAGCCTGCACAGTGTGTGCACATTGTTGGTGCTCATGGAGGTCAGAAGAGGGCATCAGATCCCCTAGAACTAGAGTTACAGACGGTTGTGAACTGCCACGTTAGTGCTGGGAACTGAACCCAGGTCCTCTACAAGAATAGCAGGTGTTCTTAACTGCTGAGCCATCTGTCCAGCCCCTGCATTCATTTTCAAAAAAAATTTTCGGTCAGTCATGGTACCCCTATCACTAGGCAAGTTCAGTTAACATTTTTGGTCCATTTCTTTCCATTTGTTCTTTTATGCCTTTTTTTTTCCCAACAGAACTGAAATTGTACTACAAATGAATCTTTTTTTCTGTCCCCACATTTAATTGGCACACTAGAAATCACTAAATTAAGGTCAGCAAAGCATTTTCTCTCCATCTGTCACTTGGAAGCACTACGATTCACATTCCACTGTTCCCGGAGAGAGGGGCTGGGTTTCCTGGAGGAAAGCGATGTGTGCAGAAGCATTTCTGCTGGGGAGCTTGGGGAAAACAGAAACCAAGAGAGCTGGGTGTTGGTGGCACGGGTCTGCCATTCCAGAATCGGGAGGCTGAGCCAGAGCTGTGTGAATTCCAGAGCAGCACCGGCTACAGAGTGAGACCCCCCGCAACATACAAACAAACAGGGGCCTGGGGAAGTGATTCAGTGGGTAAAAGCACTTGCTGAGCAATGGGGGAGCTGAGTTCAAATTTTCAGCACCCAAGTATAAAGCTTGACGCGCGCGCGCGCGCGCGTGTGTGTGTGTGTGTGTGTGTGTGTGTGTGTGTGTGTGTGTGTGTTGAGAAGGGCTGACAGGAGCATCACTGGAGATGCTTTCAGCACAGCTCTGGGTTCAGTTAGAGTCCTGGTTCTCAGCCTTCCTAATGCTGTGACCCTTTAATGCCATTCTTCATGCTGTGGTGACCCCAAGCCATGAAACTATTTTCATTGCTACCTCATAAGTGCAATTTTGCTACTGTTCTGAATCGCTATGAATGTACATATCTGGCATGCAGGATTTAGGATAGGTTACCCTGTCAAAGGGCTGTCGAATGCCCCCAGGGGGCACGACCCACAGGGTGAGAGCCAGAGTTAGAGTCTATTTCAAAGTTGAGACTGACAGAGCATCCATGGGCTCATTCACACATGAGTACATATGACACATGCACACATATAATACATACATACACACACACAAACACAATTAACTATCACATGGCCCAGTCTAGCACCCCGACGTATATACCAGAACTCTTAAAAACAGTGTAACCACAATAGCCGAAGGTATGGAGCTGGTGAAAAGTCCACCAACAGAGGAGTGGATGGGGAATGTGATGCATGTCCGTCTATGGTGAAGAAGACAGAATTGTTGTCCTTTCATGAAAATGGTAAATTAGACTCAGCAAGATAAACACTGTTTTCTCTCATTTGTAGAACCTAGAGTATATGGGAATGAAAAAAGCAATTGTTTTATATGATATAAAATCAGAAGAGAGATCAAGGGAAGGAAAGAGATTCCAGGGGGAGAAAATGGGAGCAAGAAAAAAAGAAGACAGTAGGGGGACAAATAGGGTCAGAGCACACAATGTCCTTTATAAAAGTTATGCAATCTGACACTGGGTGCAGTCACTACACACCAATTAAAGACACAACAAAGAGGGTCAACAAGATGGCTCAGGTGGTGAAGCTCCTTACAGCCAAACCTGATGACCTGAGTTCAGTCCCTGGGACTCAGAAGACAGCAGGAGAAAATGGACTCCTGAAAGCAGCCCTCTGCCTTCTGCGTACACATGGTGTACACACACACACACCATGGATAAGTAAATGGATGTTTCAAAATAATAATGAATGATAAGTAAATACAGTCACATCGCCGACCTGTTTAAAATTTTCCAGAGCCTCCCCGCAACCCAGCATCAACTCTATATAATAACACTCTGCATACTCCATGAACTGGTTCTTTGCCTGTCTAAACCCCTCTCCTGCTACACTAGCCTATCTCATATTCCTCGAACATACCAAGGTCATTCCTACCACAAGACCTCTACATAGGCTGCTCCCACTATTTCACAGCTCTTTATTTTGCGGCTTCCTACAATTCTGACATCAGTGTAAATGTCCCCCTGCCCACCCAACCTCAAATAGCCTTTGCAACTCCATGATACCTTGTTGTTTGTTTTATTTCTTTCAAAGCACAATCTCCATGAGGCCATGCTGGCCTGGAGCTTGATATAAGCCCAGGCTGGCCTCAAGCTCACCGCAACCGCCCTGCCTCAGCTTCCCAAGCACTGGCATAATGGATGTGTACTGTCACACCCTGTTCAGTAATTTTATTTCTATACTTTACCTTCTTCATTGAGCTTTACACTTCCAGAGCACGAGAGCACCACCCCTGGCTGCTGAACGCACTTGAAAGAGAATCTTTGTACTCACAGGTTGGATGAATGAAGGAGTCTCAAGTCCCTGGATTTGAGGGGCATAAGATAGAGCAACCTACTTTAACTGGCCATATTCACAGCAGCAGAGATTCCCTAATGAGACATTTAAAAATAGGTCACTACCTTCTCCCACAGTCCAAGCCTAGAGAACAGCTCACAGCCGTGTCTATGTGAAAACAAACCAATTATGTAGTCTTGATAAGACTTCAACACTGCTTCTCCACTGGCACATAAACTAGCCACCCGTCACAGTTATGTTAGACCCTCCTCTGCCTCCTATGGCAAATGGAAACTAGTAAAGGTCTCGTAGCGGTACACACCCAGAAATCTAGGACTCCCAGAGGTGGGGGCAGAAGTATCAGGGGTTCAAGGTCATCTTCCAATACACAGCTGAGTTTGAAGTCAGTCTGATCTACACAAGAGATGCTGCTTCAAAAGAAGAAAAAGAAGGAGGGAGGAAGGGAGGAGGGTGAAGGGAGGAAGGGAAAGGAAAAACAAATATAAAAAAGAAAGAAAAGAGATTGTTCCAGAAAATGACTTCATATCTCCATGACCTTTGAGAAACTTACCCCTAGCCAAGTACTGCTCAGATGGGCCACCAGGTGCTACACACTCAGAACAAGCACCCAGTCATCGCCTGTGCAAAATGGGCTGGACAGGGCTGAATGGGTAAAGCAATCGCTAAACAACTGAACCAGAGTTCGGATGTCCGGAACCCATGTGAATGCTTGATGGGCGGAACTGGCCACCCATGATTATAGTACTTGTAAAGTAGAGCCAGGAAACCTCTCCATCAAACTGGCTAGCTTGACTAGCCCAATCAGTGAGCTCTGGGTTCAAATGAGAGATCACACTTCAATGAATAAAATGGAGAACATTGAGGAAGACTCGTCCCCAAAATTCAGGGCCGCCACATTTACCTTTGTGCACACCCACCTATACACACATGCACACACACACACACATACACTATTGGAGGAACAGAGAAAGGTTAAATCATTTGCTTTTACACCCAAATGTAAGAAGCCCTGGACAGCCCCAGCTTCCAGGATCCCTTTGACTGCCCAGATTTCACGAGGGCCAAGCTAGCTCTCCAAGCATGTCCCATCCTGAGAGTTCTTGTCAGTACTTGCAGGACAGGCTGACCTCTAAGCTCCATACACACACCATGGTTCAAGCACCCATGCAAAATAAAGAAATAAACAAACAAAATGCAGGCCCAGCTGGGTGCAGTGGCGCAAGCCTGTAATCCCAGCACTCAGGGAAGAAAAGGCAGGAAGATCTCTTTGAGTTCGAGGCCAGCCTGCTCGATAAAGAGAGTCCAGGACAGCTGATGCTACAGAGAAACACTGTCTTGAAAAAAAAAAAAGAAAAGAAAAGAAAGAAAAACAAAAACCCACAGATTTTTGTCAATTAACACTTCCTGCTCTTGCAGAGGACCTAAGTTGGATCCTCGCACCCTTGCCAGGTGGCTCACAGCCACCTGTAACTCCTGCTCCAGAGGGATTTGATGCCTCTGGCATCTTAGTGTACCTTCATTCATGCTCTAGATAGGCACACATACATTACCATAATTTAAAATAATTGTTAAAAAATCATTAATCAACCAAAATCTTACAAAAAAAAAAAAACCCTGAGAGTGCTACATTCTACATATGTGAAACACAGATGCACCTGTCTTCGCGTCAGTGCCACCCACAGCCCCTCAGGTTTGTCTGGTCCACAGCCTCAGCAGCACAGCATCTGTTCCTCTGGTTTTCCTCCTTCAGAGATGCATCTCTGGGCACCACTGAAGCCCTAACGGAGAGCTGGGTCCTAACCAAACACTCCTCCCTATCCTCAGCCTCTTGTCTGGTCCCTCCCTTGATGCAACCTTTAAGCTCAAGAACTCTAAACTATCCCTTGCTCTCTAACACTGTATTTTGGCTTTAAAGGTTTGAGAGAGGGTCTTGTGTATTCCAGGCCTTAAACTCACTATAATGTTCAGGATGACCTTGAACCCCTGATCGCCCTGCCTCTGTCACCACCTCCCTGAGTGCTGGGGCTATAATTGTGTACCACCACAAGCCATTTATGAAGTGCTGGAGATCTATAAGGGCTCTGTGTATGCCAGGCAAGTGCTCTAGTGACTGAGCCATATCCCCAGCCTATGTGGGATGCTTAACAATTAAAAAGATAAATCACTTTGAAAACCCCAGGTTAGAAGCAGCCACTGCATTTGGAGTCTTTTCTGGCTGTGCTGAGAAGCAGCCTCAACCAGAGCCTTTGATCCAGGAGAATGGCTTCATTGCTTGAGAGCTGGGGAGCATGCTGTCTTAAAAAATCCCACAGACAACTGCTGAGTTGCAATCATGAGTAGAGATTACAGATTCTGACTGCTGGCATTTAAGCCTCAAGTGAAGGGCAAAGAAAGGCCACCCATCCTGTACCTGTGTGGAATGATCTACAGTAGTAATGATGACGAGGGGGAAGAAAGGGAGGGGAAAGAGGGGGAAGAAAACCGAAGGGTATGGAGAAGGAAAGAAAAAGGAGAGGGGGAGAAGAAAAAGAGGAAGAAGGAAAGAGAAGAGGAAAATGAAAAGGAGAGAAGAAGAAAAGAAAGAAGGAAGGGACCTAATTGGGCTGAGGATGTGGCTCGGTTGGTACAGTCATGCATGAAGCCCTGGAGTCCATCCCCAGCCCTGCATCCACAGGGCATGGTAGCACATACCTGTCATCCCAGCATCTAGGAGGCTGAGGCAGGAAGGCCACAAGTTCAGGACCAGCATGAGCTACAAGCCAGATCTTGGGTTAAATGTCTGAAGCTCGTCATCAGAACCAGAATTCCCCCATTAGAACCAACCCCACCCCACCACAAACTGCATGTCAGCACAGTAATGGGTCGGCAAGCTCCCCCCTATATGCACAGCTCAAGGATCAGCTCACAGAGATGCTCCCATACCAGTGACCCCAGAACACACCGGCTCCCCCAAGCACACGTGCTACACTAAGGCAATATCTAAGCTGGGTCTGCAATTTCAGCACTGGGGAAATGGAAGCAGAAAGATCAGAAGTTCAAAGTCATCCTACGCTACACATAAAAAGAGAGATCAGCCTGAGCCACGTGAGACCCTGTCTCAAAAAAAAAAGGAAAGGAGGAAGAGAAGAGGGGAATGCTAAATTGGAACGCTGCCCTGCCCAGTATTTAAGCCCTAATCACACGCTCTGTAATGTGAAGATAAATGATAAACTGAAAAGGTAGCTATTGGGCTGGGAAGATGGCTCCATCATAAAGGGCTTGCAGTGCAAACATGGGGACATGAACTTGAGCCAGACATGGTGGCACACTCTTCTAATCCCGGGGGTGAGGAGGCAGAGCCTCAGGTATCCTTCGTGCTTTATAGCCAGCCTCACCTACTTAGAAAGCACTTGAGAGCATGTCACACACACATGCACACACACGCACACACACTAACACAATATATATAATAATATACAACATAAATTTAAAGAATTCTTTTTAAAAACCCAAGATGGACAGCACCTGATGAATGATAGACAAGGTTGGCCTCTGATCTCCACACATGAACACTCTTACAAGTGCACACCCATAAACACAAAATGCAAAAAGGAGCATCTGTCAGACACTATCCTGTCCCACTGCCCACCCCTGTCTACCACAGAGGAAGAGGGTCCAAAGACTCCCATTAAGACTTAACTATGATTTCTCTCAATGGTACTAAATGAATTAAATTATTTCTTTGTTGGTTCATTTGTTCTGAGGCAGAGTCTAACTAATGTGGTTGATACGATTGGTCAATTGGTTGATTTAGAGACAGTTTGACAATGTAGCCCCATCTGGTCTCAATCCCCCTGCCTCAGCATCACAAGTGTTGGGGTTATAGCCCTTAACCATTCCCGGCTACTTACTTTCATTCTACAAAGCCTCTCTCCCACACTCTCAGCGAAGGCTGGGTTGGTGACAATGGTGGCTTTCAGGGTCTGAAAAGAGGTGTCGTTTTGGTGAACAATCCTAAAACAATTCTAAAAGGTGCCCCAGCTGCTTTGATCAAACCCCACAAGCTTCAACTGACTCTGAAAATGCCACGTTCGGAAGCCAGTCAGCTCATGAGCAGCCTTGGGCATCTGCCAGGACCCCGTGTATTGCACAGAGAAGTAGCAAATAGTCTCATGACCTGAACACCCTGGGTGAATGCTAACCTAGACGCAGTGAGAGAGCTGCCTGTCCAGGAGAGATCTAAAGACTCACATAATACAAGCCAAGTATAGGAGGTGGGGATACCAGCCAGTGACCACGCACTCCCGGCATGTGTATCCACACCCCTGGGTTTCATGCCCAGTAATGAAAAAAACAAAAATAACATCAGGGCCAGGGGGCTGGCTCAGTGGTCAGGAATGCTTGCTGCTCTTGCAGAGAGGACTTGAGTTCGGTTCCCAGTGCCTGTGTCAAGTGCTCACAACTGCACTGTAACTCCAGCTCCAGGGAGATTCCATGCCTCTGCCCTCCAACACACACACACACCACATAAATAGAAAATTTAAATTTATAAAAAACAATAACAACTCACATTCTTACCATAACCACTGCTGCCCACCTCGCAAAAATAGACAGACAGACAGACAGACAGACAGACAGATAGATAGATAGATAAAATGTTAAATCATCGCCTCCAACAACAACCCTGAAGGACAGCTGGAGCGGCGCTCTGTGGACACCAGTCTTACACCACCCTGTAAGACAATTTCACACCACACTGCTTTACAACCTTTATTAAAGTTGAGCTTTGCGACCGGGAGACAGCAGTTAGACCCAGAACACGAGTCCCTCCACGTGCACAAATGCGACGGAACTGAGCCCCGGGTTAAAACCGTGCCCATTCTTTCCATGGGTCTTAGAAACTCTGCAGGCCAGGCACCCGGCCACTGCAGGATGGAGTTAGTCCCACAATTTATCAGACTTCACAGCCACACACCACCGGCTCTTGGCTGCTTTGAACCCAGGAATGTCTTCTTTTTATGCAAAGACAATTAAAAGGAAAAAGAAAGAAGAGTGTGGGGCCTAGGGATGGCGCCCCAATCTTGGCACCTAAGGAACTGCATGCAGGCACAGCTACCCCTAGAGCTAAGGATTGAGGCACAAATGGGATCTCTCACAGGCTCCTCCTGCAGAGATCAGCTTTGAGAAGAAACACCCGGGATGGGGGCCGAAGGTGCACGTGGCCCACACTGTGGAATTAAACCTCAGCGCTGGGTCCTGGCTTAGCACCACCTGCCTGTGGGTCGAAGCATCCCCGGGCCCTCCAAAGCTCTGAGGCCAGGCTAGAACTACCTGCTGCTGATGCCCGGGTGCCCTGAGACCAAGTCTGAGGAAGTTCGCTCCCCAGAGCGCTGGTCTGGAGAAGCTGGGCAACCCAGTACACCTGGCTTGCACTGGAGAGGCAGCCTACCTTTGCACTGGATCTGGAGTAGTTCCAAAGCTTGCCTCCCGGTGGGGTCCCGGTGGGGCTGCCTGAGGCCTCTAGGGTCACCTCATTCTCTCCAGGACTACCGATCCTGCCCAGCGGGCGAGTATCAGGGGCGGGGAGCTGGAGCTGGGGTGAACCGTATCTCCCACCTTACTGGATATATCGCCATGACTCCAGCTTCCCCGAGACCAGAACGCCACCAAGGATTCCCACTTAGGCTACGATGCGGTTGGAATCCCTGACACCCAGAGCTCCCCTTTCCCACAACCTGGGTGTCCCCGGGGGACGCGCAGCCCTGTGGCCACCGATACCAAAGACTCCACGAGCTGGCACAGTCCCGGGATTCCCACGAGTGAACCCAGGCCCTTCTGCAATTCCAGCGTTCCTCACCCACCCCAACCTAAGCATCAAGAGAAATCAGGATGGCACGGGTGACACTCCGAGCCCCGAGAGGTGGGGTACTTAGAGCGGGGCCAACAGGTCCGGGAGGCGCTTGTGGGCTGCACACCCGCCCACTCCGAGAAGCAATAGGGTAGGGGGGTCGGAGGAAGGGACCATGGAAGCAGCAAAGGAGGCGAGGCTGCAGGGAGGGTGCGGGATGAAGACCGGGAGAGAGCGGTACTCACCTCTCTTGGAGCCGGAGCTCCGCTGCCCGGCTGCCCAGGCACCTCCTCCGAGGCCCGCAGGGAGGGGGAGACACGAAACCGAGCGCTCAGCTGGCGCTCACACGCGTCCCCGCGCGGGCATCCTTTCCTCTCCGTCGCCGGCTCCCACGGCGTCTCCCCCTCCGGTTGGGAGGCCCGCTTTGCCCAACCCAGCGGCTCCGGAGCCTTTCCTTTCCCTTGAGTCTCTCTGCTGGGCTTTGCAGAGCCCACGATGATCCAGGCTGCTCCTTTCTCCCCGTCCTTGTCCTCGCCTCCCGTCTGGGGGAACGTGCGCCCCGCACCCCCTGCACCGCGCTTGCCTCTACCCCTCCCGCGCCCGCTGGCCGCGCGGGCTCAGCCCATGTGCGCGGCTGCCTCCTCGCTGTGCCCAGGAGCCCAGTGGCCGAGGCCCCGCCGGAGTTGCGCGCCCCAGAAACTCCATGCAGCTCCGGCCTCCTCCCCAGTGCCTCCCCGGCTCCTCCGGAGGAAGAAGCCTAGAGGAGATCCTCTTCACTCTGCCTGTTCCCTAGCCCCTGGAGCCTGGTTGCTGGGCTGGCTTGGCCACCCCAGTCTCTCCTCGCTTTTCCCCCAGGATTGGGGAGCTCCCACCCCCACCCCACCCCCAAAGCCTCTCCAATGGCTCCCTCCGTTTCCAGGCAGCGCAACCTGAGGAACGCCTCGGTGCGCGCGCAGTCACACTCGCTGGCTTGCGCTCTTTCTCTCTCTCACTCACACACACACACACACACACACACACGTTGCACACACAAGCAGACACACGCGGGGGGCGAGCTGCAGCTTAGCAGCCTGCCCTTCTTCTTCTCCTCCCCAAAGAAGCTGCCCACATTCACTCTCACGCCAATTGCTTGTTTCTCTCTATTAAACACCTCAACCCCGACCCAAGCACGCCCACCCCTGCCTTAACTCCTTCTCTCCCGATGCCCACAGTTACACCTGGGTCCCAAAAATTCACGGAGGGAGGAGGACGGAAAGGCTGGTAGTCAAAACTGGGGTGAAAGCAAAATACTGTGAACCATCCCTCCACATTAGCACACCCACCCACCTCTCACCCCGCATCTCTAGAGCCTCAGAACGCGTGACTGGCCCCACTTCTACCAAGGTCATAGTATAGATTCCTTAAGAAAGAATGGGTACCTTGACACAACGTGTTTGGTAGAAACTTCAGATTGTCAGCAGCTTAACCTGGAGCTGACTTCCCAAGTCTACACCTAGACAGAGTCCAGGTCTCCCTTGCCCCACACTTGAAGGGCAACAATTAGCTGAGAGCCACCACTTAGCTTTCCTGAAGGCCGTCTGGCTGCCATCCAAGTGTCCAGCTGCTGACCGGATACATCTTGCTACCAGGGATAGTCTTATCAAGAAAAAGATCAAAGAACCAAGTCACGCCCCGCCCCACCCCCCAAGCTCTCATAACCTTTTCCTGCTCCTGCTAGGGACATTCAAGGAAGATCCACCCACCTGGTTGGTGCTAGCTGGTCTTTTCTGATACCAGCCCTCTATCAGAGGTTCCAGGGTCTTACTCCCTACGGGGACCATGAATCCGGGCTCAGCAGCCCACACTATCAGGATGAAAGAGTAGAGAAATTCTTGCTTCAATCAGGAGCAAAACGGAGAGTCATTCTTTAGCATTTCATCCAAAAAGCCACCACCTCTGTTGGCTGGTCCTGCTGCCAAGGGAGCTTGGGCAATGACTCTGGCAGCCAGTCACACAAGTTAATCAGGATCCCCTCCCCATCTGTGCCTCCTGGCTTGTCCCTAGAGCCCTGCAGCTCTTGCACTGGCGGTGCAACCTTTGCCATTTGGGATGTCTTTGACCATGGTATTACTGTCTTTTCATGTCCCAGCTTTCCCTCCAAAGTTGTCTCATAGCCTTCTTGAGACACCAGGTGAGCAGTTTGTGTTTGTTTCACAGATGTGGATAGAAGAGGTTTCCACAAAGAGTAATAAGTAAGCCAGGTGTGCTGGGGCTGGCATCCCAGCACCGAGGAGGTCGTAAGTCGAGGCAGGATAATCTGGACTCAGCGGTCACTCTGTGCAATAAGTGAGTTTCCTAGCCAGCCTGGGCTACTGTGTGAAACCCAGTCTCTGAACTAAATAAATGAAAGGTAAGTAGATGACTAGAGTGGGGGAAACCCCAGTATATACTTGGATCAAAACCACATTTTTTTATGTGAGGGTGTAGGTGTGTGTGCACGTGGAGACCAGAGGACACCAGAGATGTTATTTCTCAGTTGCCATCCACCCCATTTCTTTTCTGAAGCAAGGCCTCTTGTTCGTACTTGTAGGCCACACGGTGGTTGGCCCCACACTCCAGGAATCGCTGTCTCCGCCTTCCCAGTGCTGGCATCACAAGCGTGCATCCCCGTACCCACCCAGTTTTTTGCATGGGTCCCTGAGACAGAAGGCAGGTCTTTCTCTGCCTGAGAACTGCTGTGTATCTATTTTGGGAGCATCTCCCTATGTAGCCCTGCCTTGAACCCCTGAGGTCACCCTGCCTCAGCCTCCTGGAAACTAGAGTGGCGGGTGCACATCACCAATCCCCGCTGAAAGCTGTGTCTTCTAACAATCGGTAGGTAGCCCTTTTAAGAAATTAACTTTAGGACTGAAGGCAGGCCGGCAAAGCCTGGTGACAGGGCTGCACACCTTCGGGGAGGCCCTGGGGGTGGGGGTGGGGGTGGGGTGAAGAGCGAACCATGTGACCAGCCACATGACACACCTGCCTAGGGGCAAGCTATTTGTTCTTTCTGAATCTTGCCATCCTCATCTGTAAAACGGGAACCACACTGGCATCTACCCCCTTTACGGCCTCCGTAAAGATTAAACGCCACCCTGTGAACATACTAGCCATCACTCACCTCAAAGCCAGACGTAAGTTTCGACAAACACATGCCTTTGTGGCTATGTTGTAAAAATTCTTACCCTGGACACATCTGGCCCTCTTCACAATGTCCCACTGACAGACAATCCCCCCAGAATTCACCCTGCGGAACCAGTGATTTTGCTGGGCTTACTTAAGGAAGCCTGGATGAGAAGTTACTAACAGGACTGTGGGTGACCCCAAAACCTCCACAGTAGAGTCTTCATCCAGCTTGGATGATGATGGAGCCTCCTTAACTAACCTTCCCTAGATCATATTCTCTAACATAGTGGTTCTCAACCTCCCTCAGCTGCGACCCTTTGGTACAGTTCCTCATGTTGTGGTGACCCCCAACCTTAAAACTATTTCCATTGCTACTTCATAACTGTAACTTTGTTACTGTGATGAGTCATAATGTAAAAATTTTTGGATAGAGGTTCGGCAAAGGGGTGGTGACCCACGGGTTGAGAACAGCTGCTCTAGCACCTTTGAGGACACAAGACCTTTCAAAGTTAGGGCCGAACTGTATACAAATGGCTGGGGGAGGAGTGGCTGGGATCTTGGAGAGAGCTCAATGGCCTTCCTTCTGAGAGAAAACACCAACAGTTAACAGTCACACTCTCGCTTGCAGACACAACTGGTGTGATTAAGATGGCAGCTGTTTTGCACAAGAACCCATGTTTTACAAGGAGTTAACACCTGTCAGAGATGTGACCTGGAGGAAGGGCGAGTCATGGGTCTGTCTCCTCAGGATACAAGGACGTCAAGAACTGAAGGAGAGTAGCAGACTTTGGGGATCAAAGTTTCTCACTGCCGTCACCAATTGCAACTATTGTAAGAGTTCCAAACTAAGAGAGAATCTGGGCGATAGGACCTGACAGCCATTTAACTTTATTATATAAAATAGAAAATACAATAAATGCGTAACACACACACACTTTCTAGTTAAATAAGGGATGGGGACTTGGCCAAACAGCAGAGTCTAGATTCTCCAGTGAGGGGCTGGGGTGTGGCTCAGTGGTAGATCACCTGCCTAGAATCCCCCAGTGAGGGGCTGGGGCGTGGCTCAGTGGTATCGCTCCTTCCTGGGAAGCCCAGTGAGGTGCTCAGGACATAACTTGATGGTAGAGCACCTGCCTAACATGCACAGGCCCCAGGCTCCATCCTCAGCACCACAAAGCAATGTTTTGCCAATTACAGAACGGAGGCTGCCATCAACACAGAATGGACTTCGGTTCATCACACATTCGTAGCTGCAGTTAGCGTTAAGTGCTGTCCCCAGTCTAGGGAAACGCAGCCCTGGAGGAAACAGCAACTTCTGTCCCCTGCCTGGCTTTGGGATTCTGTGACAGACACACAGGAGGCACAGGACAACTGCAGCCTCGCTGGTAGTGACCAATTCATTTCCTGGAGTGTGCAGGTCATTCTGCTTCTCCCTCTCCCTTTCTTTTGACTTTCCTTCTTTTGTTTGAACATTAATTGACAGATCCACTTCCATTACCCCAGGAAATCAGAAGCAGAGAGTGATGAAGGGTACTCTGAACAAAAGTAGTTAGAAATTTAAAAAAAGAAGAAGAATCAGACCATGGAAATGGCTCAGTAGATAAAGGAATTTTTGGCTAAGTCTGATGACCTATGTTATTTTCATGGAGTGAAGAATTAAAAAAACAAAACCAACAAACAAAAAAACTCTGACTCCTAAAAGTTGTCCTCTGACCTCCACATGCTTATGTCCTGGCAGAAACATGAGTGTTGATATGAGAAATAACAAAAAAACAAACCTCAGTGTCCGGTCCAAATTTTGCTTCCTCTTCTGCCCTCACTTTCTTCATCTTCATCTCTCGCCCCCCACCCCCATCTCTCTGCTTAGCTCCTGCTTCTCTCATGGTTAGGTCCAGTCTGTTGGCCATGTTCAGCCCACTTCTCTTTCTCTCTGGATGCTTCCGGCTGTACTCTCCTTATATCTACATAGCTAAATAAACCTGTCCTTAGCCAATACCATAGGACAGTCATGCCATCAGTTTACACACTAAGGAAGTCATCAACCCTGGGATCCTAAGTAAAAATCAGAAAGTATATTTCTCTAGATGCTTCTGATTAAGAAAGTATGCAGGGAGAGATTAATCAAAGAAACTGTTCTGGGACTGGAAAGGTGGCTCGGTGGGTAAAGTGCCTGCTGTGCAATCATGAGGACCTGAGTTCAAATCCCCAGAGTCCATGTAATACAGTCTGTTATCCCTAGAAGACTGTTACCATGAGATAGGAGCTGAAGACAGAAGTCGTGGATGCTCACAGGCCAGCCAGCCTAGTAAACCCCGCAACCAGCAGCAGAAGACAGATCCTCTCTTCAAAAAGAGGTGGAAAGCCAGGAACTCTGGCCTCCACACCACACACACACACACACAGGAAGACCTATTTAGATTTTTTTTTCAACTTGGTTGGTTTCTGTCCAGCTTTGATTTGAATTTTTTAAAAATATTTATTTCATTTATATTTGTACACACACCTGTGTGTGTGGTGGGGGAGGGGCTGAGGAGACCAGAGCTGGCGTTATAGACTGCTGTGACGCACCCGGCGGGGTTCTGGGACCTGAACTCAGGTCCTCTGTGAGAGCAGCAAGTGCTCGTAACTGCTGAGCCATCTCCCCAGCCCCTCTACGTTCTGTTCTTTGTAATTTAGGGCCCGTGCTCACACATGCCACAGCGTCTGTGTAGAGGTCGGAGGACAACCTGCAGGAGTCGGTCGCAGGGACTGAATTCATGTCAACGGGCTTGGTGGCAGAAGCCTTTGCCTAGTGAGCTATCTTACAGGTCTAACTTCATTTTTTTTTCTAATGAGAAAAACACTGCATTGACTTGTTTCCAAGGCAGTAAATATGCAGTATAGAAAGAATAGCACACTCCCTGCTTTACAAACAACTGAGATTACTCTGTGACAAGATGATTAATGAAGGGACTATATTGGCCCAAATGCTGATAATTCTTTTAACTTCTAAAAAAAAAGGCGGGGGGAGTATATACCAGGTGTCCTAGCACATGCCTGGAACCCTGCGCTTAGGAGGCTGAGGCAGGAGAATTGTTAGCTGAGGTCAACCTGGGCTAGACGGCAAGACCTGTGTCCAAAATAAAGAAAATGAAGTGGAGCAGAGGGGGTGAGGAGAAAGGTGGGGGTGGGTGGAAGAAGGAAGACAAAGCTGCTACGTAGTAAGACTGCACGATTCCTTTTCCTCCTATCTCCACCACCCGTGTGCTGCGACTACAGGCCATGCCGCCACCCGCAGATAGAAACACTTCTAAGTGCAGCCGGAGGCTTCCACTCACGCGCATATGGTGAAGAATGTTTTCCTTCACCGCAGCATGAGTTCTGTGTATACGGCCAGTACCAGCATGCTTGGCACTGTATTAATTTCAGTAGAATAATAAATTCACACATTCAGCCTTCTTCACAGTAACTTTTTACAAAGGAAGGATGATCATTATTCTTTTGAGGTAGAACAGCTCTCCAAACCTGGGCCTCATGGGATTTTGGCTCAGGCAAGCCCCGGAGATCCTCCTGCCTGTACACCCCTCAATCCTGGGTGTGCACATTTGGGACCGTTCCTGCCTTGTCGCTTAAGTGCTGAGATCTAAGTCCATTGGGCATTATTACTCATTGAGCCTCTCTCCAGCCTTCCTGTCCCTACTGATTCTAAAAACATCTTATGGGGTCAGTGAGATAGCTCAGTGAGTAAAGCTACTTCTGACGCAAACCTGGCGACCTGAAGTTGATCCCTGGAATCCTGGTAAAGGTGGATGAAAAGAACCAACTCCACAAATTTATCCTCAGACCTAAGGACACACACATACACACACACACATACACACACATACACACACACACACACATACACACATCCACACACACACACATCCACACACATACACACACACACACACACATCCGCACATCTACACGCACACACAGACACACACATACACACACACATCATGGCATGAGTGCATATGTGTTGCAAATACATACAGTAACAACAATAAATTGTTAAAGTTTAAAAACATTTTGTAAACGAAGGAAACAAGGAATAATAGGTGTTTTCTGGAGGAAGGTATTTTGCTTTTGATTTGGGTTTGTGTGTTTGTGTTTGGTTTTGGTTTTGCATGCATAGGAATTCAGCAAAAAATAATGCATAAGAAATAACAGAAGAGTAGAATCATTATTTTTCAATCTGAAAAGTAGTGGGTGACCTATGCAGGAATTATCCATGGTTGCTAACATCACGGGGTAAGAAGTGACCTACTGGCTAGTGATTTAAAGTTCTTCACTGAGAAATTCTCTTTATATATTAGTGGTTGGAATGAAAAAAAATAATAAGAGAGGAAGGGAAAGAGGACAGGCAACATGTGATTCCCCCAAATTTCAAATGCACAGGCATCAAAAAGTGAAAACAATTTTAAAAATGGTGATGGAGCAGGGGAGATGGTTAGTTGGTTAAGAGCACTCGCTACTGATCCAGAGGACCTGAGTTCAACTCCCACTCCCATACAATGCGGCTTACATTGTCTGTAATTCCCGCTCCTGGAGAATGCAACACCCTCTTCTGGTCTCCAAGGACAGGGCACTTCACTTACACACACACACACACACACACACACACACACACTATAAAAACTATATAAATCTTTAAAAGCATTCAGGTACCATTTGGTCCTTTACAGAGAAGTGTGCCCGCCTCTGAATTTGGTAAAAAAAAAAAAAATGCCTGGCAAATAGGTGTCTTAGTTTTTACATTACTGTAACACATCCCTGGGATACAGGAACTTGAAAAGTTAAAAGTTCATGCTTTGGGTGGTAGTTTTAGAGGTTCATTTCTATGACTTACTGTCCCTGCTGCTTTAGGTTTATGCAAAGTCATCCTATCACAATGGCCAAGGATGTCTGCCTACCTCACAGCCAAGTGTGAGAAAGCCTAAGAGATGGAGCTGAGGAAGTAGCATCCCCCCCAAAATCCCATAAAACAGGAATGGTTACATGGGCCTGTAATCCCAGCACTCAGGAGGAAGAAGCAGGAGGATCCAGAGTTCAAGATCATCTGTAGTTCAAGGCCATCCTGGTTTACATGAGACCCTATTCTAAAGAAAAAGAGAGTTAAAAATGAACTTGGGATCTGTAGAAACGGCTCATCGTGTAAGAGCAGCTGCTGAGCAAGTCTGAGTTCATATGTAAAAAGCCAGGTGTGGTCTCCTACAATCAGCTGGGGGTGGGGGGAACAGAAGAAGGAGGTTTGCTGGGGCTCACTGGCCGCCAGACTAGGGCTCAGCAGAAAAGTCTGTCTCAAAGGCATAAGGCAAAGAGTGAGTGAGGAGGACACCCTCCACACATAACCTCCCCCAACGTACACATCCACACATAGACACCATATCCACACACGCGCACCCAAAGGAAAAAGCACATGTACTATAGAATCACACACCGGAGAGCGATGCCGCACTTACACTCTCGTGATTATATAATTTACCAAAGTTTATCTCAGACTGTTGCATGCTAGGCTCAGGGACAGTCAACCAGTGAGAGGGGGGAAGAGAAACAGGCAGAGAAAGTTAGGTCTAGGTATGGTGGGGCACACCTGTAAACCCAGCACCCAGCCTGGAAAAAAAAAAGTCTGCCACAAATAGAACACCTTTGTTTTGTAAAGGAAAAAGTTCAGTTGAAACTATTGCATTTCAAGCGGCTTAACTAAAAGAAAAAGCAAGTTTCAATGTGTAGAACTAGAAATCAACTTTATAACTAAGGCAGAAGGAAAATGTGTACACATTATATATTAAAAATTTTTTGAAAGATCAAATGATTTCTAAAGACAAACACACCTAAAACTCACTTTTAAAAAGGAAAGTGTACCAGGTTACAGTTTACACTTAATAAATGCAAAAACTGCAAGTAAAATCACTGACAGCAGCCGCTCATTGGTGGGATAGTTGGCTCGAGGTTGCTGAAGGGTCCCTTGGGCGGGCATCAAGCTGCTCACCTGTCATCCAACACACAGGAGGCGAGGCACAGAGACACTGAGCTGGAGGCCAGCCTGGGCTACACAGCAAGTTCCCAGGGAGTTTTGGCTACAGAGCTTTACCCTGTCTCAAAAAGACACCAGTAACTAATCTTTTAATTACTTAATTAGTCAATTAATGAATTGATTAATTGGTTAGTTAATTAATTAGTTGCTTGTTAGTTGGTTAACTAATTAGTTGTTTTGTGATTAATTAGCTAATTGATTGATCATTTGTTAATTAAAAGTGGAAACTATTTGTAACGCATGTTAAAAATCAGAATGCACACATTTATGTATCCATATAGTTGTTTTATAAGAATGCATTTTATGGGGCAGGTGAGATGGCTCAGTGCATAAAGGTGTTTGCCACCAAGTCTGACATGGGTTGAATCTTAGAATCCACAGAGGGGAAGGAGAAAACTGACTTCTGAAAGTTGTTCTGTGACTTCTACATACATGCACATAAACACACACATACCCCATAAGTGTGATTTATATATATATATGTATGTATGTATGTATATATTACATATGCAAAGAATAGCTCTAGAGCTATAGGGAAGGTTCAGCAATTAAAAGCATTTGCTGTTCTTGCAAAAGACCCTAGTTCAATTCCCAGCACCCAGGACAGGTGATTCACAACCACCTATGACTCTAGTGCCAAACGATCTGGCACCTTCTACTGGCCTTAGAAAGCACTGCACACACACTAATAAAAGTGTAAAATAAAATTGTTTAAAGTGCATTTTACATATGTATCTGCAAGAGACATTCATGAAAATATTGTGATTTCTGAAAGAATGAAAAAACGCTATAATTATAATTAATTATAATTCCTACTAAAGTTTTCTTCTCAAAGAATTAGTGCATTTAATAAGATCGGTAATAATAATGCCAGTAAGGTTTCAAGCAATGGTTTTTATGCAGTGAAGTATAGAGATATAAACAAATTAACTAAAAAGAGGACCTTTTAAACAGTGTTAAATGTAGAGACAGCCTCCAACTTACAAGATGCACAATCTTCCAATACACAGTTTTTCAGTTTTCTGATGGCATGTGCGCACACCCATGCGACAAGCTGATTTTTCACTTTCAATATAGTACTCAATAAGTTCCACCAGCAATCCTATGATTTGTTGTGAAATAGGATTTGTGTTAGAAGATTACGCTGCACAACAGTCTCGTATGAGTGCTCTGAACACATTTAAGATAAGAAAGCCAGGTTGAGCTGTGATGTCCCAAAAATTAGGGGAATTAAGTGCAGATTCCAATTAAAATATCCTCAGTGGGTGGTGAGTTTATTAGGATGTTCAATGGTTGGTTTTTAACTGTCAACTTCACACAATTTAGAATCACCTGGGAAGAGAATATCAATGAGTGATTGTGCTGGATAAAATTAACCCATGGGCACATCTAAGGAGATGGTCTAAATTGTGCTAAACGGTAGTGAAGACACCCTGCCTAAAAGTGGGCAGCACCATGCCCTAGGCATAGTATTCTAGTGTGTATAAGTGTAAGAGCAAGCTGAATCCAAGCAATCATGCAAAAATCAATTGCTCCCTGCCCTTGACTGTGGATGTGACTAGTTGCTTCAGATCCCGCCTTGACTTCCTCACCATAATGAACTGTGAGCCTGGAACTATGAGCCAAATAAACCCTCCCCTAAGTTGCTTTTGGCCAGGGTACCCTATCACAGCGATAAAAATAAAACTAGCACAAGGGGTAAATGGTAAGTTGAAGAGCACCTGTCATCCTGTGGCATAGAAGCTATTCAGTTTATATGCAGAAATGAAACAATTCTAGAAGACTGTTAACCTTAGCTGTGGCATTCCATGGGCTGAAGGATTGGGGGATGTTTATAGAGGGGTTTTATGAACATTTTCTGTGTTGTTACATTTTGGCATGATAAAGCATTTGTGTGGTTTTTGTTGTTGTTAGTTTTGTTTTCGTTTGTTTTTTTGGTCTTGGGTTTAGTGTAGTGTAGTGTAGTTTAGGGGGTGTGGGAGTTGGGGAGGTGAGGCTGAAGGGATGACTCAGCAGCCAAAAGCCCTTGCTTGCTCTTGCCACAACACGTTTGTTGAGCCGCTCACAACTGCCAGTAACTTCAGTTCCAGGGATGCTAACGCCCTCTTCTGGACTCTGTGGGAACAGGCATGCATGTGGTGCACAAAAGGACAAATACACACACACACACACACACACACACATGTAATTTTTTAAAGAGGAAACACCAGATGAGAGCTGTCCCTCTCAGCTTCTTGGTCTGCCCTGAAGTGAGACATCGAGTCCACATGTCCCCACCACCATGAACTCCACCATTTCCAGCCACAATAGACTATAATCTTTCCAACTGGGAACCAAAGTAAACCCATCCTTAAGTTGTTTGTGTAAGGTGTTTGTCATGTCAATGAGAAAAGTAACCAATACACAATGTAAAGGAAAACTGATGCAATTAAAAAGTGTACATAAAAGCTCAGTAGCACTTTCTGGCTACTGAACAGTGTTGCATGCTGGGACAGTAAAATGCCCTGATGCCACTGGGGCATGGAAGGTCTACTCACAACCCTCTGAGACCAAATCCTCAGCTCACTGAGCATCATCATTCCGAAACTGTACCCTGATGCCCTGGTTTCATTGCTGTTGATGTGATAAACATAAGGAATTCAGTTTACAATTCCAGATTACAATCCACTATAACTGAGAAGTCAGAAAGACAGGAGCTTGAAGCAGATAGTTCTATCACATTCACATTCAAGACCAGAGAGAAATGAACACACCCATGCTACGTGCTTACTATTGCTCAGCTACCTTTTTTTTTTTTCAGAAAAATACAGTTTTCTTCACTAGGTAAAGGTACCACCCACAGTAGGCAAGGTCTTTCCACATCAAATATTTGTCAAGTTAGTCTCCTATAGACATGCCCATAGGTCAACCTGATAAAGACAATTCCTCAGTTAAGACTCTCTTGATGACTCACTTAAGCCAAATGATTGCAGGATGTGTCATTTTAACACATCACACCTGTGGTCATAAGTACAGTGGGTTCCTGGGTTCTGTGGGTCACAATTTATAGCAAGTCTGCCAAACATGTCAGTGGCCTGAGAATCTTAACTTGACATTCTGCGTTTGTGGAAGGATGCTAACAATTCTGACTAACATCAGAATTGGATCACAGGAGACAAGTTGGTGCCAAAACAGAATAGCAACCACTTATTTCTTTTGAGGGAGATACAATAGTTTTCAGTGAACTATTATACTATAGATAATGTACACCACTTCATGTAACAAGATGATGGAATGTACAATGTAAATAACAGGCAAGATTAATCCAGGGTAAGAGTTATTAAACAGGACAGAGAGTCATTTAGTCTGAGCAAAAAGTGCAACCAACCATGGAGATTTCTAGAATGTACCATTCTACAACAAATAACCTAACAAGAAATCAATTGGAATGTTATTAGGAATCATATGGGAACTCAGTTAAATGCCAAGTTACAAAAATATGTATGCGCCAAAATCAATACCTTTCTCTCCTATGAAAATAAGAAGGTATGAAATATAATGGAAGCCAAGATATTTTTTATTCATGATAGAAATAAAATTTGGATGGAGAGAAATTTAAAACTCTCCTAAGGTACACAAAAAGACCCCTGAATAAAAGGAAAAGAAAACAAAGGAGCACACGTTGTTGGTAATATTTTTGAACAGTAGCAGAGCTCTCTAAATTAACTTCCAAGTGATGGCAATTGAAATCCCAGTGGGATTCTGTTACAGTCCATGTTGATTGTCAATTTGATGAGACCTAGAGCCACCTGAGAGATGAACCTTGGGTGCATCTATGAGGGATCATCTTGATTAACTGAGATGGGAAGACCCACATTCAATGTGGGTGGCACCATCCCATGGCTGGGGTCCTAGACTGAACAAAACGGAGAAAAGGTGAACTGAACACCTGAAGTTTTCACTCCACTTCCTGATGGCAGGTACAATGTGACCAACTGCCTCAAGCTCCTGTGCTATGCCTTCCCCACAGTGATGGACTGTGTACGCTTGAACTATGAGCCACAATCAAACCTTCCTTCCTCAAGTTGCTTTTGTTGGGTGTTTTATAACAGCAATGGAAGAAACTAAAACTTTTTTATTAGAATCAGATCAAAAGGTTCTAGAATTCACATGCAAGACTCAATACTTATGAAGATGTAAAGTAATCAATGTAGAAGAATGAGCTTTACTTGGTATTAAATATACATTAATTCTACTTTAAAATATGGATCTCTCTATAATTGTCACAGTAACTCAGGAAAGGAAATAAAAATACTTGGGATTTATTATCTTGTTCTATATCTCCTTTTGAAATGCAATCTTCAAACAGGAAGGACACCCTCTTTTTCAATCTCTTTATTTTTTTTCTCCCTCCCATCTTTTCTCTCTCTCTTCCTCCCTCTTTCTTCCCCTCTCTCCCTCTCTGTAATTCCAGAACTCAAAAAATTTAAGGAAAAAGCATCAGGAGTTCAAGGCCATCCATCCTCTACTACAAAGCTAGTTTGAAGCCAACTATGGAGAAAATCCAATATGAGAATATATGAACATGTATCTTCTTAGACAATAATGGCCAAATGTATGTCATCATTTCAAAAAAGAAATTAAATTATATACATGCATTACTTTTATCATTGTGACAAAAAACTGGCAAAAGTAACTTAAGGAAAATGGTTGCTTTTTGGCTCACAGTTCAAGGTACAGTCAGTCAGGGCAGATGAGGCAGCTGGTCACATGGCAACCACAGTCAAGAAGCAGAGTGCAGACTCCTTCTTTTCAATTCATTTCAAGAGCCCAGCCCATGGGATGCTGCCACCCACATTCTGAGTGGGTCCTCACCACTCCATCTTTACATGGAAACATCTCTACAGATAGGCCCAGGATGTGTCTCCTAGGTGATTCCAAATCCCATCAAGTTGACAATCAAGATTTACCATCTTTGTGTATTAGTATTTTAAATATCTATTAAATCTAGAAATTCCAATTCAACATGTATCATAGGACCTGTGAAATGGCTCAGCATGAGAAAGCCATGGCCACCAAGCCTGACAACCTGAGTTCCATCCCCAGAATGGACTCTTACACATGCATGCTCGTGCAGGTGTACACACACACAAATGTAACAAAAATTTTTCACAAATGATGGTATATCTATTGACCAAATATGTGATTATAAATGCAGAATATGGTGGTTTTTAATCTTACTGAAAACTCACCATTGAAAAGTGACTGAATCATTAAAATACAGTATTCCTGGATAAGAAACACTGTGACTGAGCTGGGGAGATAGCTCAACCAATATGATGCTCACCTTGAAAGCAACAAGACCTGAATTTAATCACCAGAACTCACATAAAAATGGCAGGCATGTTGTATGCATTTGTAATCCAGAGAGGCAGAGACAGGAGGATCCCTGGGGCTCACTGGCCAGGAAGCCTAACCTAATAATGGCTTGGTTAAGTTCCAGGCCATTGAAAGACCATGTCTCAAAGGAGGTAGAATTTAAATGAACTTGATACCCAAGGTTGTCCTCTGGCTTCTACAAGTTTGTGCACATATATGAACCTCCTTACACATGATCACAAACACAAAAGTATAAATAAAATACAGATAAATGTTATGGCATAACATTAGAAAATAGCTAACTCATTTAAGTATTAAATCAAGTTTCAACTGTGAATCTGGCCAAGAACCCAGGGCTGGGGTGCCCCTTGATTCATGCATCTCTCAGCCCTCAACAGAGAAGCTTGAGTTTGCAGTGGAAGGTAGATGATGCAAGACACTGGAGAACTGGTCAAAGTATAGGGAGTAAATAGCTATTGAGTTCTCACCCATAATGAGAAATATAACTCATGTGCCCCAAGACTCAGGGACGCTCAGAGAAGGCTGTAAGGGCCGAAGATTGTCGGGGGCTGGGGCTGGCATGAAGTGGTGTCTTCTGGACGTGACATTGTCATTACACTCACGAACTCACAGCAGCTGTGGCTGCCTGCACAAGCCCTGTGCAAGATCAAACCCATCAGCATTCTAGCATGGAGGGGGAGGGGCTAATTGAGGTCCGATGGCGAAAGCTGCTATGGTTCTTTTCAGATTTATGGCCCTGGTAAGTTGATCATGATTTTGGGAGTGGCGTGTGAGGATCAAGGAGCTAAGGAAAATATGACCAAAATGCATATATATATATATATATATATATGTATATATATATATCAGCAAATAACTTTTTCAATCTCAAGACATAAATAAAATTTCAAAATAGCCTGTCCAATATAATACCTTTTATTCAAAGTCATACACAGCTAAATTTTGTGCATATGGCCTAGAAATCTCTTTCTTAGGAAAATAGTTAATAAACAAGGCATTCAAATGTTCACAAAATATATGTCCTAGAGTATTTTCAGCAGTGCTATTGAGACTAGCTCCAAACTGGAAACTTACCAGATGCCTATCAACAATAGCCTGGATAAATAAATTATGATAGGAACTGAGAACATCAAAAGTGAAGAGCCTGTAAGCATGGGTGGTGAGGTAGGGGAGGGAATCTTTACAAACTGAATGAAAGAAGAGTGATGAGGCCAAACTCATTTGGGGGCTTATACTTAACAAAGTTAAAGACAGACCAAAATAGCCTCTGTCACTAGAAGGCACTATAGTTCTGTAGCTTCAGTTGGTGGGGAATGGCTGTCTTCATTAGGGTTTTATTGCTGCAAAGAGACACCATGACCATGGGAACTCTCACAAAGAAAATCATTTAATTGGGCCTGGCTTACAGTTTCAGAGGTTAAGTCCATTATCCTCATGGCAGGAAGTATGACGGCATCCAAGCAGACATGGTGTTGGAGAAGGAGCTGAAAGTTCTACATCTGGATCCTCAGTAAACAGAAGCGAATTCCATACTAGGCCTGGCTTGAGCATCTGAAACCTCAAAGCCGGTCCCAACAGTGACATACTTCCTCCAACAAGGCCACACCTACTCCAACAAGGCCACACCTACTCCAACAAGGCCACACCCACTCCAACAAGGCCACACCCACTCCAACAAGGCCACACCTACTCCAACAAGGCCACACCTCCTACTAGAGCCACTCGCTAAGGGCCAGGCATTCACACACAAGTCTATGGAGGCCATTCCTATTCAAACCACCACAGGGACCACAAGCTCTAAGTGTTCCTGGGCTACAGAGCGAGTTCAAAACTAGCCTTGCAACTTAATCATACCGTCTCTCAAATGTAAAAGGAGATCAGAGGTGAAGTGCCCACCAAGAAGCAGACAGTGAGGAGCTGGGGCACAGCTCAGTGGTAGAGCTCCTACCTAGAACCCCCAGTGAGGGGCTGAGTGGGGGTGGTTCAGTGGTAGTGTGCTCCTAACAGTGCACTCCCTGTGGACCTAAGGGGCCATTTTCATTCAAACCATCACAGTGACTGTGTTTGAAACAATACAACAATACAAACAAACAATACAAAAGGGATGGTGGTTCAGGGGATACAGTACTTAGCAAGCACCCAGATAAAAAGAAGTCACAGCATATATGTGCTTGTAAATCCCAACCCTGGGGAAGTAGAGTCAAGAAGATCCCTGGAACTCACTGGACAGCCACCATAGATTACTTGGCAAGTTCTAGACCACGGGGAGACACTCTCAACAGCTATCCGATCCTGGAGACGCTTTCTGTAGTTAATTGGTGCTGTTAGTATGAATCGTTGATTTATGAAAAGCTGCAGAATTATACTTTGTACCCTTTCTCTTAGGATGTATTCTTATTGATGTGTATGTGCCTGTGTCTATGTGACATGTGTGCAGGTACCTGCAGAGACCAGGTGCAGGCATCAGATCCTCTGGAACGGGGAGCCTCGGACAGTTATGAGACACCCACCATGGGCACTGGGCACCAAACCACTGTGGCATTTCTCCAGACTAGCTTGCACACCTCTCTATGAACCCCTTGTATGTGAAGCATATATGAGCACAGAAAGACAACAGAAAGGATGCCAACATTCTGTTCATCTACATCATTTAAATTGTTTCAACTGTGTGTATAGGAAGTTCACACAGATAAAGGTGGAGACAGGAAACTCATCCATCCAGCCTCACCTAATCAGTGAGCCCAGGCCAAGGAGAGATCCTGTCTGAGAAAAACAAGTTGGCTGCCAATACTCAGTCACCATTTGAGATTACTCTTCTATTGCTGTGAAGACACATCATGATCAAGGCAATTCATAAGAGGAAGCATTGAATTAACTCATAAGACAAAGCTTCAGTTTTCAGAGGTTTGGTGCATTTTCATCATGGTGAAAAGCATGTCAGCAATCATGGCGCTGGAGTAGTAGCTGAAGTAGTTGAGAGCTACATTCTGATCCATAGGCAGAGAGAGAGAGAGTGGGTCTGGCATGGACCTTTGAAACCTCAAAACCCACCTCAGTGGCACACCTCCTCCAAGAAGGCCACACCTCCTAATCCTTCTGATCCTTTCAAATAGTGCTGCTCCCTGGTACTAAGCATTTAAATATATGAGCTTATAGGGGCCATTCTTATTCAAAGAGCCCATCATTCTTATACTTCATCAGAGAAGCCTCTTACTGAAGCCAAAAGATGAGGAGGTGTGCAGCAAAAAAATGTCTTCTGGGAGCAACCTAGCCATTATGCTCATGAACTCATTGCAGCTATGGCTATCTGCACAATTATTTATTTATTTGTATGGTGACACACAGATGCCACATATATGAAGACAGAAGTGAGCTGACTGGAGTATGCTTTTGCCTTCTACCATGTGGGGTCCAGGAATGGAACTCAGGCAGACAAGCTTGATGAGAAACACCCTTACCTCCTGAGCCATCTTGACAACCCCTAAATGTTTTTTTTTTCCTCAAATATATGAACCACAGATAACAATAGGTTTCGTTATAACATGTCTATACTGTGTTTTGATCATATTCACCCTGTTACCCTCTCTTGCCCCTTTCCCACTGTGCTGATCTCCCTCTTCCCAGCTGGACCCCCAGCATTTCTACTTTCATGTCTTTGTGGAGGATTTCTTTTGGCTCATGCTTTTAGACGGTTAGTCCTTTTAGGTCTGTGATGAGGTGGCAGGGACAGTGGTAGAGGCTGCTTACCATGGCTTACAGGAATGGAGGGAGACAGGGGAAGAAAAGAGAAGGGAACCATCAACATTTCATCAAGGATGGGAAAGGAGCTCATTAGACCCTACTCCTCTCCCAAGGGATTACTGCGCTTGATGGTTGTTGCGGAGGGAGTGTCATGTTCCTTGGTGCCATTGATAAATAGACACACACAGACACACTCAAGCAAGAAACTCTAACCTCAATGGACCACCCAGAAAGAAAATGTGAAAGCAGGAGGTGGACTGTGTAGAGAGGATTCTAATGGGAGAGAGAGGAGGAGGATAGAGGAGAACAGGGGGGGTGGGGGAATAACTAAATGTTGTTACATAAATGCATAAAACTGTCCAACAATAGCAACAACAAAAAGTCAAGTAGGACTGCACCTGAGGAACAACACCTGGAGATGGCCTTGGAGGCCAAAACATTTGCACAGAAGTTCACACATACACATACTTAAAAATAAAACAAATTTCTGGCTGGAGAGATGGTTCTACAGTCAGGAGCACAAGCTCCCAGCACCTACATCAGGTAGCTAACAACCACTGTAACATCAATTCCAGGGACCCAGTGTCCTCTTCTTCATGGGCACTGCATGCATGTACACATACCACATACATACACACACATAAAATAAAACGAATGAATGTATCTTAAAAATAAAATGAAACTGGCCAGGCAGGTTGGCACACACCTTCAATCCCAGTGCTTGGGAGGTAGAGGCAGGCGGATCTCTATGAGTTTGAGGCCAGCCTGATCTACAAAGCAACTCCAGGACAGTCAAGGCTCTGTTACACAGAGAAACCCTGTCTTGAAAAACAAAACAAAAATAAATGAAATAAAATGAAACAGATCTCTTTAAAAAGTTAGAAAATAAACAAAAGTGAGGAAGTGGGAAAATTAACTAATAAGTGCTGGGAAGCCCATCAGATCACAGGGAGCTGGTCAGAAAGCTCCAGGGAGACTTCTCTCCCAGAAGACTGTGAGTGAACTCAAGTTTATATAACAAAAAGTGAAAAACTGCACTCTACCCACAGGCTAAAGTGCTGGGCAATGCCTGCTGATTCTGTGATTTCAGAAACTGATTCCAAAACCCACTTTAAGAAATGAATTTATTAGAGGATCATTGAAATACAACAAACTGCATGTTCTAGACTTCTTCAAACTATATACATACATACACACATCACACGCATACACACTACACACATACATATATACATATGTACACACACAGACACACATGCACGCACACACACAATGGATGACTTTGAACTTCTGATTCTCCGGCCTTTACCTCCCAAGTACTGGGACTATAGATGGAACCAGGGCTTCCTTCATGCTGGTAAGAACTCTGCCAAGTGAACCCCAGCTCCTAATTTGCTAAGCTTCTATCTATCTATCTATCTATCTATCTATCTATCTATCTATCTATATCACATCATGCCAGATAGTAAATGTAACTATATCCCACTGCTATTCCTTCCTTCCTTTCATCCCCCTGTCTCCCCTCACCTGCAGGGATTGGTATGATTAGAATTTGGGGGACTAGACTCTTAGTATGCCTGTGCCCGGCCCCCCAGTGCTGCTGATCTAACACTAAGCTACAACCCTAGCCCGTTATTTGGCTTCTTTGGGGAGAAGAAGGAACAAGTCACATATCCCAATCTAGCCTCCTGGCTATTGAAGCAAAAATGACCTTGAACTTACGATCCTCCTGCCTCCACCTTCTCAGCGCTGGGATTGCAGGAGTGCTAGCTCCCCGGCAAGCACTCTGCTGACTGAGCCATGTCTGCAGCTCTAGCTTCTCTATCTCTGCAATTGCGGAGATATAGAGGGAGGCGCTGTCCTGGAAAGTTCTGGAAACTTCAGGAGGTAAGTCTAGCTGAAAAGGGCTACTGGGGTCGTCCTTCCTGGATCTAGTATTCTGTGTGTGTGTGTGTGCGCGCTTGTGTGTGTGTGTGTGTCTCTCGCTCTTTTCTCTCTCCCCCTCTTCTTTTCCTCCCCTCCCTAAAAGGACTAACCATCTAAAAGCATGAGCCAAAGGAAATCCTCCACAAAGACATGAAAGTAGAAATGCTGGGGGTCCAGCTGGGAAGAGGGAGATCAGCACAGTGGGAAAGGGACAAGAGAGGGTAACAGGGTGAATATGATCAAAACACAGTATAGACATGTTATAACAAAACCTATTGTTATCTATGAGTCATATATTTGAGGATAAAAAAACAATTAGGGGTTATCAAGATGGCTCAGGAGGTAAGGGTGTTTCTCATCAAGCTTGTCTGCCTGAGTTCCATTCCTGGACCCTACATGGTAGAAGGCAAAAGCATACTCCAGTCAGCTCACTTCTGTCTTCATATATGTGGCATCTGTGTGTTACCATACAAATAAATAAATAATTGAACACAAATACAGAAATAAATGTTTAAAAGTTGTTTTTTTAAATAATTGAACACAAATACAGAAATAAATGTTTAAAAGCTTTTTTTTTTTAAATTTCTACCTTAAGTTGCTTTCCTCGGGCACTGTGTTACTGTGAGGAGAAACTAAGAGAGCTGTTGGCTCTTCGGTGTTTATGTTAATGGCTTAAATTTAATTATTCAAATAAAGTTGCAATTAATAGTCATCTTAGAGTCTCTGTACGAACAAACGCACAGTCAGTTACTTAGTTAAATATCTAGAAATGGAAGGCATGAGGAAAAAAACAGATGCATGTTTGACTGTGAAAATTTGCCAAATTGTTACATAAAGCCACTGTAGCATTCCACAGCCTGCCTGCCAGAGGAGCTGGTGCTGCCCATATCCAGAGCTGGCCTTTCCTTATCCATTAAACCTCTCTGGAGACACCCTCAAAGACACATCCAGACGTGTGTCTCCTAGGCGGTTCTAAATCCAGTCAAGTAGACAATGAAAGTTAATATTTTAATTTTGTTGTTAAATTTACACTTTAACACAGTTCCAGTAGCTCCACACTGCCTGAAACACTTGCTATTTGCTATTCCCTCTTTAAAAAAAAGTTATGGGTATGAGTGTTTTGCCTGTGTGTATGTCTATACACCATGAGTGTGCCTGGTACCCAGAGAAGCCAGAAGAGGGGGTCCAATTCCTTGGGATTGGATTCCCAGATGTTTGTGAGCCATGGTGGATGTAGGAGCATGAAGAGGCTGCTGGTTCACATCCCAAAAAAAGGTATCCCAGAACTCAGCACTTAAGTGCGGGCTTGCTTATAATTTCAGAGGTGTACTCCATCACCTTCATGGAGGGGAAGCATGGAGCTTGAAGCATAGGTACTAGAACAGTTGCTGAGAACTACATTCTGGTCCATAGACAGAGAGAGACTCTGGGATTGGCATAGGCTTTTGAAACCTCCAAGTCCACTCCCATTGACACTTCCTCCAACAAGGCCACGCCTCTTAATCCATCCAAACAGTTCCATTCCCTGACGACTAAGCATTCAAACAGCTATAGAAGCCATTCTTATTCAAGTCTCCACATCCTTTCTATTCAGTTTGGTATTCTAGCTCCTGAGTTGGTGTTACCCACATTTAGGAGACACTCTCACAGAAGGGGTCATCCCAAGGTGAGTCTCCTAGGCGGTTCTAAATCCAGTCAAGCTGACAATGGAAGTTAACCATCACAAGCACCGTTCTGAGAGACAAACACCATTAGGATGGGATAGTTCACACTGAAGCAAAGAAAAACTCGTTCTAAACTTTGTTCCTGGGCCTGAGGAGACATCTTGGTTGTTAAGAGCACTTGCTGTTCTCACAGAGGACCCAAGTTCAGTTCTCAGCACCTATATAGGGCAACTCACAGTCATCTGTAACTCCAACTCCAGGGAATCCTGTACTCTCCCCTGCCCTCTGTGGACACCTGTACTCATACACACATACCCACTGACACAAATACACAAATAAAAATCTTTTCAAAATTAAAAACAACAACAACACGTGCTCCTACCCATGACATCAGTGGAGAGAAGACAAACAATGCTTCTGTCACAGCTTCCTTCTGTATCTGTAATGTCACTTATGAGGGGGTAGGTGTAAAACAGCTAGGTGCATGCACAGCAACTGGTCCTGCTCTTCTATTGTTTACAGATTAATTTCAATTCCTAATGCACAATTACAACCTGAGTATGACCAGAAAATGATGCAAAAAGTCTTTCACCATTATGATCAGGGAAGCTTTGCCAACTTGACAATCTGAGTCTGAACCTCAGGACCTACCATGGCACACATCTGAAATCACAGAGAGATGAAACAAAGAGATGAAGCATCATCCCAATGCTCTAGGGTCAGCTACCCTGATGTAAGCAGTGCAGCAGCAGACACAAGACAGACACTGCCTCCATTGAGGTTGAAGGAGAAAAACATGTAGGAAGTCATGTAGCCTGTAAGCTCAGCTTCTACCCCATCTATTAATCCATTTGAAAATGTATTTTATGCAAAAATCTATACAAAGGTTAGTAGCACATTTAGTCTTTTTTCATTTTTATCATATTTATTTGCTTATATGTGAGTATATGTGTGGGATGTATGTATATGTATATATATACATATATGTATATATATGTATATGTATGTATGTATGGTGTACACTTGGAGGTAGAGTTACTTCTCACACCATGTGGGTCTGGGGTATTGTACTCAGGTCGTCAAGCTTAGCAACAAACACCTTCACCCACTGAGCTAGTGCAGTAGCTCTAAAAAATGGGAAAATCTCCAAAAAATAGAAAGCAAGCAAGGTGTCCTTTCCATGAGCAGATAATAAGCAAAACAGGCTGCAGGTATGAATTGGAATATGATCCAATGGCAAAAAGAAATAAGGGTAAGTATAAAGGATGGGTGAGATCTGAGAGGGGTTGGGGAAGGGAGTGATCAAAGGATGCTGTGTAGACTTCGTGAAGAGTAGGAACGGAGAAATGGAGAATCAAAAAGTCATGACATGGTGCTGACGAGATGGCTCAGTAAATCATGTTTGCTTCACAAGCAGAAGGACCCAAGTCCAAACCCCCAGAACATGAAAGGCCTGAGGCAGGAGGCTGGCTAAAGATTACAGCCTAGCGCCATAGCTGTAAGAAACCATGCCTCAGTGGAGTAGATAGAAAGTGAGTGCATATGTGCACATGTACTCCCACACACATGTGTACATACTACACTCACACATGAAAACACTAAACTTACATACACAGAGAGGACACAACAGGCATTTGTGGATTACAAATGTATGTGTACTCAAGTGAAAGAAAGTAGTCTAAGGATGGAGAGATGGTTCAGCTGTTAAGAGCACTTCCTGTTCTTCCTGATGACCTGAGTTAGTTCCCAGCACCCGTGTTGGGTGTCTCACAACCACTTGCAACTCTAGCTCCGGGGATCCAACACCCCCTGCTGGCCTCCATGTGCACTGCACCCACATGAGCAAACACATGATTAAAATAAAACAAATCTTTATGGGACCAGTCTGAAAAGACTACATATTATAAGTGATACTGTGGAAAAGACAAAACAATAGAGAGGTAAGACCTAGGGACAAAAAGAAAGTGTGGCTAGGTGAAGCATGGATACTTTTTCAGGATAGGGAAAGTATACTGTGTACTACTGTAACTATGGCGTCATAACAAAATGTATTTCTGAAAACTCACCAAACTGCACTCAGCAACTTTACCTGAAAGCATGCAAATTTAAAAAGTAATTTAAGGCTAGGGGTATGGTGATACAAGTCTGTAATTCCAGCACTCAGGAGTAGACGCAGGAAGATCGTTAGTTCAATTTCATGCTCAGCTACCTAGGCTGGGTCCAGCCTGGGCTACATAAGACAATGAAACTAACAAAGAATAGAGCACGTAAGAGCTCCAATGACTCCTAGAATGGGATGCCAAGTGGAACAAGCTGATTTGTACTGCAGACATATAAAATGACCGCACTGAGGAGGGCAGGAAGAAAGGGGAATTTAAATGGCTTTGGAAACAGACCTGCTGTGGAAAGCTAAATGCTCTAGACTCCGGTCTAAGCGTGGCAGTTGATGAAGTTGCTTCCTGTGGGCTGCTGACGTCATGGTTCTCGTGATATTGTGAATATACTCAGCCTCGTTAAGTAAATGGATTGTAGATGCTGAGAGCCAAATTGCTCTGCGTTGCAGTAGAGGTTATAGTCTAGCAAAAGAGAAGATTCTAGAACAACCCATGTACTGGTAGGTTAGGAAACAGCATAGATCAATGTTTAGGTCAGGATGGTTACATGTAGAAATATGTGTGGCCTGTATATACGTGGGGGTGGATATGCATGCATGTTTCTCGGCCCCAACAGCTAAGAGGGCCTAGAAGTTACAATCGTTTCATAGCAACATGCACCCCTAGCACTCAGATCTTGGCTTCTGATAACTTTCTCTAATCAAAGAAACCAGGACAAGGGTTTGGACTGTGAAGCATGGGGACCTGAGTTTGATCACTGCAGCTCACTCGCACACACACACACACATGCAAGGGGCAAGGCTGTAATCCTAAAATCCTCATTACAGGAAGATTGAGAGAAGAGCACCCCTGATTTGGCAGCCAGCTAGCTCGCCTACCTGGTGAGTTCCAAGACAGGGAGAGACCCTGTTTCAGTGACTACACCTCAGGCTGACCTCTGACATCACAGGCACTTGAATATGCACACACCACACACAGAAGAGGGCACACCACACACAAGGGAGGGCACACCACACACACACGAGAGCACACACAAGAACATCTACACAAGGAAAGAAAACAAAGCAGGTCAGGAATGAGCAAGAAGAGGCTGAGATATCTTGTGGTACCTCAGAAATTACACATTGCTGGAGTCATTCCCCTCACACTGATAAAAACAATCCAATCCAAAGGCAGAGTCGTTCCCACAGAGCTACAATGTAGTGTTTCTGTTGCCTGCAGATCTTGGCTGTTAAATCTAGTGTATCTTTAAGAAGTCAAATCTTACCCTAAGAAATCTCTTGATGTGGGCTCAGCTCGAAGGAACTCACAACAGCTGTGGTTGCCTTTGTTAGACCCACACAGACTACACCCATCAGCTCTGCAGCTTAGGCAGGAGAGGGTTCACAAAACCTACCCCTGGCTGAGGAGCTTTGTCAGTTGCAAGATGCCCAGATGGGGTGGGGCCATGTTCTCCTAGGAAGTGGACCCCATTAAGATGTCAATCCATGCTCTGTGGAGGATGACCTCACACCCATAAACGTTAAGGACAGCACTGAATAGACTCAGTGGCTATGAAAAGAGGTTGAAAAGAAGGTGTGTGGCAGGGTTACCTGGGGGACATGAAGGGGACGTAGAGAGTGAAATGATCAAAATATGACCAATACATACATGAAATTATCAAAGAACAGATCAAAACTTTCTTTTTAGTTTTGAGACAGGGTTTCTCTGTGGAGCCTTGGCTGTCCTGGACTCACTTTGTAGACCAGGCTGGCCTTGAACTCACAGAGATCCACCTGCCTCTGCCTTCCTGAATGCCGGGATTACAGATGCACTACTGAGCCCAGCTCAAAAACAGTTTTAGTGTGTTGGAGTTGGAGAGCTGGCTCAGCTGCTAGGAGAACTTGTGTCTCTCACTGAGGACCTGAGTTCCGTTCCCAGCTCCCATATCACACAGTTCACAACCCACCTGTAACGCCAGCTCCAGTATTCTCTGGCCTCTGTGGGCACCTGTCCTCAGCTGGGCATAACCACAAATACACATGATTTAAAAATAAAAATAAAAGATAAAAAGTGAACCAGGGCTAACCCTGATGAGCCTGGGTCAGAGAACTCGGGGTGTTCCTCAGCTAAGATCAGCTGTCACGAGTTCTGTGGAGCTGAGGCCTTTCGGTTCTGATGTTCACAGAGGACCGCGCTCTTAACCCTGAGTTGTTGCTCTCATTTCCTTCCTCCGAGATCAGCTCCATTAATGAACAAATTCAAGTGCTTCCTCTCTCTCGTGCCTAGCGTCTCCACTTCTGGGTCCCCTGTCCTCAAAAGCTCTGCCCTTTGATGAACCAGCACAACTGCTCTGGAGAGCAATTTGGCAAAAGTTAGCAAAAGAAAAGAAAAAAGAAGAAGAAGGTGGAGGGGCATGTTAATACTGGTATGTGTGCACGTTCACGTGTGTAGATAGATGCACACATATGTGGGGGGAGCATACCCATGTACATGCATGCAGGGGACAGACAGATGGCATTCCACAGCTGCCGTCCACCTTGTTCGATCCTTTCAAGTTACATTTATTTATTATTTACTGTGTGAGTTTGTTATGGCTCCCATGTGGCGGCCAGATGACAACTTGTGCAGGTCAGTTCTCTTCTACCATGTGGGTCCCAGGGACTGATCTCAGGCCCCCAGGCATGGCAGGAAGTGACTTGACCCACCGAGCCATCTTACCTTGTAATTACCATTTTTATTATTGTGGTGGTTGCTGTTATTGTCTCTCACTGGAGTCTGACCAATGAGTCCAGGGATCCGTTCACCTGAATCCATAGCTCTAGCGTTGGGATTACAAGCACGAGCCATCACACTGTGTTTTAAGCGGGTTCTGGAGACAGAACTCGGGACCTCGGGCTTGCAGGGCAGGCACTTTACTGAGTAACTCCACAGCCCCAAGTGCACACCTTTTTGACCCAAATATTTTGCTTACAGAAAATTTTTCTTTAGTCTACATGCACAAGCCCGTAAGGATAGCTTTACAGAGATGGTCTTTGCGCTACTGCTTGTAGACAGAGTGAGAGCGTGAAAGGACAAGAGAAAATGCGGGCGCTGTCAGCAGGCACCAGTGGGAGGGGCCTGATTAATAACCCACTACACAGTAGACAAGACTGTGTCAGGGGCAGGGAGATGGCCCAGCATGCATACTCAAGGACCAGAGTTCAGACCCCAGAACCCACATAAATTCTGGGTGGGTGTGGCAACCTGCCAGTAACTCTAACCTTAGAAGATGATGAAAGGGGATCCCCAGAGCCAGCTAGCTAGCAAAGCAGATATATTAGTGATCGTTGGCTTAGATTAAGGGACCCTGCCTCAAAGAATAAGGTGGAAAAGCAATGGGGGGCAGTTCCAGACATCAGCCTTGGGCTTCCATGAACATATGCGCTCATGTGCACACACGTTCCCATACATGCAAACATGCACACACACATAGGTATATGTCTCTAGATGAGATCTCAGACACACCTTAATCTTAGATTTACCCTAATACATAAACTCTGTCCTGAGTCCTTATGAGCTTATAAACTGACAGGGAAACATGTATTCATCTCTTTCTCTCCAACATGCACAATAGATCCAGATGTGCTGGTAAAGGGTACGTGGGTGAATAAGAATGTGTGCGCCTTTGCCAGAAAACATCAGTTATGTCTGTTTGCTTGTTTGTTGGAGATAGGGTCCGAGGTGGTTCGTTTTCATTGTCAACTTGATACAACCTGAGATCACCCGGCAGGAGAGAACTAAAGGAGGCTTGTCCAGGTGAGGTTGGCCCATGGGCTCACCTGTGAGAGACTTTCTCAGCTGGGTTCATTGACATGAGAAGATCCACCATGAATGTGGGCAGCAGCATTCCCTACTTATGAGCCCAGAACCATATTTTAAAAAGTAGGGAACACTAGCTGATCAGTAAGCAATCGCTGCTGGCCATGAGGTAATGCCTAGAGCTGGCTGCTTAGCCTCTGCTTCTCTAACTTCCTCCACGATGGTGGGCTGTAACCCAGAACTGTGCGCTAAGTCCCAATGTCATATCACAGCAACATAAGTGAAAGGAGGACAGGCCGTCACTTGATAGCCCAGGCCAGCCTTGAAATCATGACACATCTACCTTCGCCTCCTGGTGCTTGGATTGCAGGTATGTGATCCAGCATGCTAAGATGAACCTGTAAGTTGTTAGCTGTTTTTTAGAGTGTGTGTGTGTGTACGTATACAGACATTGTATGCATGAGTGCAAATGTGTGCGGATGCATGTGAAGGCCAGAGTTTGGTATCAAGTATCTTCCTTAACTGCTATCTACATTTTTTTTTTGAGACAGGGTCTTTCCCTGGCTGTCCTGAAATTCACTGTAGACCAGGCTAGCCTCATATTCAGAGAGCTGCCTGCTTCTGCCTCCCTGGTAGTGGGATTAAAGCTATATGCCACCAGGCATGGCATATCTACCTTACTTTTTAAGATAGGTTCTCTCATTGACTCTGAACCTCCCCAGTTTGGCTGGGCTAGCCCCATGGATCCTACTGTTTCAGACTCTCCAGAGCTGGTTTGCAGACAAACACTATTCTGACCAGCTTTCTGTGAGTTCTGAGAATCTGAGCTCCAGTCTCTGTGCTTATTGAAGGGAGGTGGAAAAGCAGGATTGTTGTCACAATGTGTTGTCTCGACTGTTCTGTCTTGCTAATATATATGTTTGTCTCCTAGCACCGTCATCTAAACGTTGAACTTTATCACAGATACTCACTGTGTGTTGTCATGCATTCATGTCTGATGCTGTGATGTTCTGCAGCCTGAGTGTGCTCAGACAGACAACACTGGAATAAACTCCCCAAAACAATGAGCCAACACTTATTATAATGAGTACTTAGTCACAGTTACACAAAACTAACTAGCAAACCGTTACTGCTGCCCCGTAGGGTGCCCCAGGAGGGCCTCCTCCTTATTAAACACACACACTCATCACTCCAACCACAGTGTCCTTGTGTCCACTTTAAGTGCTAGCATTCCCTGTAAAGCTTTAGAAACCTCTCACCTAGAATATCGGTGTTCTAGGGGCTGGGCGCATAGCTCACACAGTAAAGTGCTTGCCTAGCATGCCAAGCCCCGTGGGTTCCACAGCTGGTCCTCCACAAGTCAGCCTAAGCCTAAGCTACCCATGATTTATGCAGTGCCTACTTGTAAGCCCAGCACTTGGGAGGTAGCAGTAAAAAGATCAGAAGTTCAAGGTCATTCTTGGCCACATAACACACAGCAAATTTGACACCAACAAAGAATACGTGAGACCTGTCTTAGATAGATAGATAGATAGATAGATAGATAGATAGATAGATAGATAGATAGATGATAGACAGATAGTCAGACAGACAGATAAATGATAGATGATAGACAGATAGACAGACAGATAGACAAATAGGTAGATAGACAGATGATAGACAGAGAGATAGACAAATAGGTAGATAGGCAGATAATAGACAGATGGAGATAGTAGACAGATAGATGATAGACAGACAGATAGATAAGGGATAAGAAAGATAGTGGGGTCAGTAAGGTAGTTGTTGCCTTGTAAGGAAGAGGAGCAGGGTTGGATCCCCAGCACCCACATAAAAGGGCAGGTTTGGTGGCACGAGCTTGTAATCCCAGTACTAGGGTGGTAGAGACAAGTAGATTTCTGGAGCTCACTGGCCAGCCAGCCTACTGTGCCAGCAAGCTGCAGACAAGTGAGAGATTCTGTCTAAAATAAAGAGAGGACAGCTTGACATTGTCCTCTGACTTTAACACACACACACGAACACCAATGTCCAGACCCAGTCCTTTCATTACAATCCCAGGATGAGCCAGAGAAGCCCACTGCCTCAGTGTCTTGTATTACATATCCTCCCCTAAAATCAGCTCCCTCAGAGATGCTCCATGTTGCAGCATCCTTGTTGGGTCGGATGAGTTCAGCACTCCTGAGCCAAGCACCGGGGAGAGAGCAGCACCAGTATAGGGATCATGGAAGTACCTGGGACCCATCGGGGAGGAGGAGACACAAAGAGGAGAGGTGAGGGTGGGCCTCCGAGGGGTGACTTTGAGTTGTTGACGCCAACGTAGCCTAGCAATCCGGCAAGGGCAAGAAGTTGAGTTCTCTCAACCTTTTGCCATGTAAGACCATAAGGTCATGGGGCAGTCTGTGGGAACTCTTTATCAAAGCTCTTCAGAACAGGGGTGGGAGGGAGAAATGGAGAGAGAAAAAAAAGTGCCCTTTGAATTTCCATTGCTTTGAGAGTCCGCAATTTAATGACTCATACATTCTAGATCCCTGCTTTGTCTACACATTTTCATTTCAAAATACTAAAAACACTTTGTTTGGAAGATTGGTTATTTTTAGCTTATATATCAATAGTGCACATCCACTCCTCCCCCGGAGAGAAGAGCTTCCTTCAGATTGGCCCACAGAACCACCCCCCGTGTGGAGTTGTTTACTTAGCTGTGTTTTGTCAAAGCTCTGTGGGCATCTCTCTGATCCACTTTCTAAGGTGGTCAACTGCACTACTGACCACTGAGGAGTCACTCAAGACCACTCTGACCGTTTGCTTTATCAACTTGACACAATGTACCATCACCCAGGAAGGGAGTCTCAGTGAGGGACTTTCTAGATCAAGTTGGCCTGTGGGCATGATTGTGGGGATCCTCTCAAGTAAAAGCTGTGGGAGAAGTCAGCCTACTGTGGGCAGCTGGATTCCCCAGCAGAGGTCCTGAACTGCATAAGAGTGTATGCATTCAGTCCTCTCTGCTCTTGACTGTGGATGTAACGTGACTATTTAAAGTTCTTTGGCATCTCCACAATGATGAACTCTAAACCTGGGACTGTGAGCTGAAATAAACCTTAAATTGCTTTTGGTCAGGGTGTTTTATCACATCAACACAAATGGAAGTAAAATGGCATCCAAAAACTCCCCCCCCCCGATCCCATGGCAAGGATAGAAATAGAAAAACATTTTTTTTCACCTTCCAAATCTAAAAGCCAGTGGCCTTACAAGTCAGGACAGCTAGCTCTCTAAGGGATCACCCTTGCAAATGTTTGCACCTTAAGTCTCAATATAAAAACTTAATATTGGCCTTGGAGGTACACAGTTCCAATTCCAGAACTCAGGAGAGAATGCAGCAGGAGAACCATGAGTTTTATATCAGACTGGAATGCAAAGGAAAACGTAATAAATAAAGGAGAGAGGGCGGAGAGCAAAGAACTTACCATATTTAAGCTGGAAAAACACACATTATCTATGGGCTGTACCATTCCAACGATAGAAGTCCCAGACTGAATAAAAAGAAAAAGTGAAGCTGCTACTCTTCATATCTCTTCCCTTCCTAACTGTGAGTGCAATGCAACCATTCGCCTCAAACTCCTGCCAACATGCCCATGGTGGGCCATGACTCCTCAAATCATTCCTCCATGAAGTTGCTCTTTGTTGAGTATTTATCACATGGCAGAAGTAACTAAACACCAAGCCAAACTTCTCCAGCAACCATTCTCAGCCCACACCATGCAGACTTCCAGCTTCAAGTGCAGCGTCCTCAGGAGGCCTCACCCTGCATGCCAAGAGGCTGTGGACCAAGGGTTTCTTCAGCTCCTGTCCTTGATTTCTCAAACACTGAGTTATCTTGAAGAAGGTTCTGGAATCTAGATAGAGCCCTGCAATCTCCTGTGCCCTCTAGGCCCTTATTTCCACAGCTCTCAGGAAACATTACTAAAAATCAAGAACTGCATCACCAAAAATATTTCCACCCCCCAATAAGCTTAAGTTCATTCCCTCTACCATAAACACTTCCCACCACTAATATGAGCTAGCATGGAGAGAGCAAGAGATTCCTTTACCAAGACACTTAGAGACATAGTCTCAGAGCGAGGCCAAATTAAAGAACTCCACGGCGCTCCAATCTTTGAGGCCAGTATCACACAGATCTAAAATTCCCTTCTACACAAAACCGCTCTTGAGTTTTCACAGTCATGCATGGAAAGACTCCAGGGCAAAGAAAAAGAGTAAGATCAAAACTCAGGGAGTCCTGTGGCTTGGTAACATATAGACAGCACAGCCTGAACTGACCTCTTCTATAAACAGGTGGGAAAAGGAAGAACAGAAAAAAGGGAGAAGGACAGAGAAGGAAGAGGAGAAGAGGAAGAGAAGGGAGACTTATTTTTAAAGGAGGTGGAGAAAGAGGAAGAGGAGGAGGGGTGGAGGAGAAGGAAAGAGAAAAAGAAGGAGGAGGAGGAAGAAAGGGGCAGATGAAGGTGGGGAGGAGAAGACCATAACTGGCCTCAGAGAGACTTGGGTAGGAATTCTGGGTTTTCCTTTGTGTGACCTCAAGCCAGTCTTTCAGTATTTTTAAGCACTTTTCTCCTATAAAAATCTACTTACACTGTGAGGCCTGGTGATGCAGACCTAGTATTCCAGCTACTTGGGAAGAGTGAAACAGGAGGATTTCCAGTTTGAGGGCTATTTGGGCTACTGAGTGGGTTTAAGGCAAGCCTAAGAAATTTAGTGAAACCATTTCTTAAAGTAAGAAAAAAGAAGGCTTGGAATATAGTTCAGAGGTAGAGCACATGCCTAGAATCCCCCAGTAAGGGGCTGGGGTGTGGCTCAGTGGTAGAGCACCTGCCTAGAATCTCCCAGTTCAGTGGCAGAGCACCTGCCCCAAACCCCTACTAAGGACCTGTATAGCATTGGTCTAATACATACAAGGTCCTAGGTTCAATCTCTAGTACTCTGCATGTGCTCACATGCACGAACACATACACACAAACACTCAGGATTCAAAAGGTCCTCATGAGAATATTTTAAGAATTAATTAGAACGACCTATGTAAAGGTTCTGTTTCCATGCTGTCTCTTCCTCTGCGTTCTGAAAGTTGCATCTGTTTCATAACAACCCACACCCTCCCAAATGCTTTATTGATAGTGAGTTTTCAGCCACACCCTCTTGCCTTGAGCGTGGATCTGAAAGAGAGACCATGGAAACCCACCACCTCCAGAATCCATGTAAATTCTGCTTCCTGCTGGATAGAGCATCCTTTGGGAAGCCTCCCCACCCCTTGGTGGGCTTTTCATAGACTCTCCTCTCTCCCCTGCACCCTGGGCATCACAGATTCTGAGATCCCACCCCACTCCCCTACCTGGGAGTTGCAAAGCAATCTAGATGCAGGGATTTGGGGTTGGGGGAAGACTTGCCAGGTGGGGAAGCCAGGGGCTGGGCTTCTCCGTGGCTCCTCTCCCCCTTCCGGAGTTTCTTGGTCCCCCTTCGTCTCATTCTCAGGCTTCCCATCTCCAGGTTGCTCAGGCAGCCGCATCGGGGGTCCAGGGCGATGTGGTCAGAGATTTGGGGGTACATCAAAGGAACATCAGCGAAGACATTGAGACTCTGCAAGGAGTTGGCAGAAACTTACTGTCGGAAACAGTGCTGAGTGGTTATTTACTCAAAGTCACTTGCCTAAATTATTCACACCTGCACTTCCATGTTTACACAGGCCAAGGGTAGACACAACTATGGCACAAGAAATATAATTATAGTACTGACAGATGTTTAGTTATTAATAAGGGCTCAATGTCACCAGAGAATATTATATAACAAGCTGATCTGTGCCTCTGGAAGCAACTTTAATCTTTCTAGGTACTTTTCCATTCACACCCTCAGGCTTTGCCTCAGCATAAGCAAGATAAAATGAACAATAGCAGATACCAACTTGAGGGCTACTTGCAAAAATAATAATAATAATAATAATAAGACAAATTGGCCAGCACTTCACATGTAGCATTTGCACTTGAAGTGGAGCCCAGAGGTAGACACTTGCCCAGGATGTTTGAGACCTGGGTTCCATCTCTACCATCCTTGCCTTACTCAGCCAAGGAGGAAGCATTGCTAGAACTTGATGGAACATGTCCAAAATCCCTGCTACCCAGGAGAATGGGTCAGGGGATTGTAAACTGTAAGTTCAGGGTTAGCATGGCTACAATGGGTTCAGTGCCAGCCCGGGCTCTAGAACCAGCTCAAGGCCAGGTTGGGCTAGAGTGACACCCTGTTTCAAACTAGAACGTAAAAAGAGATAATAGTGACATGACTCAGCAGATAAAGGAGCTTGCCCTGAAACTTGAGTTCAAGCCTTGGACGCCATATGAATCCACAAAGTTGTCCTTTACCTCCACAAGCACTCTAAGGCACATATGTAATGCACACACACACACACACACGCACACACACACACACCAGCACTGGCCTTTAGGCATTGTATTTGTCATGTGTTTTACCATGCTTGAAGAGAACCATTTAAGCAGGAATGATTTATTTTGGCTCATGGCTCCAGTGGTATCAATCTTGGATGCTTTGTTTGTTGCTTCTGGCCCTGTTGTAAGGTAAAACATCATGGCAGGAGGTGTTGTACAGATTGTGACTCTATCATTGGGTTACTACATTCATGAAATCAAAGCCTTCTGAATTTGATCATCTCCAAAAGTCTCACCTCTGAACCAAGCCTTCAACATGTGAGTTTTTAGAGAGAAAAACCATAACCCAGTATTATATAACAATTTCCTCTGGGCTGAAACAATCCATTCTGGAGGGAAGATCCTTAAGACTCAGGAAGTAAACAACCCATAAGTCTCAAAAAGTCTCTGAAATTTAGCAGACTCACAAGGCCCTTCTGCCCTAGTTAGCTTTAACTTAAAACCTTACACAGCCTAGGGGCACCCAAGAAGGAAATTTCAATTGAGAGATTGCCCAGATGAGGCTTTGGCCTATGGGCATGTTTGTGGAAGATCATCTCAATTGTTAATTGATATAAAACAGACCAAGCCCACTGTGGGCAGCACCATTCCCTGGGCTTGTGGTCCTGGGCTACAGAAGAAAGTTAACCAAGTAACAGCAAACAGCATTCCTCCATGGTTTCTGCTTCAAGTTCCTGATTTCATTCAAAAATGAATTGAAATCTGGAAGTGTAAGCCAAATAAACCCTTTGCTCACTTAAGTTGCTTTTGGTCAGAGTGTTTCATCTCAGGAACAGAAAGACAGTATCTCCCTCCCAGGATTATTTAGGCAGTTAGACCAGCTGGGAAGAGCAGGCTGTCTAACCTGTTGGACTGCCTGCAAGTTGCACAGTGAACTTCAGGTTCCAGCTTTCATGAGTTATCACCTATGTCAGGTGGGCTTTCAGTGATGAAGCTCTCTTCGAGTCACCCATATGCCTGTGAGCAACTCCAATATATTCAGTGATTCACCAAGCTGAACTGTGGTCATTTAGTTACTTTGGTCTGTCATCAGTTCTCTACCTGGGGTGAACAGATGTTTGTTCATGTATTCTTAGGAATAAGGTCTTACCACAGTCACTCACCCAACACTAAACCTCAGACACATAGTCAAAATACACATCAGCATCGGTCTTTAGACACACACACACAAAATAGGTGGATTTCAGATGCCCACACGTACCCACACACATACCACAGCCTCCATCTCTGGACACACACTCAGAGAACATCCTGGTTCACACTCACACACATTCCATAGCAGTAGTCCTTAGGAATGAACCCCTGTCACCCCAGACCTGAATTCAACCTCCTCCTTTGACTCTCACATGCCCTAGCACTCTCTAACCGCCACACCGCACCCCCACAGCTGACGCCACTGTACACGCTGTCCCCACCTGCACAGCGCCACGCCGCTCTCTCACATGCCCTCCGTGACTCACTGATTCACATGCGCCGACACCCGCTCCCCACGCACGAGGCGCGCATCTAGATTCTCCCAGTCGCCTCTAGTCATCTCGTGAAGTTCAACAGGAAAAACAAATTTTCCATGTGCTGACAGTAGACATTTTTTAAAAGTGACATTTTATTTTCAAATACGGTTTTAGTTGCCAAGGGAGAGCTAGCACCATGCGAGCTGTGACTGGTGGGAAAGACGGAGCTCCAAAGATTTCCAGTTGGCTCCCTTAGGCAGAATCCTCCCCTGTCAGGCTCCGTCAGACAGAGTAGCCACCGGGAAGGCGCTATTAATGGAGACGGAGCTGCAGACCTGGCCGTGGAACAGCCTGGAGCGCTCTTGCAAGGCTGTCCAAGCTCATGGGCACCAGGCTTGAGAGCTCCATCCTCTTAATGACTTTGGAGCTTGTCCATGGTTCCTCAGGAAAACGGCCTCAGAAAAGGCAGCTCCCCACACAGAACAATTGCCCCTGCAGCTCCTGAGGCCTGGGTTATCAGCAAAGCCCCAAGCCAGGAGACCCAACATGGAGCAAAGGCCAACAGCCAGAAGCCACGCCCCCAGGATTCCCCTCTTGCTGCCTGCTCCAAGAACAGTGACAGGGAGATGCCTCGGTCAGTACAGTGTTTGCCATGCAAGCATGAGGACCTGGGTTCAAGAACCCAGAGCCAACATCTTAAAAGCTGGAGGGATGGCTTCGCAGTGCAGGCTGCTCATCCGGGGGACTTGAGTTCCGCTCCCAGCACTCACACGATAGATAACAACTGCCTCTAACCCCAGTTCAAGGAGATCGACACCCTCTCCTGACCTTTGTAGGCTCAAGGCAGAGTACATACAGTGAGCAAACTAGCAAACAAGCTAAACAACCCAAACCCATGCAGTTTTAAAATACGTTCTGAAGATGGGCATGACAGCACAGAAGCCCTGGTGCTGGGGTGACAGAGAGGGGAGGATCCAGCTGGTCTAGCCTACTTGGTGAGTTTCAGGTTTAGTGAGAGAGACCCTGTCTCAAAGAACAAGGTCAGGCCAGTAGAGACGGCTCAGAGAGTAGAGGAACGTGTGTTTGGGCCTGACAACCTGAGTTCGACCCCTGAGTCTCACGGCGTGGTAGGGGAGAACAAGGGTGGTCTTTGACCTCCACATGCATGCCAATTATGGCATGCCTGCCCCCCTCACACATACAACATATATGCATACTAAATGCATTTTTTAAAACACAAGGCAGGCCAGGCACCGTGGTGCATACCTTTAATCCCACTGCTCAGGAGGCAGAAGCAGGTAGATCTCTGTGAGTTTGAGGACAGCCTGCTCTACACCTAGGGCAGTCAAAATAATAAAGCCACCCTCTCTCAAAAACAAAACAAAAAACACACAGGGTGGACAGAGTCTGAGGAATGCCACCTCAGGTTATCTCTGACTGTACATGCACGCGCATGGACCTGATCTGTGTTCCTTTCCTTTTGCATCAGTGAAGCACCCTGACCTCCCAACTCCCCCCTACACCAAAAAAAACTTAGGGAACATAGGGTTTATTTTGGCTCACAGTTGCAGATGGACACAGTCCAGCATGGTGAGGAAGGCATGGCGAAAGGAGCGAGACTTGGACTGGTCACATTGAAACCAGACTCAGGAAGTAAAGACAGAAAAGGAAGTGGGGTCAGATTATAAAAACAACCAATCCTATCCTCAATGAGGTGCTTCCTTCAAAAGATTCTGCCTCCCAAAAGGTACTATCACCTTCCCAGATAGCGGCCCAGCAGGGGACGGAGTGTCCAAACCTGTGTGGTACATTTCTCATTCAAACCACAACAGAGACAGACAGACACAGAAGAGACAGAGACAGACAGGGAGACAGTGAATAGTAAAAGTCAAACCACCCTTCATAGTCCAGGACTATGGGTACCAAGTGAAATGCCCAGCTTAGGCCTCTGCACAGAATGGAAGATGGACCTTCAACACCCCCACCCCCAATTGAACTAGATGCTTCTCGTAAGCTCTGATGGGCCTCATGTACTTTCAGGGACCTATAGTTGATTCCTAATTTTTAAAAAAATGGTTCTGTCCCCCCAAGTTACCAGTAACCTCATTTCCTGATGAGATTTTTGAGGACAATTCACTTTAGGATTTAGCCTGGAAGTCCATCTGTCGACTTCCCATATCATCTCCTGGAAGGGAAGCAGGTGTTTGGGCCCAAATCTTGAAGTTTGAATTCTGTGGTAATGGCAGGGTGCCCATTATCATCCTTTTAAGCATCTTGCTCCAAGAAGCTATCCACCCACTTCCCGAAGCACCTAAAACATCCTGGACGCATTGGCCAGCCTTGCGGGATAAGTGGGAGCTGTTCTAAGCCACACTGCCCCCAAATGGCATTATATTGGGTCTGCCCCCCAGGTACCTCTTCATCTCCATCACTTGTGTGTGCACACATGTATGTGTGCCTGCATGACTGTATGCACATGTGTGCAGGTGGTTTCGGAGACCAGTGATGAATATTGGGTATATTTCTCAATCACTATCTTATTTTTTCTTCTAATTCTTTAAAAATTATATATGTGTGTATGTATATACAGAGAGAGAGAGTTGTGTATGTGTGTGTGTGTGTGTTTGTATATATAGAGAGAGGTACACACATGCATATGTGTCCCAGAGTTTGAACTCAGGTCATCAGACTTGACAGCAAGCGCCTTTATCTACTGAGCCATCTTGTTGTCCCTCCACCTTATATTTTGAAACAAGGTCTTTCACTGAACCTAGAGCTCATCAATTTAAGTTATGGGGTGGCTGGCCAATAAATCCCAGGAACTCTCCTGTCTCTTCTACCTCCTCAGCACTTACCAGGATTACAGACTCATACCACCAAACCCAGATTTTTATAGGGGTTCTAGGCATCTGAACTCAAATCTTCTTGCCCAGGCCTCAAATATAAGGTCCTTCTGTCAGATACATACATACATACATGTATACATACATACATCAATAGATACATAGGTACATAGATAGATGGATGATATATAAATCAGATGATTGACAGATGGTAGATGAAATATGATAGATGATTATGGATATAGATGAATAGATGGCAGATGTTAGATAGCCAACAGGCAAATAGATATTAGATAGAGATATAGATAATAGATATAGATATTAGGTAGATGGATGACAGGTAGAGAGATAGATAAGTAGATAGAGATAGATAATTAAATAACTGAAGTGCATTAGTAACTAAAGATAACCCCGTTTCTATCTGCACAGTGCAGTTGCTTCTACTGAAGATAACCATTCACAATGACCTCACCCCCTTCTTCCAAACTGGTGACATAACCAGTCAACCCCTGTGCAGGTGCACAGCCAGTCAGTTCCTGGTGGGCTGGTACAGTTACCCAGCACCAGAATGCCACAGGGAACTGAAGCCAAGAGCTGGGCCCAGAGCAGGCCAGCAGGGATAAGGTGTCATTAGCCAAAACAAATGTTGGGTACCAACCAGTTCAGCTCTCAGAAGGAGGGTTGGCTTCCTGGGAATGCCCAGGACTCAGAGTCTCCCCTGGGAAACTATGGGACATATTGAGCAT
>CM053766.1:98310801-98432432 GCA_028658305.1 Pachyuromys duprasi
CCATCACTCTCCCCTCCTCCTCTGACAAAGTCCCCCATTCTGCCCTGGAACACACTATGTAGCCCAGGCTGGGCTTGAACCCTCCTGCTTCAGCCTCCCCAGAACTGGGATCACAGGCCCTCTGGTGTTGTGATAGCCCACTTCCCCACTCCCTCCTATACTTTCCAATCAACACACACACACACACAAAGCTCGGGAAAGGACTTGAGCTTGCGTGGACCCGAGTCAGGGCTTCAAAACAAAGGAGAACCTAAAACAAAAATGACCAGGAAATCCGTTTTGGGCCTGCAGCTGCCATCCCAACACTCACGTGGCAGCTCTCCTGGTAACCAGCCAGCCTCTTTTACTGTCCTGGCTCCTAAGCAACTACTTAATCAGGCATTGTGCGTTTGAATGTATTCATTATATTTTAATATGATTATGTCCAATCCAGTAGACTGAAACAGATTCATCCAGATGTGTAATTAGTCTCTAAATGCCGATTATTCTTGATGTCAACTTGGCAGGGACTTTGAGAATGGAGAAGCCATTCACATTCCATGTTTATTAGTCATGCTTGGGGCAGGGCTCATCCATGCATCAGGGGCCAGGGTCGTGCACACAGCCCTTGAATCCACAGGCACACTCACGGGGAACTGATGTGCTAAGGCCCTACCCAGGGGATTCCCAGGCCTCTTGCTTCTGCTTCCCTGCTCCTGATCTTTGAGAAGGAGCTTTGGGGGTGGATGGAGGTGACTGGCACCCACTGCGGCTCTAGAGAATGGAGTACCCTCTCTTTACAGGGTATACAGAGGGTAATTAGCCATGTCGTCACCCTGGACGAGGGTCTTCCCCAGCCTGTCTCCACGCTTGCACAACAATCCCCCTCAAGTCCACAGGATCCCTCTGTGGGGACTGCCTTTCTAACACAGCCCTGCTGGAGGGGATTCCAGTAGTTCAAGCTTTTTCTCCCCAAGTTGTCACAGGAAAAAAAAAGCTATAAAGTCCGTTCCTGTTTTTTAAATTACATTTATTTATCTGTGTGCCTAGGGTAGGTGAAGGCCAGAAGACGGTTTGTGAGGGTTGGTTCTTTCCTTCCACCATGTGGCCCTGGGAACTGAACTCAGGTTGCCAGCCTTGGTGGCAAGCACCTTTACCCACTGAACCATCATGCCTGCCCAGGAACCATCATGGTAGGCGGTGGTAGAAAGATTGTAAAAACCAGAGGTCCTGGAGGACCTGATAGAAACAATGTCTTCCGGACATGACAGGGCTGTCCCACGCATGAGTGCACAGCAGCTCTGGTTGCCTGCACAGACCTTCGAAAGATCAAGCCAGGGAGAGAGACCCTGTCTACAAAATAAGGTGGAGGGGTGGTAAGATGGTTAAGCAAGCAAAGGCGTCTGCATCCAAGCCTTACCACCAGAGTTCGATTCCAGGATCCACGTGATGGAAGGCGAGAACCAGCTCCTGAAAGTTGCCCTCTGACCTCTGCATTCACACTGCGGTACATGCGTGCCCCTCCATGCACACGAAATAAATAAAATGTAATAAAGAAAACAATTATTTAAGGTGACATGGATGTAGAAAACACCCAACTGTCAGTTTCTGGCCTGTGCACACTCACGTAAATACACGCATGCATATCTTCACAAACATGTACACAAGCATATAGCATACACACACATATAAAGAGGGCCCTGCAGGACTGAGCGTCTTTGAGTTCAGGGAATTGTTTGCTACCCTAAGGAGCTACGTAAATCAAGTTCATCTCAGTTTTTAACTCTAGGATGGCGCTCAGTGGTGCTCAGCACTGACCCCTGGTGTTCATGGCTCATACTGCAGCACATTGTACGGACCCAGCACTGCCTGGGGTCGGTACTGCCTGCTAGGGTACCTACCATTCAGCTTTCTGCTTTCAACTTACTGTCTGCGGAGCCTTCCTTTTACTAAAGCATAAGGCAGAACACAATCAGTACCTTACTAAAACCCTCCCAAAATTTGCCATCCCCTGCCTGCCACCCCAGCAGCTTCTGGTGCCATCCACGATTTGCACTTACGGGATTCCTGAAATCACCAGCTCAGCAATACCTCGGCAACCACAAATCAGATGCTTCTACTAGGGTCTCAGTGGAGGAAAATCAGACTCTCCCATCTCCCAGGGATCAGCTCAGCACACACCCAGCCCCTCTCAACTCCTGGGACAACTCCACTGCACACTTTGGTCTCCCCTCAGTATTCACTTAGACTCTCCCATCTCTCAGGCCACTCCGCTCAGGCCTCTGTAGTCCGCCCGACCTCAGTTAAGGGCACACGCAGCACTCTCTGGTCCTCCAGCACGCCTACGTCTCTGTCTCCCAGGCTAAGTCGTAAAACATAGTGGCTCATATCTGACCAAGTCTCTCCTACAAACATCACCCATAAGTCCTGCACATTATATAAAAGGCAGTGTTTCTAAAACCGAGGAGGTGTGGCCGGAAGGAGCTGGAAGTGGAGGGGAGGTGATGTGCATAACAGAGGAAGACATCGGTTCAGGGACCACTAGGTTTGTGGCTTTTGCCCAAGGGCGGTGGGGATTCCCGCTTTGGAGAGTCAGAATTCAGAGCTGGGGCTGCAGGTGGCTCAGTAGTTAAAAGCTCTGGCTGCTTTTGCAAAGGACCAGTTTGGTTCACGAAACGCAGGTTTCACACCACCTCAAACTCCAGATCCAAAGGGCCCAAATCCTTTTCTGGCCTCCTCAGGCCTGCACAAATACCCACTTAAAGTAAATCTGTTTTTAGAAGAATTCAGAGTTGAAAACAACAGCAGAAACTAGAAAGTGAGGTGACATGCTAGGGGCTGTCACCATTCTGGCAGGAATCGATGACAGTCTACTCTCTCCACCCCACAGTGTATGTGTGTCTGTGTGTATGTTCACATGTATGTAGGCACACACGTGTGTGAATGCTGAGACGCACCATTAATATCATCATCTTCCTCAATTGCTTTTTATTTACAATGATTTTTATACTTTATTTGCTAATTTATATGCTTATTTTATTCTTTAAAGAGTTATTGTGTATGAAACAAAGAGCATGTGTGTGCGTATGTTTGACTCACGTGTGAAGGTCAGAGGACAACTTGCTGAAGTTGGTTCTCTGTGAGTCATGGGGATCAAACTCAGGACATCAGGCTTGGCAGCAATCACTTTTACCCACTGAGCCATCTTGCTGGCCCTCTGTCTTACTTACTGAGGCATTTGAACCCATGATAGACAACATTATGTTTTAAGTTTAAACCACTATGCTTAAGCGATCTATAAAACAAAGATGCCTCTAACCTCTAAGTCCCACTTTCCCAGGAAAGATAACTTCCTGGAATGCTAGGGCCCATTGTTTGTGGCAGATAACAAACCATGTGTTTTCACTTCTGTAAACAAGCTTGGTTGCCCCCAAGTGTACAGGATGTGTGCTTGATTACACATAGGTATGAAGTTTGTCAGGATTGTGCTTGCCTCTATTTGCACAAAGGCAGCACAGAGTCTTGTGAGTTTTGCCTTTACAGACCCTGACTAATGGAAATCGGAGCCATACTCTGAGCATGAGTCTGGGGTATGGTCTTGGCTGGTATTTAATCAAGCCTCTTATTTATTAAAATTTATCCATAGTGAGACTGGTAAATCCCTGAATGATCCCAGACCCATAACAAACCCAGAGCTGAAAGACTCTACTAATCTAGCTAGCCGGCTTGCTCTGGGGAGGCCCCTACCTCTGCCTTCCAAGTGCTGGAGTTACAGGTGGGCCAGTACACCTGCCTGGTGTTTCTGTGGAGTCTCAGGATCTAAACTCAAGGCTTCGTGCAGGTACGTTATCCACTGAGCCATCTCCCTAACCCCAGGAGTAAAAATATTCTAAAAAAATGTGCCCCTCCTTTTAGCTATCAGATTATTAAGGCAACAGACCCCCCCAAAAATATTTCAAATTCTTCTAGAGTATCATTCTATGTGAAGAAAAAGGATGAAGGCTGGAACCAGCCAGAAGGAGTAACTCAGCTCCTAGAAGGAGATTTCACAGCATTCTCCCACTTGTCACATCACCTTCCATGAGATACTGGAGCTGAGACAATGATGGGCCAGTGATGGGCAGGACCACACTGTGGCCAGGATATGCTTACATAAGCGTATGTCTTGTGTGAGTGCACATGCACATAAACACTCTCTCTCAAGGTTTTTTTTTTTTAATTATGGATACGAATGTGTGTCTTTATGTGGTTAATGCACACATGTGAATGCAGGTGCCAAAAGAGGCCAGAAAAGGACGCTGTATCCTCTGGAGCTGGAATTATAGATGACTGTGAGTTGCCTGATGTGGGTGCTGGGAGCCAAACTCAGGCCTTCTGCAAGCACAGTCTTAAGCGCCCTCTTGTTTAAACTGAAATCTCATGTCAGAACCCTAAAGATGAACTTAGGGAGGTAGAATGGAATGTTCCTAGGCCTCTTTGCTTCTCTACCCAATGTGTCCACATTGAATACATCTCCTTTCTCTGCTTTTCACTATGACTTGCTTTTTTAGTTGACTTCCTGAGGTCCAGTGGTGAACCTAACTCTTTAGGGCTGACAGAGTCCTGGCTGTAACCCCTGAAACAACTCTGGTAATAAAAAGAGAGAGCTGCATAAGATGGACACCCATTTCATTAGAGGAGCAAACTTTGTCACAAATTGGGCAAACTAAACAGCATAGGGGCCCAAGAGAACAGGCCACCCAGCTGGGTAAGTCGCCCACTCAAGGAAACCCAGCACATGAACCAAAAGTGCTCAGATATGCCCAGCAGAACCCAGAGTCTTCACAGCATAGCACTCACGCACGAAGTCCAGAGATCAAACCAAAGTTGCTGTCTGTGCAAAGAAGGAAGGAAAGAAGAGTGAGGGAGATTCAGACAGACAGAAAGAAAGAAAATGTAGACTGGTTATATGACTCAGCCAGTAAAGGTACTTGGCACTGGCCTGAGTTTAATCCCTGGTGTTTACATGGGGGAAAGAGAACAGGCTCCCCCAAGTTGTCATCTGACTGCCACACACACATATCATGGCACATACACACACACAAAGAAAGAAAGAAAGAAAAGAAAGAAAGAAAGAAAGAAAGAAAGAAAGAAAGAAAGAAATGTGAAAATTATTTAATTTTTTAAACATTGGATTTTAATTCTCTTTTGCTTTGTTTTTTGTTTGAGACAAGGTCTCCTATAGCCCAGAATGACCTTGAACCAAGGCAAGGAATGCCTTGATTTCCTGATCCATCTAGCTCGACCACCCGAGTGCTTGGGATTACAGGCATGCCCCATCACATCTGGTTTATATGGTTCTGGGAAACTAACCCAGGGCTTTGTCATAGTAGACAAGTGCCCCACAAACTGAGCTACATTCCCTAACCCAAGGGATCCAACTCTTCTAGAGAAATTTCTCAGCCTGCTGCAATCAACAACTTGTAGAACATAAGCTAAGACCAACCAGTCAAATGGGACCCTGTTAGGCACCTGCAAATCACAAGGGTTGCCAACTCTCATGAGGTAGTCTGTGCCGGCTGCCCCACCCCCCAAACAGCTTCTGTTCCAGAAGGTGTCCTGGTCACCTCCTCAACCAACGCAACCCCAGTACCGCCTCCTGCTCTACCAACTGTTAGAACATATGGGATTGCACCTGACCAGAAGCCATGGGCAAATGCCTTCCAAATTCTGTCAAGAAGAATTACCTCAGAACCTGTCGCTTGGTGCTCCCGCTGCTGGGAGAACAGCTACCTAGAGAGTTAGGTCCCTCCATGTGAATAATAACTTGAAATCCATGAGCAGTAACAGGGACCCCTTAGCTTTTTATTTCATATTTTTAATTTTTAGGATATTTTTTCTTTCTCTATATCTGCCCCCACTCGTTGCCCTTCCTTCCTCCTCTGTCCCATCCCCAGGCAGCACAAGGAAGCAGCTCTACTCTACCAAAGCGTCCCTACCACAACGTTTGCCGTGGGCTCCAAAGAATGAGGCTGGCTGAGCATAGCCTGAGTGGTCTGAGACCATGAGCCAAAGCAAGTGACCCCTTTAAAGGGGTCCACTCAGGAATGTTGGCACAACCCTGAAGAGCTGGCTGATACATCTCTCTTTCTTGACAAACGCTACAAAGGTAGCTGTCAGCCTCCCCGCCAGGTGGCCTAGAAGGGCACCTACAGCATTGCTGTTACATCCTACATATGAAGAACATGCGGCAGGGGCATACATTCTTCTCTATCTCCAGGGTCAGAAATAGCCATGCCTCTTGGAAACTGACTTTCCCAGTTAAAAAAAAAAAAATACCCACACATGTGTTCAAGAGTCTACAAGGCTGATCATCTAACTAGTTCTTTGTGATTGTACAAAGTTGTTGGAAGTCCAGAGTCCAATAAACTTCAGCCTCCTTGAACATCCTTTCAGCCATCAGCTAAGTCTTTGGAATGTGTTCACACAGCAGACCCTTAGCTTCCACCACCCTATAAGCTGACAATACCATCAGGTGTGACAGGTGTTTCCACCAGAGGCAGTTGCCACGAAAGCCTGGTCACTATGAACCCCACAACCCACCTACAGGTAGACAAAGAGAAGCAATTCCACAAAGTTGTTCTCTGGCCTCTATGTGTGTGTCATGATTCATGCACGCACCTGAGAATACACATGATAATAATAATAATTAATAATTAATAGATAAATAATTTTAAAATGTCCTCAGTAACATCTGAAGTTCTAGCAGAGACTTCCTAGTTTTGCTATCATCTGCCTAACTGATGTTACCACAAATGGATTTGGAACATGCCTTAATTTATAACTTTCTTTGCTCTATGATAATAGAAACCCGTGCAACCATTTCACAGTGGAACTGGAATCAGCATGCTCAAACCACAGTCACTCACATTTGCCTCAGAATAAACTCTTCTCTCGGAGATGAGAGCTGTGTTTTGCAGTGATACTGGGCCTGGGATTTTATTTCCTAGTGTGAGTCTGCTGCAGGCACTTGCCTCCCTCTATGCTGGCAGAAACAGAGAGCTTGGGGTTACCCCAAAGTCCACCTCTAACTGGTGCCGTTCCTGGCTTCCTCCTTGCTTTCCTGATTTAGTTTGCATTTTGCTTATTGCCTTTGTCCATTTATTTACATGATCATTTAATTATGCCTCCCAATCCAATATGCGTCTCTGTAAGCTGCCTCCACTCTGGAACAAGGTGCAGACAAAAGCGGAGCCCGAATCCTGATTTCCACCGTGAGCTGCAGCTGTGTGGAGTTACCTCTTCCGGGGCCTCTTTAGCAGTCACAGTCTACGACAGCAGCAATCCTGATAGCATTAAAAACTAGGAAATCTGCCTGGCCAGAGAGACAGTGCCAATGAAACTAACCAAATTCCACTTTGTTAAGCATTTATGTAATCTTGTTAGCCTCTGTGTGTTCGAAGCACCGCGTTCTCAAAGGACCTGAGAAAGAAAATGAAGCTATCACTGTGGCTAGGCCGAGCATCTGCTAATCTTCCTGCAGTACGGTGGACTCTCCTCAGATTCAAGGGTAACGAAGGGGAAAACTCAGCGTGCTGTCTGGGGCCACCGGAGCTTTAGACATCTTACGTGTCCACTGTGCAATTTTGTTTTCCTCCAAGTTGGAGGCTAAGAGGAACAGCGGAGTCGTGTCCCCTGAAAGCTGCAAAAACACAGACTGTCAGAGCCAGCTGCTGCAGCACACACGTGTAATACACGCACTTGGGAGACTGGAACCAGAGAATCCAGTTCAACCCGGACTACATTCCCAGCAGGACTGCTGTGCTCAGTCTAGATTGTCATTTTGCCAGGCTCTAGAATCACCCAGGAGACACATCAGGGCGCATCTGTGAAGGACTTTCTATATTAGGTTAATGGATGTGGGAAGATCCACCTGAAGTGTGGAATCACCCTCTCATGGGCTGGGGTCCCGGACTGAATGAAAAGGAGAAAGTGAGCTGAGCACCAGCATCCATCTCTCTCTGCTTCCTGACTGTGGGTGCCATTTGACATTCCTCCTCCGGCTCTTGACTGTGCCTTCCCCATGGGCTGTGTACCCTTAAACTGTGAGCCAAGGTAACCCTTTCTTCCTTAAGTTACCTTTGTCAGGAGTTTTGACAAAGCAATTAATAAAAGTAACTAGTAGAGACTCCATCTCAAAAACACAAAACAAGAACAACAAAACCCAAAACGCACAGTGGGCTGAGTGCAGTGGCCTGCTGCACACTGATAATCCCAGCACTCTGGAGTCTGGGGCAGAAGGATCAAAACTTCTAAGCTAGCCTGTGACACATAAGACATTCCATCATAATCTGAGCTACAGAGTAAGACCAGGGCAAGATATTGGGGGGGGGGGGGGAAGGCGACCTGGGAAGGGAAAGAAGTCAGGATCTTGTTTGCCTTTCTTGCTATGAGTCAGGGAACTTCAACACAACTGGTAGTCAAAACTGCCTACAGAGATATTGCATGCTGTCCTAAACACATCTCAAACAGGGTGTTCAAAGCAGCAAATGAGCACTGGGGAGGTGCTCAGTAGCTCAGAGTGCCTTGCAGAAGATACAGGTTTGATTCCCAGCACCTAGGCCAGTCAGCATACTCCTGCCTGCAACTTCAGCTTCAGAGAATGCGATATCCTTCTCCTTCAGGCCTGGCATTCAGGTGTCACTCCTGTGAACTGTGCCTGCCTGCTTATCTCGGGAATGCTTTTGGCCTTGAGTTTAATTGTATTAACACCCCTCCATCCCCAAAGCTAAGAGTGCACCTTGGAAAACCACTAGACAACTTCATTTACAAAAATAAATGCCTTAAGATTAAAGAAAGAAAGACATAAACTAGCTTACAAAACATAAGTTCAAATTTTAAGTTTTGATTGATCTTTAAACATCATAGTATATTATAGTAATGAAACTTAGACAATCGCAGAATCGGGAGTGGTCACGTGCTGGTAGAGAACGCTTGCCGCCAAGCCTGATGACCTGAGTTCAAGCCCAGAGACACATAGAATAGAAGGAGAGACCGGGTTCTTGAGTGTTGTCCTCTGACCTCTGTGTAAGTGCACACACGCGCATGTGCACACACACACACATACACACATGCTGTAAAGCAGAGATATGTGCAGTCTGGTTTATTACTGCTTCATTCACTATAGCAAACAATCGGAATAAGCCTGGTTGACCATCAACAGATGAACAGATGATGATGATATATGTTTGAAGATTATTCAGATCTAAAGAAAAACGAAATTACAAAATTTGCAAGAAAATGGATGGACTTTGAATATTAAAGGAGATCACACGACCTCAGAAAGGAAAAAAAAAACACATCTCCTTCACATGCAGAACCCGCTGATAACATATGCACATGTGTAAACAAGGGTGCATGTGGGTGCAGTCTGACGTGTAAAGAGAGAACAGGAATGGCTGAATCCTAGGGAATGAGGGAGGACTGAATGCGGGTGACAGACACGAGTCACGAGAGAGGATGCAAGGCTAATTGATTCTCCAGTTCTGCTTCTGCTGTGGTTTTTGTTTTTGTTTTTGTTTTTGCCTTGGTGGTAGATAAGGGCAGAGAAACACATTTGATGGCAAAAGTGTCAAACCAAGTGTGACACTGCCGCTGCAGAATGGCTGCTCTAACAGACGTTTGCTGAGGCAGGTGGAAATTTGGCTCTAGTTCATTTTGATGGGTGGCACTTATTTGCAAGTTTAAAAAAAAATAGATTTAAATTTTTTGAGAAAAAAACAAAACAATAGAGCCATATTCACTGCCATTGTAAAGACAGAAAACGTTGACTCTCCCTCTTGAGAGAACTGAGCCATGGCTTGGATCCCAGTCTCCTTGCTTTCCTAAGTGTCTAGGTCCTTCCTTTCCCTCTTCTTCTCCCTCTCCCCCTCTTTCCTTTCCTCTCCCTCTCCCTGCCCTTCCCCCCTCCCTCTGTTTCTCTCCCTTCCCCTCCTTCATCCTCACCCTCTTCCTCATCTCCTCCCTTTCCCCTCTCCCCATCCCCTCTCCTCTTTTTCTCCCTCTCACTCTTTCCCTTCCTCTCCCCTCCTCTCTCTTCTCCTCCCTCCCCTCTCTTCCTCCCCTCTCTCTCCCCTTCCCCCTGACCTCCTCTCCTTTTGCCTTTTCCCCTTTCCCCTCCTCTCCCCCTCCCTCTCTCTGCTAAAACCTAAATCTGAGGAATGTACCATGCTGTATCTCTACTTATCAAAGTCACCAACTATGCTTCCATCTAGCTCATCCTGAAAATCCTTTCCGTCAGGGATCTGGCTTCAGCCAAGCTGGAGGTCCTTGAGGAGATAAGGAACTCTGTAGGCTGCTGGTGGTGGCACTGAGATATGAGTCCCTGATGAAACCCTGTCTCAAAAAATTAGAACACAGGCATTGGTGGCATGGCTCACAGGTGACAGCGTTGTTGCCAAGCTTGGCAACCTGAATTCAATCTCTTGGATCCACATGGTGGTAGAAGAGAACAGACTCCCACACATGTTATCCTATGACCTCCACATGTGTGTCACAGCATGTGTGCACTCACACCCACCCTTCCTCACACACATTATTAACTGCAATAGACATTTTCAATTGGAAAAGGCAGGGTACCCTCCACCCTGTTCTCCTGTGGATCTTCCCCCAGCTCCCAGCTTCCCTTAAAGTGCAGCGGCAGAGAAAATGCCCTAGCCCCAACTCTAGGAGACTCAGACCATCTTCTCAACAATGGACCCATTGGGAGCAAGCCCTGGCTGAAGTGAGGAAACCTTGGCTCTTTCTTTAGATTCTCAGAAGCTGCCAGAGAAAACAGGCCTGGGGAGATGATAGAAGAGACTGCCTGAAGTCCAGTTTGTGGCAGCTACCCTGAGATCCAAGGAGGAGGGCCAGGATAAATGGGAGAGGGTGGGTGACCATGTCCCAGAGCATATAAGCTTTGGGAGGAAATGGAGGACCTCATTTATCCAGGGCCTCGGTGATGTGGCAAGGCTGCTTTCTTTCTCAGGGGATCAAAATGTACAGCGTGCAAGCCCTGGGGAGGGGAAACAGCTCCAGGGAGCTGGCGGGGCTCCTTGTGAATGTGAGAATGTGTTGTCCCATTTGGAGCTCTCTGGAGAGTTCCAAGGGCCAAGTTTCTCGGCCTTGCTTTGACAATAGTCACTTTTCATCTTCCTTGGCTCCAGGAGCCAGCCAAAGCATGTAGATGAGAGAAAAAAAATCAGTTAATAACTATGCACATTTTATAATAAATTTTAACAATTTAAGAGTACAGTACAGCTTTATTCTCGTTTTTATTTCACCACACTAATTCAGCGTATAATAACCTGCCAGGGACACAGAACACACTTGACGTATGCTCCGAGCACCAAGATAATGGAAAGTGCTGCAGAGGGACTTCAGATCACACCCAGAACAGCAGAAGACTCCCCCTTTTTTCTCAGGAGCAATGAGAGATGCAGCACTGAGCTGCTCAGTGGAGGTGTGAGCTCGGAGATGCTCCAAGCACGCATCTCAATGGTCAGTTTCCGTGTTGCTCTCTCCCCATGAAAGGACTGGCAGAGAAGGGAGCAAAAAGCACAGATGGGATGAGCTCACAGCAGCCTGGCCCCTCCCAGGGTTAGCCTCAGGGCCCACTGCCTTCTCTGGATCCCCTGGGCACTGGCTGCAAGGTGGAGTGGCTCACTTCTCCCTAGCAGACAGCTGGCCACTCCCACCTTTCAGACCTGAGCTGAGCCCCAAGGAAAGGTTCACGGAGCACAGACATAAAAAGAAATAAATAGGGCCTAGAGAGACAGCTTAGCAGTTAAGAACACATTTCGGAAGAGTCTCCCCCCTCACCTGTGTTAGGTAGCTGCTTGTAACACCAGCTCCAGGAGAGGTGATGCCCTCTTTGGATACTGTGGGCAACTGCATACATGTGAGCATTCTCTCTCTCGATCTCTCTCTCTCTCTCTCTCTCTCTCTCTCACACACACACACACACACACACACACACATAAATAAAAGTAAAATTAAATGTTTTTCAAAGCGAAAAGAATCTCCTGTCTCTAGCACCAACCTTCTGTATACCATCCCAGCCAATCTTCTTCCTAGAGACCAAAACACCCCATCTAATGATTTCAAAGCTTTGGGGAACTGTCTTTGAGTTTCACTAAATCCATGGCATGCTCCAGGCTTTTCTCTAAAGCAGCGGTTCTCAACTTCCGTAATGCTGTGAGTCTTTAATAGAGTTCCCCATGATGTGAAGACCCCAACCATAAAATTATTTTGCTGCTACTCCATAATTTTATTTTTGCTACTGTTATGAATCATAATGTAAATATCTGATATTTGCAGGATATCTGATATGCGACACCCAAAAGGGTTGCAGCCCACATATTGATAGCTGCTGCTGTCAACATGTTGGTATGTTATGTTGAGAAATAAGTTAGTTGGATGGTACTGTCAGCAGTAGCTGGCGAAGAGATAGCCCAGAATGGCTACCAGTAGCCTGTGACAGTTCCTTAGTCTTTTAGGGAACTTCACTCAGGTAAGGCCAGATCCTTGATTTACCAGAGAAAAGAATTTTAGGATGGGCCAGTATGAAGCAGAGTGGGAATTTGTCAAAGGATACTTATTATTCTTAAAACGTTAGTTTCGTGTGTGTGTGTGTGTGACATGTACAGCATGGTGGATGTGTGGAGGTCAGAGGACAACCTCAAATGTGTTCGTTCCTATCTTCTATCTTTTCTTGAGATGGAGTCCCTTATTTGCCACCGCACTGCCTAACTCAGGCTGGCTGGCCCAAGAGCTTCCAGGGACTCTCCTGTCTCTGCCCCTGCCACATCCCACCACAGGGTCACTGGGATCCCAGTGGAACTCCACACCCAGCTTTTATATTGGTTCTAGGGATCTGAGCTCAGGTCTGCATGTTTGCACAGAAAACATGTCATCCATTGATCCATCTCCACAGGCTCCTAAAAGACCTTTTCAGTGGAGATCTCAGACATGAGGTTCATTGAAAGAGAGGTCCTTGGGCAGAAAGTAAGACACAGCTGGGAGCTTAGATGTGGTCTTCTCTGAGGAGACTCTTGATGTGTAAGTGTCCAAGTGATGACTATACACAGCATTTTGGAAGCTTTAGAAAATTGCTACCCCCTTTAGAAAGTAACAACCCCCTATCTCCACCCCCTATGCAATTTTCCTATCTTTAATTCCCCTTTTAAAACCTATATTTATTTTTATTTCTCTCTCTTTCTCTCATGTGTGTGTGTGTGTGTATCAGATTTCTTAGGGCAGAATTACAAGTGATTGTGAGCTGCCCATTATGGATTCTGGGAGCCAAAGTCAGGCCCTCCGCAAGTGCAGCAAGTGTTCTTAACCCCTGAGTCATCTCTCCAGCCCTTCATGTCTCATTTTGATAATCCAGATAATAAAGTGGCTCCAAGGTACCTAGGACAAGATTGTCATCTGAATAAGATAAAACCAAGAGCCATCAGGGATAAAACCCAGAGCAAGAAGAGCCAGGGCATGATCTTCAATGTAAATGAGGTTTCTTGTGAGAGTCTTAGAAAATTTCAAGTTTGCATTGAAAAGGAAAAAAGTCCTTCAGCCAGGGGTTCTCAACCTGTTGGTTGTGACCCCTTTGGTAAACCTTTATCTCCAAAAATATTTATATTATGATTCATAACAGTAGCAAAATCAGAGTTATGAAGTAGCAACGAAAATAATTTTGTGGCTGTGGGTCACCACAACATGAGGAACTGTATTAAAGGGTCGCAGCGTTAGGAAGGCTGAGAACCCTGCCTTAGACAGTTACTAATAGTGTTGCAGTTCTTGCTTCTCCACCAGTGAGAGACCTCAGCCAGACTCTGGGTTAAGGGGCTTCTTTCCCTTTTTACACCCCCTTAATTCTCCCTATATTTCTATCTTGCCTCTCTGCAGGATATGGGAATATGTATACATAGAAATAGAATCTATTTCCATGACAAATTTGGGAGAGTATAAGCATTTATACACATACACACACACACACACACACACACACACACACACACACACACACGTGTGTGTGTGTGTATTAAGGATAAGAAGGCAGAGTGGCTTTCAAGAGCCTGTCAAAGTACCTAGAGACTAGAGTGAGAATGACTGAGGGATTAGATAGTTTGAGAAGGTCATCTTTGATTGGCTGGCCCCGTTGCTTTGGGACTGTGGCAATACATTATCATGGACTGTGTGGCAGAGCAAAATGGCTTACCTCATGGGCAGGTATCAAAATAGAACATCCCATAATTCCCCTTAAGGGTACCCCTTCCATGATGTAAAGACCTCTCCTTTCCAGGCTCTGCCTCTTAAAGCCTGCACCCCGTCCTCCTAACAGTCCCAAGCAGGTGACAAAGCCTTAACAAAGTAAACCTTTGGAGAATGTTCTAGATCTAAACCACAGCACATCTTGGGCAAAGAGACATAACTGCTCAGCTTCCTTGGTTAGCTCCTCCTCGTGTCATTAACCTATAAGTAGCTGTGACACCTCAGAGTACAGCCTCAAGTTCTCCTCTATCTATCATCCATTTCTTGATGACCTCATCTGACAGGTTCCCCAATGCCCAAGGACTATGATGACACTCAAGGCTGCCCCACCCAGGGCTAGAGAGCTGGCCCAGCTGGTGAAGTGCTTGCTGCGCTAGCATGAGGTCACAGTGTCTGTCCCCAGCATTTGCATAAAAGAGCCAAGCCCTGTGACGCATTTTTAATCTCAGCACTTGTGAGGGGACGGTGGGTCCCTGGAGCCCATTGGCCAGCCAACTTAGCATTGCTTAGCATCCCAGTAGTAACCCTCAAAGACCAAGGTGGACAGTGTGGGGATGGACACCAGAGGTTGATCTCTGATCTTCACATGTATGTGTACAGACCTGAGCACACACACACAAGGCTGCTTCCAGTCAAGATTTCCTCCTGTACTTAAGTGTGGCCACTCTCTATTTCCCCCGGAAGTCTCCACAGACATCTTCAAGTGAAAATGAGAAACCCTGAACTTCCACTCTCCTGGACCTGCTCCAGCCACAGGGTCCCCTTCTCAGGCCACAGAAACCTGAGTCATTTCCCACTCATCCTTTTCTTTCACACTGCTCAATCCACCCACAAATCCGGTTGCTCCCTGCCGAAAAGTACAGTTAGCCTAGCACCTCCCACACATCCTCAGTGACCCCTTAGCCAGCCATTTTCCATCCACCTGGTGTCCTGGTTTCATATCTCTTGCTGTGATAAAATACCCTGATAAAAGATCAACTTTGGGAAGAAAGGATTTATTTGGATCACAAGCCCAGGTCAATCACTGAGGGGATATCAAGGCAGAAACTCAAGCAGCTGGTCACATAAAATCTAATCAAGAATAGAGAGAAATGAATGAACACACACTGCCTACTTCTTCTAATACTCAGCTCAGCTTTTTCTATTCTCATGTAGCTCATGAAGGCCTGTCTAGGGAATAGTGGCACCCACAGTAGGCTGGGCCTAAATGTCCTTTAACAATCAAGACAATCCCTTACAGACGTGCCTACTGGTCAACCTGATGTAGACAATTCCTCAGTTGAGTCTCTCTTCTAAGATGGCTCTATACTGCATCAAATTAACAGCTAAAACTGCCAGCACATCTGGATTATAAACTCAGATCCTAGCTAGTCTGCCTGCTCTCATCTTTGCCCCACTCCACCCCATCACACTTTTCAACACAGAAGTGAAGATCGTTTTAATTTGCTTCTGCTTTTGATTGGAGTTCAGTTGCTGTAAGAATTCCTTTTCTGGAAAATATGAACATTCCCCCCTGCCCTTCCTCATATGGTCCCAGTGACAAACTGAAGTACAATTTCACCACAGTTCCCCCTGGGGAACGAATGAGTGTCCTGGGATTACTATGGTGAGGGGTGCGTGCGCACATGCCACAGGGTGAGAATGTGTGGAGTTCAAAGGACACCATGTAGGAGTCATTCTCTCCTTCCACACAGGTCACCAAGCTTGGTAAAAGTTCAGTTGTCCGGGAAACCATCCTCATAAATACCATAAATATTTTTTGGTTGTGAACCTTGCCTTTTATGGCTAAGCCATCTCTCCAGCCCCATAAATACTACTTTTAAGAGGAAAAGTGATGGGGTAGGGATAAGGCTTAGCTGGTGTTATGCTTGTCTGGTGTGCCTGAAGCCCTGGGTTCCACCCTGTTGTACAAATCTTTTCCCTGCAGAAGTATAAACAACATCTTCCTCCATTTCCTAATATTCTAATAACAAAGCAAAGTATGATCCCACCAAAGTTCATCCTGGGGAACCAATGAGTTTATTGAGCTTTCCTGTAGTGAGGTGAGGGTTTACTGGCAGAATGGTGTGGGTAAGGCCCAGGGTAGCTGCACCAGAAAGTTTTCACCCAGTGTGAATGATGGCTTCCCCCATATCTACACAGGCGGAGCCCTTTCAATCACCCTTCTTTAGCCTACAGAGTAGAGCAACCACTTAAGCAGATCTTTCTATCCAAAGCTCTTTCTCTTTTTTGGTGCCTTTCTTCGAAGCCTGACGAGGAGGAAGTAGCTCCCGGTAGGAGAAGGCATCTTCCACATGGTTGCCCTGACTGATCAGACTGGCATAAAGGACACCCAAGAGCCCACAGGCATCTGGTACAGGTCCCAGAACAGGAAACAATTTTTTTTACTGCAATTCAAATTCTCCAGCAATGGATATGCTTTAGTTCACACTTATTACCATTGTGGGATTCTTCTGTCCTCTGGCTCATCTGTATTCCTTCAGTACACCAAGTAAGACATGGTTGCATTTAGTCATTTAAAATCACCTATGTTGATGGTTAAATGTTCACAGGACATCATATATTCATTCAATTAACTTTTATGGAGCAGAATTGCCTGGCTAGGTCCTGCTCTGGTCTGTGGGAGAAAGGTAATGACAGGATAGCATAGAAGAGGCCATCTCCACCTTTGGAAAAGGCAGTCAGGGAGGGGCCATTGTAGTTATCAAAGTGGCTGGATCCTTTCGCTAATGTGTACTTAATTGATGGCAGCTGAGACAGGAGCGGGTCTTTCTTTGTACCTATGACATCCACAGACTTCAGCTGCAGTATCTCATTCACTCTTGACAAGGTTAACACATAAAGGACACAGTGACAACAGATCACTGGCTGCACACTGCCCTAACAGAGCTGAGATTCCAGCAAAGGCTTGTCGGTCCTCAAAGGTCGGACCCTTGCCATCACACCACTAATCTGAGCAGCACCTCAGGTCATTTCGTGACTATTAATGGTTAGGAATGACAGTGCTGATCTGTAATCTTAGCATATGGGAGACTGAGGCAGGGGGCTCACCATCAGTTTGAGATCAGCCTGAGCTACATAGTGATGCTGTATCTCAAACAAACAAACAAAATAAAACAGATCTGGGGACGTGACTCAGTTGGTAAAGTGTGTGTCCAGCATACAGAGCCTGAGTTCAGTTCCCAGCACCACATGAGCCAGGTGTGGCTGCAAATACCTGTGACCCAAACACTGAAGAAATGGAGGCAGGAAGATCACAAGTTCAAGGTCATTCTCAACTATATAGCGAGCCCAGAAACCTGAGTTGTATCCCCAAAACCCACATAAAAATTTCAGGCATGGTGGTGTGTAATAGCAATCCTAGTCCTGGGGATCCAGAGACCAAAGGACCTTGGTGACTCACTGGCCCGCTAGAATAGCCTAATTGGTAAAGTCCAGGACAGTGAGAGACCCTATCTCAAAAAAGGTGGGCAGCATGCCAGAGGCTGACCTCTGACCCTCATGCATATGCCGACATACACATGCGCACACATTAAAGCAGGGGTTCTCAACCTTCCTAATTGCTACCACCCTCTAATACAGTTCCTCATGCTGTGGTGACCCCAACCATAAAATTCTTTTCATTGCTACTTCATAACTCTAATTTTGCTACTGTTCTGAATCGTAATGTAAACATCTTTGTTTTCTGATGGTATTAGGTGGCCCTGTAAAAGAGTCATTTTACCCTCCATCCCCAAAAGGGGCTTCAACCCACAGGTTGAGAACCAACACACTAAAAGATTAAAAAGAATATTAAAGGACCAAAATCCACATTACCATGTTGCCAGATCTGAACAAATCCCACTGGGAGCTTTATGCAACTTGAAGGCCAGCAGACATCAGTAAATTGAAAACAAATGCACACACCATTAACTTGCAAAGAACAATGGATGATAAACAACAGTCCTCTGATTTACTTATTGTTCATGGGTCCCCGCCAGGACAAGGACACCACTTGTGATGTCCATTCCAGGCTTCTTTTGTCAAACCTCTGAACAACAGCACGCTGAGCGGCAGTGTGCCCTCCAGCTCTGGGAAGGACAGGAGAAAGAGATGCTGTGAGGAGCCCCCCATGGCCCTTCACCTCTGACCCCTCCAGCTGTGCATGCTCAGGACTCATCCTGATGACTGTGGACATGGTCCCATTTGCAATCCCCAGGGGAGCCATCTGCAGAGAAACCGCAAGCATAATCCTGGGCAAAGCCACCATAACTCATGCTTCCCACTTGCTGTTCTCCATCTTCCTTGATGAAGCCCTCTGCTACTGACTCTTGGGATTTTGTTTGTTTGTTTTGTTTTGTTGTTGTTGTTGTTTGGGCCTTGGCTTTGTTTAGTTTTGATTTGGTTTGGGTTGGCTTGGGGTTTTACGGAGAACAACCTTTCCTGGGTTTTCTTTTAGAGGAATCTTCAAACTGCCACAGAAATCTACCAGTAGTCAGAGACCGGCAAGTCCATCCGTGCTGCATTCTAGGGCTTTGAGCAATCTGTCCTCACCAGAGAGTTTCGGCGCTGTAGAGAAGTTTATTATTCTACTAATATGGATTGCAACTGACCTACAGTGTGTGGAAGGCAGATGTACCGTCTTGCACACTTCACTTAGAGGACCTACCCATCCGTGACTAGGGCACCAGAAAGGATTCCACACATAAGAACGACTGTGCAAACAAATACTTTGGACCTCTGTTTGTGCCATCAATGGGGGTGGGGGGGGCAGTGGCTCCCTGCTGGCATAACCTGGTTGCAGCTCTCCTCCCTCCCAACGCTTTAGAAGTAATGTCCCTCACCCAGCAGGTTTAAAAAATTCAGTGGGGGAAATCAGCAAAGGTGTTTGCCTTCCTAAGTGAGTGTCCCTAGTGAGAAGCTGACATCCTGGGGGCTCCCTGCCCCCAGGCCTGTGAACCCCTTATACTACCCAGCACAAGGAAGCTCCCATCTGCTGGAAGCTGGCTTTCAGGGGAGAGGGTCATCTGTGGAGGGACATGAAGCGGACTGACAGGAAACCTTTTCCTTGGGTCTGAGCTGAAATGGAGAGGTTCACCCCAGAAGGAGGCTGTGGGGGTGGAAACAAATCAATGTAGAATTTGTAGATGGATGTGTGCTCTGGGCCCCCGTGTACAATTTACAAGATGCAATGTGAAAAGAGAATAAATCTCCTTTCTCCCTTGCTCTCCCTCTCTCTTTTTTTTCTCTCTGCCAGACTCCAGCAGATTTCTAAATCAAAACAACTCTTTAGAAGCGAGCCTTAGACTGGGCTAGAAGTGAGTTTCCTCAAAAGGCAGAAGGGAAGGGATGAAGGATCTTTGAGAACAGACAGCAAGCTTTTGTTTTTCCTAGCAGCCTTCAGAGTCTAGGGAATGGGAATGCCTGGGGGACAGGTGTTAACGTGGGACACCTCTGGTACTATCTCTGGAGAGAAAGTTGTACAGCTTGCACGGCCATCTTCGGTCTGAGTGGCAGGGCACGAATTTCTTTCAGAAAAGCAAACTGAGTCAGGGTGATGTCCTTTTTCATGATCACCAGTGGTCAAGCGACCCAGCCAGGGGGGGAAAAATGCTTTTTGCACAAGCCAGAGCTGAACTAAAAATGTTTTCCCCGCGTCTGCAGACCACCTGAGCAGCTAGGTGAAGCCAGGGCCAAAAACAAACAAATGAGGGCACCCTCCAAAGCGTCCCTTCTCCTTCCCTTCCTTCCCTCCAAAGCCCAGGGAATCAAGACTTGATTTGTCTCAACTAGATCCTGAGCTGGGGGGGATCGGAGAGGAAGAGGAAGGGAAGGGGGAAGCCAGAGGGGCCAGGCAGCATCCATGCAGTTAGTGTCTCATTGATTTAGAGCCGCACGAGCTTGAGTAAGGACCATACCTCCTGCTGATCTCGGGAGAAGTGCTCCAAGATCCATAGCTGTGGAGTTGGGGGGAGAGTCGCTAAGCCATCTGAAAGGAGCAGAACACTGCAGCTCCTCAGCCTGATGGGCCAGGGCGAGCTTTAATTAACAGGGTCTGATGCCTCTTCTTTTTTGGTAAGTGAGCAGATTTAAAGGGCTAGAGACCCAATTTGAAGGGTGCTGCTTCTTGCTGCTGCTGCTGCTGCTGCTGCTACTCGGACTGCTGCTGTGGCTGCTCCTGGCTGCTGCGCTCAGCTGCTGGAAAAGCTTCCTGCAGATTGCTAGTTCCAACAAGCAGGCAGAGCCAGCAGGACAAGAAACGGGGCTGTCCGTGCAGGGGTCTCTTGGGTTATGAGGTTGGGACACTGAACCATGGTACCAGGCACAGCTCATATCAGTGAGCACCAATGCCTGCTGTTCTCTTTGGCCAGGGGGAAGGACTGTGCTGGGAGTTGGGGGGAGCAGGCAGGTGGCATCAAGGGCACTCTGTCCCCATATGAGCTTGGACAGGACACTGGTCAGGGAGAGTGGGAGGGAGTTTCTGTTCTGAGGACAACCGCTGTAGAATGTGCACATTCATACACAAGCCTGCCCTTGCACACACATGCCTGCCTGTGTACACACACACACACACACATCTGTGTACAGACACCTATGTGGGGCTAGAGAGATGGCTCATCTGTTAAAGACTAGACTCAGAGCCAGAAAGATAGATATGTATGTGCACACATACCAGTCCATGTCGATGTGCCTATGTTCACACATGCAGGTCTAATCATACACACACACACACACACAAGCCTACTTGAGTATACACACACATCCACTCACATCCAGAAGCTGCCTTCCAATGCCAGGTTCATGCCCCTACACTGATAGCTAACAGGAATGTGGCCAGGAAAGTGACATCAAGCATGGCCAAGAGAGTAAACCTAGGGTTAGGTGGCCTCAAACACGAGAAAAGGACCACACTGTGTGAAAGTTCTGCTTAATTCCTGAGTTCCTGCCACTTCTGAGAGATCACAGACCTCATAAAATACCATTTTAACAAAAGATTTGTTTTCTTTTTATTTTATGTGTGTGTGTGTGTGTGTGCACATGCATGTGCACATGAGTGCAGTGCCTGCAGAGGCCAGAAGAGGGTGCTGGATCCTTTGGAGCCAGAGTTACAGAAGTTACAGGGTCACATGAGTCCAAGGTGGGTTCAGGGAATTAAAATCAGGACCTCTAGAAGAGTAGGAAGTACACTTGGCTGCTGAGCCATCTTTCCAGCTCCAAGAACTATGCTAATTTTTGGTTCTATCTCGGCAGAGAGTCTTTGACTCTACGATATTTTCCCCTGCTCCTGCTAAGGCAGCCACTGGCCTCTCTGTGGTCTTCTCATGGCCATTCTATGCCTCAGTCTCAAGTCTTTAATCAGAATATCTAGTAGCACCTTACCAGCCATTTTGTCTGTGAATATGTGTATGGAAGGGACTGATGCACGTTAAGAGGTGGGTGTGTACAGAGGTAAAGGCTCAAGGTCCAGTGTCTCCTTGTATTGATCTCCATCTTGTTCTTTAAGATAGGATCTCTTTCAATGGCCAGGAGCGCAACTATTTGGCGAGGCTGCCTGGCCCATGAGCCCGACGGATCCTCCTGTCCACATCTCCCCAGTTCTTGGATGACTAGCACACACTACCATGCCTACATTTTTATATGGGTACTTGGAATTCAAACCCAGGTCTCATACTTCCATCACAAGCATTATATCAAACAAGTCACCCTCCCAGCCCTTGCCTGGATTTTTAATCTCATCTTCCCTTGGTAAGAACACAGAATAAATTCAGCAGACCCCAGTGTATGTGTCTGAGTGAGTGCTAAGGACGGAGGTATGAGGGGAGAGCCTCAGATCCCTTCCTAGGACGCAACAGTCAAGTGCAGGATGCTCTTCTCCTAAACCTTTGTGACTCCTATTATGACAAGGTCGGTCAGACTAATCCAGTGATGCTCTTGACGAAAAGAGGGAACAGAGAGGAGATAGGGATTTTACAAAAGCTCGTCCAATTACAGCAGCATTGAGCTTAACCAAACCTTGGATGATTGCAACAGCCCAGTGAAGAGAGTATGCACTTAAAAAAAGAATCATAAAACAACATGCAAGGCCTTTGAGTAGATGAGGGACAATGAGATGTGGATAAGCTCTTCCATTCCCACCTCTCCCCTGAAAAGTGGTCCCTGCATCTAGCCCAGGTGGCCAAAGAAAGAGTCACATTTTACACTTCGCCTGGGGCTTACAAAAAATCCCTGCAGCTCCCAGGGATGGAAGGCACCTGCCCTCTGCTTGGTACCCACTGCCAGATATCTGTGGCGCCATCACCCTCTCGTGCAGGCTGTGCAGGCCACAGCGCCCCTCCACACAGTTAGAGCTTGTTCCACAGAGAATCTGATGTTCCCCTTTTGGACACAAGTTCCGTGCACTTCCTTGCCCTGTGTCTCTCAAGGAGGTTTCTATATTGCCGCCTCTTCCCTTGTGTCTACAGAAACAAGCCTGCTAGGTGGCATGGAACTACAATAATAGCACTTAGAAATGAATCAAGAGTTCTTGGCCAGCCTGGGTTATATAGTGAGACGAAGAAAAGAAAGAGAGGGAGGGGGAGAGAGAGAGAGAGAGAGAGAGAGAGAGAGAGAGAGGAAGGAAGGAAGGAAGGAAGAATGAATGAGAGTGGGGAAGGAAGGAAGAAAGAAAGAAGGGAATGGAAGGAAGGAAGGAAGGAAGGAAGGAAGGAAGGAAGGAAGGAAGAAGAAAAAGAAGGGTGAAAAGGGAGGGAGAGGTGAGAAGGGAGAGAAGGAATGATGATAATGTGTCCTTCCCCCCCCCCCGTACTTGACAGGTGGGAGTGGACCCCTGCGAGGCTGCCTACCCCACCTCTGTCAATTAAGCTCATCACAGTACAAGTGTGATGAGCTTATCCCAGGTGTGGCATAAGCTGTTTTCTGCCGGCTTGGTAGGGCCATCTCTATTGATGGGCAAAGTGGTAGTCTGTGGTGGCCTCCCAGAGTCACTGGCCTGCAGTCATGACAAGAACTCATCAGAACTCTACATCAAATAGCTAGGACTAGGGGAATGCGTCTGTTAACATTCCCTCTCTATTTAGGGTGAATAGACCTTTACCCAGGAAGGTTCTGTGACACCAGGTGAGGCTAGTATTTACCGAAGTGAGAATCATTTTGTGGTCTGTCCATAAATCTCCTTTTTATTAACTGCTATCCCCCAACGCCAGGCTCTCTTTGGAGCCTGGGGTCTCTAGACTGCGTGTGCTACCATATCCTGTCTGCGTGCTGGTTTCATGCTAGATTCAAGCAGAGGAAGTTGCAGAAAGGAGGCAGTGGTGTGAAAGGTTGACCCAGGACCTGAGTGTCCCCTCTCTCTCTGTCTCTGTCTCTCTCTCCTCTCTCTCTCTCCTCCTCTTCTTCTTCCCCTTCTTCTCCCCACCCCCAATATGGTATGTTTGCATGAGGAGCACGTGGTGATCAGAGGTCAATCTTGCATTCTTCTTAACGATTTCTCCATCTTTTAAGTTTTCTTTCCTATTTTAAATTATGGATACTTGTACATGTCTCTATGTGGGTTTGTGCACATGTGAGTACAAACGCTTGGGCTGTCCAGAAGAGAGTATCAGGTTCCCTAGAACTGGAGTTACAGGTGGCTTCTGGGAACAGAACCCAGGTTTTCTGTAAGAGCTGTCCATGCCCTCAATTCCTGCACTGTCTCTCCAGCTCAACCCACCTTACCTTTGAGACAGGGTCCCTCACTGAATCTGAAACTACTCATGTTTTGGCTTGCATCCAGCGAGCACTCGGGATCTACCTGCATCTACCTTCCTGGCACTAAAGTCAAAGCTCCCAGACTTCTCTATACACAGCTGCTGGAGATTCAGACTCAAGTCTTCAAGCTCAGGCAGTAATCCCCTTAGCCATAGCCTCAGCTCCTCAGTGTCCTTGGGTAACTGATAACGCCAGCCTTGTATCCTTTAGAGAGGAAAGGGACTGGTCTGCTCCATGTTAGAGAAAATAGCAGCATCAAAGCCATGACCCTCGGGGAGAGGAGGACCTCTGGGTTAGTAACCTCTCTAGAGGTCTGGCTAGCAACTTCATCGAGCCCTATTCAAGGCCAGGTAAGATCACCTTTTTTCTTTGGTTCCTCTTCTCCTAGGCTGGTATCTCTTCTGGCAGTTACTAATTTCTGGGCAAGTTCAACTTTCCAATTTCTGTGCAACCGATCCCGTGTGGTAAGTGCCATCTGTTTGGAACATCTAGTGTGGTTTTTGTTTTCCTGACTGGACAAGAATTTTTTTTTCCTTGGAAATCCCAAATTGGAATGTTCTAATAGTCACGATTAAGCCTCAGTCAGAACGTTCTGGCACCAAGTACACATTTTGGAGTATGTTAACATTTACCAATTAAATGAAATTATAAGAGAGTAAAAAGAAAAAATCTGAGCTCATTCCTCCCCGCATTAGAGGCTGCTGGCACAACCCCCTTGTTATCTAGTTATCATTTATGATACCAAATTTATAGGCATCAAGAAAGAAAAATATTCCCAGCCTAATTTTAAATCTGATGCATTCGAGACAAGAAAGAGAAATTAAGAGGCAACAGAAGGATCTGAGGGCAATTGGCCTGAATGCCACCAGCAGACAGAGGAGAGCCATACAATGTGTGCACAGGTTCTGCACTTGTTACTGAGCTGTGCTCAGTGTGTCTGGTTGATAGCCACACGTTGTGTTGATACTCTGGAAGGTGGACAGTACAGCTGTGAGGGAATTTGAGGGACTGAACCCATCTCTCAGTACACCTCATATGGGGTCTGTACTCTGACAGGTATACACACACACACACACACACACACACGTTCACACAGATCAGTCACTCTGAAAACAGAAGAGCGAGGACCTGCCCTGGAGAAACTTCTCTAAGGCAAGGTCTACAGAGCCTCTTCTCTATTTGTCGTTGCTGAAACAAAGTACTTAAGGTTTGTAGCTTTATAAAGGAAAGAGACTGTGCTCCTGGTTTTGGAATCTGGAAGTCCGAGTTTGGGTGACCTACCTGAGGGACAGTGGGTAAGAGGTTGGAAATACGTGAAGCTGATGAGGAACAAGAGATCGCTGTAACAGGATGTCAGACTGAGGGGCGGGACCAGCCTCATTCTATAACAACCCCCTCGGGAGAACTATGCCGGGTCATCTTTGTTGGCAGTTTGACCAGACTGAAGAATGCTTAGGAAATCAGCAAGGCACACTTCTAGGAGGGCCCTAAAGGGCATTTCCAGAGATGACTGATATGTGGGAGAGTGAATGAGAGGAAGACTGGACCTGATAGTGTGTTGGACACATTATCCAACAGGCTAGGAATAAAGATGGACAAAATAATAATAATAATAATAATAATAATAATAATAAATTTAAAAACAGGAGGAAGAAGAAGCTAGCCAGGCATGTGAGCTCAGTTCTTCCTCTTCACCTGTGCTCTACTGCAGCTGCTGTCACCCATGAACAGCCTCCAGCTGCCTCAGCCTCTGATGTACACCAGACTCTCTCCAGGAAGCCTCCATGCCTTCAGCCTCAGCCGAGGGCTGCATCACTGCCTCCCCCTCCCCACCCCATCTCCCACTTCCGGGAGCATGAGAACACTGGCATGAGGAAGACAGCGGTGTTACTGAGGCCTCCAGCTAGTGGGTTCTCTGAGGGTCCAGCATGCAGATGGTCATTGTGGGACACTTTGGTCTGCACTCATGTAAGCCAAGCCAAGCAACATTTCTGTAATCATTTTCTGATGGCGTATATTTCCAATATATAAAGTGTACATATCACATATAAGCTTATGTGAGTGCCTATATCCAAAAATATAGGAACTAAGCTATATGCCACCTTATTGCTGAGACCACTGTCACCCTCATGTGCACCCCACACAGAAACATGTCTTCACATGCATGAATGGAATAAAAATAACAGTTGCAATGGAGGCAAATGTAAAAGACAAGAAGCACATGGGGCGGCTGAGGCTCTCCTCACGGAAACTGAGCTGCTCACGGTTAGAGGGGAACCTCCAGAGGTAGGTGATGATGCTCGGAGCTACGAGATCACACATGTGGCTGGGGTGACTGGAAATTCCCGCTGCTGGCACTCAAAGTGGGGGTCAGAGCCTCCCAGACAAAGCAAGGAATGGAGACAGGGTGATTCCAGTCAGGGAGAGAAAATGTTCCCGGTCAGACTGGAGAGGGAAGCTGGGGTTCACTACAACAATCTGTGTCTTCTGGAGAGAGAGAGGAGTCACAGAAGCGTCAATCTGGGTCCTGTCCCGGGGAGGTGCCTTTGATCCTTCAACGACTGAGCGATCTAACGGGCCACTGGTCAACCTAAACAGCACTAAAATGTAAGGGGGCACTGCAATTGGAGAACAATCAGATAAACCTTTCTCAAAGAGAAACGGTGCCCCTCCATGTCATTCCAGACAAAAATCAAACACCACAATCTGTCTTGAAGTCTCTTAAGGAACCGCTGGCAGGAAATTACCTTTCACCACGTCTTCTCCTTCCAGCTCCGAGCTGATAAAAATAGTTCTAGATGCAAGGAAGCACTCTCAACGCCCGGAAGAGGCTAGCTTCACACAATCTGGCCTTGGCATATTCTGCCAGCTTGGGGGTATCCATCCTTGGCCCCTGGTAAACTCCTAATTATCTATCAATGACTGGGAAACATCCCAAAGATCAGTTTCTCTGAAACCCTTTCTTCTCCATCTCCAAAGCAGAGAAGAGTAGCTACTCCCCTGACAGCAGCCAGTCCACCGTGTAGACATTGTTTCTCCCCCAGAAGACTGTCTCCCGTGCTATAAGAAACAAGCATTGTTCCATAAGAGACAAATGTCCCCTCCATAGGGACATGCGTCTCTCACCATTGTTCACATAGCCTACCTAACACAGGGCTGGCTCGCAGTAACTTTTAAAAGTGTTATTTATCTGTCATTGTTATTGTGGAAGGGCACACATTTTGCAGCATGTGTGTGAAGGCCAGAGGACAACTTTGTGGGGCTGTTTCTCTCTTTCTATTCCTAAGTGGGTTCCAGAGATGGAACTCAGATTGTCAAGCTTACGCAGCAAGCAAGTACTTCACCCCACTGAGCCATTCACTGACCCAGCAAATATTGATTAACATAAATTGACGCTCAGATATGGAGGCTCCCACCCGTAATCCAAGCACTCAGAAGGTGAAACCAGGAGGACAGTGAGTTCAAGGTCAGCTTGAGGTAGATACAGAGACATGACCCCACAAAATAAGCGGTGGATCTGTCTCTGTACTGACAAGCTAAGAGAGTTTACTCGAGCATAAATGAGAAATTTGTGAAGTGGCGATAGTATGGATACGTTCTGTAGCCATGTCACAGGGAGCAAGCCACCTACTACTCAGTGAACAGCTTTAGAAGGCCGGCGAGATGAGGAATATAGCTCAGTGGTGCAGCGCTCACTTTGAACAGTGAATGTGATGCCCCAGCACCACCAAGAAGAAGGAAGAAGAGGAGTGGAGGAAAGTGGAAGAAAATGAAGCAGATAGGGGAAGGACAAAGAAGAAAAGGAAAAGAGGGAAGAAGAAGAAAAAGGGAAAGGAGGAGGAAAGAGGAGGATCGGGAGAAAAAAAGGAGGAAGGGATGAAAAAGAGGTGGAAGAAGAGGAAAAAGAGGAGGGGGAAGAGAAGGAAGAAAGGGGGAAAGGAGAGCAGAAGAGTAGGAAGAAGAGGAACAAAAAGAGGAGAAATGGAAGAAGGTGAATTGGGGTGAGAAAGAGAAGAGGGGAAAATGTCAGCCTCTGTCCTCAGCCCCTGCTGAGCTACATTTTCTGAAGTTGAGCCTGTAGACATGGCCACATGTGCTCAAATTCAGAACCAAAGGCTCCTGGCCCCACTCTATCTACTCTTGCTCAAGTCACCACCAATGTAAAGGAAAAGTGGTGTATTTAAAGGTTGGTGCACATTCAAGTTATTACAAATGCATTTATGAAATGGAAAGTGTAATACCTTTATGTTTTTATACAGTAAATATTTATAAATATAAGCTATTTGTATACCATGTATATATTTATTGATGTGGAAGTTAAGGAGCCCGGGGAGATGGCTCAGTTGGTAAAGTCGTCTGCCGCACAAAGTGTGAAAGCCTTGACCCTCAGCAGCCACACAGCAGAAAGTGCTGTGGTGACGGACACTTGTCAACCCAGCGCTGGCGAGGTGGGGACAGAAGGGGCACTGAGGCACGATGGCCACCCAGTCCAGCCCACTCGGCAAGCCCCCAGGTCCCAGTGAGAGACCCTGTCTGAAAGAGAAAAAAAAGTGTGGTGGCTCCTAAGGAAGGCCACCTGTGGTTGACTTCTGGCTTTCCATATGTGATGCACACACATACACACACACAGGAACATGCATCCCACACACAAATAATTTTTTAAATGATAAATCACGAATGTAAAGAGAAAGCATTCCAGGGCAAGAATGGCAGTGTGCAGTGCTGTGTTCCAGCACTGGAGAGCAGGAGGATCAGGAGTTCAAGACCAGCTGAAGTTACATAGAAAGCCCCAGGTCAATCTGATCTAGATGAGACTTTGAGAAAAAAAATCCATTCCCCTAAATAAAGAAAAAAGAAAAGAAAGAAATGGAACTCCAACAGAACACAGGTGCCAGGACTATGTGATGTGTGAGTGTCGAAGCTTCAGACCCCACAGCTTCAAACCACACGAAGGTCAAGTATCCACCTTCAGACTGCCCTAGAAGAGTAAAACGCTGTCCATCTCATCTTGTGAATGACAGCACAGGGAAGACTGTGTGCGCCCTTATTGCCCCTGGAGATGTGTATGAATATGTGTATAAGTTCTATAGAACCTGGGCAAAGTCTCATCCCAAAGCCAGATCGAGTTTCAGGATCAACTCACATCTTTATTTCTTTTTTAACTGCTTATGGTCCAGGATGTGTGTCCACACCTATGCAAGCACACAAGGCAAGACATCAAGTACTCTGCTCTGCCGCTCTCTAATGCCTCTGAGACAGTGCTTCTCACTAAACCAGAGTTAGGCTGGCAGCCAGCCAGCCCCAATGATCCTGTCTCCCATAGCGATGACGTTACAGGCTCATACACAGCCATACCTGGCTTTGTTCATGGGTGTTGAGACCTGTACCCACGTTCTCATGCTTTTCCAGTAAGTGTTCTTACCCACTGAGCCATCTCTCCAGCTCCGCAAGTTCTCTGAATACCCTGGGCTAGCCTTGGACATGCAGTGTAGTCTCAGCTTCACTCGTAAGCACTCGTGTACCCATGTGCACCGCCTCACCTCGCCAGCTCTCTTATTGTGATAGCGCATGGTGACTCCAGTGACCTGTGGAGGTGCCTTTGGAAGCTGTCTCCATGGAGAATTACCCTTACGACTGTCCTTGTGTTGAGACAGAGCTTTCCCTCCAAGAATCCTTATGAATCTGGTTTTAGCATGAGATTCTTAAGTTCAAGCTTCCAAATGATCTACAAGTAGCAGAAATACCACAGTGGCAGTGTGTCTCCAGCTGTGGCCTAGCCCTCTCTGCAGTGACCCATTCTATGCCTTTCTTCCCTTTACTTCACTTCCTGGGCTCCTGGGAAATGGCAACAATGGAAGGGTGTGTCATCCCCTAAAGCATGCACTGGGGCCATAAAGGATAGATGTTATTCATAACATTTGTTCTCAAAGCAGAAGAACTCTGAGCCTGAGAAGCTACTGTGGAAATTCCCCTCCATGGGGGAGATGGGAATCTCCCTCAGAAGGCTCCAAAGACAAGCCAAAGTACAACTACACTGAAGTTTACCTTGTGGGACCACTGAGTATATTGGATGACTGAGGAGTTACTGACAAGAACTTGGGTGACCCGGAAATAGCCACACTAGAAAGGCTTCACCCAGCCTCAAGGATGGCTCCCCCACAGCCATACCGAATCCCAGCTCCTCCAGCTTCTTCAGCCTGTACACTGGAGCCTGTCCCTCAGACCACCCCCCAACAAGCAATTAAGAAAAATGGCACTCTGAATGGCTGGCTGGAAGTAATGGCTGATTCCCAGGTGAGAGTGGCCCCCCTACCCCCTTCTCTGAGGGACTGTCAGAAGTCCCCAGGCTCACTCCTGGCACACACTCAGAGCTCACATCATGAAGCTGGAGGCTGGATGGCTCAGGAGATGGCTTTCTGAGTAAGACAAAAATCCCAGGGAGGCTGGGAGCTACCCCCACAGGGATTCCTGAGAGGATAAACAGCTCACAAAATGCCTTAATATGCTACTTCACTCCATCCGTATAACCTTTGGCCCCACACAGCTGGCTGTGCAGCTTGCCTGTCTGATTAGAAAGTCCACAGCACAGCGCTCCGGATAATGTATGTCCTTTCCCCTAATCAGGCTAGTGTCATCAGGCAAGGCCATCTTCTTGATGCTCCAAGGCTTGATATCCTTTCATCTCAGCCTGGGGAGACGCCAAAGTCAACAATAGTGCCATCGCCACCAGCCTCCACAGAAACACATCCGTCAGGGAGCTAGTGGCACCGACACAGAGAGCTGGTGGCGTGGCGGCTCAGAGAGAGTTAATCTGACGCATGTCAGCAGCCCTGGTCTCCTGGATCCACACCCGGAAAACCTACCATGAAGTCAGAGCCACAAAATGCCCATGAGCCTGAGGAACAGATGAACTCTGAGCAGAGGACCTCCCCAGCAGCAGCTCGGACAGCACCAAGTCAGCCGTTCCTGGCCACAGCACAGGAGCCACACAGGGAGCCTTAAACAGAGAAGGGCTGGAGGCTTCTAGCACACCCCAAACCCACTCCCTAAACAAAAGAGCCCTCTGAGGTATTAATATCATCCACTTAGGGTCCAGAATCACCTTAGAGACACTCTTCTGGACATGTCTGTGAGGGAGTTAATTAGGGTTAAGACTATAGTTAATTGAGGTGAGGAAACTTATCCTCACCTCACATGGTTGGTGCTATCAGTGAGCTGGGGCCCTAAATTGAATAAAAAGGAGAAAGTGAGTGGAGCTCACCATCTCTGCTTCCTGACTGGGGGTGCCATGTGACCAGCTGCCTCATGCTCCTATCACTATGCCCTCCCTTCCATGATGGACTGTGTACCCTCAGACTGTGAGCCACAATAAACCCTCTTCCCTTAAGCTGCTCCAGTCCGGTATTTTGGTCACTGCAATAAGAAAAGTAACTAATAGGTCCCTGTGCATTATAAATTGTACCAGCCCAACTATTTGAACTAGTTTGCTCAAGGGTTGGACTTTTGGACTTGACTTCTGTTTTCACTGGACTTGTCTATGCACACGCAACTATACACATATGTCATAGAAAATTTAAAAAGCACAGAGAAGTGACTGCCAAAGTGCCACAACCCAAGAACCACCAATGTTTTAAGTGTTATTTCTGTTAACAAGAAGAGACTACAGAGATTGTTCAGCAGTTAAGAGCACTTGTTGAGCAAGATGAAGGGCTGGAGTTCAAATGCCAGCACCCACATAACAAGGTAGCCACTGTGTGGGATAAAGACAGGAGGATCTCTGGGACTTATGGTTACCCAGCCTAGGAGAAAGACACCTGCTCTGCATTCAGACAGACATTTTCTCAAAGGATTAAGTGGACAGAAATAGAATAAAACCTGACACTCTCTTCTGACCTACATACGCACACATACACACACACAAACACCGATTTTAATTGCCAGCAAGAAGATATCCACTCCTTATCGCCTCTCCTTCTATTCTACTCTAATGAACACCACCATTCTGTTGCCTGTGAACCGCTCAGCCACTTAGCTCACTCCTAAAAGACGCAGCCTAGAGACCCAGAGGAGACAGAGGCCATGTCATGTTGTGCTCAACACCTAGACAGGTTGTCTTGGAGGCTGAGACTAGAACCGCATTTGCCTTCTCAGGTGTCACACTAACTTTTCTGGGTAGCCATGAACAAACGACTATTCACCCCCATCAAGGCACCAAAGTCCAACTTCCCAAGCTTTGCTGAATGATTTTACTGAGCTCACTCACAGAGCACACGTGAGGGATTACATACAAGAACATGGGTGACCCAAAACAGCTGCAAATTTCCACTGCAGCATGAACGGTGATCTGCAACATGGAATCCTCCTCCCAATGGGCTTTCCACTTCTTATATAGTTCAGCATTTCCCAGGATTCTTTGCAGCTTCTGGAGGGCAGAAAGGAATAGTGACTAGACTCCCAGGTGAGGATCCTATGCCTCTCCTCTACCTGCTCGGGAGTGTCAACAGCTCCGTTTCCATGACCATAGACCTGTGTATCATTGTCTTATTCTGCTTTAGTTGCCATGGCTGATGACCCAAGTTATTCTCCACTCCAAGATGGTGTCCTGCTGGAGCAAAGAGACCATTCTTTAATGCCAGGCTTGGAAATCAACATCTTCTCAGAGGTAAAGGCCACTGGTGGCAATACTGGTTATTTTTATCATCTTGGTGACCAAATACCTACCAGAAGCAACTTAAGGAGGGAAGGATGTATTTGGCTCTCCACGAAGGAGAAGGCATGGTGTTACAATTAGGTCCATGTTAATCGGAGCTCCTGGCTTGTTCACAAAATCCTCGTGGATTTTGAAGCAGAGCTGGAATATGACTTTCAAGGTCCATCCCTAGTAGCTTATATCTACAGGCTAGAACATATACCCCAAATATTCTACCAGCTCCCAGCACAGCACCACCATATGAGGACAGAGTGTTCAAATGTTTATATTCAAGTTGCAAATCAGTCAAGTGCCATTTCTCCCAGAAACTCAAAGAACTCCAAGTATCTAGTTGAGCAGAGAGTGAGAAATATCTGCATCATGTAGAGGAGAGGGGACCAAGCAGAGAAAAAAAAAAGCTGGAAGGAATTGAAATTAGTGAATGGAAAATAGAAAAGATGAAGATAGGTCAATAGACCACCCTCCCCAAAAGCTGCCCATGCCCACTTAGCGTATGCAAAAGAACCAAATACTTAAGAAAATAGTGGTAGGACACTGAAAATGTGATACTATGGTTTTTATGTCCTCCAAAATTTATATGTTGAAGGCTTGGTCCCCCTCCTAGTTAGCTTTAGTTGCCAAATTGATACAGCCTAGAGTCTTTAAGATGAAATGACTGAGGGATCAGATTGGCCTGTGGGCATGTCTGTGAGGGGTTGTCTTGATTGTTATTTTATGTGGGAGAGCCCAGCCCACTGTGGGTGGCACCATTCCTAGACAGGTGGTCCAGAACTGCATCAGAAAGCTCGCTAAGCATGAGCTTGTGGGGCTCCATAGTTCTTGTCTTCAGATTGTTTTTCTTATGGGATGAACTAGCAAAATGACTCAGAGGTGAAAATGCCAACATTACAAGCCTAAGCACTTGAGTTTAGTCCCCAGGAATAACATTTTAAAACTGGGTGTGGTAGTGAACACTGGTACTCCCAGAGCCTGCAGAGACATGGGGGAAGCTCTGGGGCTCACTGACCAGCCAGCCTAGCCTACTTGATGAGTTCCAGGCTGGTGAAAGACCCTGTCTCAAAGAACAAGGTGAACATCACCCAAGGAATAGCCCAATGGTGCCCAAGTTTGATCTCTTGCCTCCACATACACACATACACGCGGTGTGCCTGGGTGAACATCTTCCCGCTCCCTTCACCCCTTATTGCTGCATCCAGGAGAAATGAAAAGTGGGAGTGAGAGCAAGAGGAGGGTTTTGCAATATGACAGGCAAAGCCAAGCAAGAGACAGACACTCGCCTAGCATAATAACGTCCAGAAATTATGCCAGCGGGAAGCCATGAATCTTCTCTGTGGCTCATTGCGATCTGTGGGCAGGAGATGAACACTTGCACTGTGAGGTTCCTGATTTGTTGTTTAATATAGTCAGAGATGAGCTTAGGAAACAAAAAGAAACAGAAACTCCCACCCAGCATAGAGGGCCCCTTACTTCTCTGACTTGCAGCAGTAAAACGAATTAAGACACTAATAGCGATGAGGGGTGGAATACTACAGACAAGAAAATAGTTCCAACCTGAGAAAGAAGAAAAGCAGTAGAAGAATAAAGAGACAGGAGCTGTGGGGATAGCTCACTGGGAAAGCTTGCCGTGCAAGCACAAAGATCTGAGTTCACACCCCAGCCTATGTAAAAAGAAAGGTCAGGCATGCTGGTGTGTGCTGGTAATTCCAGGACTGATACAATGGAGACAGGAGAATCCCTGAAGCTCAGGGACCAGCCAGCTTTGCCAGATCAGTGAGAGGCTGTGTCTCAGAAAACAAGGTAAGGGGGCTGGTGAGGAGCCTCAAGATGTAAAGGCACCAACTGAAGACCTGAGTTCCTTCCCCAGGACCCACTTGGTGGAAGAAGAGAATTGATTGCTTCAAGCTTTCCTCAGACCTCCAGATGTATGCTGGGAAATGCATGCCTACATCACACACAGAGCACACTAAATAAACACAACAGGGGTGACACATGCCTCAAATCATGCATGCACACACATGTGCGCCTGCACACATACATACACACAAAAGAAACTGAGAAAACGGGGTCCAGTTGGGAGACCTGGCTGGCTGTTGTGCTTCCAACTTGAAATCAAAGCAGCTGTGATGATCTGCATGGGACCCTCCTAAGATCAGGCCTGGCTTGGAAAACCTCTATTCACCCCCACTGGGGCAAAACCACAGGGACGGTTCCATCCAAATCCATCTTGGTGAACTGGTGGATTTGTTAGGGTTCCTTACAGGAGGGTGAGAGGTGGCCCACAAACAGATGAATTCTCCAAACTGCAGAGGCAAGGTCCCGACTTCAGTTCATCTCCTACCACCTGTAGACATCAGCTGGGACAGAATCCCCTGCAGCTGGTGTGGGAGTGAGAGTTGGCTGGGTTCTCAGGTGACTAACCAACACCTTTGTGTTGGTTGGGTTTTGTCAACCTGACACAGGCCAGAGTCATTTAAAAGGAGGGGACCTCAGCTGAGAAAATGCTCCCCTCAGGTTGGCCTGTGGGCAAACCTATGGTGTATTTGCTTAATTGACGATTGGCTTGGAAAGGCTCAGCTGTGGACGATGCCATCCCTGGGCAGGTGGTCCTGAATTGTACAAGATGATAGGCTGAGCAATCCATGGCAAGCAAGGCAGCAAGCAGCACTCCTCTTCGGCCTCAGCCTCAGTTCCTGCCTCCAGGTTCCTGCCCTGAGTTCCTGCATTGACTTCAAATCCTGGTGAAGTAGAGCTGTAAGCTAAAATAAACCCTTTCCTCTCTGCATTCTTTTGTTCATGGTGTTGATCACAGCAATAGACACTCAACTATATCAGCCTTTCTCAAGGGATTGTCAACAGGCCCGCTCTCGTAAGGGTCCTGTGTGTATGGTAACATATTCTCTGATTTCAAGATCAGCTCAAAGGACAGCATTCTATAACCACAGCCAAAAGACTATTCACAGACACACACCAACACCTAAAGGTTAGAGCAGGGAGGCTTACAATGTCCAGTTTTTAGCCTGTGTCCCATATTGATTCTATATGGTTTAGCATTGGGGGACAAGTTGAAATTTTGTTGTTCTGTGTGTGTGTGTGTGTGCGCGCGCGCGCATGCTACTGCGCCCATGTGAAGATACACCCATGGAAAGAGGCATTTGCCTGACTTGACCTTTTGCCCCCTGTCAGCATCAGGCACCCCAAACATAGGGTCTGTATGTAAGGTGAGTGGATCCCTGAGGGAGGTCCCCCCACAAACGATTCTAAAAACCTCGAACTAACGGTGTAGACTTGGAGGTTTTGCTGCTGCTTCAGACATTTACAATGTAAAGAAGAAAAGATCGTGTGAGGAGTACAGTGCACTTTGAAAGCAAAATAAATGGGTGTCCTGTGAGTTGGGAAGGCCTTCTGAAGGAGGTGATTTGATTGCTGAGTCCTGAAAATCGTAAGAGCTACGTCCCTGGACCACTCTCCACTTCCACTACCAGAGAACAACTGCAGGCAACCCTGGAACTCAAGGAAAGGGCGCGACTGCGGAGCCGCACACTTTCTGTCCTTGGAAACAGCCTGTCATCCCCGAGTCCCCTCAGCTCCCAGGCTCTCTCACCTGTGTTCCTGGCGCATTCCTTGGAACTGCTTCCAAAGCAACTCCAGTCTCACTACTGGAGCTGAGAAGGTGGGTCACAAGGCCACAGCCAGGAGATCTTCCACACCGAGCTGCCTCGGCCCGTGCAGCCCACTGAAAGTGTGCGGGACGCTGGCTATGGTGCCCGCTCCAACTGTGGGGCCGGGCAAGAGTGCCGCCAGCTCTCTGGAGTCAGGCCAAGCCCAGCTGACCTACCAGGCAGATGGAGGTGGAGCTCAGGGATCCTGGCAAGTCTCCAGTGTCACATTAACTCCCGACAAGCCACAGAACCAACTGGCTGAGGGCGGCAGCCATAAGCCCAGGGCCGGGTCCTATTCCAGCCTGCTGGGGCCTCATTGCGGTCACTCCGGTTTTTATACGGCCCGGTCTCCATTGAAGTGCTTAACATCAACTGGAACCTGGTACTTTGCCCAGCCCCTGACCCACAAGCAAAAACTTTAGGTAGACTGGAGTCCTCAGCTGAGAACTTTAGGACTTCACTTAATTTTTCTCAAACTTTTAATTTAATTAAAATTCACACTACAAAAAAATCATTTCCTTTTTAGAATTCATTTTTTTATTTATTCATTTGCTTTTTTTTTTTTTTTTGAGACAGAGTGTCTCTGTGTAGCCCTTGCTGTCCTGGAACTCACTCCATAGACCAGGCTGGCCTCAAATTCAGAGACCTGCCTGCCTCTGCCTCCTAAGTGCTGGGATAAAAGCCATGCACCACCACCATTCAGCTTGATTTATTATTTTTTTAATGGTACTGGGGGGATTTGAACCCATGATAAGAGTTCTACCACAGAGCCATGCCCCCCCCCCCAGGCCCTCATTCCCGGAATCTAGGCAGCGCCTTGAACTCATCACAGGCTCCATGCTTGCATGTGTCCCAGGACCCCCAGGCTGGATCTGAAAGGTGCCTTACTTTAGTTTTCAACGAGAATGTGGGTTCTTCTACCTTCAAACAGTCTCACTTTCCCTCTAGAACCAAGCCTGCTCCCTGTATCCTGGATGTTAGCCAGCTTGTGGACAGCTCTTTTTCTCAACAGATTTATCCATAGAAATGTCTGGTGAGGACATTTCTCAGGTACCTGGCCTGACTTTGATAGTCCCTGCTGCAGAGAAGGCCCCCTGCCTGTTCCCATCTGCCAAGCCAGAGCTCACGCTGGCCTCAAGCAAATCTCAAAAGCCTATGCTAACTCGAGTCAGCGCCGGTCCCTGACACCAGGGCCCTGGCCTGAGCCGTCAAAGGCCCCAGAGAACTCATGTGACTGTACATGTCCCCCACAGGCTCATGTGTTTGAACCCTTAGTTCTCAGCTGGTGGCACTGTTTGGGGAGGCTGTGGAACCTTTAGGGGTCTCCACCTACTTCTAGAGGAAGTAGGTCACTGGAGGTGGGCCTTGAAGCGTTATGTAGATGGGCTCCACTTCCTCACTGTGGATGTAGTGTGGCAAGATTAGTAACACGGTTCTGATATGAGTTTTGAATGAACACTTGACAAAATGTATCTTTTAACTTTAAGATCACATTTATTTATTTATAGTGTATGTGTGTGATCGCACACATGATGTGGTATGCATGTTGAGGATAATAGGACAGCCTGTGGGAAGCGGTTCTCTCCTACCATGTGAATCCTGGGATCAAACTGAGGCCAGGCTTGATGGAAAGTGCCCTTACACTGAGCCATCTCACTGGCCCTTACTTAATTCTGTTAATGAAAGAAATAGAAGGCTGGGTAAATCGATTTCGAAAGTTAGAACTGTCAAGCAGAGTGGCACATGCCTTTAATCCCAGCAATCAGAAGGTAGAAACATGTGGACCTCTGACTACAAGGCCAGTTTGGTCGTTGTAAGTTTTCCAGGACAGCCAAGGTCATATAGTGAAATCCTGTCTCAAAAAACAAACAAAAAAACTTAAAAAAAATTATAGCTGCCAGGCTTGGTGGCACATACCTGTAACTTCAGTTCTTATGAGGCTGAGACAGTGGGTGGTGGCAAATTTAAGGACAGCAAGGGCTACATATCAAGACTATATCTCAAAAAAATTGTAACTAAAGCTGACTCGAAAACATTCCAGGGCCTAGAGAGATGACTCAGTGGTTAAGAGAGCTTGCTGCTCTTCCACTCAATTTGATTCCCTTATCAAGCAGCTCACAGCCTCCTGTAACTCCAGCTACAGGGGAGCCAGCATCCTTCACGGGCGTCTGAACGCATGTGCCACACACACACACACACACACACACACACACTGGGCACGGTGACACACACCTATAATCCCAGTGCTGGGAGGCTGAGACAGAAGGATAACGAGCTAGGGTGACCCAGTTTAAAGAAGAAGAAGAAACAAACTTGGCTACAGAGATTGTTCAAGTCAGTGAAGTGCATGGTGTACAAGCATGAGGACCGGAGCTGATCCCCAGACTTCTATAAAAACAGGGCATGCTGGTACTCATCTGTAACCCCAGAACTGGGAAAGAAGAAAAAGGAGGAACCCTGAGCTCACTGGCCAGCCAGCCCAGCTGAATGGATGAGCTCTGGTTTCAGTGAGAGGCCCTGCCTCAAAAATGAAGCAACTGAGGAAAACACCAGGTGCCCACCCTTTGCTACACACACACATGCATACAGAACATACCACACACATACCCGAAAAACATTCGAGGAATGTAGTTCTACGTTTCTGAAAACAAGAATAAAGTCATTAGATACAGAGCAACATAATGACCTTGTCAGACATTCTAAGGCCATAACAATTGGAGTTATTGTTTCCACCAGCCAAAGTCAATTCTATCTCCACCAAGGGGAAAAAATTATCAAGCTAACATGTGAAGCCCGCAATGGCTGGGCTTTTACTGAGCGATGCATATTAGTCAAAGGCGGGTACGTTCCTTTATTAGCATTCTTGGCAAGGGGCGGGGCTTGTTAAACAGCACCCATGTGACATTGGAGAATGCCCTTTCTTTGCCTCCCCACCGCCTGTATGGCTACTGTCCACTGATGGGACGGGGGTGAAAAAGCTACGTGAGGGACTGGGGTTGTGTAGATCAACTGGTGGCGTGCATGCCTACCATACCTGAAGCCAAGTTCAGTCCCCTGCCTGTTAAACAGGCATCGAGGCACCCCAGCATTCCAGAGACTGAGGCAGAAAAATCAGAAGTTCAAAGTCATCATTGGCTACACAGTGAGTTCAAGGCCAGTCTAGACTGTAGGAGACCCTGTCCCAAAAGGAAAGGGGGAATGGGAAATTGGTTGCTGAGCACTTTTCCAGCCCATCTTCTGCAAATGCATATGGAATTCTGACCTGAAAAGTACTTTGAATACACTGTTTTCTTCCATCCTTGACTTTGATTGACCAAGGGATATTATCCCTCATCCTAAGATAGCCACCCCTGAAATGGTCCTCTCTATTAACCCTAGATTTATGTCATAGTGGATCCTCAGACCCCAGAAAGGATTATTTCCTTTAGAAACAGTCCTTTAGCTTTCCCTACTCTGAGGTATCAGACATCCATACTATGTTGATGGTTAATCTCAAATGTCAACTTGATTGGAGAAAGAAATGCCTAAGAGATTTGTTGAACACATCTCTGTGAATCAATGAGAGTGTTACAAGACATGGCTAAATTCTGAGAGTTCTATCAATGGATTATTCCATTTATTATTAATATTGTATTGATAATATGGCTGCATTTGGGAGAGGTAGTAAAGGAGAAGGTGAGGCTTAATAGGAAGAAGTAGGCTACTCGGACCCAGGCCCCTTCCTGTCTCCCTCTTTCTACTTCCTGGCTGAAATGATGTGAACTTCGAAGTTCTCCCCACCACATCAGACCTAATATTCTGAAACACAAATACATAATTCTTGCCTCTGAGCTCTTTATGCCCAGTATTTTGCCACAGGTGTGGGAAGAATAACAAAATAGCTATTGTAGCAGTTATGGTGTCTAACCAATGGCAAATTTTCCATACGCACCAGGCTTTGTTTAAATTATTTATTGATCTCGTCCAACCAACTTAAATCTTTCAACAAAGGTTAAATATATACAACTTCATCCTGCTTTTTGTATGTAAGGCAAAGTAAGATACGAGAAAACGGATCACGTCACTGGAAAGTAGTGAAATCAGGATTCAAATGAAAATATCCCTTTCTCTCTCTCCCTCATCTCTTTTTCTCCAGAACTTCTCATTCTACCTCACCCAAGGTTGCCTAGCCTCGAACTTGTTACATAGCCAAAGATGACCTTGAACTCCAGACCCTCCTGCCTCTACCTCACTCACAGGCATGTGCCACCAGGCCTGGCTTCCTGGTACTAGGGCTGGGAGACAGGGCTTCATGCCTGCCACGCAAATATTCTACCAGCTGAGATAGATCTTCAGCTCCTATCACAGCTCCTCCTGATCCATAACTCTATTATCTATCAAAAATCACATCAATACTTCCAAATAAGGTAAACAAAATAATAACAGGCAGTATGTGGTAGCTTTCATTCACACGTATTTAAGCACTAATGTATTGAACAATTTTTCACAGTTTTTAGTAAATTTATGAAGGTGTATGTGAGCTCTTAGTAAAGTGTGTGTTCATATAATTAACCCAGTGTGATGAGGTACTTTCTTACTGAGTTTTAAAAATTCTTTATAGAGGCTGGACAGCTGACCCAATGGATAAGGACACTTGTTGCTTTTGCAAAGGACTCAAGTTCGGTTCCCAGGACCCAGTGGTTCACAAGGACCTGTAACTCCAGCTTCAAGGGATCTGATGCCTCTTCCTGGTCTGCATGGGGGCTCATGCAGTCGCACATGTACAAATTCACACGTATACATGTAATTTCTAAAACTTTTAAAACTCCTTTATATTTTGATTTTTTTAAAAAAAGGTTTTGTTGCTATTGCTTTGTTTTGCTGAGACAGTCTTATGTAGCCCAGGCTGGCTTTTAAATGTGCTGTGTATCCAAGAATGACCTTGAATTCCTGATTCTCCTGCCTCCACCCGCAAAGTGTTGGGATGTGGGGTGCAGGCCGCAGTGCCTGGCAGGATAGGAGAGTTTTATAACAAGCGCTTTGCGAATATTTTCTTCTATAAATGGCATCCCCGTCCCTTGCCTTTTCGTTCTCTCGACAGTGTTTTGTGGACAGATGAAATTTTCATGTGGGTGGACTCTGATTTATTTGTTTACACTGGATTTCCCTCTACCCTAGAGTGCTTTTCTTCCCACAGTGCTCTGCGCCAGTTTTGATAGATTCTTTGAACAAACGCATTTTATGGCCTATGCCCCTTTGTCCAGGGTAGCCATGACCACTTGAAACCTGGATGAGCCTGGTTCCCATGTGAAGATTTCATGGATGCTACAACAGAGCCGTTATGTGCAGATGATTGACAGTTTCTGGAAATTTTGGCGTGACTCCAAGTACAAAGCCCAGCCCACTGGCCAGGTTAAGCCGTATGAGTCATTTCCTCACTGAGACCTCTCGGGACCTCAGGGACAGTGAATGCTCCCATCACACTTCAGCCTGAGCCTGCCGGTATTCGGGGGACATGCCTGTCCACACCTCCCGGCTTTCAGATGCAGCAGCCCGGGCTGCTCTCCTCATTCCTGTTTTAGTTACTTTGCTTATTACTGTGACAAAACAACTAACCAGAGCATCTTTAGAAAGGTTTATGGAGGCTCCCAGTCCCGGACACAGCCGGCCATGGTGGGGAAGGCACTCGGCAGGAGCGTGAGGCAGCTGTCACACTGCACCCACCGTCAGGAAGTAGAGAGAGAAGAATGGTGATTTCCCTCCAGCCTGGAGTGCTCGCCTTCTCCTTTTTATTCAGCCTGATGCTGCCCACGTTTGTAGTGGAGTCTTGCCACCTGAATTACCATAATTTTAGAAATCCCTCGGAGACACATCCAGAGATTTGTCTACAGGGTGGCTCTGCATTCTGGCAACTTGACAATCAATAGGAATCAAACAATTCATTCGCCCCACACAAGACTACTAAACACCAACAGCACGCCAGGAGCTGTCTAAGGTGCTGAAGGTAGAGGAAGCTAGCAAGTCAGAAAAGGGCTTCTGCCCATTATGTTCTGGTAGGAGCAAGACAACACACAAGAAATGCATGCATAAATGTGAGGGTACAGGTGAGGGCTGGAGGAAGGGCTCACCGGGTAGAGGTGCTTGCAACACGAGTTTAAAGACCTGAGTTCAAATCCTGGAGTGACAGTGAAAGGAGAGAACCGACTCTACATAGTTGTCTTCTGACCTTTACAGACACACCGTAGCAGATGCCTGAATGCTCATACACATGCACACATGCATGCACACATCTACATGTTGAGGAAGAGAGAAAGGAAGACCAGTTGGGATGAACACCACAGGGAAAAGTTGATGGTCAGGTGTGGTGGCACCTACCTGTAATCCCAGCACCTGAAGACGGTGGCGAGACAATTGGGAGTTCAAATCCACACTGGCTACACAAGAACCTATCTCAAAACAAAAACCAGAAGAACAAAAGAAGGGAGGGAATTCCTTGGAGTGGGTGTGAAAAGGCTCTAGAGCGCTGAGCGGCGAAACTATCAGGGAGTGAAGAGCAAGTCAATCCAAAGCCGTCAGACCAGAGGATGGAGTCAAACTGATGGTGGCAGCCACAGCTGCCTTTTCTCACTGTACTCCCTGGATTTCCAGTCCTACTCTCCAGGCCCAGGCTGGCCTTGAGCTCAGAGATAGCTGGAGATGACCTTGACCTTTCACCTCCAGGACTATGGAACGACGGGTGTGTGCTACCACACCTGGCCCACACTCTGCCTTCTTATCCCTTTAACGGTTTCTTATACAAAGACTTTATTTTGATGACTATCAATGAAATGGAATAAAAACACCAAAAACATGCTCACATTTATCTAGACAATTAAGTTTCGATGAAGGAAATAAAAATCAATGGAAGCAAGCAAGGCTGGGCTTTTCAACAAATAACACATTATCTTAATTACCACAGCTTTATAGTAAGTCTGGAAAGAAATAATTTTCCAACTTCAGTTTTTCATTTCCAGTATGGATGTCTTTTATTTCTTTTTATTATCTTATTACATGGACTAGAACTTCTGGTAAAATATTGAACAAAAGAGCTGGAGAGATGGCTCAGCATTTAAGAGGGCTTACTGCTCTTGCAGAGGATGCAGGTCTTGTTTTCAGCACCTGACCCAAACCACCCATAACTCTTAGTTCCAAGGAGTCTGATGCCTTTTTGGACACTCACCCACACATGACAGACACATGCACACATTTATGTAAGTAATAACAAAATAAAATATTAAACAAAAATCTAAAGTGCACTCTTGCCTCTTGTTCTAATTTTTGGGTGGATGTGCAGATGTGTCTACCAGATGAAAGACATTATCTTTTATTCCTGGTTCTCAAAGAGTATCTTTCTGGAGTGAATAGAGGATTTAATAAAAACAATTAAACTATGTTTATTACAATTAAGGGCTGGGGAGGATGGCTTCATGAATAAAGTGTTTGCCTCAAAAGCATGAAGATGTGAGTCAGATCAGTAGCACCCGTGTTAAGCTGGGGGTGGGGGGGAGTAGTGTGTGTCTAGGAGCCCAGCAATGAAAGCACACGATGGGAGATAGAGACACGAGACACTCTAGAAGCTACTGCAGCGTGTGCAGCAGAGCTGCAGAGAAATCCTGTCCTGGACAAGCGGGAGCCAAAGACCAACACCTGACAATGTCTTTGGATCTCCACATAATTGCCACAGCTCATGCTCGTGCACACACACACACATGAACACGTGCACATGCATATTACACTATTACACACTTAAGGAAGCTTTCCTAGGTCTAGAGTCCATGATTCCCTATCATGAGGCAAAGAGTCAAGACAAATGCTCTTGTATTTTGGATCTGAAGCTGATTTGTGATGTACTCTGTGTGTGTGCCTGTGCTTGTGGGCACATGGGAGCCAGAGTCAGCCAACCTTGGGTGCCATTCTTCAAGAGCACTCTGTTTTGTTTTCTGAGACTGGGTCTCTCACTGGCCACAGCTTGCTGATGAGGCTAAGCTGACTGGCCAGAGAGTCCTAGGGATCCACCTCTCTCCACTCACTCAGCACTAGGATTATAGGTGTCCACTACCACATGGGTTGAGCTTTTGCCTCAGAGCCTATTGCATTGAAAGCTGTGGAGCCTATAAGAGGTGGGAATTCACTGGCAGAAGTGGGTCACTGAAGCCAGCCCTTTGAAGGTTTTACTGATCCTCTCCTCTGCTTCTTGGTCAGCCACAGTGTGAACACCTTCTGCCTCAGGCTCTCACCACCAGCCATGGTGACACTTCCACTGTCATGTGGTCTGTAATGCACATTTCATGGTAAACTTCCGTGCGCTGTTTGAGTTCACTGGGCTCTGGAAGGGGGACGGCACATGACTATCCTGCCATTTCTGGACGCAAGCATGTTCATCTCAAAGTATTCCCCAAGGTCTGAGAATGGGCTGGACTCCCAAACGCCATGACAGGGAGGGAAGGGCATAGCAGAACAGTCCAACAGTGAAACACTGCATTCTTGAGGACAGCTGGAAGGTGACCCATCTCCAACAGAGGTCACTAATGTTTATCCCACAATAAAAATGTGCCTGCAGTGGGAGAGAGAACCTCAGCCATGGGAAAGTGAGCCATGAAGAGAAAGCCCAACCTGGAATTCAGTTGACTGCCTCAGCTTCTCCCAATCAGTTTCTGCTGGATGTTGTGAGCACCTGCTCTGATGATGTCATCTCTGTCTGCTGCTATTTGTTCATCTGCTTGTTTTCACATGGAAGCCTCTCTTGAGGAGTACTCTCCCCTGATTAAGAACCCCACCGGAATGTCTTAATGGGGCTTCCCCATTGATTTCTTCTAAAATGTTTTAAGCAGTCAATCTGATGGAACTTTGCTAGCTAGCTATCCATCTGTCTATTAATTGATATGTATTCTTTTACCTTACCTTGCTATGTTTTTAGTAAGCCCATTCAAAATTGAAAGTATGGCTATCACATATCATTTTCTGGACTGCACAGAACACCTTCCTTGCCATGACAGACTGAAATCAGGAGAAAAAATAAATTCTTCCTCCTTTAACTGTAGCTGTCAGGTGTTTTGGTCACACAGATGCAAAAGTAGCTAAAATAAATGTGGCATGTTCTTACTTCTCAGCCCCACATGATTTTGATTAAAGATCAAGGTAGAAAAGTCCTAGGTTCACTCCCTAGCACCATATTTAAAAAGAAACAAGTGTAGGGACTGTAAAGATGGATCTGTGGTTAAGAGTGTTTGCTGTTCTTGCAGAGGACCCAAATTTGCTTCCCAACACCCACATCAACAGCTTGCAATCATCTGTTACTCCAGCTCTGGGAACTCTTCTGCCCTCTTCTGGACTCTGCAGGTAGTGCACTCACAAGCACATTCCCACACACAGACACATACACACATACTCCAAAGCACATACATGTGTGCACACAAGTAATTTAAAATCTAAAAATAAAAAAGCAAATGTGGTAGTGCACACCTATAATCCCAACACTCAGGAGGTGGAGTTAGGAAGATCAGAAGTTCAAGGTCATTCTCAGCTACATAGCAAGTTCAAGCCCAATGTGGGTTACTTAATCACTCCTTTCTCTTTTAATGAGGAAAAGAAACATCTCCTTCTTTACTTCTCCTGACACAATCACATCTGTAAATATTTTCTGAAGAAGTAAAGGAGCAGAACACAGGGCTTTCTGTTTGTTTGTTTGTTTTCTCATGTTGTTATGAGATTTTTTTTTTCTTAGAGCTTAAGTCTGGTGTGAGGCGTGAGGGATTATCCTGGGACAATCAATCCTATAAGAAGAGCTGCCCTCTCTCAAAGCCACTGAACCTCGTTGAGCTGACTCACCTGCAGCAGACACAAAAGTAAATGTTGCTTACTAGCTATATGCCCCAAGAAGTCTCTGTAAAACACATTTTTTCTAAAGTCTCTAAAAACTGGAGCGGGCAGGGGTGGGATAAGGTCACACTTGGTAAAGTGCTTGCCTTGCAAATGTGAGTACTTCAGTTTGAATCCATAAACCCACATGAAAATGCAGAGCATGAGCTGGTGAGGTGCTCAGCAGATAAAGGGGCTTGCTGCTAAGCCTGAGGACCTGACATCATGGAAGGAGGAAAGAGACTTCAGAAAGTCATCCTCTGGCCTTTGCAAGCATGTGGTGGCATGCATACACATGGGAACACACACACACACACACACACACACACACACATGGATGTGATATTAAAAAAAAAAGTGATACATCTGATTTCAATGCTGACCAGACAGAAGCTGGCAGGTTCCTGGAGCTTGTGGGCAGCCAACCCAGCCTGTATAGTGAATTCCTGACCCCAGGAAGAGGAACTCTAAAAACGAAATCAGTGCCTAAGGAACAACACCTGAGCTGAGCTCTGGCCTCTACGTGCATACACACGTTTACACACATGCACATGCCTCTCCTGTGTGTGTGCACTCACGGAAAGGCAAAAAGAAGGATTGCAACATGAGGAAACGCGCACTATGTGCCCCAGAACCAGCCTCACGAGCACTCGAAGCAACATAAAGAAGGCACGTCACGTGTCAGGGGAGTAGTCCTACTGTAGCCCCACCCCGTCGCCCTGCAACTCAGCAGGAACTGGCGGCTTACAGATTCCTTCCTGGTAGGATCCAAACCCAGAGCATTTTTTAGTGTTCCACCGTTCAAGGGCTACTCTAATATCCTAGAGGCTCAGCAAGCCCCCACACAAGGCAGTCTAGCTCCCTGGATACCGATGGACACTGCCCCAATATGGCAGCAGATCTCCCAGAACCAGAGTCATAGCCGCTGTGACAGAAAACACCTTGAGATAGGAAGGGGTTATTTCAGTTCTCAGTCTGAAGTTACAGTACATCATGACGGCAGGAACAGCTGGTCACACTGTGTGCAGTCAAGAATAAAAGATGAAATCTGGTGCTCAGCTCACTTTCTGGGGTCCAGGACCCCAGCCCATGGGATGAAGCTGCCCATGTTCAGAATGGGTTTTCCTACTCAATAAGGCTAGTCCAGAAACCTCTGCCCAGACACACCCAGAGCTTCATTTCCACAGTGATTCTAAATGCAATCAAGGTGACAATGGAGACTGATCATCATATTTAGTCTTTAGTATTATTTTTCTTTCTAGGCAAAGAAGTTGCATATGGAGCTGTGAGGAATTTGGATGCCTTGGAGATTACAGGCATCATAGTGGATCTCAGCATTCTGTAGGCTGAGGCAGGAGGATCATCAGTTCTAGGCCAGCGCAAGCTACATAGCAGAACCCCATCTCAAACAAATGAATTAATAACAAATAACAACAGTAGTAACAGTAAGAGGTTGAAGGCTGAAACAGAGGTCATGCTTCTTCTTGGCTAAATAAAGATCTCATGTGTTGATGGAGTAAAATGGAATCTTTCATTTTTTGTCTATGGTGTGAATTCTGCATAGACCACAACAAGAACCCTGGGGACTTGGGTTTCCAGCAAGTGAGAGATGTCTGGGAAATGCAGACATTTGTACAGTGGGGTCTCTGTTAGGAAGGAGGAAACATGGAGCTGGGAAGATGGCTCCCCTGCAAGAGCGCTTCCTGATCGTCTAGACCTGTGCTCAATCCCAGCATCCCCAGCGGGTGATCCACAACCACCATTGCCTCCAGCTACCCGGGATCCAGAGCCTCTGGCCTCCACGGGCACTGCGCTCATGCATGCATGCACGCTTACACACACAAACATACACACATACACATTAATTTAAAATATGAATAAATCTTTTAAAAAATAAATACTTTAAAAAAAGAATAAAACAAGAAAGCTGTGGAAGTGCATGCCTATAATCTCAGCACTCAAAGGCTGAGGCAGAAGGATAGCTTGTTTGAAGTAAGCCTGGGCTACACAGGGAGACTATCTCAAAAGTAGTAAAATAACGTGAAAATATTAAAAACAAGAAAAGAAAATTAGCTACGGGGACAAGAAGAACAGCATAAAGTATTACCAAATGTTAACAAATAAACAAAAAAGATCATTTAGTGCAACAGCTTGAATTGGGGAGACTTGATTTCACCTCTTCTCTGTGGTGCCCCCTGGACACACTTCCCCTGTCCAGCTTCTCTGAACCCTGACTCTTTTCTTTGCAGTAAGAAGCTCGTGGAATTGTTCCAAAGATGATCTCACAGCCCCCAGGAGCTGTATTATTCAAAACAGACCAGCAAGATGGCTCAGTCCACAAACTGCTTGCTACATAAACATGAGGTGCTGAGTTCGATCCCAGCTCCCGTGGAAACAGCCCAGCACGGTCTCACACATTTGTAAGCCAGTGCTGGGGAAGCATAGTCCACATGAAGCCCTGGGGCTCACTGGCCAGCCAGTGCAGCCTACTTGGTGAGATTCAGATTCAGAAAGACCCTACCTTAAAAAGGGGGAGGGCGGAAGCAGACATCTCATGAGGGACAGCATCAGAGGTTGACCTCTGCCCTCTATATGTATGTGCACATGTGTGTGCACATATAGGAACAGACCCACCCAGCAAACAACCCCCCCCCACATAACAAGAATGGGTGTTTTAGAGAACCCAAGGAATCCTGTAAACTATCCAATAACCAAACTACAGAAGACAAAATTGAACATTCTAAGGATCATGCCCAGGAGTCCTGAACTGGAGCCATTATATTTTCCAATTATTTTTAGTAAACATTAGAATTAGTTTTTAATCTCTAACTACTGTTTCTTTGTCAGTACTTAAGACCTCAAGATTTATTTGAGTTCCGTGCTCATAAATAATTGAAATTTATTTTTCTACTGTGCAATTAGAAGAAGCTGTATAACCTTAGAATAGGAAGGTCAGAATATTATATCCTCCGGGGCCTGATGAGATGGCTCAGCAGTTAAGAGTGTTTGCTGCTCTCACAGGGGACCAGTACCCACACTACGCTGCTCACAACCTCCTGTAAGTCCAGTTCCAGGAGACCTGATGCCCTCTTGTAGCTCCCAAGGCCATTATATTCAGTGTACACAAACCCACACACATATTTAAAATGAAATAAAAAATTTTATGTAAATATACAGTCACTATGTAAATCTGCTACTTTGTGAGCTTGCCAGATTAGCTTACAGTGTATCTGTATAAGACCCCCCCAAAGATGGATTCCAAGAAAAGTAGATGGAGATGCCATCTGGAAGTCAGGGACTTCTCTCTGAGATGTGGAGAGAGGTGTTACAGATTAGATCTGCAGTGTCCTCCATGATTGGTTGAAAATGAGATAACCCCACAGGCTCATAGTTTACTCACTCATTCCCCAGCAGGTGGCGCTATTTTCGGAGGCTGTGAAACCTTTAGGAAGAGGGCCCAACTGGGACAAGGGGGCCCACTGGGTGGGAGGACAAATGATCTCAGACGGTTATGTTAATTCCATGGTTCCTCATCCTGTCTCCCCATCCTGGTCCATCATGATGTGAACAGTTTCCACGACATGACACCATAAGCGGAGTTGCTTTGCCATGCCTTCCCTGCCACTGATGGGCTGATATCCTTGAAACCAGAGCCTTCGTTTGTTTCTGTGTTTCAACCACAATACTTCAAAAATGCTAATGTGTCCCCTGAGTCTTCATCCTTTATGTGGCAATAGTGGAAGATAGTAGCAACTTAAAAATGACCTAAAAAACTAAAAAGCCTTTAGGTCATTGGGGATTACATTCTTTACTGCCCCCATTTCCCCTTTTTCTCTTTGCTCCCTGGCTCAACCCTGGCATCTGGTTTTGCTGCCTCCTGCCATGATGCTCTGCCTCATCATGGGTCCTTCACAATGGGGTTAATATTAAATGACTGCGAGCTGAGCCCTCCAAAACTGTGAACCCAAACAAACCTTTCTTCTTTATAAACCTTTCGTTATAAATCAAGTATTCGTCATAGTAACAGAACACTGACTAAGGCAGAAGTCAAATATTTTAAACCAATAAACTGCAATACCACACATATGTCTTGTACACAGGCTCTGGGTTTCAATCCCAGGATCTCCAAAAACAAAGTAGGAAATGAGTTTCCTTTAGTTAAGAGACATTTCCAGTTATTATGGAAGCCATCTAGGCATGTGAGACCTGTCAGGGCTCATGGAGAATCTGAAAGCTTTCTCCTTGTAGGAGGAGGGTGATAGAGGAACTGGTGAGTGGCTCATTAATGAGGTGAAGTGTCTAAGTGATGTAAACACAGCCTTTGCTTTATGTCTAGATGTGTTTGAATGATGTGGTGATAGGGGAGGTATTTTCTGATTTCCCCATTGAATTAAATATATTAGCTCAGGTAAATGGAGCCCAAAGAAATAGCACACTGAGATGTAAAGTTGCTTTAAAGAAGGTTCAGCTCTTCCCTTCCTTTCCCTTCCCTGGGCCTGCAGACAACCTTGGCACCCTGACTACCAGGGCAATATCAGTAATAGAAGCCATTACATCAGCATTTCCTGTCCCTTGGGAACAGCAGACTGACTCTATTGGAGGGGACACCAGGCAGAGTGGGACAGGATGTAGTGGCCAAAGGAATGGTGAGTTTGTGACTCTGAGTCATGAATTGTCATCATCGGGAGGCAGACAAAGAGGCTGGAGCTGCTCTGCCTCCCCTGAAAGGTTTGGAAATTAAAATAATAGGCTTTTAAACAAAGAGCCATGGAGAACTCCATCTAACGGCCCACACTCTGCATTAGCCACAGACAGGCCCAGACAGGCCAGCGACAAGAACAAAATGTTACCTGTACCCTCTCCCCCAGGACAAAAAGATCGAAAAAATGAGAAACAGAGTTCAGTCATTGGATCAGGCTGAAAAGGGGGTCCCAGGAGAGTTGTCCACAAGGTCAGGGAGTAGCGATGATCTTTTCAAAATGTCTAACTTTTTCATTACAAGTCAAATCACAGGGCTAGAAGCATACGTTAGTTAGTGGTAGAGCGTTTGCCTAGAACCCCCCAGTGAGGTCCTGGGTGTGGCTCAGCGGTAGAGGACCTGCCTGGAATTCTCCGTTGAGGGTTGAGTGAGGCTCAGTAGCAGAGATGGCACTTGCGGAACAGCAGCTGAGGCAGACTCCTAGCCTCCACTGCTCATGCCCTCAGATGTCCTTGAGGAGTTCACTCTGCACGTACAGACAGACCTGCTGAGCTTCAGCAGCTGCAAGGTGTGTCCCTCTGACCTCATTTCCTGGTAATCCCATTTCCTATGCTGCTGCTCATCAAGGCCTGGTATCTCTGCTCTCATGTTATACTCTCTGCTTAGGAGACATCAACCTTCCCCTTTCGTGTTTTAATATTTATTTTTATTTTGCATATCTGTGTGTCTGCATACAGTTGCCAAGGATTCCAAAAGAGGACCTCAGGTTCTCTAGACCTGGAGTTACAGGTGACTGTGACCTACCAGAAGCAGCTCTCCAAGAGCAGTTTGGGCACAAAACTGCTGAGCCATCTCTCCAGGCCCCTTCCTTAGGTTTTGATGGTAACTCCCATCATGATTGACATATTTGTGTCTCCCCATAGGTTCTCTTCATACTTTTCTGATATCCTCTTTGACCTTCACCTTTGAGAGGCCTCCAAGTACTACCATCACCAATCTCATTCTCAGGACAGGTCATGGTGCAGCTGCATCCATTTTAAGCATCACCTCCTAGATCTCTCTCAAATCCATCCACAGCTCTACAACCCACTAGTGCAAATATCAAGCCCCAAACAGACAGACACGGAGATACCTCAGGGGGCCATTACTTCTAGTGGGTTATATGAAAATGCTTACCCAACTCGTATCTTTCTCTCTTGCCCTCTCCAAGCCATTTTAAAACCTGCAGCTCTGGCGATCTTATTAAAATGCAAATCAGATCAAATTGTTCTTTTGCATAATTGTTTTGAGGGCCCAGGCCTGGCATCCACCTCCCTGAGTCATCAACCATTACACTCTCTAGGCTTGGCTGGCTCTTCTGCCTCCCCCCATTCTTTCTCTGTGGTGTGGGTGTGGGTGTGCCATGTGTGCATGTGTGTAAGGGATCCACATTCGTGTGTGCAGAGGCCAGACAAAGACACTGGGTGTCCTGGGTCTCCTAAACTTATACCCTGAGACAGACAATCCTCAACAAACCGGCAGCAAGTGTAGTGGTTCAAAAAAACATCCCCATAGTCTCGGGCATTTGAACACTTATTCCCTAGTTGGGATTGCTGTTTGGAAAGCTGTTTTGTTCTTTTTTTTTTTTTTTAATCTTTATTTTTATGCTCATGGGTGTTTTACCAGAATGTATTTCTATGTCTGCACTCTGTGCTGTTTGAGGGAGGTCTAGGTGGTGCAGCCTTGCTGGACAAAGTATGCTTCTGGGGACAAGCTTTGAGACTCCACAAGGCTTAGACCATTTGCAGTCCATGCTGTTTTGTGCTGTGGCTCAAAGTGTGAGCTCTTAGCTTCCTGCTCCAGCTGCCATGCTTGTTGCTGCCATGTTTCCCTGCCACTACGGACTTTTATCCCTCTAGAAATGTAAGTTCAAATCAATTCTCTTGGTCACTGAGCCATCTCTCTAACTTGTTTTTTTATTAAGTTTACCTTTGTGTGTGTGTGTGTGCACTCAAGGGAGTGTCTGTGTCTATGTATTTAATGGCCTGATTGAATGCATACCAGTAATCCCAGCCCTCAGGAAGTAGAGGCAGGAAGTCTACCATAGATTGATGGACAGCCTGGATGGCTTATGAGACCTTGTATCAAAAATAAAGCAACAGAGGATAGGGGTTGGGAGGCAGCTCAGTAGGTAAGAGTACTCGTTACCCGACATAGGGATGTGAGTTTGAATGCCCAGATGCCAGGTAAGAAGCTGGGAGTTCACTCATGTGCCTGTAACCCCAATGCTGGGTATGAAGATGAAGATGGGGCTTGCTGGATACCAGCCTTGCTCCAGGCTCCATAAAGAGACACTCTCTCAAGGACAGTGTTGAAAGTGACAGAGTGGTCCTCCTCTGGACTCTGCGTGTACACAAGTGAACACACCACCTGCATACCTGTGTGTACATACAACACCCACACACATACACTCAGCAAACAGTACACATTAGTGAACTGAGGCTGTCTGAAGCCAGCGCGGAGACCCTGCAGATAGCCTGACCTTGGCTGAAAGGCACGTGGGAAGCGTGGGTGGGACGCCGTACCTACTCACTGAGGATCAACTGTGCCCTCTCCGGCCCCTTAATAGCCAGTGACCTTAACGTCCATCTCTTACCTAACAATCTCCTGACAGAAAACCTTCCCAAGACATACCCAGGGTAGGGGACTCCTGCCTTCTCCCCATCGTAACATAGTGTGGCGTGTGAAATCTGGGAAAACTTCCCCAGGGTAACCGGTGAACACATGGATATAGGACGTCACCTTTGTCCTGTGACCATAAAAACGCATGTAACATGCAATGGGCAACCTAAATCCAAGCCCCCAGCACAGTCGGTTATACCTGCCTCTGAATATACGGTCTACGTATGTCCTTCATTTAGATGTGGAGACTTTTAGATCCTGTAAAATATTTATGTTTCGTGTCCGTGGATGTGTGCGTGTGCACTGCACAGGAAGAACGTGTTGCACAGCTTGCAGGAGTTGGCCCTCTCCTTCCACCACAGAGGAACCAACTTGGGTCAGGCTTGGGGACAAGCACCTTAAGCAGCTCAGCCATTTCTTCCTGCCCCTAGTTTTTTAAAGATTTCCTTGTGTGGACGAGGGCCTACATGAGTTTAAGTTCACTATGTGCATGCAGCACGTCCAGCAGGCAGAAGATGGCTGCAGATCCCTGGGCGCTGGAGTTGCAAGTGGCTGTGAGTTCCCAGGTATGGGTTCTAGGAACTGAACGCAGGTCTTCTGCAAGAGCAGCATAAACTCTCACCTACTGAGCCACTTTCCGATACAGCCCCTACTTTTTTTTTATATCTCTGTGAGCATGTGTACATGTGCCTGTGTCTACATGTGTGACTAATGGCGTACCTGTGACGTAGTGTAAGTGTGAAGGTCAGAGGGAACCCTGGCTTCGGTCCTCATCTTCCATCTTGAGACAGGCTTTCTCATTTGTCTCAGGTAAACCCAGGCTAGCGGGCCCTGGAGCTTCTGCAGAGGGCTCTGATAGGATTTAAAACTCAAAGAACAGAGAAGAATCTTCAATCTGAGGACATAAAAGAATAACTGTGCCCTAGGTCTTTAGGAAAGATTATTAAGTTTTATAGATAAAAGAATTTTAAAATAACTTCAATTACTTGTGTAAAGAAAACTAAGATGTTTTTAAAAAAAAAAAAAGCTTGAAGCAAGGCACAGTGACGCACACTGGCAATTCCAGCACTCAGGAGTCAGAGGCAGCAGAGTCAGAAGTTCAAAACCACCCTCAGCTACAAAGCAGAACGTGGGGCCTGCCTGGGATACGTGAGACCCTGTCTCAGGAAAGGAAAGGGGAAAAAAAAAAAAAGAAAGAAAAGAACAGAAAACTTGGTCCTTAAAGGACAGCCTGTGCATAGCACTGAGGGCAGAGACAGAGGTGTGCATGTATGTGCATGTGTGCGTGTGTCACACAAACACAGAAAGACAATGTGTGAATGTGTGCATGTTTGTATGTGTGCGTGTGTGTTTGCAAGGCGAGACCTTCATGTTTGCTGAAGTGCTGACAGCACACTGTGTGGCAACCTCTCTCCCGGAAGGGGCGTGGATTCCTGTCTGGCCCATGTTACCTGCTGTGGTATTCTGCCTGGGACAGAATGAAACCTAAGCCAGTTCCAGGTCTAAAACAACTCCCACAAAGTTGTGAATATGCAAAAGTTTAAAGTGATTGATATAATATCTTAAAATATTTAGAAAATAAATAAAACCCTTGGGGCTGGAGAGCTAGTTCAGCTGTTAAGAGCATTGCTGTTTTGCCAGAGAATCTGAATTTAGTTCCCAGCACCCATGCTGCCCCCTCACAACTACCTGCAACTCCAGCGCCAGGGGATCTGACACCATATTCCGGCCTCAATGGACAACTGCACTTATTTGTATCCAAACACATAGCCATACCTTTGAAAACTGTGAACAATCCTTTTCAGAAGGTGTGACTCTTTAAGACTGAGGAAAGGAGTCCTTACCTGGGAAGGACAGAAAAGTTGAGTGATGAGCACTATAAGCTAAATAACTAAGTGATCACTCTACAAAGAGCCTGGCCTGTAAGCTCAGTGCTCAGTAGGCTGAGGCAGGAGCACTGCTATGACTGGATTCCGGCCTGTACTACTTAAGCAGAATAGATCTAAAGAAAAAGAATAAAGTGGGGGAAAAAGCCAGTAACTCGGGAGGAAGAGGCAGAGATATTTTATTCCCTGTGGAACACTCAGGGATAGCACTTAGAAAAATTACTAAAATAGAATTCAAAACTACTGAAAATCCAAAGGTGACTGTTGCCTTCACTGTCTCAGAAATCAACTCAGAAAAAGACCTGTGTTCTGATAAGAAGCCTTGAGCCAAGCGTCCAGCCCTCAGTGGCAGGTGCTCCTGATGAGGTCAAACTCTGTGATAACAGCTGTGGACCCCTGGGGACAGTGATAGGAACCTTCTGAGGCCAGGCAGCTTTTGTCTTTGGAGACTTTTAACTCAGATGAGCTCAACATCCGGAAATGTCCTTTGCTTTGTTCTTCCTCTGGTATCTCGTGTCCTTGGGATCAAAGCCTCTTTCCCTGGCACCGAACAGCGCCCACTGAGGGGTTCTGGCCATATAATCCCTCGCCGTGAAGGTCCTGGAGCCCCCACTCTCTTCGTACTGCCGGACAAGCTCCTGGAAGCGGCTGTAATCAATCCATGTCCACCACTCGCCATCAACTTTAAACTGCAAAGAAAAGTTGTCAGGTCAGAAGTGAAACTGTGTGTAAAGAGAAAATTTCCAGTCCCATCTGGATCACACCAGCTGTGCTGGCTAGTTTTATGACAACTTGGCACAAGCTAGAATCATTTTGGAAGAGAGACCCTCAAGTGAGAAAATACCCCACCAGATAGTCCTGTGGTGCATTTTCTTAACTGATGCTTGATGTGGAAGTACCCAGCTCACCGTGGGTGCTGCCATCCCTGGGCTGGTGGTCTGGGTGGTATAAGGCAGCAGGCTGAGTGAGCAAGCCACGAGGCGCAAGCCAGTAAACAGCATCCCTCCATGGCCTCTGCATCAGCTCCTGCCTCTAGGTTCCTGCCTTGAGTTTCTACCCTGACTTCCCTCTATGACAGACTGAATAAAAACAGTATACTGGAAAAAAAAAAAAAAAACCTTTCCTCTCCAAGTTGCGTTTGGTCACAGTCTTTCAACACAGCGAGAGAAATCCTGACTAAGACACACAGCAATAGTGTGGGACTGCAGAGATGGCTCAGCAGTAAAGAGCACGGACTGTTCTCTCAGAAGACCTAAGAGTGCGTTCCCAGCACTGGGGTGGGCAGCTCACAACTTCCTGTAACTCCAGCTCCAGTGGATTCAATGCCTTCTTCTGACCCACATGGGCAAACCTGCCCACGTGTGTTGTTTTTAAAGATCAAATAAATGTCTAAAAGTCCCCAGTGAAAGGGTCAAGAATGTGGCTCTGCTGGTAGAGGGCTCCCAAAACATGTATGAAGCTTTGGGTTCCGTTCCCAGCATCACATAAACTGGACATGGTACCGTACAACAGCAATCACAGCATTCAAGAGCTAGAATCATGATGACTGGAAGGTCAAGGTCAGCCTGAACTATATAGCAAGTTCATGGCAGCCTGAGCTACATGTGACCCATTAAACACACACAAACACACACACACATTTTAAACTGCTAATCAGCCTGGTTTTCCTATTGTCCCTGAAGACTGCTCCATACCACACATGGAAGGCCCAGCTGTTAACAAGGACTATCTGGACATAGAGGCCCTGGAGTATTAGACTGAGGCAGAAAGGCCAGAGGTCAGAGTAGGTTGTATTTAAGAATACATATATAATGCATACTATATATACATATACATTATATACATATAGGCATGTAACAACAATTAATGAAAAAAAAAGGCTATGAATTTAAAAGAATGCAAGGAGGGGTAAATGGGAGGGTTTGGAGGAAAAAAAAAGTGAAGAGGAATTCCATTATAATCTCAAAAAAAAACAAAGCCTTAACAAAAAAGAAAGAAAAAAGACAACTTACATAAATGGTGGATGGGGTCGGAGGCTGTTTCTGGAAAAGGGAGGGAGGCTACTCCTAAAATGGCAGTCAGGTTTTCCTGGAGCGAGGTGACTGCAGGGGCAGAGAGTTCTGCTCGGTGTCACCACGAGGTCACGATCAAGCTGCCTCTAGCTTTTCCTGCTGTGCCTGCTTTTTAGCTGGTGTGTATTCTCATGGCTCTGTTAGCAAAACATTCGGAGGGCTTTTTATTGCTAAACTTTGCTTGAGTAAAGCCTTAATCAATGGCTTCTAATTCTAAGCCGCTAAATGACTCAAGCTAGCCTTTGCATCCTAACATGCATACAATATCTCATTAGCAGAAAGGCTCGTTAAGAATTTCAATTCAATAATGGGGAATAATCCAATTTGTACTCTCTTAAGTAAATTGCTTCTCAAAAGTCACTGTGGAATAATGGCTGGGAATGAAGAGAACACAAAAGCAGCGGAGGAGGGGCGGAGGAAACTTGCTTTGTGGTGAGGGTTTTTCATTCAGAGCCTCCATCTGGCATTCGTTTGCTAATGTTGACAGGTGACCTGTATAGACCAGTGTTTCTGTCCCAGCACTAGGAAGACTGAGGCAGGAGAACAAAAGTTCAAGGTCAGACTGTCTCATATCTCTAGCAGGGCTAGATGCGGTTAAGACCACACACTGCTTATGCAGAGGACACAAGTTCAGGTCCCAGAACAGATGGCTCACAATCACCTATAACTCTAGCACTGGGAAACCTGACACCCTCCTCTGAGCTCTGAGAGCACTTGCTTGCACACCATCAAGCATGCACACACATATACAAATTCAAATAAATCTTTGAAAAACAACAACACTGTAATTAATTCTATGAACCAATTGAATTGACAATTTCCAGGTCCAGCTAAGAAGTATTGAAAATAAAAACCATGGATTTCCTGGAGGTATATACTTGATGAAATACTTGATGAGTTAAATGGCTGTGGTCTATGTTAAACAGCTAAGAGCTTTCTAGGAGACAGGGCCAAATGTACGGAAAAGCTTAATTAGTCTGTTGATGAATTAGGAGGCCTCCCTCTTGAGGTTCATTCTTTGAAATGCTGCCTAAGGCTTCCTGCCTTAGGCCACGACCTAAACGGCCATCTTCACTCTCTTCCCAGACTCTCTGCACACAGGTGTTCTCCAGTCCCAGGACAGACAGCTCTTTCTAGCCAGGCATGATAGTGCACACTTGTAACCCCAGCACTCAAGAAGGCAGAGGCAGGAATTCAAGGTCAGCTACATGGTGAATTCCAATTTGAGGCCTCCATGGCCACATGAGACCCCCCATCTCCATAAACAGGAGCGAAGGGTGCAGCTGGAGAGATGGCTCAGTAGTCCAAAAGCACTTGCTCCTCTTGCAGAGGGCCCAAGTTTGGCAACCAGCACCCACGTGGGACAGCTTACAACCACTTGTAACTCCAGCTTCTCCAGGGACACCTGCACCCACGCGCACATAACTACACATACATATATACATAAGAATCTTTTTTTAAGCAAACAAAAAATAAGAAATAAAGGGTTCCTTATCATGGATAGCCTCAGAGAGAGAAAAGGATCTCCTTAGATTGGGTCATAACCTCTTTGGGGGTCAAACAACCCTTTCACAGGGGTCACATATCAGACATTTACATATTGATTCATAACAGCATCAAAATGACAGTTATGAAGTAGCAATGAAAACAGTTTTACAGTTGGGGTCACCACAACCTGAGGATCTGTATTAAAGGGTCACAATGTTAGGAAGGTTGAGAACCACTGGATTAGAACCATAAACCCAATTTTTAGCCTAGCCTCCATTTTAAAAATACGTATTTTAGAGTTGAGCCTCTGTATACACACACACTCACACTCCCTCTCTCAAAAAACCACCAACCCATTTGCAATGCATCTCATCTGCAATCCCCAAAGGCAAACTTGGGCACTGGAAGCCACGCTAACCATCTTCCAAAACTGTACTCTGGTCCAGAGTGGAAGAAACCGCTTGCAGAGATAGGGCTATTTGAAGCTAAAAGTGACCAATGACAATTCTGATTCCCAGTCTCTAAGGACACAACTGGAGGACCAAGTTGGTGTGACATGCCACAGATGCGCTAGTGGGCTTGGGTCACTGGGACAAGGTCCCTCAGTGCGGGCAGCTCAGGAACAGAGGGTTGGAGGCCTAAGGCCATGATCAGGCCCCTGTGGGTCTGCTCTCTGGGAAGGGCTATCTTCGGCTGTGCAAGAAGGCCTTCTTAGTGGGTCAACATGGGCTTTCTCTCCCTCCATGCAGCTGCCCAGTGTCTCCTTGTGAGGATGCTGACCCATCAGATCAGGGCCCTGTTTCCTACCTTTATCCAACCCTTAGAAGCTGTCTTTAACTACAGTCACACTGGGGATCTAGAAACTCAACACAAATGAATTTTGGGTATGGGGGACACAAAATTCCACCCACAGTCTGAGGTTAAATGCTGAGCCACCAGGCCTCAGGGATCAAGCTGAATGTCTACATGACTCAAGATAAGCTGAGGCAAAAGTAGCTAAGGAAAGTCAAACTGCTTCACAAAAAAAAAAAAAAAAAAGCAGAAGCTAAAGGGCGGCATTTAGCATGACTGACACAACTATGCCCAAAGACAGCTGTGTCAACAGGGCAGTGAAGCACAGATCTCAAGATGTGAGCCGAAGTGTCCTGAGACACGGGGTCATCTGACTTCAGGGACTCCTCACACCCCACAGGACCCTTCCTGAGGCAGATCTATGCAGAATGATAAACACACTCAAAAGGTCACGGGTGATCTTGTGACATTGCGTGGTAAGACTCAGTCCTGACTAAATGGTCAGGCTGTTCTACACAGAACCAGCCACGGAGGCTAGATGCGCCGGCGTTAGCACCTGCCATGAGGAAAAACTCAACCCCCATTTAGCTATTTTCTCACCTTTCACCAAAGAAAATGACAACATGGGGTCATTATTACAATAAGTGTTCTAAAGGAATCTACACAAGATAACATATTAGCTGTGGGCTAAGCCCACAACCCAGATCCCAGCACCAGGCCTAAGATCGTGTTTCCTTTATTTTAATTAATATTATAACATTTTAAAATCCATATTGCATTTATTCTTTGAGAGGGGAGGTGCTCATGGGTGGAGCCCAGAGAATAACGTCCAGGAGTCAGTTTTCTTCCTCCTCCCTGTGGGTCCCAAGAGCCTGGTGACAAGTGCTTTCTCCACTGAGCCATCGTCTGGCTCCACATTATTTTGTGTTTGAAGTCTTGCTGGTTTATGCTAATTCATCCAGTTGTGAGTCCAGCCAGCCAGCCACCTGTAACTCCACTCTAGGGGATATGACACCCTCTTTAGGCCTCTGTGGGTACTGCACTCACACGCACAAACCACATACACAGACAGGCACATACATAATTAAAAATAAAAGTCAATCTTTCAACAAAAAGCTTTAAACAAAACGTTTAAACTCAAACAATGGAATAATGCTATTTTGTTCAGGGCTTTCTTAATGCTTCTATTAGGACATCCACTGTGATCAAGTGAGGGGGACCAAAGAGGGAACAAGAGAGGGGAGAGAGGTAGAGCGGAAGCACACGTCTTACCTTTTTGTGTGCGATCAGGAGGCAGTTGGAGTGCTCATGTTCACATGCAATTTCATAGTCGGGAAGCAGAGCAACCAGCTCTCGGACAAAGCGAACAACTTCCTCATGCCAAGGCACGTTGGCCATGGTGAGGCTGCTGGCTGCACTCTCACCACAGTAGGTCACGCCCTGTGGGAAAGGACAGTGTCAGGGGTTGTCAGTCACAAAGCTTTCCGTGGAGGACAGCTTGTGGCGGTCACAACTTGACTGGACTTGAGATCACGGAGGCGACACAGGACTGGACACGGCTACGAGAACGTCTCCAGGAAGGGTTAACTGAGGTGAGACCCTCAGTCAGTGGGCGGGACCAAGGCTGGGTTCCTGCACTGAAGAAAGAGGAGCACCAGCAGCCATGTCTCTCTGCTTCCCAACTGTGGATGCCATGTGGCCAGCAGCCTCACGCTCCTGTCACGGCAACTTCCCACCATGGTGTGAGCCTTTGCTCCTTCAAATTGCTTTTGTATTTTCTCACAGCTATGAGAAGAGCAATTATACAGATCCTTCTGAAACACCAGGAGATAAGGAGCCTATCTATGTGGCCCAGGCTGGGGCCACACAGAATTTGTAGTGATCCTCCTGCCTCTGTCCTAGGCCTGGGATTATAGGGTGTATCACTGTACCAAACTTGTGATATGCTTTGAGTATGATTTTTAAAAAACATTTATTCATATCTCATGCATTAGAGCATTTGCCTGCATGTATTTATGTATTATGTTATTATACACCACACACATGCTTGGCACTTGTGGAATCCAGAAAAGGGCTTTGGATGCCCTGGAGAGGGAGCTACAAGCAGTCATGAACCACCCAACATGGGTGTTAGGAACCGAATTTGGGTCCTCTGCAGGAGCAGCAAAAGCTATCTCTCCAGCCACACTGGGTGTAAATTTATAAAAATAAGGTATTACATATTATATAGACTAAGCAGATAATATTTAAGATATATTTGTATTCATTTTATATTCATTATAAACAATTAATGACATAAAGAGGCCTTGAGTTTGAAAGTGAGCAAGGAAGGGTATATGTGAGCGCTTGTAGGGAGGAAATAGAAGAGGAAATGATACAATTATATTTATAATATCAAAAATAAAAGAATTAAAAATAAAAAATAGAATATCACACCAAAGGAGAAGCATTTATGGATTTACATGAAAGGCTTACTTATTTTACCAACATGGAAATTTCTCAATATAACTGTCGTAAGATAAATTAGCTCCTAATTCTTGACCCCTCCCAGTGAACCCACACAGATCCTGAAGTCCCCTCAGTCTTGTACTTGGTAAACTGCAGATGGGAAATGATTCCTTCTCTAATAGGAAGGTATTCATGCATCTCCAGAGCAAAGCTTTTTGTTTTGTTTTTGAGATCCTCACGAGTCCCAGGCTGGCCTCAAAGTCGGTCTGTAACCCTGCTGCCCCACGTCTGCTTCCCCCTGGGGATCCAGGCTCCTTCTGTGCCGAGCTGGACTGGGGGGAGGGAAGCTGGGTCCGTGCAGGTGGGTGCCATGCAGGATCCTGGTCTGTAGTGAGTGCCCACGAAACAGCCTTCGCAATCAAGATGGGATTTGGGGGGTTTGGACATGCCTAGACCTCACTCTTGCTCCAGGCTCGCTCCCCTGGTCACATGTCGTCCTGACCCGGCACACTCTACAGCTAGCTTCAATATTCTAGACACAAGCAGCACCCAAAACAGGGCATGTGTACTGCTTACAAGTCCTGCCCCAAACACACACACAGACACAGAGATTCAAACACACAAGACACATATACCACATATATACACACACAGATTCAAACAGACATGCATCACACATACATACATACACACACAAACACACTGAAAGAAATATGCATCAGATAGATACCACTCACACCCCAGACATAGGCACTATACACACAAATACTACACAAACAGACACTACAAAGACACAGCACATGTACACACAAAGATTCAAATACAGACACTACACACTCATGCACACACACACAGACAAATATGCACCAGAGACACTACACAGAGACACTACAGATATAGAAAGACACTGTGCATATACACACACTCACACACAGTGTAAGAGGAAGTACTGCATCATATTAAAAAGAAAAATCAATACTGTAGATGATGGCTCACTGCACATGCCGCACTGCATATGGCCGCCCCCAGGTACTGTAGACACTGCACCCAGATGCCCTTCAGAGTGTTAACCACCCACAGCCCCATTTCCTTAAAATAAATGGGGAAATGGCCTGTGTTTGCTCAGGGATTTGGAGAATTCATTAGGCTGAGCTCCGGTGGATTTTAGAAAGCAAGTGGTAACACAGTTCAAGACACCATTAGGAAAATCAAGTTGGGGGAAAAAAGCTACTAGCCTGAATATACGAAAACAAGGAAGAGGGTGTCAGACTTCAATGCTGCCTATGATATTCGAGTTATGAAACTATGTGGAAAAGCTATCTCAAAGGAACTCCTTGTTAATATTTAAAAGTGGCCTGAAGCACAGAGATCTCAGACAAGACCTTATGTTCATAACTATGACTGAGAGAGGAATTTTAATATTTTATTACTCAGCAATAACAAATCATAAGATGCTAGAGGGGACTGACTGTGAAGGTGGACTGTATGCTAAGTTTCATTTAAACCTTCTACAGTTTGTCTCATGTAGCTCAGGCTGGCCTCCATTCCACTACGCAGCCAACGGTGACCTTAGACTCCTCACCCTCCGGCTCTCCCTCCCACATGCTAGGTTTACAGGCATGCAGCAGCAGTCCTGCGTATGCGGTGCTAGGGATGGCCAGAACGTCATGTGTGCTAGGAAAGCACCATACCAGCGGAGCACTAGCTGTCTGCACTCTGACGTCCATGAACCAACTGCTAAACAGGGTCAAGCGCTTATTTCAACCTGCCTGGATTTACAGCCACCTCCAAGACAGACCCTGAGGTGTGTCTGTGAAGGTCTTACTGTAAAGGTGTAACATGCCATGGACTGAGGACCCAAACCAAATAAACAGGAAAAAGGAAGGCCACCAAACTGGCTCAGAAGGTAAAAGTGCTTTGTCACCCACCATGCCTGATGACCCAAGTTTCAACTCCAAGTCAAAGGTGGCGGGAGAAAACTGACCCCCAAAACCTGTCCTTAGTCTAGCCTAGTCTACATGGTTCCAGGCCAGCCAGGGCTACAGAGCAAAGGAGAAAGCCAGGAGAATGCTAGTATTTATCTTTCTGCTTACTGGTCCAGCCAGGTGTAACTGGGCAGCCCTGCCTCCCACCACCATGACTTCCCCTCGATGCCAGACTACAGGTTATCTCCGAAGACCATAAGCACCCCCCCCAAAAAATCCCTGCCGTCCTGTAAGTGGCCCCTATGGAGTATTTGGATGCAGCAACACCACAGGCCCGAGTGACTGGTAATCCCCTGACCCTGGCCCTTACCCAGTACGGGGTAGTGAGGGGAAGACTCTGGTGTGCTCGGTTTGAGCTCTGTGAACAGTTTTAGTACTAACGGGGTTGGCTTTTTAAAAGTTTTTTTTTTTACAACTTGACAAGTGACTACCAAGCACTTCCTGGGCTCAGCAGAGCACACAAACACAGAACTTCTTACAAACAGGCTCCCTGACTCAAGTTTCCAGTGCAGCCGGTGTTTGTGATGTGAAGCACATTTTTAACAACAAGCAGGCAGATAATGAGAGTGGGAGTCTCCAGCTCCCACTGAAGGCCCCATTCAAGCCTAATGAGGCTAAAATGCATGTTAATTTACAAGGAATATAAAAGAAAAAATATTTTACCAGACTAGCAATGAAAGAAAAGAGGAAAGCGATAAAATGAAGAGATAGCATCTACTGACTAAATTTTTATAAAGTGCCTAATGGAAAGCAGTCTAAACATTTACCGGATCCAGGCACAGATTATCCCATTGAATGCTCAAACCTCTTGAATGATTATTAATTTAAGGCCGGTGGGGCAGTAGATGCCTAAGTCCCAGCACTTGGCAGGCGGAAGTAGGAGAGAGAGACTCCAGCCCAGCCTGGACTACACGGCCAGACACCTGCCTCTGTCTATAAAAGCTACTGTTGTTCTAACTGTGGGACAGATAATTCCGTTTGAAAGGCTACACTGCTTCATGTCAAGTATGCATCAATATGTGCTGCATAATATGAGCAAGATGGGCTCCTCAAGTAAAGGTGCTTCCTGCCAAGCCTGACCAGCTGAGCTGGATCCCTGGAACTCACACGTGGAAGGTGAAAACTGACTCCTACGTTGACTGACCTCTGCAAGCACCCATGGTTATGATGGAGATGCTCACAAATGTACATATGTGCATCTTTTTTAAATGAATGAAAGTTTTAAATTTTGAAAACCAAACCTGTGATTCATGATCTGACCAGCCTCATAAGTAAAAAAACAAAAAACAAAGAAGGTAGGAAAAGAAAGACAAAGTTTCTTAATCTGGTTCAGTCAATAAAACAAGACAAAATACTAAAAGCATTTGAATAGAGACCACATTTGAAACCCATCCAAAAAACATATATGTCTCTACTATTTGTTTGGTATGTATGCACATATGTATGTGTGCACTGTGTGTGACTGGGCGGAGGTCAAAGGGCAGCTTGCTGGAGGGGCTCTCTCCATCTACGAAGAGTTTAGGCTCAGACCCTCAGGCTCGGTGGCTGGCTGCTGTCCCTGGCCCTTATTTTCCCTTTTGCTTTTTTCGAGCTGTGGTCTAGGCTTCCCTAGAGTCACAGTAGCTGAGGATGACCTTGAACTGCAGATCCTCCAGGTGCTGTAATTACAGTGTGCACTATCACACCCAGCTTGCTTCTTCCTTAGAATCCTGGAAATGATTCAGCTTAGCTGAAACTCAGGTGACAAGGCAGGGACAGCACTGGGTGCGCAGGGTGCGTACGTACCCTGGGGTCCAATTTGGAGACGTGTACATGAGCCTCATGTACTATTAAGTTTGTACCAACCCCACCCCACCCCCAAGGCTCAAAGGAAGACTTTCCTTTTTGCTGAGCAAGGGTAGTCATGACTCAAGGCTTCTCAGTGCTTGTGTCTGCCCACGGATGAGCATTCCTTTGATACAAAACAAAGCCCAGCAGTGAAGCTCTGTGTTCTACCCTCTAGGCTGCGGCCCCTCATGAACCAATGTTTCTAACAGATGATACACACCACCTCTTTTCCCCAGACCCTGAGTTCCATTTAGAGACCTGGCGGATCAGTTATGTTCACTAAAGTGTCTGACCCAGTAGATTAAACACACTTCACTTCTGGGAAGGGATGGTATCTTAGCCTGTCACACTGGTTTTCAACAAGAGTTTCAGAGACCTTCCTTCTTCTTCCTTCCCCCTTCTTAGTGTCTCCTTAGCCTCCACTGGTTTTCTTTCCAAGATTTTATTTTTATTTATATAGATGTGTGACCATGTATACCTGAGTGTAAGGCCTATAGATGCCAAAAGAGGGTGTCAGGTCCCCTGGAGCTCGAATTAAAAGTAAGCTCTCTGCTGGGTGCGGTGGTGCACGCCTGTGATCCCGGCATCAGGGAAGCAGAGGCAGGAGGATCTCTGTGAGTTTGAGGCCAGCCTGGTCTACAAAGACAGTTCAGGACAGCCAGGGCTACACAGAGAAACACTGTCTCAAAAAAAAGGAAAGAGAAAGGAAGAAAAGAAAGAAAGAGAGAGAAAGAAAGGAAAGAAAGAGAAAGAAGGAAGGAAGGAAGGAAGGAAGGGAGGGAGGGAGGGAGGGAAATAAGTGAGCTGCTAGATGTAGGTGCTGGGAACTGGATCCAGGTCCTCTGCAAGAACACTGTGCACTCTTAACCACTGAGCCATCCAGCCTCTTCCACTGTTTTTGTTTTTTTACACTGAGTATCACCCTGTAGCCTAGGTTGGCCTTGAACTCTGCCTCAGCCTCCCAGGCGCTTAGAATTACAGACATGAAGCCACCACCACGCTAAAGATATGGCCTTTCAGACATTAATTCTTTGAATCCTACAGAACAGGAAAGCTTACCGTCTCACTTGCTGACTTAATTTTAGTTGGTTGCTGTTTGCTCCCTTAAAATGCTGGGGACAGAACCCAGGGCTCAGCGATCTCAGGCGAGCACTGTGCCACTAAGCCACGCCTTCAGTCCTGTTTCAGTTCCAGGTTTCAAGAAAAAAGGATGTGATGATGCACACCTGCAACCCCATCACAGGGGCAGCTGAGGCAGGGGCTAGTAAACCAAATAAACCTGGGCTACAGAATGAGTTCAAAGCCAGCCTGGACAGATTAATAAAAACTTGCTTCAAATGAGAAGTGAGAGAAGAGCTGGGAGACAGCGCAGGAGTGGGACGCTCTGGCTGGTCTGCTTGTCTTTGGGGACGCCATGCTCATCATGGGCAGCCTGTCCCTTGTAGAATCCCAGGGAGAACCCCAGTTCCCCACAGAGACAGCGTGGGAGTGGGACGCTCTGACTGATCTGCTTGTCTTTGGGGACGCCATGCTCATCATGGGCAGCCTGTCCCTCGTAGAATCCCAGGGAGAACCCCAGTTCCCCACAGAGACAGCGTAGGAGTGGGACGCTCTGACTGATCTGCTTGTCTTTGGGGAGGCCATGCTCATCATGGGCAGCCTGTCCCTCGTAGAATCCCAGGGAGAACCCCAGTTCCCCACAGAGACAGCTCAGGGACCATGCCCACTGCCACACCATTCGAAAGAGCCAGCATGTGGAATCAGCTGCTGTCTGTTATCAGATGAACAGGTAAGGAACATGTGGTACAGGAGGCTGGCGGCGCAGAGGGTAAAGGCAATTGCCACCAGGTCAGACAACCTGAATTTGATCCTAGAGTCCGTACAGTGGAAGGAGAGAACGACTTGTCCTCTGCCCTCTGCGTGCATGCAGATTTTCACTCTTGCTAGGCCATACGTTTCTCTAAGATTTTTTAAATGATCAAATCTCTCAGGTAGCTCATTTTACTTTTATGGACTTCAATACCATATCCACTTCTCCAGTCCTCTCTAGCAGTTTTCCCCTTGAGTGCTTTAGTGAGGGCTGGTACAAGTCGTGCTCGCAATACTGTTAGTGTGGGGGGAAAAAGAACAAAGCGGGAAGTTGTGTGAAAGAAACCATGAGCTTGTGACACAGCTTTCTCCATTTCACGTGAACAGGCGCCAAACACACACACAAAAAAACCCAGCAAGGAAATTCTCTAACAAGTAGCCATCTTTTAAAAAAAAAAAAAAAGTAATAAATAGCGCTTACTACTGCCAGTAAATTGCTACCACTTGTACCCTGGTGGCACACGGCTGCATTCCCAGTACTTGGGAAGTAGAAGCAAAAGGACCACAGGTTCAAGTTCATCTTTGCTGCATAGATTAATGCCTACAGAAGACCCTGTTTCAAAGACATTTATAATAATATTTGCCTTTTTTTCCCCCAAACTGTAAAATGTTCACTATAGGAAACATGACTTCAAAAGGAAAGGTGAAAGGAAACAGAGGAAAAGGAAGGGGAAAGGGAAAAAGGAAAGGGGGAGAAGAGGTGGCCATGATCCGGCCAAGCACAATAAAAACAGAGATTTTACCACCATATAATTTGTGGCAACATTTTTAATAGCTAAACCATAAATTAAAATGCCACTAATCTCTGCTGTTGGCGCACGCTCCCTGAACTGGGATATATATTTCCAGACAGTTTGTATTTGTGCGTCATTAAAACTTCTGCCAAGAGAAACCTTTTGAATTTAAGAGCAATTTCAAAATCAGAGTGTCTCTGGCCTGACCAGAGAGAAAATGATAATGGCTCAGAGAGCAGGAGCCCGGGCTGCCCACCCCCGCCCTCCTACAGAGCACCTAGCTCTCAGGCAGTGAAATGCTGCCACGGCCCCTCTGGAGACGCAGGGAATATTCAGCTTCAAAACTCCGCACTGAAAAGCCAAGAGCTGGCTTTCAAAGCTGGGCATTTTCTCCTACCATTCAGTCATCTTGTGGAGGCTCTTTGGGCCCCAGAAAGCTTCTCCATGCTCTACCCCACACGGAGGGTTCCAAACTGTCACTTCTAGTCCCGCCCTAACCCCCACACTGAGGCCTCTATGAATACTTAAGAAGTAGCCTGCATTTAGTATGGCAACAAAAAACTCAGAAAATGGCTCTCCCAATTTGCCCGTTTTTTTCCCTTCAGTGGACCATTCTCACCTTCCACATCAATCACCAGTTAACCACAGACTTTGTGCGGCGTGTGTATGTGTGCGTGTGTCTGAGTGTGCATATGTGTGTGTGTGTCTGTGTATATGTGTGTGTGTCTGTATATATGTATGTGTTTGTGTATGTACATGTGTGTGTGTGTGTGCTTGTTTCCTTTTCTTTTTTCTTTCTTTCTGAGACAATGTCTTCAGTAGCCCAGGCTTACCTCAAACTCATTGTGTAGTCGAGGATGAGTTTAAACTTGTGACCCTGGGATCACATGCCACCATGCTCTGACACTGGCACTTTATTTATTTATTTATTTTCATTTTTGCTTATTGGAGGGGGGTAGTCAGCCCTTGCTTTCCACCTTGCTTAAGAAAAGGGTCTCATTGTTTGTCTCTGTGTATGCCAGGCTAGCTGGCTCACAAGTCTGGGCTACACCGTTCCAGGCTGGCCTGGACTAAGAATGAGACCCTCTCTCAAAAAAGAAAAAAAGTAAGTGAATGAATGAATGAAACAGAACTTTTAACGCACACAGTGTAGGGTAAGATAATGAGGAACAAGGACGGAGAGCGGCTGAGCTGAAAACAGCCTTGTCCCGGATTGATCTGCTGAAAGTGACAGGTGGGCGGGGCTCATTAGACTACCACCTCTACCCGGAAAAGCCCTGAAAGATCTCATAGCAAGAGCTGCCTCACTCCAGCACTACCTCTCAGCTAAGTGTGGCCACGGAACAGCTCATCCTGTGCTGTCTACCTATCTTCAAAAAAACTCTTAGATTTTTTCTTAATCCCAATACCAAATATCTGAAATGTCAGTATAAAACGAAAATGTTGTATGTGGCAGGGATATACTGGAAAAATAAATCAATAAAATAGTCAATTTTTATAAACTGACCAGTCCCATCATTAAACTTACTTCCCAATCTCAAAAAAAAAAAAAAAAAGATTTAAAAATCGTATATGTGTGTGCCATGTCCTCAGAAGTCAACAGGAGGCACTGGACCCCTGAGCTAGAGCAGCGACGGCTGTAAACTGGCCAATAACTGGGCTGACTCGGTCCTCTGGGAGAGCAGCCAGCGCTCTTAAACACCGAGCCGTCTCTCCAGCCCTAGAGTAGACGCTTTTGAAGACCACAGCTCGTCTCCTTCGCTGCTGCTGTCACTGTGCCCAGGACACAGCCAGCTTCTCAGTGAGTCTGTGAACCAAACACCCAGGCATTCTGGAAGCCTCCCCCAGCCCTCAGCCAGCCAGCCCTCGGCTGTAGCGTGCCCACCACCAGGCAGCAGAACTCACCTTGACCTCGATGAAGTCGGGGCTCCCCAAGGACACCAACTTAGTGTACGCCTGGAGCTCATCCACGTTCCAGCACTTCACCAGGGTCAGTCTGTAGACTGTGCGCTGTTGCTGAAACAGACAGAAAACAGCTTGGCTTTGACCTGAGCAGAAGTCGCAGATTCACCCAAGAGTCAGGAAGACCCCAGGTCAGGGGAAGCCCCATGGAAGTCTACAAGGTCATGGACTGCTCAGCCAGCTCAGCTGGTAGAGCCTCAGCAGCTTAAAAAGACTCTATATTTAATTAAGTATGTGTATATGGGTGTGTCAGTGTGCATGAGCACAGTCATGTGTATATGGGTGTGCCAGTGTGTATGAGTACAGTTGTGTATATGGGTGTGTCTGTGTGTGGGTCTGTGTACATGCGCTCACTGCCTTCTTAGGCCAGAAGAGGGCCTCGACCCCCAGCCTACAACCTGGGTGCTGAGACCGGATCCGGGGCCTCTGAAGAGCAGCAAGCACTCTCACCCACTGAGCCATCTATCTCTCCAGCCCCTGATGTTATAGTCTGCAGACAGGGCGGAAGACATCGGTGATGAAAAGACTCTTACACCCCTTACAGACAGCACACGGCTTCCCCACACTCACCCAGCTGCCAGCATCTAGAGCTATGTTAGTCACCAAACAGCTGTCTAACACACACAAACTGAACTGGCTTTACTACACACACAGGGGCTAGCGAGATCGTCACTAAGTGAAGGCGCTTGCCGCCAGTCCTCACTACCTGAGTTCCATCTCTGGGACCCATATGGTGCTGGGTGAGAACCAGTTCCTGCAAGTTGTCTCCTTATTCCCCCCCCACACACACACACACTAAAGAAACAAATAAAGAAGTAAAAATTTACTTTTACCAAGTAAAAATAAGTTCCCCGGTGGTGCAGTACTGCTGAGTCACCACTCCTTTACATAACCCCTCTCCCATGCTAACGCTAACGTAAGAGACCATAACTAAACCCACGGTGGGGGAGAGATGGCTCAGCAGTTCGGAGCACTGGCTGCTCTTCCAGGCGACCTGGGCTTAGTTCCCAGCACCCAGGTCAGGCAGCTCACAACCATCTGTGACTCCAGCTCCAGGGCATCTGAAGTGGTCTTCTGGTCTCCATAGTCACCTGCATATAAGTGTGTGCACACACTTAAAACAAACTTTCTGGGTCACAAAAAATGTGCATTAAAATAAAAGGAAGACTCGTTAGGAAAAGGAAGATTATGGGGGGGGGGGAGGATGGAAGCCGGTGATGGAGGGTAAAAATGATCTGGAGGCATTATATTTGTGTACAAAAATTTCAAAATGAGACTCATTATTAAGGAAATTGATACGTACTAATAAAAAACTTAAAAAGTAAACAATAGGGTGATTAAATCGTATTAGGTGATGGAAAATTAACTCAAATAACCTTTGGGAGCTCAGACAGCAATCATGCGGACTGTGAATGGCATGAATTATCATTCTTTTCTTTCCAGCTTTCTTGTCATTTATAATCTTTGGCATTTCTTGTTGCCAGGAAAATCATGCTCATGGGTAATGACCAACATCTACCACAAAACCCAAACTGGTACAGCTTTTCTCAAAAAGCATTAAGTTCATAAAGACTGTGAAAGGCAGACAATCTGAGACTCCACTCTACACGAATAAGATTCAACGAAATCCTGGAATCCTCAGAACACCATTACTGACAGCTTAAAATCAAAATCAAAGGCTGAGACTTTGCCCGAGGGAGGCCAGACTTGGGTAGCACAGGAAACGCTGTGCGGCAAATTCCCAGAAGCCCTAGTGAGCAGGACTCAAAATAATCAAGAGAAAAGAAAGAACCCCAAGCTCCCTACTTCTATGTTTGGGGAAAAAGAAAAAGCATAATTCATAAAAAGAAAAACACACTAAAGAGGTTTTTAAAAACCTCTTTAGTGTGTTTTTCTTTGTTTGTTTTTTAAAGCAAGTCTCCTGTAGCCCAGGCTAGGACAAGCATGACCTTGAACTTCTGCCTACGTCCTGGGTGCTGGGGTGAAAGGCTGCAACGCACTACAGCACCCTGCACCCTTGGGATCTTTCAGGGAGCAAGCTCAGAGATGTACAGTAACAAACATTTGTCAGGCACATCCTATCTACTTAGTTCTTTAGAAAGGCATTTTACCAGGCAAAAAGAGACAGGAAATGTCTAACTTCCCTTTAAATAGTTATCAAGCTTCCAACACCAAATTAAAGACACACAGAGATGCTTGGCAGTTAGGAGTACATTCTGCTCTTGCAGAGACCGTGGAGTTCAGTTCCCAGTACCTATGCTCAACAGCCCAGAATCACCAGAAATTCCAGTCCCCAGGAATCTGAAGCCCTCATCTGGCCTCTGTGGGTACCTGCACTCTCATGCACATTTTAAAATGAAAGGGATATTCTCAGACTCACAGAGGCTGTATATCCTGTTGTTTCAAAAGTTTTCCTGAAAGCTGTGATCAAATCAAGGAAGCCAGAATAAAAATGACTGAAGTGCACACAAAAGCAGTAAACTGTAAGTAATATAATTGGATTCTTGGAAAGCTACCAACTTAAAAAAAAAATGCAAAGAAAGTGGCCAATTACCAAACAAAACTCAGCAGCTTCCCCAGCCTGGCAGAGAAGCAGGTTAAAATCAACTCCATAATGCCCATGCTTCCTTAGTATGTTCAGTTTCTATCTTTGTGAACTAAGGGACCTGCGCAGGCTTAGCAAAATTCACCCAGTAAGCCCAGAGCTTGGAAGGGTATAGCAGGAATGCAGCAACTTAAAGCCTGGGCTACATAGCAAGTATCAGGCCAGCCTGGGCTATACAATGAGTATTTGTCTAGCTGGTGCAACCCTGTTTCCAAACAAACAGAAAAGTAGTTTTTACTTGGTTGGTTGTTGATGTTTGTTTGTTTGTTTGTTTGAGCACTGAGCACTTAATCCCTGAGTAGCACTCAGAACTAAGCCTGGCAGAAATAAACCCGGCAAAGCACCAGGGCTCTGTTTAGACACCTCTATTAAAATACCAACGACAGGGCTGGGTGGCCCAGTGTTTAACAGTGCATGGGATACAAGCATGAGAACATAAGTTCAGATCCCTAGAACTCAAATAAAAAGCCAGGCGTGGCTGCACACACCTGTGCCCTGGCTCTGAGGGCTTGTGGGGTGGGCAGAGATAGGAGGGTCACTGAGTCGCTGGCTGCCAGCCTCACTCCAGATCAGTGTGAGAACCTGTCACAAGGCAATAAGGTGGAGAGTGGACACCTAATGTCATCCCCCCGCCTCCACACACAGCATGAAACTTGCACCCATCCCCACACACTCACAAAAACACGCTATGCATACATACATCATACACTTACACACCAAAATTAAACCAAGTCAGCCCTGACAGAGGACCGGCGCCACACCAGCAAAGACCATGAACAGAAGAGAATATTCCCTTTAAACATCTCTATTAAAAACCCAATGATTCATTTATGAAATTACATGCAAGAGAATAACTTTAACAAAAAAACACGTTTTTGAGAGACCTAAACAAAATGCTGCCTCCACGGAAGGCAGGAGAGATTTATAAACTGATATTAACTCCCAGAGGGGGTAACAAGTCCTTTGAACACATAACTGGAGACGCGGTGAACAAGAGAGATGAGAGCAACATTTGTTGGCACTGGCTGTGTGCCAGATGTCATTACAAGTGTTTTGTGTCTTTCCAAGATTCTAGTATCTGAACTCCAGAAGGGATCTTACCAGATCCCTGTGACTATTGTCTTCACTTGGCAAACATGACACCAGGCCCAGGGCGGGTGTGTAAACTGCCAAAGCCGCAAAGCAGCAAGTAGGCGATCCACCACGTGACCCCAGCAACAGGAACCCTAGCAACTGGGCTCGCCAGTACACTTGCTATCTCTGTGTCTGTCTGCCCGTATCTGTCAGTCTCCATCGCTACGTGCTAAACCTTGTGAAACTGAGATAAAACACACAATGAAGACTGAGGATGTGACTCTGTGACTAGAGTGCTTGCCTTCCCTACAGTGGCGGTCCGCTGTCTGTCCCCAGCACCATGAAAAGCAGGCATGGTGGCATGTGTCCGCCATCCCAGTGCTGGGAGGTGGAGTCAGGGCAGTGAGGAGTTCAAGGTCACCCTGAAATACACAGCAAGTCTGAGGCAAGCCTGCACTATATGAGACCCTGACTCATCTGTGGGGACCCTGAGAGTGGCTCCGTGGGAAGAGTGTCCACTGTTCTAACAGAGGACCTGAGTTCTGTGCCCCACTCCAAGCTGAACTCGCATGCACAGAGACACACACAATAAACATCTTTTTTAAAGACCTGTGACTAAACTCATATCCCCTACTGACTGTTCATTGTAATAACTATAATTAAGTCCACATGTACACGATGCACCTCAGCCGAACAGCGTCAGCTGCTGCTGTCCATGAGCAGCCAGGCACCACTCTGCAACCCTGCGCTATTCTGTTTGAACTGTGAAACTTCTTTCCAGAGGGTGACAGCTTGAGAACCCTTTGTGAAGTCCCCAAGTGGGGGTGCTACTGACATCTAGTGGACAGAGGCCAGAGCTGCTGCTGGGCTCAGTACAGTCACAACCCACTCCAACGTGCACACACACACACGCACACACACACTCACTCACTCCATGTCACATTATTCAATGAAAAGGCCAATGGAGCGAAAGCCAAGGAGTCCTGTTAGAGCAGGTCATCCCGTGTCCATTGATGAAGTCTTGGCCATTTGCTTAGCATTTATGTTTAAGATCCAACTATCTCCTTTCAGAAATATACAACACCTTTGTGAACTTGAAAAAAAAATCTACTCATGTAAGTGTGTGTCGATGCATGCACATGCCACAGCATGCTGCGGCCATCAGAGAACATGTCTCGGTTTGGCAGCGAAAGCCTTTACCCACTGAACCACCTCACTGGCCCGCATGCTGTGCTGTGCTGTGCTCTATGCTCTGCCCGATGCTCTGCTATGCTATGAAGACAGGCTCTGGTGTGGTCCAAGCTGGCTTCTAACTCCCCATCTGGCCAAGCATCATCTTGACCTGATCACTACCTAGAGCTCTGGATCACAGGTATGCCCTGGCACAACCAGCAAAGCCATTAGCAATTGCCCAAAGTGACTGCTGCTGCTGAAGTCTGAGATGGGGGGCGCTTGGGCAACCTTCCTGCGAAGGCCACTGGACACAGAATCCCTGTGATGCTGTACCCTTCCCGAATTTAAACTAATGAAAAGTAAACAAATAAAAGTGGATTTGTCGGGGGAGGGAAGAGGACTCACTGCTTTTGCAGAGGACCCAGCCAGAGGAGGCGGATTACAACCTGTAACTCCAGCTCCAGGGGGTCTGCTGCCCTCTTCTGGACTCTGTGGGTACTGCATGCCCATGAAAATGTGTGGGTATGCGGGCTGGTTGTGGTGGTGCATGCCTTTAATTCCAGCACTTAGAAGAAGAGGCAGGTGGAAGTCTGCATTTAAGGCCAATCTGGTCTACATAGTGAATTCTAGGCCAACCTGGACTACAGAGCAAGAGTTTGTCTCAATAAGTAAATAAATAATAAAATCAAATTATGTATACACCCTGTCATAGTTTGCTTTCTGTTGCTGTGATAAAACTCCATGACCAAAAGCAACCTGGGGGCAGGGGACGGGCACACTTGGCTCAGGGGTTACAGTCTATCACAGAAGGAAACCAGGGCAAGCACTCGAGGCAGAGATCAGGGAGGGATGCCACCTACTGGCTTGCTCAGCTTTCCTATACACCCCAGGGCCTGGTGGCACCATCCACCCTGTGCTGGGCCATCCCCAGCACTTGGTTATTTGAGGAAATGGCCTGCAGGCTTGCCTACTGCCCAATCTAATACGAATGTTTTCTCAGTTCAGGCTCCCTCTTGCCGGGGGACACTCGCTTGTGTCAAGTTGGTAAAAATCTAATCAGTACAGACTCGGGCCTCCCAGTTTATTTTTGTGCTATTTTTTTGTCTAGCTTTGTTACCTAAGAGTTTATACACTTCATCTGGTGGCACAAAGTCATTCAAAACATCTTATTTTTCTTCATTTTCTGAGTGTGTGCATAATGTGTGTGTCTACAAATTTGTGAGCACGCATGCCACAGGATATGTGTGGAGGTTCAGAGGACAATCCAGATTGTGCGCCTTCATCACCTACCTTGTTTGAGGTGGGATTTCCTCGGTTGCTCGATGCTGACTAACCCAGGCACACTGTCGAGTCTTCCTTTATGTGAGGTCTAGGAATTAGCACTCAGAGCCTCAGGCTTGTGCATGGCCATCTCCCTAGTCCTTGTTTGATTTTTCAACACCTCAAGATACCCAGTGTGCCCACGGGCTCATGGATCTGAATGCTTGCTCCTAACTTGCTGGAACCGTTTTGGGGAAGGATTAGGAGGTGTGGCCTTGTTGGGGCGGGGAGGGGGGGCCTGAGGTTTCAAAGGCGCAGCCTCTTGTGCTCTGCCTGCAACTTGCAGAGCTCCAGCTCCAGCGAGAGCCTGCAGTCATGTCCCCACCATGGTGGCCACGCCCCCGCCATGGTGGCCACGCCCTCACCCTCTGAAACTGCAAGCAGGTCCCCCATTAAGTTCTTTCATAAGTTGCCTTGGTCACGGTGTCTCTTCAGTACAAAAGAACAGTAACACTCCTCCTTCGTGCCTAATATTGCGCATTTGTCCGATCTCATTTCACTGACTGATCTTGCAGCATTACAGGCTTTTTGTTACGAGCCAACCTTGGTTTTTAGAATCATCTCTATTCTGCGGATGTTCTTCTGTTTTATTAACTTCTTTATTCCCTCCCAAGTGCTTACTCTGTGGGTAAATTGCAGTTCATTTCTAACTTCTTAATATGTATTCATCTTTAGTCTTTCTTTACTAAAATAGAAACTTTGTCTCTGAAAAAAAAAAAAGACATTTATTCCTTGTCAGGAGGAAGAAAGCTCCAGACAGATGACCCACAGCGGGTTCTGTGTGGCTGAATCGTCTATCTTAAAGAATATTGTCTGTGGGGCCGGAGAGATGGCTCAGGGGGAAGAGTACGCGTTCCAGGGCACCCAGGCTGGATTCCCGGCAAGCACACTGCAGCTCACTACCATCTCTACCTCGAGCTCCAGGGAATCTGGCGTCCTTTTCTGGACTCCATGGGTACCAGAAAATAGTGTGTAGACGTACACTCAGGCAAAATACCCATACACATGAAAAATAGTAAAAAAAATTTTTTAAAGGAAAAAGAAACAGAATACTGTTTGCATCTTCCCAGCTCTGGCACGGAGTCCCAAGCAGGTCTGCCCATCTTATCCTCACAGATGGAAGAGGTGGTAACAGACGACCCTCATGAGAAAACGTAAGTTAAAAGAGCAGGACACAACCTAAAGAGGGGTTTTTATTTACTTATTTTGAGCTAACATCCCATGTTGCCCACCTCAGTTAATGCCAACTTGACATAATCCAGAACGACAAGGGGGACGGGCCTCTGAGCATTCGCTTGAGGGACAATCTCAACTACCTTCACTGGGGTGGGAAGGACAAATCCTCACTGTGAGGTGAGCAGGACCATTGTGGCTGGGATCCTGGGATACGTGAGTGCAGAGAGAGTGTGGGGCAGCAGCCTGCATTCAGTGCTCTGTTCCTGACTCTGGATGCCATGTGGCCAGCTGCTTCAAGTGCTGGCTGCCTTGACTTCCCTGCCGTCCCCCGCTGCACTGTGCCTTGAACTGTGAGCTAGAATAAGCCCTAGAAGTCACTTTTGTTGCGTAAAGGCACTTATCTTGTAATCATGCAACTTAAATTCTATCCACAGAACCCATGTAAAGAGCCAGATGTAGTGGCTCACATCTGTAAACACAACATTCCCACTGGGAGATGGAGGCAGAGACAGGAGAATCAGCTGAGGGCTCAGGGGTCGGCTATCCTGAGTATACTGCCCACTGGCAGAAACGAGACATTTCTCAATGAGAGGAAGAGAATCCACTACACAGAGCTGCCCTCTGACATCAGCACATGCCCATGGCTTGTGCACGCAAATGCAGACATACACACACACACACAGAGTAAGCAAATAAATGTAAATAGGAGCATCGACACTGGGCGGGGGGAGAAACTCAAAGGGTGAAATGGAGAGGAAACTCAGAAATTTTAGCAGCAATGTCAAGAGTGACACACAGAAAAGTTGACTAAGTGGCCGGGGAGCCAGTGTAGCAAACTAAAGGCACTTGCTGCCAGCCGGACAACCTGAATTCAATCCTCCAGACACACACAGTGGACAGAGAACCAATTCCCTCCCACAAGCTGTCCTCTAACCTACACACACACACACACACACACACACACAGCAGGGGGTGGGGGGGATAAACGTGCAGCTTTTTAGCTGGATAATCCTTTAAAAAAATAACTGGAGAGAGTAATACAAAACTCTACTGCCATGAATGGAACAGGAGAGGAGAGAACAACACAAACACGGGAAGCCGGGGAGGTGACAGCAGGGCATTCTGGGAGGACTACCATCGGCTTACAGATGGACACAGGATGGTGGAGTACTTGCAGAACAGTTTCCTAAAGCTGAGCAAAGAAGGGGAAACGGGAATGCTGCCGTAACCGTTACTGGAGGTCGGAGGTAGCACTCAGCTGCGCCGAGCCGGGGGAGACCCAGTGCTTAGGAGGTCACTGTGACATTCTTACCGAAGCCAACACTGACAGGAGGAAACTGCGGTCCAGCTCACCTCAGCCCTAATCAAGCTCAAATGCCAACCCCAAGAGCATAAATCTAGGAGGGACTTCTTAGGGAAGAGGGTTTGGTGGGAGGGAGAAGAGAGGAATGGGGGTGTATGAGTACAGTGTATACATGTGGAATGGGAAGGAATAAACTTTTAAATTATTTTTTGTTTATTTGGGATTTTTTTTTTTGAGACAGCATTTCTCTGTGTAGCCCTGGAACTCGTTCTGTAGACCAGGCTGGACTCCAACTCACAGAGATCCACCTGCCTCCACCTCCCAAGTGCTGGGATTAAAGGAATGAGCCACCCAAAACTCCCTCTTCTGGCCACCAAGGACAACTGCATAACAGAGGCACACAACACAGAAATAAAATAAATATTCCCAAAACCAGAAGAAGTATAGTTCAACATCTCTCTGGAACACACAAACAGCTTTTAAATATTAATACCCAAAATAACCCCAAACCACAAAATAGATACACAGTGACCAGCCCAGGCTTATTTCAGTGATAGATCATGGCTTGGTATTTGAAAATCAGTATCATTTACCATATTAGCAGAAGAAAAGGACAGAATCTACTCAACAGGACAAGAAGAATCCTGTGAACTCAACAGTTACTCATAATTTTAAAAATTCCAGGGCCCTGGAAACGGAGCTTTCTCCAGACTAATGAGTACTTGTCAACAGCAAAATTTAATGGTGAGACAGTGAATGCTCCTCCTGAATCCAGAAGACAACAGGAAGTGCATCACATAGCACAGCTGCCTTACACAGGAAACTAAAGGGTAGACAGGCCAGCGAGATGGCTCAGACTGGCAAGATAGCTCAGGCCAGTGAGACGGTTCCACAGGTCCACCGGTTGTCACCGACCTCCCAACCTGGGCCTGACACCTGGTACCCACGTGGGGGAGGAGAGAACCAACTCTTCCAAGTCCTTCTCTACAAGTGTGCTGTTTCACATATACTATGGTATGTGTGTCCCAGCGCACGCACGCGCACACACACACACAAGATCTCGTTTTAAACATACCACATGATTTGAAAAACAAAGAATTAATCATTTTAGAAGAGTCGTCTGTAATTCAAGGTAAGTATCCAAAAATCCAATTCCTACATATCTATAATAATTTTTGAAAATTAAAAATTATCATTTTACCAATGGCATCGAACACTGTTTGCAAATAAATCTTACAAAGCACATGAATGACCTCTACAGAGAAACTGTAAAATATCGTTAAAAAAAATTAAAAGATCCACTCAGTTGGCAGGCTGAAGAAGGAAGATCTCAAATTCAAGCATGGCCTGAGCTACAGGGTGAATTCTAGGCCTCTCCGGGCTACAGGAAACCCTGTCTCAAAAAAAAAAAAAAAAAAAAAAAAGAGAAAAGAGAAAAGAAACCACCTACAAATATAAGTCAATCTAATGCAAAGATCAAAAGTTCTGGCCAAAGGCTGAGAGGGTCCTCTACTTGTTCTTCTATGGCCTTGAACTAAAAATGGATTTTGTGTCTGAACAATTACAGTCTGTCTTGTAACTGAGAACAGAAACCGTGAAGTCCAATTAAGCACAGCGCACCACCACCTCAACAGATGTCAAGGCACGTGTCCTCCGGCTGAGCTCTGCCTGGACACTGCGCTCGGTCTTCACTGTCACAGGCTGGCCATCCAAGACGTGAATTCACAACGCTGTGCTCTCTTCCTTCCTGCAGCCGTCACCTGCACACAACCCCTTCCCTGTGCCTCTGAGCGTGTGGAGCTGAGGCGTGCACACGTGTATATGGGGGGGTGCGTCTTTGAGCTCAGCTCAGCTAGTACTTAGCTCCCTTGGACTTCTTCCTCATCTTCCCATCTCCACCTCCTAAGTGCCAGTTATGAGTCTGCAGCAACTCTTCTGTTAGCCCTCGACAGAAACAAGGATGCAGTCTCTCCCTAAACTCAGCACACGCAGCACCACTGCAACCCAGAACAGTTTAACTCTGTGGTGATTTTTAAAGTGTTTGTTTGAGACAGTCTCATTAAGTAGCCTTAGATGGCCTGGGACATACACTGTAGACCAGGAAATCACAGAGGTCCAACTTGCCTCTTGCAAGTGTATTTTTTGAATAAGATGAAGCTGAACGTTTCACAGAACCGGCTGAGGCAAATCTAGTCTATGAGGAACAGGGTCTGAATGTTTGGATTACTAAAGATGCTGGCATAAACAGAGCACTGGAACAAAACAGAACGCATCTGGGTGGACACAGATGCAGAGGAGTGCAGTACCCAAGGAGGTCAGAAGAGGGCACTGGATCCCCTGGGGCTGCTGTTACAGGTGGTGTGACTGCCCAGAGTCCTGCTGGCCATCTTTCCAGCCCCAACAGTAAAGTTTTTAAGCCTTTAGGTGTTATATACATAAAGATTCATGAATTAAATACTATTATTTCCTGCTCTGTGATTTAAAATATTCCAGAACCAGTGAGATAGTTCAGGGAGTAAAAGTGCTTACTAAGCCTGAGAACCTGAGTTCCAGCCCTGGAACCTCATGACACAGCGACTCTTACAAGTTGTCATCTGCTCTCCAGATGCATGTTTTGGTGTGCCCACACCCCCACACAAATGCACAGAGATATAAATTAATGAATGTAAAAAAATCTTTTTAATAAGATAAAATACTCTTTAGATAAAATATCTAAAGTGAGGATGATGATCAAGCAAGAACTTTCACTATTGACAGGCATCAGAGCACAGGCTGGGGCTATGAAGTGTCCTATGCTCTCTCCAGCATTTTATATAGCCATAATAAAATGCTGAAAGCTACACAGTTATGTGTTGGAATTCTGTTCCTTCTAATTAGGCTGCACATTCCAGATGAGGTTATTACAGCCCAGGCCTACAGATCTTAATTGCAGTGATTTATCTTGGCAGTTGCAATTCAAGACACAGTAGTTGAGGTGGCGTCAAAACAAGATAAAGCGATCTCCTAAAATAGTCAGCAGCTTACGAGTAACCAAAGGATTGTAAATTGAAGCAGTAATGAGGTACCATTTTGGATTATCAAATTGGCACAGGTTGTGTCTTTTAAATAGCAATACTCAACGATTTCTAGACAGACACACTCATTCCCTCATGGTGGGACTGTGACTAAACTCAGGCACTTCGGAAAGTAACGCGCAATATGATTAAGGAATCTAGAAAATATCGAACTCTGTTGATCTGGTAGTTGCATTTCTACAAATTTAGCCTACAGGAATGATAAAGCCCGGAGACAAATGCTGAGGACTCAGGCTATTAAGTGAAGCCCATCTATCATGCTGAGATATCACAGTCTCAGGATGGCCAACACCAAGCATGAGACCAGGCCCACCTATCAGTGGATCCTCCCATCTCAATTAACCTAATCCAGAGAATCCCTCCAAAGGCTGTCTCCTTCCAAATTAACATTCAATAGGAGCCACCACAGCGGGATTCTTGAAAAGGGAGGGTGAGCGAAGGCTGAGTTTGTTTTCCCACCAAAACCTTAGAAAAACCCAATCTAGAGGAATGTTCAATGACAGGAGAGGATTTTCATATTGAATTTGTAGTAGCTGTAGCAGCCGATGAGTGTGGGCACATATGACTGACGATCACTCCCACAAAGGTGACAGAGCGGGTCCCGGGGCACAGAGCACTATATGGAGGTCGGAGAGCAGTGTCACCAAATCAATAAGGTGACGCTCACAGTGCAGCCCCACCCAGATGTGGCAACAGCTCCCACCGCTTATGCTTCTGAGGATATGGACGAAAAGCAAATCCCCTGGCAGTGTTCCCAGAGAACAGCCCGTCCATCATTCCTGCAATAAACTCATGGACAGGAGCAGCCAGACCCAGGGCATAGGGAGCACAGAGTGTGGGAAAGACACTCCCCACAGTATCGAGGTCTCCCCACAGTATCGAGGTCTCCCCACAGTATCGAGGTCTCCCCACCTACAGGGTGGGTTTGACAAGGATGCCAGTTGACTGGTCACCACACACCATCAAGCCAATAAACTCAGTAGCAGAAGTCTTACTTTCCAGAAAGGCTGTTTGGGCCAACTCCAGACTCTTGAGCTCCATATAGTAAGAAAACAATCCCCTTACCAGGATTTGATTGTTTAAATGCAAAATTTTGGTTCAGGAATGTTTAGATTCTTTAACTTAAGTCAGCTAATCTCCATGTGCTTAAGCCTGGATCTCAAACACAACAGAGACTGATTAAAGGTGACTTGGTCCTTGAATGAAGTTTGCTGAGCTTCCTCTCTGGAACATTTATTAGTGAGGTGTTCCTGTGGGGACAGGATTGTTCCTCGCATCTGGTGTTTTAAAGTAAAATCAGAAATGACAGCAAACTGCAAGAGGAAGGACAGGGCCAGTGAGATGGCTCAGCAGTCAAACACACTTGCCAAATGAGCATGGAGACCTCTGACCTCTACATGTGTCCCATGGCACTCAGCTACAAACACACACAATATTAGTTAATAATTAAATATAAATTTAGAAGAAGGGGTTGGAATGATAGCTCAGCACACATACTGCTCTGGCAGAGGACCCAAGTTCAATTTCTAGCACCCATGTCAGTTGGCTCACAACCATATGTAATTCCAGCTCCACGGGTCTAATGTTCCCTTCTGGCCTCTTCAGGCATTGCACACACAAGTTAAAACTAAGACTTATTAGAGGATGACTCAGTCCTTGAAGTAAGCCTGTACAAAGTTTACTGGTGAGCTGTGCCTGTGGAGTCAGACTGGTGAGCCTGGCTTTTCAAGAGAAATCAGAACAGACAGCAAGTCGAGACTCTAAGAGGAAAGGCAGAGAGCGCTACCACACGCTGGCACACCTGTGATCCTGCCTTTCATCCAGATCTCTCTCCTAAGGGGCGGTCCTTACTGAAGAACATGGAGAAGGCACGTACTGGCCAAAGGATGCTACGCTGAGCCACTCTGCTGAAATACAAGTAAAAAGAAAGAAGGAGAGAGGAGATATCAAATATCACTGGTAAAACACAGTGAGATGGCCTCATGACCAGGAGCTGGACTTAGTGTCTGTTGGTAAACACTTGGGGACAAAAAAATGAACCCTGACTCAAGATGTGTGCATACACCAGAATTCCAGGGTGTCCTCAGATAACGAGCCAACATATTTCTGCAGGGACTTAACTGTGGTGACAGACTTAGAAAGCTTTAAGAAGTAAATGAACCCATACATGATGTCTCATGCCTGTGATTCCAGTACCTGGCTAACAGGAGGACCATGAGTTCAGGCCATACATCTGGAAATCCTGTCTGAAGCAAACAAACAAGCAACTAAATAAATAAAATGGAGCCAGGGCATGGCTATGTAAAAAATAATATAAATTATTTGCATAACAAGAGACTTTTTAAAAAACATATTGTTAGGAATGTTGGATGTCTCAGCAGTAGAACCTTTAAGTGTAATCCCCCAGTGAGGGGCTAGGAGATGATTTATGGTTGGCATTTGCCTAGAATCTCCCAGTGAAGGGGACAGGGATGTGGCTCAGAGGTAGAATGCTCACCTGACATGCACAAAGCTCTGAGTTCCATCCTCAGCACAAATAAATAAATAAGATAAATATACACTCACACACAGAGGTATACAGCGTGATCCAACTGTATCTTCAAGAACTGAAACGTTATTCGTATAAGTTGAATAGTTAACTAGCATAACAAACGCAAAAAACTTCTAAGTCAAGAGCAGGTGGAGATTTCATGGACTGGAGTTCTTGGAGATTATGAGCTGGAACTTCAGAAGCATCAGGTGGTCTCCTGCCGGCCTCCATTGCATCCTCAGTCCTGCCATCCCCAGAGAATGGCAGACAAAGCAAGCCCTGCTCCAGTCCTGGTGGAAAGGGGGGCTGAGGAGGCGCCAGAGGTTGTGTTCACAGGAGGGGCAGGGCTGCAGCCCCAGCGATGCAGGAAGGGAGCAGCCGCACTTGCCTGGCAAGCACAGCGCTCCAGGCCTCCATCACAGGCACAAACTCCAAGACAGCTCCTGTGAAACTGAACGTTTCTGACTGGTCCCAGGTACAACCCAATTTTCCCTGTTGTGTGGCTGGATTTTGGAACAGAACAAATAGCTGGATATAAATGGTATTTATTCCACCCCAGTGCCTCAAGGACTAATGGAGTAATTCTCTTACTTCTATGAAGGAGAGTAAGTCTCTCCCACACATGGTGCCCTTGTGCAGGCCCTCATCAGAGGTGCAAGTTACCTTTAAATCACCAGACCCCAAATGGTCTCTAGCATCTTCATTTCCCGAAAGTGCTAATAAAGCCTTTTCAGATGTCAATTTGAGAAAGTGCTTCCTTCCTTCTGGCTTCAACCAGCCAAAGAAATTAGGCCCTGATCATTCTTTTTAATTTCCCTTTCCCCTTAAACTCTGCTTTTAATAAATCAAACATGATGATTCTCACAAGAGAGTTCGATTCTATCTCTGAAATGAGTGCGGCTGGGCCCAAAGTTTAAAACAGACCTGGGGATGAGCAGCCTTGAAGGATCCCACTTGCAAAGAAATTAAAGGTTATAAAGAGAGCTCATCAGCAAAGGAAAATAAAAAGCCACTGAGGCCATCAAGCCAGCTTCAGTGGTAAAAGGCGCTTGCTGGGAGCCTCATAACCTTGAGTTCAATCCCCAGAACTTCCCCACAGTAAAAGGAGAGAGCCAACTCCCAAAGCCTTCTGGGCTATATATCAGCTGCCAGGTTTGCTAAGAACACAAAGGCCTTCCAAGGGGCAATCCAGGTCCCTTATCCCACGGTAATTCATGCCTTGATGCCCAGGCTGTACCAGAGACCGGCACAGTGTGCAAACAAGCAAGCTTTCCTGCGTCTACCATACACGTTCAGCGCCTTCTCTACTTTTAACCACACTCTGGGGCATTAACTTTTGTACTTGGAAGGATTACAGTAAAATGAGAGCAAAGCGATGGTTCCCTGTTCTCAGCTCCACAGAGACTGGTCCTCTCGGGAGAGCGGTGTGCCATTCTCTCTCCTTTCTCCTTTCTAGGCTGAAAGCCTCACCCGTTCCCTTTCCAGGCATCTCTTACCCTAAGCTGAATCATCAGTCACTGTTGCTGGGCTCTGGGTCTTGTTCTAGTTTTCCTTCTTTAGTGTGATAAACTACTCTGACCAAAAGCAACTTAAGAGTAGGAAAGGAACCATTTGGCTTAAATTTCCAGGTCACAGTCCATCACTGGTAGACATCAGGTCAGAAACTAGAAGTAGAGGAGGAGGATCAGAAAGTCATGATACAAAGCAAGTTCGAGGCCAGCCTGGGCTACGAGGCCCTGCCCCTAAAAACAAAAAACAAAACAAGCAAAAACAAGCATGGCAGCACATATCTTCAGTTCCAGCACTTGGGAGGCAGAGTGAGGCCAGCTACTCAATAAAGCCAGTTCCGAGCCCCCCAGGGCTACAAGGGTAAGACCACATCTCAACAAATAAACACACACATAATAGTAATCAAAAAGTACGCTGTCACGGGAAGCAGAAAGTGACACTGACTTACCTCCATAGATATACAATAATCAACTATCTTACAGAAGTACACGTCTGTCTGTCTTACCTCCCCTCCTGACAGAAATAAGGAAAGGCCTGGGGCTGGAGAGACGGCTCAGCAGTTTGCTGCTAATGCAGAGGACCCAGATGTGGTTCCCAGGCCCCCTCGGCAGCTAAGGCCGGTCTGTAACTTCTGTTCCAGACGATCTGTCGCCATCTCCTGGTCTCTTTGGGTACTGCATGCATATGATGCACACAGGTAAAACACTTTACATATAAAATAAAAATTTGTATTTTTAAACATTTTTAATGACTATATTCTGTCTCCCATCTCCCATAAACCATTGAGATGGTTTCAGTAACAATATTTGTATTTCCAATAGCTTCTTCTTTTCCCCCTTAAGTGAACTGATTCTCTTTCCTTTTGATTATTTCTTTTGTGTGGGGATCAGGCAGGTGCACATGCAACTATGTGTGTGCACAAATGTAAGTGTGTGCACTCATCTGTGTGCATGAAAGTAGAGGCAAGAGAACAGCTTCAGGCTTGTTTCTCAGGTTCTGTCTCCCCGGGGTTGGCAGAGGCTTGTGCACCTATTGTAGGTTTTGCTGACACGTGTCTCTCAGTGTCCTGCGGTTCTCCAGTAAGCTAGGCTGCCTATGAGTCCCAGGGATCCACCTCTCTGTATTTCCACAGTGCTGGGATTCCAAGAACATGCCACTGTGCCTAGCTTGTATGTGGTGCTGGGATCTGATCCTTTGCACTTGCTCAGCAAGCATTTATCAGCAGCCACTGCCTACGCCTGTCCACTGACGCCCCTAGCTCTTTGCTCCTTGTTCTCAGGTTTGGCTTACTAATCCCATGATAGCAGACTACAAAACACCTTCAGCCTGAGCATGCTTCCTTCTAAGGAGTGCTCTTGAGCTACGCGGCTGCATGAAGTAAGCCACCCAGCTAAAAGGACACATTTTCCAGGCTCCCCCAGGCAGAGTTCACACTCTAAGGAACTGAGTCTGGCCAAGATGACACCATTTGGAAGACTTATCTAAATTAAATACTGTTGAATATTGAATGCCAAGGGAGAAAGGAAGGAAGTGGAGACTCGCTCCCGACACCTGGGCATCAACCCCAGCTTTCGTGGAATCTACCCTGTGCAGGTAATCCGAATCCAAGGACACAGTCCCCTTAGGTTTGAATCTGGCTAGCTATGGGGTATGCTTACTTTTACTACTTCACAAATATCTACAATGGTAGCTTCAGTTCCCTTCAGCCATGGTTAAAAGCTCTTGCTTCTTTTCCCAAGAACTAAAGTTTGCTTCCCAGCACGTACATAGGACAGTTCTCAATGGCCTGTAACTACAGCTCCAGGGAATCTGATGCCCTCGTCTGGTCTCCTCAGGTACCTTTGCTTTGCTTTTCTTGGTCTTGCCAATAAGAAATTATGCTGGGTAGTAAACTACCTACAAATGACTCTCTCTCTCTCTCTGTCTTGTCAGAGAACAGGAGCTATGTTTATTGTTACGCTGTGACTAGGATTATCCTCATCAGATATTAGCATTCAATACTTAGTTGTCGATGAGGTGGCAGGTTGTGCAGTTGGAGTATTAGCATTTCTTTATGGACAGGTATTCAGAGCTGCACACAGCTCTGAAAGGGCATGGAATGGAGCTGGTTGAGTAGCTCAGTGGCAGAGTGTGCTCAGTATGTGTGAGGCCCTTAGTTCAATCTCCATCAATAAGGAAACCAAGACAAACAAACAAGGGGGAAAAATCTATAAATGTTAGAAAGTAATCCATTTTTACAGAAAACTAATGGGATATGATTTTATCATAAGAAAACCAATTTGGTTAAAAAGAGGGTTTTATATATATATATACATATTATGATTACAACAATATATGCATCCAAAACCCAAGCTTATGTGAGCGTCAGTGTATGGGAAGGTTAAGACCAGCCTTAACTACATGAGACCCTGACAATCAACTGGAAAAATTAAAATAGGTTATATGTTGACTAAAATCCTCTGAAGAATTTCTTAAAAATAAAGATAAGATTCCTGTGCCTCAGATAAGTCTTGCCTAGATCTGTACGTATAAAACAGAGCTTCCAGGCCTAACATCAAAAACAACAGTGAACAGCAGCTGCTGGGCCGAGGAGGCCAGCCTGTGTGTCAGCACCAACCAGGAAGTCCCCAGCTTGCTGACACCTAGTAATCTGGCTCAACTGACTCTGGCAGTCCATCAACCGTACCTGTGATGCCATTCATTTCCTGCACATGGTTCACAGAAAATAAACATAAATTTGCCCTTCCAAACATCCATTTAAAGCATGGTGTTGAAAGATCTGTATGCAAAGTCAAGTTTGGAAATTAAATTCACATTCCACTGGAAAACCAACAACCTCTAGTCAGAGGATCTGTGAGGAGCTGCCTGGATTTGGAATGCATTTGGAAGATATATGGATGCTAATATTCTTTATAGGGTATGTGAGCCAAAAGTCAAAGAAGCAGCAGAACATAAAACTCTATTACCTTGTAGATAGACAGATCTTGAAAACCATTTCTCATTTCTAGATAATTGCCACTGCCTTTTAAAGCTCCAGTCTTCTTGGGGCTGACCTCAATACACAACTAGCCTGGAAACCAAGACAACTGTTTACCACCACCCCACCAAAAAAATAGTATTGATCCCTGAAAGCCACTCTGTTCTCTTTATTTATAGTCATCTGGCTCATCAAGATGTAGACATTTCTGAAATCAATTTTCCAGTGCTATACAAACAACCATCATAAAACTTCAGCAAACTTTCAAAGATAAGAAACTAATTACAAAATATGGCTATTTATGCTGGGGACTTTGGTAGGGAAGTGGCTTTCTCTGAGACACTCTCCATAAGTAGCTCAAGCGGCAGAAGTATGAATGGGAGAAGGTGACCTCAAAGCTGACAGAGAAAGACCGGAAGGGGTGGGGGACAAGAGGAGGAGGCATAAACAGAAAAGGCTACACACAGTCCCAAGAACACATACCCTGTGACCTAGTTCCCCCAAATAGGCGCCGCCTGCTACTTCTCACCACCACAATGCCATCAGCAAGAGCTGAATCCTTCTGATAGGTCAGAGGCCTCAGGATCCACTGTCCCTGGATCTGTCCTCACTAGCCCAGCCAGCACTGCACTGCATTTTATCTCTACCTTCTTTTCCTGGGAATCTCTCGATCCAATCAAGCTGACACCCAGGACTAGCCATCATGGGGCTGGAAACATGGTCAGTGGTTAGAAGCACTTGCAGAGGACCTGAGTTCTGTATTCAGCACCATGCCAGGCAGCTCACAACTGCCTGTAACTCCAGCTCCAGAGGATCTGATGTCCTCTTCTGATCTCTGTGGCTAACCCCACATACGTGGCTTACAGACCACACACACACACATACAAATAAATCTTTAAAAAGAAAGGTTACAGCAGGACAGTGGTGCATGCTTTTAGTCCCACCAATCAGGAGGCAGAGGCAGGTGGATCTCTGAATTTAAGGCCAGCCTGGTCTACAGAGCAAGTTCCGGATAGCCAGGGCTACACAGAGAAACACTCTCTTGAAAAACAACAAAAACAAAAGAATGAAAGAAAACAAAAAAGAAGCATTACATCACTTTTCTTTACTCACTTCTTCATAGTTCTCTTTATTAGTCCCCAATTTCAATATTCAGCCTCTAACACTTTCACAGTCAGGGATGGGAAGGTCAAGACAGGGTTTCTCTGTGTAGCCTTGGCTGTCCTGGACTCCATTTGTAGACCAAGGTGACCTCAAATTCAGAGAGATAAGCCTGCTTCTGCCTCCCTACGTGCTGGGATTACAGGCATGCGCCACTGTGCCACCACGACCAATGCTATTTAAATGTGGAATCATAAGCCATGTGCAAACAGTGGTTTATTTAAGGACTAGGCACAGGGTTGGAAAGATGCCCAAAGTCCATAAAATGTTTGTATACGAAAGGAAACCCAAGTCTGCGCCCCAGGCACACGCAAAAGCTGGCTGTGACAAGTTTGCAACCCTAGTGTTACAAGGCGGGGCGAGGCTCACTGGCCAGACACCCTCACTACTCAGAGTCTCAGGTCAGTCAGAGACTGCTTCAGAACAAGGTGCTCCTGAGGGATGACACCGAAGGCTACCTCTGACCTGCACACCCACATACACAAATAAACACACTCTGAACACACATAAAGATACCAAGCTGATGTTTGCTTTTGGGTTTGGGGATTTGTTTTTTTGTTTTGTTTCTTTTGGAGGACAGGGTCTCACTATGTTTCCCTGGCTGGCCTTCAAGTCACAGAAATAGACACCTGGGATATAAAATTCACTGACAAAGGACTTGCCTAGCATGTATGTGGTCTCAGCTTCAATTCCCAGCATCAAAAAAGGAAGAGGTACACAGTACACACTGAACATTAGAACACTTTAAAAGATTTGTTATTATTTCTTTATATGTATGTTTGTATGACTGTGTGTGTGTGTGTGTGTGTGTGTGTGTGTGTGTGTGTGTGCACATGAATGCAGGTTCCTCCTGGAACTAGAGTTACAGGCGGTTGTGAGCCTCCTGACTTGGGTGCTGGAACTGAACTCATATCCTCTGTAAGAGCAGTCAGGTCAGGGTCTTTAACCACTGAGCCAACTCCCCACCCCAAGACAGTACATTCAGATGCTCTGACTTCTACTTATTTATGTATTACTCACACCCTGACACTAAGTTACGTTTAAGCTCATACTCTGACATTCAGTTACTTAGGAACTCACACTCTGACACTAAGTCACTTATAAACTCACACGGGCAGTCAGTTACTCATCAGTTCACATTCTTGACACTCAGTTACTTAGGAGCTCACATGCTTGACTCCAGAAATTTCTGGAAATTAGCTTCACATATAAGCACATATTTGTTGATATCCCAGACAGGCAAGCTATATACCACTACCCAGCACACTGCACTATGAACCTCGTAGAGATGTTCCTCTACACACACAAATGACACCAGAAAGGACACAGAGCCAGCACACTCAGGAGAGGTGTAGTAAGGTACAATCAGATGAGAAATGTTCCTTGCTCCTCAACAGTCTGAAGATTTTCTAAGTGAGAAAGTAAATAAGGCAGAAAGCCAGCGCGATGGCTCCATGGGTAGAATCACTTGACTCAAATGCCATAACGAGCTCAAGACCAGAAGCCATATGAAAATGCTGACTGCAGCGGTGGCTATCTCCAGTCCCAGCACTCCTACAACAACATGAGGGGTAGAGACAGAGAAACACCGAAGCTTGAAGGCGAGTTAGCCTGGACTACTCAAGAGCAGAAATCATTCCTCAGTGAAGTAGAAGGAGAAAACCAACTCCCAAATGCTGACTTCACACCATGGTATGTGCCCATACACACATATCACCCTCCAACACACCCCACTCAATAATCATAAACAAATTTTTTAAACTGAAGACGTGGTCAGGGGACGGTGCTGCACATCTTTGCTCCCAGCACTCAGGAAGCAGAGGCAAATCTCTGAGTTCAAGGTCAGCCTGGTCTATGAAGCAAGTTCTAGGACAGCCAGGGCTACACAGAGAAACCTTGTCTCAAAAAGAACAAAAACAAACAAACAAAAAACCCTGAAGATGTGGAACAAGAGAGAGCTCAGCAGTTAAGGGCACCTGCTGCTCTTGAATAAGACGCACCTATGCCCTCCAGCCCACACGGGGAGACTCACAACTGCCTGGGCCCCCCAGCTCTAGGGCATCTGATGTGCTCCTCTGACTCTGAAGACATGGCTCAGAGGTTTGGAGCACTAGCTGCTCCTGCAGAGGACCTGGCTCAGTTCCTATTCCCACAGGGCCAACGGATCTAATGCCCTCTTCTGAGCCCCTGGGGTATTAGGCATACACATGCAGGCAAACACTTAGAAACAGATCTTTAAAAAAATCATTAAAGAAAAAACTGTTAAAAAATGAAACATTTGAATCCTTCTATATTTTATAGAAAAATGGACCAAGCATAGGTTCATGTTTTTCATGTTTTTTCCTTATTTACCTATTTTTAGGATGATGTCACAATTCTTACCTTTGCAGCTAAGGCTTTCAGACTGTCTAGGAACCGCTGCCAGAAATCCTTGAAGAGCGGGCGGTCGATCTTCTTCAGGCTGTCTTTGGTGCTAGCGTCCACACTCACATACAGCTGAGTGACTGGTGTGAGGTTCCTTGGTAATGAAAAAAGAAAGAAAATAGAGAATAATGCCTACACTGGGAACTTCACAATATAAAATTTGTGGTCTGTAAGAGATGGTCTACAAGCATCCACTTTGCCCACGCACCTAAAGCACCTGTCTTGGTTTCTCTTTGGTGGAGGTGGGGTGGAAGCCAAGGGCACGAGCCATTAGGAGAGCACCCCACGACTGCATGTTAGCCCAGGCCACGATGACTTCAAAACAGGACCCAACGGGACGTCTCAGTACTGTTTAAATGCCTGCACATGGGACCTAATACACTGAAAACACTGTTTGAAACGGGTCCATCTTGGAACACTAGATTTTAATGGAAAACAAAGGAGATGCAACCCATCCTGAGACCTGCAGCCATGGTACAGCGCGGTCAGACAGGCTGTCCTCATGAGTGTAGCTACAGACACTGATGCAGGCGGACCCTGGAAACTGTGCTGTCGGGGTGGGACACCTGCACCCTCAGGTCACTGGAGGATGGCGGAAACTTCAAAGATAAGGAAACAGCAGCCAGCACACACAGCTTAGCGAGGCGCTCCGAGCACACCCATGCTTCAGAAGGAGAAATGAGCTGAAGTCTACTTCCCCTGAAGAAATGATGACTGGATGAAAAGGGTGTGTGTATATGTGAGAGAGAGAGAGCGAGAGAGAGAGAGTTGCTTCCTCTTTTCGTTTTTCTCAGTCTGATTCTCACCATGTTGCCTAGGTTGATTTAGAACTTGCTAGATGAAAACTGCCCCAAACTCACCATCCTCCTGCCTCAGTCTTTCAAGTGCCGGGATCACAGATATTTACTACCACATCCAAGTTCTACTGGGAGTCTTACGTGACACAAGGGGGCCTCTAAGATGATTTACTTGCTACCAAGCCTGACGACCTGGGTTTGGTGCCCAAGACCCACATGGGAGAAGAGAATTGACTCTCAAAAGTTGTCCTCTAATCTCCATATGCATTATATGGCACACACATACAAATAAACACAAAAACAATTTAAATGTTTTAAAATCTTTATAATCCTGGCACTTGAGAGCCCTCCCTGAGCTTCTAGGTGAGACCCTACTTCAAAATCCAAAGAAGGCGAAGAAGATGGACTGAAAGCTACTGCATCCATCATTGCCTCAGATGGCCAATGCTTGGTGATAATCTTTCCTGATTACAGCTGGAACTGGCCGGACCTTTTACCTGTGTGTATATAACCACCTAGGATAATGGACGGCAATTCCCAAAGGCCAGACATGCTGTACAAACACCTACTGCACCCAAAAATCAGAAGTCCTGGCCAGTGACACCATGTTAAGTATCTGACAAACAGATACAAGGAAGTCTTCAGCTCTCACCCCAGAAGCAGACAAATGAAAAGGAAGATCTCCAGAAATAACAGAGCTCACTCTACAGGACCAGGCAACAGCAAAGAGACCCTGCAAAGGACCTGGGGATCGTATTTCTGCCTAGACCTGGCTTCTGTAACAAGATAAGTCACGAGGCTCCCAGCCTGTCCCCTTGACACAACATGGCAACTGTCAATAAAGAAGGCTATATAGAGATAGCTCAGCAATTGACAGCACTTGCTGCTCTTGCAGAGGACCTGGGTTTGGTTCCCAGCATCCATACCAAATGGTTTACAACTGGCCATAAAGACAGGTTTAGGGGATCCAATACCATCTTTTGGCCTCTGAGGGTGCCTGAACACACATGGTGCACATACAAACAAGCAGGCACACATACACATAAAATAAAAATAAATATATTTTAAAATGCTTTATCAGAATTCCTGTCTGAGAATTCCTTATCACTACTTAGAATGATGAAAAAGGACAATATTTGGGAATACATCCTTAGCTCCAACCCTCAACGTCAAAATGTCCAAAGGCTGTGTACCCTGTGAGAACACATTCTCACTTTAAATCTGTGAGTAAAGTGTGATCAGACAAGGCCAGTGAGGTGGCTCAACAGGTAAAGGCGCTTGCAGCCGAGCCTGACGACCTGCCCCAGGTCCCACATGGCGGTCAGGCTCAGCTAAGCAGCAACTTCTGAACCAGGAGTCAGGTCTGCCTTCCAGTTTCCCTGCCTACCAGGAGTGAATCACTCACCTGATTTCCTCAGGGAACTGAGCGTTGGTAACGAGGAAGCTGGAGATCCCTCGCTGGTGGAGCAGCCTCAAGAGCCGGTTGATCTCTGGGTACATTATCGGCTCGCCCACGAGTGACAGTGCACAGTGCTTGACCTCCATCCCCTCTTCAAAGCGATCCGCCTTGAGCCCTGGCACACCTGAGAGCCGTGAAGAAGTCAATGAGACAGACAAGCACCATGTCCACTAGTGATGCTTCGGTTTTCAAGGAAAAACCTTTTTATTTTTTTGAAACAAGAGCTCAGCCCAGGCTGGCCTGAAATGCTCAGTGACACTCCTGCTTCAGCCTCCCCAGAACTGGGATTAGAGGAGTGGGCCACCATACCCACCTTAACACTTAATTCTTTCTTTTTAAAAATTATTTTCAGTTTATGTGTATGGCTATTTCACCTATATGCTCCACACTCCTCTAGCCCCCAAACTTCATTTCCTTAAAACACGATTGTGGGGGACTGCAGAGGGCATAATGGGCAAAGGCTCTTGCCTCACAAACACTAAGGTCCTGGGTTCAGATCTCAGCACTCAGGTATGAAGCTGGGCGTGGCCACGGAGACCTCTACAATCCTAAGCACCAAATGGGGTAGACACAGGAAGATTGCTGGGGACTATGAGAGACCCTGTCCTGTCCCAGAAGAATGGAGGAGGGGCAATGATGGAGCAGGACAACCAGCATCCTGCTTTGACCCTCCACACACACACCAATTTTTGTTAGAATTAAACTGAAAAACACATGTGAAGATTTCCATGACACTCAGGAGGCAGCAGATCTCTGAGTTCACAGCCAGCCTGTCTACATAGTGAGACCCAGTCTCAAAAATAATTTTTCCTATGATACCGACTCACTAAGAATTAGCTATTAAAACACCTTGATATTAGTTTACTGAACATCACAATCAACTACTTATGGTGAGATGGGGAAATGACTCAGTCAATAAAATGCTTGCTAAGCAAGCATGAGCCCAGGAACCCTAGTTTTTTTTTGTTTTTTTTTGTTTTTTTTTTTTTTGGTTGTTGGGTTGTTGTTGTTGCTTGGTTCAGTTTGTTTAAAGAAAGAAAACAAAAGCCAGTTGAATTGGCGTAGGCCTTTAAACACAGCACTCAGGAGGCAGAGGCAGGTGGAGCTCGGTGGGCTCAAGGCCAGCCTGGTCAACATAGCATGTTTCAGTAGAGCAGAGCTATATAGTGGGACCCTGTCTCAAAAATCAGCTACAAACAGGGTATGGGTGGTGGCACCTCAAGTAGCATGAGGGAGATGAGACAGGAGAGTACCTAGGGCTCAGTGCCAGACAGCCTACTTGGTAAGTGCCAGGCCACTGAGAGACCCTGTCTCAAAACAAACAAACAAAAAACATGGTGGGCAGTGCGTGCGGAAGGACAGCCAAACCGCCTGTGAGTGCTCACAGAGTTGTGGAGAGCCAGTGGGAGTGAGCGTGCATTGGGTGTGAGTGGGCAGGTGCTGCTGGGCCAGGGGGATGGTGCTGGAGACAGCAGCGGGCATGAAACAGTGGCAGAAGAAAAAGAGCACGGGCAGGTGAGTCTGAAAAGCAGAGCAAGGCAGAGGGGGACAAGAAACAAAATGTGGAGCCCAGGCTAGTCTCCAACTCATGATCCTCCTGCCTCCGCCTCCTTCAGCAGATCCTACTGACCTGCGACACCACAGCTGAAGCTGCCCCGGGCCTCTTCCCACCCCTGTCCTCACACCAAATGACCGCATCTGTTCCAAGACCCTGGACCTGGGACCCACGCACCATCACACCACGCACCCACAACCACACACATGCTCCCCAAATCCTTTCAGCCTCTTTCCAACAAACAAACGCAGCCACCACCTCAGCTTCACACACACACACACACACAATCAGTGAGTAATGGCACCATCACACCAACAGTAACAGAGAATATAAAATGTACTTGGAAATACAAACATGCAGGTACGAACCCCCGACCCCCACCTAACCGCGAAGCAGGTTAGAAATCTAGAAATAACAGGCGACGTCTTTGTGTGCCTGACACTCAGCATGTGCGTTTCCCATCAGTGTTTCTGAGTGTTTTTTTCTTTCTTTCATTATCGAAATCTAAGATTTAACTCAAATCCAAGTTTTAAATAAAACTTGATCCTTAAACTCAGTCTGTGTTGCCAAGACAACCTAGCACTCTGCCTGACAGCCCTGGTTAGCTCTGAATTCGCCATGAGCAGCAGAGGAGAGGGGTGGGTTTACCCTGAACTGCAAAGCCAGCCTCAACTCTAAAATAAGTGTGAGGCAAAGGTGCATTAGCCCCTTGGGGCAGGCGTGGGGTGCAGCTAGGCAGAGGCACTGGGCTCAAGTTCTGACTGTACTACGAAGCTAGCTTGGTCTCCTTGGACAGGGCTCCAGCCATTCCTCCCCCTGACGGTTAACATGATGAGCAGAGAGCAAGAACAAGAATTAAATTAGGGGCTGGGGTCGTGGCTCAGTTGGCCAAGTTCCTGACTCACAGGCAATGAGTATACACCTGTAACATTAGCATTTGAGAGAAGGAGGCAGGAAGGAACACAGGTTTAAGGTTCTCCTCAGCTACATGCTGAATGGAGACTAGCTTGGGCTACATGAGACTTTGATGCAATACCCCCCCCTACACACACATACATAAAAATAAAGAAGCAAAATGAAGGCTTGCTGGTGACATGGAGCAAGATGGTGCAGCTGAGGGGCTGGGAACGTGGCTAGTGTGAGGCGCTCTAGCTGAGTCTATCTGGAAGGAATCACTGGCACATTTCTCTGCTGACTGGATATGTGCAAGGTGTCCCAAGGAGTCAGTGGCCTGAGCACCAGAGCTCTGACCAACAGAAAAAAAAGAAGCAACGAAGCCAACAAAACAACCCACAGACACCCACAGGGGTGATATAGAGAGGAAAAAAGTCATCAGTATTCAAAGTCAGACAAGACGCTGAACCGTCTGTTGGACAGCTAAATGTATAAGGTTCAAATGTGGGTTCTAGAGGACAGGACAGCTTCCAGAATGGCACACAAAGAGACAGAGACAGACATGCGCGCGCACAGTTGCACATACATACACATAGTACATGGACACATATACACAAGCACAATGCAAGCACACACACACAATCCAATTTATAGAATTTTAACCCTTTCGAGTTTTCCTGGTTTCATTGTTACTAAGCAATTTCTGTACCATTTCCCTCATCCCGGGCAACTTCCCCCTCCAGAATCACCACAAGAATGGTCATCAGACAAACTAAGGAGCAAACTTTATCTCAGAAAAGATGCCAAAGAAGGCAGGGCTTTGGGATTTAGCCTAACATTTAATAAACCAAACGACACACAAACTTGATGCGATGCTCACTGCTGCACATCCAATATTCTTATCTCTCTTGGGTTCACAGGATCCCACTGTGAACCCAAGCTGGCTTCAGACTATGTAGTCCAGGATGTGCTGGAACCTACTGCCTCAGCCTCCTGAGTACCAGGACTGTGTGCAGGTGAGCCTCGCCAGGCCTGGCTCAAGAACTCCCGGATCTGACGTCGTGGCTAATGAGATATGAAAGTCTCTTCTTTATTCTCATAATGACACAAGTCCTGGCTAAAAACCTTGCTGAGAGTGACAACCATGGCAAATGTTTGATGGAGACTTCACAAGGTCAGGTGCGTGCATGTGTCTGCATTGGTGCATGCGCATCAGCGTAGAGCCCAGAGGACAGCCTCCTTATTCCTCAGGCACCATCCATCTTGTTGAAACTGTCTCTCGCCTGTAGAGCACCAAGGAAGCCAAGCTGGCTGGCAGGGGGCCTTGGGGCTCCATCTGCCTCTGTCCCCTCAGCACGGGGATTACATGCCGCCATGCCCAGATTTCTCACTCTGGGAATTAAACTCAGGGCCGCAAGCTCGTACCGCACGCTTTGGACTATCTCCTCAGCTCCTGCAGCACCAGTTCCGGTCTTGTCGCTACCCCTCCAATCAGCTTCAGGTTCATGAAGAGATGGCACAGACGTTAGGAACACTCGCTGCTCCTGCAGAGAACCTGGGTTGGGTCTGAGCACCCACATGGCAGCTCAAAACCCTCTGGGACTCCAGTTCCAGGTGATCTGGTGCTCTTTTCTGGCTTTGGTGGCACCACGCATGTACCTGGTATGTACATATACATGCAGGCAAGACACCCATACACACAAAGGAAAGAGAACAAGCCACAGGTGCCCTCAGCTCCCCGCCACCGTCCCGCGCGGCCTTCAGCAAGCCTTCTGTGTGTCTGTTCTAAGTAGAAACAGACCGCTAGTAACAAATGACACGCGGCATTCTTAACAAGGTGGTAGCCTACTTGGTGCTCCCCAGCTGATCCTGAGACTGTGTGTGCCTGCCAGGGTGGTGCTGGGCAGAAGGCAGGGCACAGTGTGAAAAGACGCTGAGCTGCACTGACGTTCTGACCCACTTTTGATCAATACACAGCTAATTGTGCGTGTGTAAAAAGGAGATGTTGTGAGAAGAAAGCTGTCTTAATGACTGGGTTGAAAGAGCTGAAGAGACAATGGCTGCCCACCAAACTGAGAGCACATTTGGGAAAAAAAAAAAAATTCAGAGAATCCCTTCAAAACCAGCTCTAGGCTGGCTAATGTCAGAAAACCTGAGGCAGTGGGCGACAAGACCCGAGATCCATCCTCAAAAGCAGAGCCATGAGAGAGGTGAGCTATGCCCATGGCAAAGAACAGGTGCCTTCCTGGCAGGGTGTGGAGGTCGCTCTAGAAAACAGAGGACCTCAGGCCAGATTAAAGGACATTCTTTTTGTTGTTGCTGGTTGGTTGGTTTTGCCTTTTTTTTTGGGGGGGGGGTTGGTTTGTTTGGTTTGAGGTAGGGCCACAGGCAGCCCAGGCTGGCCTTATGATTTTGAACTTCTGAGCCTACTACCTTCTTCTTCCCAAGTGCTGGAATTATAAGTACACCACCACGCCTGGTTTATGTGGTCTAGAGATAGAGCCCGGGGATTCACGCACATACATGTCAGGCAAGTGACACCCACAGGCAGACAGTCACCCGAGCCACAGCCATACACAGAAGTCATTAAACTAAGAGTGCAGCTCTAAAGACAAGGCAGGGTGGGTGTGCCCAGTGTGGCAGCTAAGGAGAAAAGGGCTTCAAGGATAAACATGCATGCACTTTGCAATTTACCAAGGAGGAGAGGGGGAGAGGGAGAGATGGGGAGAAGGAGCCTGGAGGGGAGGGGAGGAGAGAGAGGGAGGGGAGAAAGAGGAGGAGGAACAACCAGAACTACTTCTAAGCATTTCTGGTTACGACATACAAATAAATTAATCAACATATGCCTAAGACACTGATAGATGCTCCCTCTCGTTCCTTCTCTCTGTTGCTGGCCCCTCCTGTCCACCTCTTTTTTTCAGCTTTATGAGACAGGGTATCAAACTCACCATCCTCTGCCTCAGCCTCCTGCTGAATGATGGCAGTACAGATACACGCCCGGCCAATAAATCTGTTCAGATGTCTCCCAATCAGCTTTAAATATCATTGACCTTAGGAAGTGCTTCTTATGTTCTAACAAGGAGGAGAGAAACACACATTTCCTTTCACTGTGGTCTCTGAAGCCATGGGCACTTTGGGGCAGGGAGGGAAGCAGCCCACGCCTGCAAAACCTGTGCAGTGATGCTACATCTGAAGAAATAAGCTTCTCATAGGCCAGTCTCCAAGGACAATTCAGACCCAGGGAGGCCAGAGCACTGACCCCGGTCCCCTCCTTGGGCTCAAAACAAGACCTAGAGTTTTATCTTTAGAGCGTAAGAGCAAGATGTGAAGCTGGGCACAGCAGTACATGTCTGGGGTCCCAGCATTCAATGGGAAGCTGAAGCAGGAGGCCGAAGTTCAAGGGCAACCTGACCTACAGACTAAGACTTTATCAAATAAATAAATGAAGTAAGCTGGTGAAAACTTTGGTCTCAACACTCAAAGAATACATGAAGGCAGATCTCTGAGTTCAAGACCAGGCTGGTCTACATGTATGTTCCAGCCAGCCAGAGGTGCATAGTGAGATGCTGTCTCACAACAAGTAGGGAGCTTGGCAACCTGAATTTAAACCCCATGACCCATGTAAGGGTAGAAGGAGAACGGTCTCCACAAGGTTGTCCTCTGGTTTCCACTTGTATGGCTCACACGCTCACACATACACACACAGAGACTTTTATAACCCTCAATTTACAAACATCAATTAGTCCTGCTATGGAAAAACTCTCTACTACCAGAGGGTGGGGGTGCACACCCTTAATCCCAGCACTCAGGAGTCAGGGGCAGGCGGATCTCTGAGTTCGAAGGCAGCCTGGTCTACAGACTGAATTCCAGGTGGTGTCCTGAGAAACCTAGGAGAGCAAGTCAGATTCCCTGGAACTGGGGCACAGATGGTTGTGAGTCGCCATGTGGGTGCTGGGAACTGACCCAGGTCCTTTTCAAGTGCAGCCAGTGTTCCTAACCTCTGAGAACCAGTGTGAAGCTTCGGGGAGGAGACACACACAGAGCGCTGAGGGGAGAAGAAGGCACCAGCTAACAGCTCAATCAGCCTGGCAAAGTTACATCCAGACACACGATTCACCAGAGAACACAGGCTCCAGCCGGAATCTGGAGAACAAAGGGGTGAACCACAAACCTCACCCCACGTGCTTTACTGCCAAACAGCTTCCTCCATCGCTTACTTGAAACTTATTTCCATCTCAAGTGTAAAAGCGCTCCTGTCAGGAAAACGACCAGCAACACTCAGACCTTGGACTGAGGGCATCTCAGAGCGGAGACTGCCCTGTGACAGCGCAGCTGGGCGTCTCCACACCACCTCCTTCGCACAGAAGTCGCTGTTAAGAACATTGCAGGACAGACAGCTAGGAAATACACATCCTTGGCCACCCTCTCATTAATTACAGGTCTGGTTGGCTCTTCAGACACTAAGGCAAAGGAAACTTGGGACACTAAAATGAGGAGCCGACACTGGAGCCCAGCTGGCAGAGTGCTTGCCCCCCCCCCCCCACAAGGCCCTGGGCCCCATCCCCAGCACGTATAAAATGGATGTGGTGGCTTACAACATCCTGGCACTTGAGAGGCAGTCAGAAAGTTCAGGAGTTCAAGGTCATTCTTGGCTACATAGTGACTTCAAGGCCAGCCTGAGCCACACAAGACCCTTGTCTCAGGAAAAAAAAAAAAAAAAGCAACAGAGGCTAGAGAGATGGCTCAGTGATTAAGAGCACTTGCTGTTCAACCTTGAGGAGCGGGTTCAGATCCAAGCACCCATATCCAGTGATTCACAATACAAACACCTGTAACTCGAACTCTGAGGGAGCTGACGCCCTCTTCTAGCCTTTGTGGGCACACACACACACACAAACTCATGTAGACACATACAAACAGACACACAAACTTTTAAAAAAACATGGCAGGGCTGGAGACGTGGCTCAGTGGTTAGGAGCACTTGTTGCTCTTACAGAATCTGGCTTTGGTTCCCAGCACCCTAACTGTAGCTAATGACTGTGCGCGATTCCAACTCCAGGTTGCCTGGCGCCCTCCTCTGTCCTCTGCAGGTAATGTATGCACATGGTGCACATAGGCACGCAGGAAAAACCACCCATACACAGAAACAGAAAAGATATATATTTTTTAGATATGTTGAAAAAGAGTCACCTAAGAATACACAAAGACACACAAATCCCCTGATTTTCAGAAAAACAATGACTAGGACCTCTAAAGAGCTATGTTTAGAGACATAGCTCTGGCTGGTCTGAAACTCACTACATATACCAGGCTGGCCTCAAACTCACAGAGATCTGCCTGCCTTGACCTCCAAGTGCCACCACACCCAGGCTATAGTGATAGTCATATTTCTTATTGCTACATAAGTCTTTGGTGCTGAAGGGTCAAGACTACACAGATCTAACAAATCTCAACTCATGACTGACAGCTGTCATTCACCATTCTGTACAGCCCAGAGATCTATGCTGTACCTTCAAGTTTTATATGAGTTTATTAAGTATATAGCAGGCTAAAGCAAAATAATACAAAGCAAGATATGAATGAAGGGTTGGAAGCCCGCCAAATCCAGCGACTGACTTGGAGTCACAGTGCTCAGCTGGACTCCAGACTGAGCTTTCAGCTTCTCTCTCTTGCTGCAGCACACGGTGAACACTGGAAATGGGTCACTTTTCAGCTGTCCTCAAGGACACACACAGAGTTTCACTCTTGGGCTGTGTTGCTATTCCCATCCCTCCCTGTCACAGAACTGTGTGGGGATCGAAGCATGCCCAGCCACAGACAAGGGACCTTGGAGAATACTTCAAGAAAGATGTTCTCGGGTTTGAGACATTGGAAGGGAGGGACCTGCAGCCCTGCCTCTAGAGCCAGCTTCTTGGTGGGCTTGAACAATACAGGACAACTACCAATGTATACAGTATGGTCACTATATAAAACCATCATGTTGCAAAGCCACCCCAAGTGCCCACAGCAGGCTCTCAATTGTGCACCCAAGCTCAACAGCATGGATTCCTGGAATCCTGGGAGAAGCACACATCTGTTGGCTGTGGTAGCCCATGCCTGTCATCCCAGCACTCAGGGACCTGACACAGGATGAGTAGTTCAAGGCCAGCCTGAGCTACACAGCAAGACCCTTATTTCAAAAACAAAAAGAAAGAAAAAGAGAAGAAAGAGTTGCACATTCCCAGGCCCCAGCTTGACAGACTTCCTCTCTGGGCAGGCGCAGCAGCCGGTGTCTGAGCAGCCCCAGATGGTGTGACTCACAGCGAAGGCTGGTGCCAGAGCTCTCCACCAAAGCCAAATATAAACATGCGGCAGGGCTGAACTGGGAAAGCAGAAAAGGAAGAGCTTCTGCTGCATCACTGTGGGCTATGTGGGCTATGTGGTGGGCATTTTATTAAGAGCACCCCACTTCTCATGGAGCATTCATTCAGAAACCCTTTCCAGCCAACTCCACCTCATTGAAGTCATATATGTATGGTGTGTGTATATATAATTACTATTTTGTGTTTTTAAGCAAGGACTCATTATGTAAGGTGCCTAGAACTCCCTATGTAGACCAGCCTGGCCATTAAATTCAGAGATCCACCTGCCTCCACCTCCTGAGCGCTGGGATAAAAGGCATCTATTTTATTTTCATTTTTAATTATGAGTATGGGGTGTGTCTGGGGGAGTTGGAGTGCGTGCACTTGAGTGTAATTAGAGGCCAGAAGGTACCAGGTCCCCAGAGCTGGAGCAGGTGATAGGAAAAGAACTTTAGTAGCACACACTCTAAACTCCTGAGCCCATCTCTCTAGCAATATGACTGTCTAAGAATTCTCCGCAGACTGAAGCCTCAGGTCAGTTCATAGAACAACCTTGTGCTCACCAAGAAAAAACAGCAAAGGCAGTTAGGAATGATTGCAAGGCATGACCGGGAGAAATTTACAGACTCCGTACACCTCACACAAGGTGCTGAGCTTTGGCTGGGATTTTTAATTCTTCCATCTAATGGAAATATAAAAGCTAAAAAGCCCAAACAGATGATACGTCTGTCATGGTTTTGCTTCCACACAGGGAAATTTACACAAGTGTGGGAGGCACGAAGGTCCTTGTGCTCACAGATACGCACTAGTGGAACCAAGAATGTCAAACACACAGTTATCTCTTCAAAGGGAGGGATGTTGCGACCTGTTATCTGACCAAAAGCCTGGGAACAGATGTGGCTGACCTTTGTGTTAGTTATCTTGTGACCAGACCACAGCAGATCCTCCCCAAGACCCATTTCATGAGCTTGTTTATCATGAGCCTGTTTCCTTACCTAATCTATAGACTCAATCATTAAGGAGGAAGTCACCTGTACTAAGAGTTTCCATACAGTCACTTATTAAGCTTCGCTGTGCATGAAGTTGAATTACCACTAGGAAATGTTTTTCCAAACTGTGCTGTGTTTAATATGCCTGAAATAAACTATTCAGGGTCAGACTCTCAAAGTTTGAAACAATATTGGCTACTGAATCATACTAAAGCAAACCACCTTATCTCTCATAATCCACTATGTTAGGTGTTTGCAGAGACTCCCACACAGAACAGACAAGATTCCCACTGCCAAGAAGCCATTCTTTTGCCATTTTGACCCAGGCTGTACTGATAGGGATTGGCAGGCCTTTTCAGAGAGGATGTGGCCTAGCATTTATGATACCCTGGGGCTTTTCTCCCAGGCACAGGGTAAAACCAGATGTGGTGATATACACCTGTAATCCCAGTACTCTGGAAACAGAGGCAGGAGGATCAGAAGTCCAAGGTCATCCTCTACCATACAGCAAGGTCAAGGCCAGACTGAGGTGAATAAAACCCTGTCCTGTAACTAAAATAAAATAAAATAAAATAAAATAAAATAAAATAAAGAAACAAGCAGGCACATACCTTTGAACTGTTTAATCATGTTCTGATGGTTCTCCACAGCTTCCTTCAAGATGAGTTCTGGCTGGTCCATCTTCCAACGCCATTCAGTGCCCACCGGATTGGTGTGGTGCCTGTAACACAATGCAGAGTGCTATGGCTACCTTTCCTGACGTCACAGAGAGTCCAGTGTGGCCAGTCCCTCCAAATAAAGACAGAGCTGGTGTCCCAATAAAGCTCCATTATTCAGAGGATTTGCCCTATTTTGAGACATGAGGCAGCAATAGTGGAGAGGCCCATCAGCATCCTGCTCTGCTCCTGGCTCAGAGTCAAGTTCAAGTACAGGTTGACCAAACATATGAACCTGATTCTTTGTTAAAGTGAATACCTTATTACCTATTTATGGGTGTGTCTCTGGGTGTATGTGCACCTATGTTCAGGTACCCAGCGTGGGTGCCGAAAACCGAACTCTGGCTGTCGGAAAAGGAATAAATGCTTCTAACTGCTGAGCCACCTCTCCAGTTACTCTTTCCTGCTCTAAGTCATGTCAACTGAGCACAGACACAAACGTCCAGTGACCTGTGGTCAGTGCATGTCCGATGTGAGTTGACCACATGAGGAGAACAGAAGCTCCCAAGGTTTAGCAACCACACCTAGCTACACCAAGCACTCTGGCGTTTCTCAAGAAGAGTGGGTGTGGCTTCTCCTCCAGTCTTTTGTTTGAAGGCAGACAACCATATAGCCCAGGCTGGCCTCGAATTCCTAGTGCACTTGAGGATGGCCTTCAGCTTCTGATCCTCCAGCCCCCTTATCCCCAGGGCTGGAATTAGGATGCAGACCACCATTTGTGGTTTATGCAGTGTTAGGGATGGAACTCAGGGTTTCATGCATGAGAGGCAAGAACTCTACCAACTGAGCCACGGTACTTTTTATTCTTTGGCAACTTCTTTTCCCTTCAGTATTCCTTGGAAAATGTAAAACATTGCTTCCAACTATGATTTTTTTTCCTATGTGTATCTGTACATGGTTATGTAACTGTATGTGCACATGACCCCAGAGGCCAGAAGAGGGTGTCAGATCCCCCTCGAGCTGGAGTTCCAGGCAATTGTGAACTGCCAGATGTGAGAGCTGGGAGCAGCGAGTGTTCTTAGCCACTGGGCCATTCTCCAGCCCCAGCTACAATTTTTCAATACCGACTCGGTGAACACAGTCATGACAGGCGCTGTGGACTGACATCCCTCCTGAAAATGCAGTGGAGACTGGCCCTCCGCACAGGTCCGACACACCCTGGGCAGTTCTCAGCGTCTGGGCACCACACTGTGCTCCTCCACTTACCGCCAGCAGAAGACACACTTGTTTGCACATGCCAAACTTGGGGTGGCTTCCATGCAGCGATGGCTCTCGATGCCATAGAAGGTGTGTTTGTAGCAACCTCCTCTGCCCCGCAGCATCGACTGTGACAAGCAGGAAACACATCGTTAGAATACGGTAACAGAGACTCAATAGCTAGGCACTGTTGCTTTGTTTGCATGCTTTCGTTTTCTCCAGCACTGTGACTGTGTGAGATGTGAGTGCAGGCTCAGGCAGGCCACAGCATGTGAAGGTCCCAAGACAACTTTGCGGGACTGACTCTCTTTCTTCCACCTTTATGTGGGTCCTAGAGATGGCACTCAGGTCACCAGGCTTACTCAGCAAACATTCCACCCTCTGAGCCACCTCATCAGCCCAAAGGCATCGTTTTTTAAGACAACACCTTAGGGCAAGGGATTACTCAGGGCGTAAAAGCACTGGCTGACCTGAGTTTGCCCCTTGTGACCCACATGATGGAAAGTGAACTGACACCTCCAAGCTGTCCTCTGACCTCCACACACACCAATAAGTAGGTTTTGCTTGTGCTTTCCCCGGCATGTGGCCCCGATGTTAGCAGCACGTGACCACGCCCATCCTGATGCTCCAATGGCGGACATTCTGACCGAGAATCTCATTAATCCACAAATCCCCAAGGCCCCACTTTTGAGTTTCGTTTGCTTTGTGTCTAACCTACTTTGCTTACTGTGGTGCAGGCTGGGTAAACCCTATTGATTGGTCCTAGGTGCAAACTGTGCCATCGGCCTTCTGGGGTCAGAGGACAGGGCCCACCACCCCGATTGACTGCCAAGCCCTCAGGAGGTTGTTTTATCTGTTTTACTCTGCTTTTCTGCTGATTTGGGCTTCCCAGTTGTTTTTTTTTAGCCTTTCTCTTTACTGGGTTATTTTACTCTTTCATCTGTCTAAAGATCACCGATAACTGTTGTAGCTGCGCAAAGCATTCACCCAGTTCCATCCATTGACTCAGCTGCTATTGACAGCAGCTGATTGTCTTTTATGTACATGAGAGCTTTATCTGCACGCACACGTGCATGACATATCAGAGCACCAGATCTCATTATAGATGGTTGTGAGCCACCATGTGGGTGCTGGGAACTGAACTCAGGACCTCTGGAAGAGCAGCCAGAGCTCTTAACCACTGAGCCAACTCTCCAGCCCCGCTGATTCTCTTTTGCTATCCGAGTTATGTCTTTCTCAAGTCCTTGCTGTGACAGGTGATTTTTCTGCAGCATCCTGGGCATTCTGTCAGTGAGAAGACTCTAGTGATTCTCAACCTATGGATCATGACCCCATCAGATAGCCAGCACATCAGATATTTACATTATGATTCATAACAGTAGTAAAATTACAGTTAGGAAGTAACAACAAAAATAACTTTATGGTTGGGGTAACCACAACATGAGGAACTGTGTTAAAGGGCCGCAGCGTTAGGAAGGTTGAGAACCACTTTTCTACACCATTCCTCTCTCCCTCACTTTAGCACACAGTCACTTTGCTGAGCTGGAAGACAGGTCCCATGTTGGGCTCTCCACAGCTATGACCGGCGTGTCAGGCCAGACAGCTCAGCCTGGGCTTCAGGGCAAGGCTTCCTCTGGCCTGTACACTTGGCAGAAAAGAGGCTTAAAGCTTCCAGGACTAGGCCTAGATTAGAAGACAGAGGCAGTAAGCCTCGGAGACAACAACTGGTCTCTTCTCACTGCTACTTAATTGACTGGTATCTCCAGACAGGACGGAAATTTCATGCCCAGCTAGTGGGACGAGCACATGCCCTGTGTGTTGTTAGAGGGAATGCCAGTGCCCTTTCTCGAGAGCTGGGCCTGCCTGACTCAGTTGGAGGGCCTCGCCTTCAAGCCAGGAAGGCGCTGAGCCTAGGGAAGTATGCCCTTCTGTGAGGCTGAGGCAGCTCGCTTTTCAGGAGGAGGGCATGAGACTTCCTGCTTTTGTGATGCTTCCCAGCCCCGACAGCTACCCTCCTCTTACCACCTCCCTCCCCTGTGTACCTCAAAGCCATGCTTCTCTGCCTAAAGACCCCCAGAAGGTGACGCCCAGGCCTACTGGCATGTTTTGGGATGCCAGCCAGGCTCCTCATCTTTCAGGCTAATAACCCTTGACGCGAAACTTCGGAAGAAGATGGCACATCAATTTGCTTCTCTCAGCAACCTCATCTCCATCCCTCTCTACACCCAGAGCGCTGCTTTGGCTCAGGGTTCCCAACAGTCCCAGCTCTGTCACTGTGACCGATTTCCCCCCCACACAGATAACTTCAAATGAGCAGCAATCCATGACACAGTCCCCACAACTAAGCAGTACCACTCCGTTCAGGGATCCGCCACCTAACGCAGGGCCTCAAATTCTGACTTAATATAACAATGCCTGAGTTACAGACTGAGACCACTCACTCACACAACCGTGTTCAGAGGAGAGTTAAGGTGTGGTCCGTATCTAAGAGAACTTCACTCAGACAAGCGCTGCTGCCTGGGCTTCACATTCTTCCTTGCTTATCCTGTCCTCCGGGAAGTCTACATGAGAGTTTGGTTTGTGAGTTTGAGACAGGGTCTTTCGTATAACAGGATGGTTTCACACTCTCTGTGTAGCCAAGGTGCTCTTGAACACATCATCTTATAAAGAGTGCTGGGATTACATGTGTACATCAGCACACTGGTTTCCCCGGGGCTGGAGATGGAGGAGCCAAGGCTTCCTGCATTCGAGGCAGGCACTCCTCTAACTGAGCTACACACACAGCCCCACAGACACATTTATTTGCAGCTTCCCTGCTGGGTTAAGTGACAAAGTGTTTTATTGGAAAACTATCATTATCTTCTGTATACTGAGGACAACTTGCAAGTCTTCTCTCCTGCCACCATACGGCTCATCGTTATTGAGCTCAGATGGTCGGACTTGGTGGCAAGCACCCTTACACACTGAGCCATCTTGCCAGCCCTTAGGAATATTTATTCATCAACAGAAATGGGAATGATAAAAAGAGATGGGATAGTGGCTGCCAGGTGCCCTAATCAAGTGAAGAGACAAAGCTGCACAGCTGCTAATTGCAGAGAGGGGCAGCAAAGCTAGGAGAAGAACAAGCCACTGGCGGCAGCACAGGGAAAGTATGGGACTCTGGCACAAACCCACAGTGCTGGGAGAGACACCGCCAACTTCAGAGTCACGGGGTAGCTTCACGCAAGACAGCTCACATGTAGCTGGATGTCAAGCTGGACGGGTGTGGTAGTGTGCACCTATAATCCCAGGACTCAGAGGGATCAGAAGGTCAGGGCCAGCCTGTGCTACACGGTGAGATCCTGTAGTCAAGAAGCAAGATGAAAAAACAAAAAAATGCCTATAGAGTTCTCATTAATATAATCGATTCTAAAAAATGACTGCTGAAGGCATATATTATTAATTCTCATGGATAAAATGAATGAATAAAAATCTATCTTGTACTCATCATGTGTTTAAATTGTTATAGGGTTGCCTATCACTCACTCTGAAACTGCCGACCACAAGTCTGCCACCCACATTAGCCTAGCCCTTCCTATTACTCCTGTTGTCAGCACATCGCCTATTCCAGCAGAAATGGCATAAAGGAGATGATCTCCAAGTCTTACGGCAAATTAGAAACAGGGCTGGAATGATGGCTCGGTGGTTAAGAGCACATGGTACTTCTGTAGAAATCCCAAGTTTCGTTCCCAAGGCAGCTCACAACCACCTGTAGCTCAACAGACCAAAACATGGGCCTTAATGAGTTGTAGAATTTCAAGACATAAGCCCTGTTTCTGTGTCGTCCCATCCTGACCACCCACCAAGTGACATCTCAGGACTCCACACTAATCCTGAGCTATAATGAGGCCCGAGTCCTTGTTGCATGCAGCCTCCTTTCTCAGATTCTCCACTGGGATATAAGCCCCGGGCTCCTTGGCCCACGTCAGTAAGGGCTGCTTCCCTCTTTGTCTCATCATTATGGAAATAAGCCTGGCATTTCACTGTTTCCTGTACAGAGCAGCTTCTAGCTAATCTTTCTCAAAGTTAAAAGTATCCACCTAAATTAGAAGGGTGCCAACGTGGCTCAGTGATAAAATGCTTGCCTAGCACATGCAAGGCCCTGGCTTGATGCTCAGCACCACACATAAGCAGGAGGAGGAGCAAAAGGAAAACTGGCAAGATGAAGAGGAGAAGGAGGAAAGGGGGAAAGGGGAGAAAGAAAGAAAGAAAGAAAGGGAAGAAAAGGAGAAATAAGAGGAAGTGCAAGAGGAAGAAGAGGAGGAAGAGGAGGAGGAAAGGAGGAAGTGGAGCAGCTGGTCTAGCCGCAGCAGCTGGCCCTTCACCAAGCCATCTACCACTGACGCTTCACAGCATTTTTGTGCGGAAATACATATTTAATGTAAAGTGCTTCCTCTTTCATTTCATTACAGATTGGATGAAACACCAATTTTCAAAATTATGCATGTGATTTACTATCTGAAAATTGAATTTAGCAATGGTAAAAGCGACACTGCTTATTACTGGCTGTGTACAGAAGGCACCCAGTCTGACATCACTGCAAATCACTGGACTAGAAAAAGACAAATGTGGGGAATGCAACATGTGGAATTCATTAATTAATTTGCAGGGCTGAGCTTGCTGTCACCAAAAGCAGATGAAGTAACAGCAAGTATCAGATGAAAAATCTCTTGGAATATTTGTACCTTAGGAAAAAGGAAAAAGAATGACTTACAATTAGTCTCTTCAGGATGGAGCTCAGTGGGTAGAGTGCTCACCCAGCATGGATAGAGCCCTGGGTTCGAGCTCCAGGACCACACAAACCAGGTATGGTACTGCACGTGTAACCCCAATATTTGGGAGACAGAGGAGTTCAAGGTCATCATAAGCTACGTAATGAGTTTAAGGCTAGCCTGGCCAACAATGACCCTGTCTCAAAAGCAAATAGATAGATGGATGGATGGATGGATGGACGGACAGACGGATAGATAGATAGGCAGACTGAGGCAAGAGGATCATGAATTTGAGACTAGCCTGGGTTACACAGATAGACCCTTTAAAGCATATAGGGGACTGTGGAGAGTGATGAATATAAAATGGTAGAACCACTTGGAAAAACAGACAATTCATTGGAAAAAACAGTTACCATGATCCACCAATGACACTTTGGAATTGTGCACCACACAAAATCCTGTGCATGGAGTAATGTCCCCAGAAGCATCACTCATAACACCCAAACCATACAAGCAATTCCAGTGTCTATCACCTGCTCAACGCATAGACAAGATGTGGCATACCATGCCATCGGCCACAATGAGGAACCAAATACTGATTCCTGGGACCCAACAACTGTACCACAAGAACATCACACCAAGTGACAGAAAGCAGGCACAATGGGCCGCAACCTATGAGTCCAGCCATCTTAAACGTCTAACCAGACACTTAATGTATAGACAAAAGGCTCATGAGACCTGAGAGACTCAAGAATGGAAACGAACAGCTGGCATTTCTTTCAGAGAAACATCCTAAAGTTAGACTGTGATAGATACATAAAATGAGGGACCTGTATTGCATGTGAAGTGTATCTCAGCAGTGCTGTGGAGAACTATGACAGAGCCAGTGACATGTCTCAGGGGTAAAGGCTCTGCTGTCTGAAGAGTTCGGTCCCCAGAGCCTACAAGGGTGAAGGAGAGAACCGAGTCCTGTGAGTTGTGCTCAGACCTCACCTGTGCATACTCATGTACACAAAATAAATGGGAATGGAAAAAGAAATAAGAAGTTGCAGAAAATAAAAATAATGTAAATAAAGCCAATAAATACCTTTGTCCATCTGCAAAGCTTCACACCAGAGTGGCTGCCAATCAACTGGTACCCTGTGTGGAAAAGCACACAACAGAAAGAGAAATGAGCCCTCAAAGTCTCACAGCACAGCGACAACGAAACTCAGCAAAACCACCTTTCTTTACTCAATTAGAGCATTCAACCCTGTTGCCAAAAACACAAACGGTTTAATTTGCTGAGATGAGAAAGCCTTTTTTTTTGGTTTGTTGCTAGTTTGTTTTGGGACTAAGTCTCACTGGGTAGTCCCAGTCTTCCTACCTCAGCCTCCAAAAGTACTGAGATTGCAGGTTGTGAGCTACCAGCCTGAATACCATGAGAATGTTTAGAATCTATCCCTGGTGATGCATGACTTATAGTCTCAGCACCCAGCAGATGGAGACAGAAAAATAAAGAGTTCAAAGTCACTCTGAAGTTTGAGGCCAGGCTAGGTTACATGAGATTCTGTCTTTAAATTAATAATAATAATGATGATGATGATGCTGGTATGATGTTGGGTATGGTGGCATATGCCTTTAATCCCAGCACTCAGGAAGCAGAGGCAGGTGGATCTTGAGGCCAGACTAATTTACATAAGGAGTTTCAGCCAGGGCTACAGAGTAAGAGCCTAGTTCACAAAAAAAAAAAAAAAGAAAAGAAAAGAAAAAGAAAGAAAGAAAAGAAAACAAAGAAAGAGAGAGAGAAAGAATATAGAAAATGCTTATTATCTAATGACAGAGGCTCAAACAATGAACTAATCCAATGTCATGTGGGGAGGTTTTTTTACTTCCGGTCTCAGCAGTAAGGCCTAAGGCTCTGAGCAGAGTACCAAACAAACCTGACTGTCCTGGTCTCCTTGCCATGTTCTGATGAAACTGACCAAAAGCAACTGACAGGAGCAAAGGGTTTATTACTCTCATACTTGCAGGTCTCAGTCCGACGCTGAGGAAAGTCAGGGGAGCTCTGCTTGATGGCTCATTTGCAGGTTATTGCTCACCTAACTTTTGTACACCGACAAGGACGGCATGCTGAAGGAATGATGCAGCCCACAGTGGGCTGGTCCCTCCTACATCAATTAACAACCAAAACAGTTCTCTGCCGACATGCCCACAGGCCAACCTGATCTAGGCAATGTCTCAACTGAGACTTCCTTCTTAGGTGACACTAGACTGTATCAAATTGACAGTGAAAGCTGACTAGGACCCTACCCAAGGTCATAATGGACTCAACAACCTCAGAGAACATGTGGCAGCTTGCATGACATATGACCCCCAAAGGCTCACACAAATGATTCTATATATCCATATAAAATGTAGAGCCCATAGATGAGAGAGAAATGTCACCTGTCTTTCTGAGCCCGGCTTACTATAATGATCTGCAGTACCAACTTCCCTACAAACGTAATTCTGTTCTTTTTTTATGGTTGAACAAAATGTGTACGGACATTTTCTTCACCCCCTCATCAGCTGACACCGAGTCTGGCCCCACTCACATCTTGGCTAGCTGGCAGCTCTAGCCCTCGGGCTACAGGGCTAAACACGGTTGTGCAGGTATCCCTGTGGAACTCTGACTTTAAGTTAGGCCAGCAAGATGGCTCGGGAGGTAAGGGCATTTGCTGCCAAGCCTGAGTTCAATCCCTGAAACCCATACGGTAGAAGAGAACTGCACCCTGACAGTTGTGCAGACTGTAGAAGGCAATGGAGACTTTCGAGGTTGGACTTAGTGAATTTCGAGCTACCAGCCTGTGGAGCTCAGGGAATGAATGTGGTGGCTGGAAGGATGGCCCCACAGCCTCATATATCTGAAAGCTTGGTCGCCAATTAGTGGAAGTGTTTGGGAAGGATTAGAAGGTGTGGCCTTATAGGGGAGGTGTGTTGCTGGGGGAGGGCTTAGAGGTTTCACAAGCCCACACCAGGGCCAGTGTGCTCACTCTACCTCCCGCTTGTGGATGAGGAGGCTGAGCTCTCAGCTACTGCTCCGGTGCTGTGCCTGCCTGCTGCTTCCATGCTCCCCGCCATGATGGCCAAGGACTCCACTCTGAAACTGTAAGCCCAATAGACTCTTTCTTTTATAAGTTGCCTTGGTCATAGGATCTCTTCACAGCAATAGAAAAGCATCTAAAACATTGGACATAAAAAGACTGCTACATCTGGGAGCTGGAGAGATGGCTGGGCAGTTGAGAGCACTGGCTGCTCTTCCAGAGGTGCTGAGTTCAATTCCCAGCACCCACACGGCAGCTCACTACTGTCTATAACTGTAGTCCCAATGGGATCCAGAACCCCCTTCCGGTGTGCAAATATACATGCAGACAAAACACCCATATACATAAATAAATCTTTTAAAAAACTGCCAAATCTAAAGACTTATGACAGAAGCTAAACTGAAAAGTGAGACGAGAAACAAAGAATTTAACAAATAGAAACTTCAATGAGCTATGGTCAAATGCAACCAGCCTGTTAGAAGACATCTATCACAAGGAACATGGAGGGACATAATCAAATAATTGAAGAAGTAATAGAACTGAACTAAAGAAACATAATAAAACTCAAGTAAGGGCTAGAGAGATGACTCATATGGGTTAGGAACACTGGCCACTCTTTCAGGATCTATATTCAGCTCCCAGCACTTTTTTTGGGGATCCCAACTGTCTGTAACTCCAGTTCCAGAGAATCTGAAACCTTCTGGCCTCTGTGGGTGCTGTCCAAACACACATGCAGAACAAACAGGATCCTAGGTTTGATCCCCAGCACCAAGAAAACCAGGCACAATGGTTTAATAATCTATAATCTCTGGAGGAGGCTCTATCTCATTATAGACACAGACACGGGCCACGTGATCTTGGAGTGCACAGACTAAGAGTCTGAAACCGAGCTAGATAAATGCTTCCTCGCTTACTTTTTCTCAGGTTCCAGTGACCTATGTTCTGGCTAATACAAACTGGGACCCCACTGCCACACTAGCCAGCAAAAGACTTCTGTGTCTCCTGTGACAACCCTGTCCTGTGCTTCCCATCCTGGCGTGTGGTCGGGTGCCCTGGAGAGCAGGGAGTCCCGTGCTGGCAGGCGGTCACCTTGCTTAGTTAGGGCCTCTCGCAGAGCGGGCGTTATCATCGCTCTTCCGCCACTGTCCTCACTCTTCTCCGCGCTCCTCTGCACGACAGCTTTCTCCTCCTCGTGAGCCTCTTCTCTCTGTGTTGAATTGACAAAAATACAATCCAGATTTGGCAACAACCAAGACTCCTTGGCAGCAGTGAGGAGGTTCATGCCACCCAAGCTGAGCCCCAACATCCCACAGAGTGTTCTCGCTTTCGGAGTGACAAGGACCAAAGGGCACACTGCCAGGGTCAATAAAGAAATATTCAAACAAAGCAAAACCTAACAACGATAAAGACCTAACCCAAATCAATAGTTCATCTGCTTAAAAAGCAAGTAGTTCTTAATTTTTATTATGCTTATTTACCTATTTGATTAGAGTGTGGGAGTTGGTTCTTTTCCTGCACTGTGTAAATCCCAGGGACTGAAATCAGGCAGTCAGGCTTGGTGGCAAGCAGCTCTACTCACTGAGCCATGCTGCCTACCCCAAGAGCAAATGTTTTTCACAGTCAAACACAAAGTGCCTAACTTTGACAAATTACTGACTTTCTCTGAATTTCAACTTCTTCACGTGAAAAGGGGGCAGAGGGCAAATACTAAATAAACTACAGTTCCTAGTGGGAGATGGTGCACACTACCGCTGGCACACCTGAAAAAGAGAACAGACTGCAGGTACTAAATAAAATTCAGCTCCAGGCCGGACAGCGGTGGCACAGGCCTTTAATCCCAGCGCTCAGGAGGCAGAGGCAGGCGGAGCTCTGAGTTGAGGACGGTCTGTTCTACAGAAGGAGTTCCAGGACAGCCAGGCTACACAAAGAAACCCTTTCTCGTAAAACAAGCAAAAAAAAAATTAAAAATAAAGTAGAGCTCTTAGTGGTAGGTGAACACACACTGGCACACTTGAGAAAGGACGCGGAGAAAAGAAGGGAGAAAGAAAGAAAAATGGGGAAAGGAGAGAGAGGGATGGTGATAAGGGGAGGTGAGAAGTAGGAGAAGGAGATGAGGATTCAAGGGCAGCGAAACCGCAGAAGGTGAATGAGCACAGCTCAGGCTGACGTCTCTACCTCCACACTAGAAAACTCAGCACATTAAGTTCTTTTCATCCTCAAAGTCAGCACTCCAAATGCCGGAATACAATCACAATGCAAAGGCAATGAGAAGCACACCTCCGCTAAGGGAGCTTCCGAACGGAACAGGAAAACACCTCAATCATGTTCTCATCAGTGGCTACGCACCAAGCTTAAGGCCAGCCTGGGCTACATTTACTCCTCTCAAAGAAATAACAACAACGAAAGACAAAAAAAGAGGGAAGGGACTCAGGCTGTAACTCAATGGCACAGAAGAGCCTAGCCTAGACAATGGCCCGGGGGTTACCCCACAGAAACACAATAAATTAGATACACATATACAAACGTACACACACAAAATAAAGGAAAAAAAAAACCTGGTGAGTTATTTTCAGGTCTTACTGAAGATGAAAATACACACAGCCCCCCTCCATCTGATGATTTTTATGAGAAAGCTAAAATACTACACAAGCTAGCGGCTTCAAGGTCCAACATCATTTCACTTCCAAAAATAATAGCAATCAATGATGGTTATGGTTTCTTTACTGCATTCTCTAGTGACCTCTACTGGCCACCAGAAGAAAAGCAAAGAAAAACTTTTCCCAACCTCACCAGGCAAAGCTTTAAAGAAGACTTAGCCAGACAAAAATTCCAGAATTCTATCCAAATCTGCTACTTTATTTCCCATGTTTAAGACTGTTTCTATAAAGAAAATTACATTTTCAGTCAAAAGCCAAAAATTACATTCACTGTAATAAAGTGTGACTGATTTTTAAAAAGAGCATAAAAGTATTCAAGTTTTTGTTTTTGGATTTGTTGGTTGGGTGGTTGGTTTGAGACGGGTTTCTCTGTGAAGCCCTGGCTGTCATGGAACTTGCTCTGCAGCCCAGGCTGGCTTCGAGCTCACAGAGATCCTCCTGCCTCTGCTTCCCACGTGCTGGGATTAACGGTGTTGTGTGCCACCAGTGCCCGGCTTCCATTTGCAATCTTAAAGAATCCTCCACAGCCCTGAGCACCCTCTCTGGACCAGCTGCCCTCTCCTCAGCCCCTACCCTGAGATCTGCCCGTCCTCCTGGAGCCTGTTTTCACACACTACAGACTGGAATAAGATTTGGCCAAGTTCATGGAGAGGCCAGCTCTAAGACAGACACTTGCCACTAAGCCTGCTGACGTAAGTCCAACTGTGAGGACCCACAGGGTAGAAGGAGAGAACCCATTCACATACACTGCCCTGCCTGAGGCACATGTGCCCCTACACACACGTAACACACAAAAGTACATACACACATAAATAAATGTAATTTGTGTTTTTGAGATAGGGTTTCTCTGTGTAGCCTTGTCTATCCTGGACTCTCTTTGTAGACCAGGCTGGCCTCTGCCTCCCTGAGTGCTGGGATTACAGGTGTGCGCCACTGCACCCAGCTATAAATGTAATTTTTAATGTTCAAGGTTCATGCAAATAGAGCAAAACAAAAAAGACAACAACAAAGACAGAAACCCTTCCAGGTAGAAGCTAGCGAAATTAAAATGCCTTCCCTTCCACCCATAACTGCACCGCACCAGGACCCAAGAGGTAAATGGGCCACAGGACCCAACTGCAAAATCCCCCATGAGAGCAGTTACCTTTTCCTTCTTCATGGGGGTCACGATGCTGCCCAGGTCCTCGACATCAACCACAGAATTCCGGGCCGCAGACTCGTCATCACTGCTGCTCTCGCACGGCTCCTGCTCCTCCTCCTGCACAGCGGGAACTTCAGAACCTCACACAGAGCCCATCTCTCACCCCCACCGGGTCCCTGAGTGTTTCATTGTATTTGGTTGGCTTTGTGTTGCCTTTCACAACGCCGGGCAGCTGCTCTGCCACACCTCAGACTGCATGCTGCTTGTTTTTAATCCATTATTTTAAATGTGTGTGTGTGTGTGTGTGCGTGTACAAGTGCAATGGTGTACTTGTGGAGTCAATGCTTTCTTTCCTCTGTGTGGGTTCCAGGGACAGAACTCAAGTCATCAAGCTTGGTGGCAAGCACCTTCACCTGCCGAGGCACCTTGCCAGCCCCACCTTAACGGTATTAATTTTTAAAAATACAAATCATCTTAGATCTTCGGCATCAGAGTGATCACTGTCAAGAGGCATCACAGAGTGGGTGTGGACAAGTGGCTCACTGGTTAAGGGCACTGGCTGCTTTCACAGAGGACCTGAGTTCAGCTACCTGCACGCAGGCAGTTCACAACTGTCTCTAACGTCAGTTCTAGGGTATCTGGTGCCCTCTTCTGGCCTCCACGGGCACTGCATCCACATGGTGCACAAACCTACTTGCAGGCACTCATAAACATAAATAAGCCTTAAAAAAAAAAAGAGTGACAAAAGGCAAATACCTCAGCAAAGCTCCCATGGGAAAACAGAAAGAACAATGCTCAGGGGACGAAGATGCCAGGCAGAAAATGGGGACAGGCTTGAGGCCAGTTCAGTCCCCAGCACTGAAAGCACAAAAGATGGGGCCAGCAAGATGCTGCAGTGAGCAAAGGTGCTGTCGCAGAGCCTGACAGCCTGCGCTCTCTCTCCTGGGGGAAGAGAGAGCTGACTTCTACAAGGTGTCATCTGACCTCTACACAAGTGCACCTGTGCAAGCACACACACGTACACAAGAAAAAAGTATTCTTATTTTGAGCAGAGTATGATAAAATAGTAATGTGTCACAAAAATATGTCACCCAACAATGGGCCATATAAGCGGCCCCATGAGCCCATGTTGCCTGGAAGATCTCAGCCCTCTCTGTCTCTTTTAGCATATGTGGTGATGCCCATCCAACATCGGAACACCCTGAAAAATCTCACTGCTCAGAATACAGCTCTTTTGTTTGTTTGTCTGTTTTTGGTTTTTTCAAGACATGGTTTCTCTGTATAGCCCTGGCTATGCTGGACTTGCTTTGTAGACCGGGCTGGCCTCGAACTCAGAGATCTACCTGCCTCTACCTCCCCGAGGGCTGGGATGGGAGCCCAGGGCCTACAGGCAAGTGTGGCAAGGCGACTCCAATTCGGTGCTGTGCAAAGAGCCAAGGGTGGATATTTCCGGCAAAATAAACAATCCCACCTCAGGTAGAGCACTCTGCCACTCTTAACACAGAGGCTGCTGTGCCAGAACGGAGGGAATGAGCACAGCTGTGACCCCCAAACCCTTAAAGAAAAAGGAGGTCTGGAGAGGTGGACAGACGAGCAGAGCGTGTCCACAGCACGGGCAGAGCCCTGAGTTCCATCCCCAGCCCTGGGCAACACCATGGTGACACACACCTAGAACCCCAGCACACTTGACGGTGGAGGCAGGAGGGCTAGAGGTTCAAGGTCGTCCTCAGTAGATATCAGTGCCGCCTGAGCTACCTGAGACCTTGTCTCAAAATTAATCGATTTAATTAAAGATTTTAAACTGGCAGCAGGCAGCGTTTAGCTGTGGAGACATTTAGCTGACTATCTTGGGCTCCTCTGTAACTCATGCTCAGAGCCTCATCTCTGACAGAAATGGACTTACTGCCTCTCCAAGGACCTCATTTCATCGTCACATAAAATCTAATCAGAACTGCCATTAACTTGGCTCTGTGACCTTCAGAAAATGTAAAGCCTGTCTTCAATGAAAGATGAATGCAGAGGACTCGAGAGATGGCTCAGCCGTTAAAAACACTGGCTGCTCTTGAAGAAAACCTGGGTTCGGTTCTAGCATCCACACGGTAGCTCACGGCCGGCAGCCTGGAACTCCAGCTCTAGGGAGTTCTAGCTTCCATAGACTACTGCATGCATGTGTTGCATAAATATACTAAAGACCTATATACAAAAACAAATTTTTTAAAATAAATGAATTTTTGAAAAACAAAAAAAGTAGCTGGGCATGGTGCAATCCTGTAATCCCAGCACTCTGGGAGGCAGAGGCAGGCGGATCTCTGTGAGTTCGAGGCCAGCCTAGTCTACAAAGTGAGTCCAGGACAGCCAGGGCTACACAGAGAGAAACCCTGTCTCAAAACAAAACAAAACCAAAAACAGAACAAGAAGGTTAATGTAATTCATGAAAGCCACTGGGATTAGAAAGTTAATTAGAAAGCTTCCAGTCCGATGAAAGCGACACAAGGGTACAGGTAATGTAAAGTGCTCACCTGTGCTAAAGGGTTCAGGGAGGAGCAGCCACAGCAGGCTGCCTGTCACGGAACTGATCAAAGCTAGAAGGGTGGATGCGCAAAGTCACCTAAGTTGGTGGGAGGTGGAACACAGCAACAAGAAGCCACTGAGAAATCACCAGCAGACTGGGAGACAAAGCATGGGGTTGGGAGAGAGGTGGGCAGATCACATCCTGGAAGGAAAATGGCAGAGGCTTCTCAAGTGGTTGAAAGGGGCTGAGGAAACTGTTCAGTGGCTGAGGTGCTTGCTGAGCAAACATGAGGACCAGAGTTCAGATACCAAGAATCCATATAAATGTTGGATAAATATGGCTACCCACTGGTATTCCAGCCTGGCTGGGCTCAGAGCAAGCCATCGAGGCAGACTAGCCATACCTCTCTGAACTCAGGGTTTGATTGAGATAACCTGCCTCAATGAATATGGTACAAGAGCAACCAAGGATGATTCCCAACATCAATCTCTGGCAACCATGTGCCCATCCACATGTGTACATACACCTAGAAACATACATATGCCCACAAATATGCAAAAACATGC
>CM053766.1:98432532-98573214 GCA_028658305.1 Pachyuromys duprasi
GATGCTCTGCTGCTCCAGCAAGAATGAGCAACAGCCACTGTGGTCAGGAAGGGTGTGACCTGGGAAGCTCAGACTGACGCATATGTCACTCCTCTTAGCTTCCATTTCTTGACCTGAGGAAGATGGTAAAATTCTGCCTAACTCAGCAATGCAGCAGTAAAGGGACAAGAATGAGTGTGGTGGCCCTGAGCTTTAAGGCCCAGTGCTGATAAACTGAGGCTAGCTTCAGCTTCGTAATGAGTTCCAGGCCAGCCTGGGATACACAGCCAGACCCTGTCAAACAAATGGGAACGAGAACAGGAAAATAGAGAAGCAGGAAAGGAGAAAGGAAGGAAGGAAGGAAAAAATGAAGGGAGAAAGGTAGGAGTGGAATAGGGTGAGAAGCATGAAGAGAAGGAAGAGGGGACAGCAGGGGAGGAAGAGAAGCAGGAAGAGGGAGAAGGGAGGAGGGAAGACGAAATGTACACCTAGCACATGGCTAGCACAAGCTGCACTCTCTCTCTCTCTCTCTCTCTCTGAAACAGCTGCCCCTGAGTTTCAGATCTTCTAAGCAGGGCAGAGGGAAAGCCAGGCAACCCCACACAGTCACACACAGGACAGACTCACATGCACTCACTCGCTCTGGCTCTGTGTGTATGTGTGTGTGTGTGTGTGTGTGTGTGTGCATCACACACAGTAAGAAAGGCGCATAAGCACACACCTCAGCATCCCCGGGATGCAATTCGCCTTGCAGGTGAGGCCGCATCTCTCCTGGGCCGGGCTGGGCCGACTCGCACTTCCCTTTCTTGCAGTCCCTGTGACAGACCTTTTTCTCCCCTCTCTGCAGGGCCTGCAGCCGGGAGATGAACTTGGTCTTCCAGGCTGTGAAGTCAGCCTCGATGCTGCCATGTTTGCTCTGAACTGCATTGCGGTCGCCCTCGCCTCGGGTCAGCACCCGTTGAGCGCCGAGCATCCAAAGCCATTTGTCAACATTCGTGCTGACCTTCAGGGAAGAGAGAGAGACTAAAGAAACCACAACACACAAATACACAAACTAAAAATCCAATTTGTCCTCACAAGCAGCTTCCACACGGCACTGCAGAAACCCAGTGACTCAGGGCCGCTGCTCAGGACCTTCTGCTGAGGAGCACAGTACAGGTTCAAATAACGATCTTCAAACTCCAAGCTGGGCCTGATGGCACAGGCTTGTCAGCTTAGCTACTCAGGAGGTGGAGGTGGAAAGACCTCAGGTCCAAGGCTTCTTATGAGACTCCATACAAAAATAAAAAGGATGGAGATCTACCTCAGTGGCAGAGCTCTTGCCTACTGCACGGGACACCCAGGGTTCAGTCCTCAGCACTGTTTACGTCAGATGTGGTGGCACACATCTGCATTCTTGGAACTCTGAGATGAAGGCTGAAGGATCAGAAGTTCAAGACCATCCTGGCTAGGAATGGAGCTGAGAGGCAAAAACATCTGCCTAGAATCCCAAATGAGGTGCTGGGGGTGTGGCTCAGTGGTAGAGCCCCTGCCTAGAATCCCGCAGTGATGGGGCTAGGCCTAGGCTGAGACGCAGGGTGCTTGCTTAGCATGCTTAAGGCCCCGGGCTTTATCACCCCACCATAAAGGAACAATAGTAATGTAATAATTTATTATTATTTGGGCTGGTGAGATGGCTCAGCAGTTAAGGGAACTGGTTGTTCTTCCAAAAGACCCACATGCAATTCCTAGCACCCACGTGGTAGCTCACATGTTGTAATCCTAGTTCCATGATATCTAACACCTTCTTCTGATCACCGCAGAGACCAGGCATACAAGTGGTGTAGACATCCATGCAGGCAAAATACACTCACACACACAGAATAAAAATCTAAAAATACAATTATTAAGCAGCAAAGCTTGTAGTTTAGTTCTCACATACATAAAGTAAGACCTTGTCTGCCTGCCTGCCTGTCATATGGTAAAGAAGGACCTCATCCTATAACTCACCACACACCCACCTTGTTGAAGTGGCTCTGGTAGGCAGAGTCTCCCAGGCCAAACACCACATATCTCAGACCCTTCAGGTAGGTTTTGCCAAAGCGGAAGTCATTAGCTGCTTCCTCTAACCACTTGCAGAACCACTCTGCACTCTCTGTAGGGCGGCCGTCAGTGTACGTGGCAACCAGGAAGGCACAGACATTTTTACTAGCAATCTAAAAAAGACAAAAAAACAGTATTTATGTCAGAAGGATATTAGAGATAAGAATGACTATGAGAATACTGAAGGCAAGGATTGAGTCATGACTTCACGGTTAAGAGTGCCCGCTGCTCTTACAGAGGACCCAGGGTCTATTCCGAGAAGCCACAGGGTGGGTCAGAACCAGCTCTAAGTCCAGTTTTAGGGGGTTCAACAACGCCCTCTGCTGGCCTCCATGGGCACCAGGCACAACATGGTGCACCTGCAGACAGACAGACACATACCAATAGCCAAAAAAATAAAAGGACATAATAAATCTTTAAAAATAATAATATACAGGGTCTGAGTTATCTAAGTGGCATTTGTCTATGTGAATGCTAGAGTTGAGCACAATTACCACTGCTGCATACCTGTGAGGCAAAGGCAATGAGACTGCTGAATGTCTGAGGTAGGCCAGGATCTTGACTCAAAAAAAATAAATAAACGTTTCAGAGTCATGATGAAAAAGCTTCCAGTTGAAATGGTTCTGCATAAAAATTCACTTTATTCTGGAGCTTCTAACTACCCCCCAGGACAGGTGGTCAATTACATTTGGATTTTAACCCTCTATTTTAATTGTGTGTTTGTGTGTGGGTGTGCACATGAGTGCAAGTGTTCAAAAGAGGCCAGAAGAGGGCCCCACATTCCCTGGAGCTGGAGTAATGAATAGCTATGAGCCACCCATTGTGGGTGCTAGGAACCGACCTGGATCCTCTGTAAGAGCCACAAGAGTTCTTCACTAAGGAACCATCGCTGCAGCCCCAAATTTGGGAGGTTTTTTTGTTTTGTTTTTTTGTTGTCGTTATTACTGTTTTCAGGAAAGGGTTTCACTGTGTAGCCTTGGCTGGCCTGGACTCACTTTGTGGACCAGGCTGGCCTCGAACTTACAGAGATCCACCTACTCTGCCTCCCTGAGTGCTGGGATCACAGGCAGGAGTTTTAATTGAAGAAAAAATAAGACAATTAGCAACCTCGCCTAGCAGGCTGTCGTCTGGGTCATACTCCTTCAGATCAACAACGGCCACTGGCAGGTCGAGAGAGGTGACTGCTTTGGCAAGAATCGCTGCAAACCCCTAAAGAGAGGGAAAAAAGAACAAGCCCTTCAGTATGCCGAATAAGGAAAGCACGGCTGCTGTTTGCTCCAGCTGGCAAGGGGGCCCGGCAGCCCTTGGGGTGGATGCTTCCCCAGCAACTTTGTCCTGGGCCGTCATCACCATCCCAGTACAGAGATGAGGCACCGAGTCGCGCTCCCACTCTATATGGGTGTGCACAGGACTCCATCCACACCGGCTTTGGTGTTTTGCCCCAGTGAAGAGAATGGAAATGGAGAGGCGGGAGGCTGAGGAGATGCTCACTGCACAAAGGAAGGCAGTCCCCCCATACTTGATGACCTAGGTTGGACCCCTGGGACTAAAGCAACTCCCACAAGTTGTCCTCTGACCTCCACACACATGCACGTGTGCATGCACACAGAATAAATATAATAAAAGAGTGTTTAAAAAAAAAAAGAGCATCTAGACTGGGGAGAGAGTTCAGTGGATAAAGCACGTGCCACATAAGCATGAAGATCTGAGTTCAGATCCCAAGGATCCGTGGAAAACCAGGTACAACAGCACACACTGGAATTCCCGAGCTCCTACAAGATGGGATGTGGAGACAGGAGAAGCCCAGAAGCTTGCGGCTCGATGGCCTGGAGTCCACAGCCTTCAACGACAAAGATCCGCTCTCAGACCAAGCGGAAAATAAGGACAAACACTCAAGTTCGTCCTCTGACGTCCACTTGTACACTGTGGCACGTGCAGATACATAGACACACATACAAATAAATGTCAGCCAGGCACAGTGAGCACGCCTGTAATCCCAGCACTCAGGAGGCAGAGGCACACAGAACTCTGTGAGTTCGAGGCCAGCCTGGTCTACAAAGCGAGTCCTGGACAGCCAAGGCTACACAGAAAAACCCTGTCTCAAAAAACCTAAAGTTTAAATTAAAAGAAAAAAAAAAAGGAAAACCAGGCATGAGTGCATGTATTCAGAATCTCAGTGTCCCAAAGTCAGAGACAGATGGCTCCCTGAGTCTCACTGGCCAGCCAGTAGAGTCCTACGCCAATGAGAGACCCTGTCTCAAAAATACACGGTTGACAGTAGCTGAAGAACAACACCCAAGGCTTGGAGGGGGCAGGGCGTCTGCAAACACCATGGTTGGCAGAATGTCAATCCACGTGAGACAAGAAGGAAATTCAGTTCAACACGACTCAGTAGCTGGTGCTGCTTCAAACTTCTAGAGTCTGACCCTGGGCAGTTTGTTTAGTCATATTTAAACACAGCACAATTTGGGAAACTGTCTTGATGATAACTCAACCTGTACAACAAAACTGAAGACATGATTACACTGAAAGTCTTTTCAAAGTACATTTGACCTCTTCCATAAAGATGGGTCTAGCGACTGAGAAACAGTGCTCAAGATAAGGGTCCGGGGAGGAAGAATCTGGGATAAGCAGAATAGTCTGGGAGAGTGAGGTGCGGCCTGGCCAGGCACATCCATTCCCAGTCTTCTGGGTGGAACAGAGGTTATACATCTATCTGAAGAGACAACCCTTCATGCTTAACACTCCCAGTTCGCTAGCGCTTATCTGTGAACACAAGGCCCTCTACAGAAGTTGTAGCATGAAAAGCTAGTTTATAGACAGGAAGGCCAGGTCTTGTCTGACAGAACCCACGGGGGCTCTGGGCTGAGTGAGCTACAGCAAAGGCAGGAAGCAGGGAACACAAAACCAAGTTATTACACTGCAAGGAAGAAGCTGTACACAGATGTCAGAACCCAGGCAGCAGTCACCCTGTATCCCCACGTAACATACCTGTCAGCTCTCCCACAGCACATGAAATAAATGCTTGAGGAAAGCTCAAATTTCCAGGCAGGTTTTGACCCTGGAGAAAAACATCCTCCTCTTTTCTGCTTGGCAGTCCCAAGACTTGGCCCCTATGACCCTGAACTATTAGCGATAGCCACTTCACTGACTGGGCATTCCCAATGCCAGCCTTTCTTCTGGGCAACATTGCACAGAGGCCAACAAGACAGACAAAGCCCTCGTCCTGAAGAAGCTGCTGGCTTACTGGGCAGAAAAGAATCAGTAGAGCAAGCCGGGCGGTGATGAGCACCATGGAAGAAAACAAACTCAGATGGGTGGAAAGTACAGACCGAGCTACTCTACAGAGAATGTGAGCACACATGTGTATGGAAAGGTAAAGGGGTAGAGCGCGGGTCCTCTGCAGGAACAGCACATGCTCTTACTGCAGGGCCATCCCTCCAAGCCCACAGCCAGTTCTGACCTGTTGACAAAGCAAAACCGAGAGGCTAAAGAGATGGCTCAGCAGTTAAGAGCACTGACTGCTCTTCCAGAGGACCTGGGTTTGAGTCCCAGAACCCATGGAGGTTCACTTCCATGTGTAACCCCAGTCCTAGGTGACCCCACATCCTCTTTTGGCCTCCAAGGGCACCAGGCATGCAACAGGCATATATACAGGCAAAACACCCATCACATAAAATAAATTCTTAAAAAATATTAAAGTAATAATTACAGGACCAGAAGCATGGCTCAGTGGGTAAAGGCACTAACTGCCAAACCTGATGCCAAGTTTAACACCTGCCCTCCTCGACCCACATGGAGAGAACCAACGCCAACAAACTGTCTTCTGGCCTCCACACGTGTGCCCACATACATGCTCACAAACACAAAACAAATAAATAAGGTTTTTCTAAATGAAATAATAAGTATTACTCTGAACAGGCCACCAGAGACTATCTCAAACAAAACAGCTATTTTGTATAACATCCACAAGATCAGTAGAACCCTCTTCAGCAGCACACACAATAACAGGCCTTGGGTTTTGGTTTTATTGTGCTTGCTTTTTAATGATTCACAGCCTTACTCAGTCTTTTCTTAGAAAGAACGCAACAGTTGTGACCTTCATTCCTGGGAAGCAAGTAACACATGGATCCCAGAAGAGAAACCAATGGCCTCTGGTCCACACATCTGAAGTCTGAATCTACTTTAACATCTTCCTTCCCTGCTTTTAGCCACTGACTGCATCCCTAACACCATCCCTGCTGTCAGGGGACCCATCTCTGACACTATCACCATGATTCACTTGTCACTAGAGGCTGGCACATCCAACCAACAGCCAAAAGCACCAGCACCCCAAGGAAGCTATAAACCCACCTCCACCCCACCTCCCAAAAGAAGGAAAAAATCAAACTTGCTTTGTTACCACTGCATTCAGCAATTTTTCTGTCTCTATGGTGAGGTTCTCACATGTGAGATTACAATGTCATGTCACAATGTTGTAAGGTCCGAAATGACTGAAGTCCACATCCTATCCCCAGAGCAGAATCTCCATCCTCCAAAGGCAGACAGGCCTTCAAGGCCTTCATGACTGGAATCTACAGACACTGTGTGGGGCACAGACTGTGCCATGCGGAAACCTGCACGGAGCTAGATTGAGGTGGAGATGTGCCCAAACCCCGAAAATCTCAATCTTGAGATTGGCAGGAGTAAGGATCACTCCCTCCGTGTTCTGTACCCGCATGTGCCAGGGTACGGGGTACCAGGTATGGGGTACAGGACATCTAGTCTCACTACCACTACCTCCAAAACACTTGAGGTAGTCACGTAGCCTAGCACTGGAATTCTTCTCCATGCAAATAAAGGATTCCCAGAATCTCAGCCCCAGGCAATGATATACACCCACTCTGAAAATCCCTTCCCACTCCCCAAGGCTCACATAGGCTTTGCTCACCCCAAACACACACACACAAGCTGTCTCACTGAATACGGTCTAAGAGCTGCTGTCTCACTGCGAGAGCTCAGAGAGCTATAACGCCAGAAGGCCTTCTCCAGACCAGGATCCTGTCTTCGCCACCCATTCTGGTTCCGCTTCATCCTTCTCAGCCCGGTGTGGAGCAGTGCCCGACCACCCAAGGGAGGAAGCAGAGCATGGAACTACAACACTGCACCCAACAGAAGGAAACCATCCACCATTCCAGAAAGGAGCGAAGAAAGAAGGGTGGAAGGACTGACGGAACTCCCTGCCAAAGGAGGGTTTCTGGAATTTTCTTTAAACGGGAAGACCAACGGAAAGGCTTGGCGCAAAGAGCTCACCTTGGCAGTGCCTGTCTGTGATCCGTAGAAGATCTTCACTCCAGACACGTGTGTCTGCTTCTTCTGAAAAGAGAGGGAGCGGCTGGGAGCTCCCGGGACACTCTTCTCCTGCGAGCTAGTGACCTTAAAGATAAAGAGACTCCATCAAGACACAACCTCAGACAACGCAAGATCTGTGGGTTCAGGGCCAGCCTGATCTACAGAGTCAGGTCCAGGATAACCAGTCTACACAGAGAGACCCTGTCTCTAAAAAACACAACAAACAAACAAAGACTCAACACCTCCCTCACTTTGGGAGATATGAAAATTAGTGCAGACAGTGATCCTGTGTGATTCTCCTCATCTTTCCAGGTGTTTTGGGTGTACCCTTCACCTTACCCTCTTGGTCTAACTGGCTCCTTAAAAGGCAGGACCCACCTTTTCCAAATTGAATGATGCCCATTCCCTGCAAAGGAAAGCTGTAGCCTACCCTTGGCATTCATGGAAGACTGGTTCCAGGACAGACAGACACACACAGCTGCAGGACCTCTTTCTCAGGGAGATGTACACAATGTTTACCACTCCTTAGAGGGCTCCAACAACAAACCACTCCACCATTCCACTGCAGCCCAACCTGGGAACCTCAAAGCAGCTGTACCACCTCAAAATCCCACCCCAGAATGGAGGAGGACTCCCTACAGCCACAGAGGCAGAGTTCTGTGCTCAGGTGACCTCCTGCGTTCTATAGACTCCAGCACCTTCCTAGAGCGTGAAGTTACATTCAATTAGAGCAGAACCACATACGACTAGCCAAGAGAAATGATGGTAGGGGAAGCAATGAATCTTAGCCGAGTCTCTGGACACCCCTCCTCCTGTGAAGGAAAGTCAACAGTCACCAAGCCTTATCCCAGAGGTCACCTGCCAGCAGTCACAGCAGCTCTGAAGAAGACAACTGTTACACTCAGAGGATGGCACATAAGTGTACACATGTATACACGTATACACGTACACACACATATACACACACATACAAATGATGTTCAAATAACTTTTGGTTTGGTTTGGTTTTTGGTGGGGGAGGCTATTGTTGTTTTGAGGCATGCCTGTGTAGCCCAGGCTAGCCTCAAACTAATCATTCTCCTGCCTCAGCCCGCAAGGTGCTCACATAAGCTCCAAACAATTGCTGGGGCAGAGAGGCTCCTTGGTGGAGCTGCCTGCAAGGCGCACAGGCGCCTTCAGCGAGGCTCGGTCATCGCCCACGCCAGGCCAGGACTTAGTGACACAGCTTCCCACGTGGCACTCATGCTGCTGGAAGTAACCCAAACCTGACTGGTTCACGGGGCGGGACTTGGATGGAAACATTTCTGCGTCTGTCATAGCCCTTTCTCCTGGGAGGAACAGAAATAGTATCTGAGAAAAGTCACATAATGGATAAGGAGAGAAGTCTGGACGTGTTTGGTAAAGATTGATTGATTGGCTGTGTGTGTGTGTGCGCATGTACACAAAAGTGCTCATGCGAGTCAAGTGATCACTGAGGACAGAAGGGGATGTTGGATGCCCTGGGACTAGGCAGGCAATTTTAAGACACCTGCTGTGGGCCGTGGGAGCAGGGCGAGAGTCCTCCGTAAGAGCAGCATATATACGCTCCTGACTGCAGGGCCATCTCTCCATGCCCACAGCCAGCCTTTTATGTGGATGCTGGGGACTGGACTCAGGTTGTTGGCTTTGCATGGCAGGTGCTCTGACACACTCACTGAGCCATTGCTCAGCCCAGTTGCCAAATACTTTCTATTTCTTTGGCTTAATCCTGAAAACCACCAGGATATGGAGGGCAAACTATCCATTCCTATGTTCTGACCTTTAGTGGGTGTGAGGAAAAAATAACCCCCCAAGCGTGGTGATGCAATTTTAATCCTAGCCCTTGAGAGGCAGAGGTAGGCGGATCTCTGAGTTCAAGGCCCACCTGGTCATCAAGTTCCAGAGCAGCCAGAGCTAGATAAGGTAACCCTGTCTCGGAAAAAACAAAAAACAAACAAACAGAAAAAAAAAGGATTACCCTAATCCCTGAAAGGTGCAAAACAGCTTTCTTTTTCTTTCTTTTCTTTTATTTATATCTTTTATATTTTTGTTTGTTTTTTTGTTTGGGTGTTTGGTTGTTTGTTTATTTTGATACATGCTCTCTCTACCTAGCCCTAGCTGTTGTAAAACTCACTATGTAGACCAGGCTGACCTCAAACTCACAGTGATCTACTTGCCTCTGCCTTCTGAGTGCTGGGATTAAAAGTATGCACCACCACACCAGGCTATTTTTCCTCTTTGTAGGTTAAAATTCCATTATAAAACTCTTCTTGACTCTAACTTAGTCCATTATAATCTCTAAAATCTTAAAGAAAAAAATTAAGGCATTAAAAATATTCTAGACAAACAAAAATGTGACTTAATACCCTGTGAGCATTAGACATGGAGATGCCTGCTGGACATCTCAGAGGTAGAGACGGGAGGACCACCCAGAGCTCAAGGCTAGTTGGCTATTGGTATGCAGCATGTCAGCCAGGGATGTATAACAGAACTCTGTCTCACAAGTTGGATGCGGGGGGGGGGGGGGGGGTGAAACAGAGGCCCTTTTGGCCAAGCCTAATGGCAGGAGCTCAACCTCTCGAACCTACATGACAGAAGGCAGGAAGCAGCTCCTGAAAGCTGTGTCACTCTCTCCATGACACAGAGATACACGCTAAATCAATCAATAAACAAACTAAGTTGCTTTCTAGCTTTTCTGTATTTTTATGGAAGCTTTGAAAAATCTGTACTGTAAATTCTCTGTAATATGATCCCTAAATACTATCCCATTGAAGAGGAAAGATGAAGGGGGCACTGAAGAGCTGGTTTCAAGTTAAAAGCACTAGTTGCTCTTGCAGAGGACCTGAGTTTAGTTCCCAGAATCCCCATGGCGGTTTACAAGCATCTATAATTCCAAGAGACCTGATGTCCTTTTCTGACCTCTGAGGGCACAGACCTACATGTAGACAAAAGACTCATACACGTAAAATAATTCTTAAAAGAAATATGGAAGGGGAGATGGATCAGCCAAGACAGTGCCTACTGCGCAAACACTGAGGACCTGAGTTTAAATCCCAGTGCCACCTGACAAGCTAGGAGTGACGGCACATGAGCTAATCCCAGTGCTTAAAAAAAAAAAAAAAGGATTGCCGGTTCACTGGCCAGCCACCATGACCCAATAAACAAAATCCAGGTTAAATGAGAGAATCGGTCTCGAAAACTAAGATGAGTTGGCAGAGAGATGGCTCAGCTGCCAAGTGCACATACTCCTTTTGCAGAGGACCCCAGTTTGGTTCCCGGCACCCGTGTCCAGTTACAACCACCTGTATGGAACTTATACTCCAAAAGATCCAATGCCCTCTCCTGGCCTCTCCAGGCAGTGCACTCACATACACATGCCCTCACATGTACCTAGTTAAAAATAAAAATTTAAGGGGAAAGGTAGAGAGAGAAAACACTATGCCAAGTACCTGCTTCTTGGTGATGATCTGGACACAGATCCAAAAGGTAACTCCCAGAGCACAGCCCAGGTAGATGTAGAACCTGTTCATCCACAGCGACAGCAAAGGCGACGAGAAGTCCCACACATCCAGAGGAGGACCTGAGTTTAAAACAACACAGGGATGTGACAAATGCATGCAGCCACAGAGAAAGATGCCGTAGCCATTGTATTGCTATACAATAAAGAAAAACAAACAGAAACATAATAAAACGACAGAGGGAAAAAATGAGATTAATTTCAGAATTAAAAGTAAACTTTATATCCAATGTTCTAAGTAATTTAGATGGCTGATTCAATATTTTGGTTGAAACAAAGTCTTGTTTTGGATACCAGGTCACCTTCAAACTTTTAGCAATACTCCTACCTCAGTATCCAAACATCACCATCCCTGTCTCCTCCTCCTCTTTTTCTTCTTCTTCTTCTTTTAAGAGTGAGTTTCTGTAATGTTGCTCTGGCTGCCCTGGAACTCACTATGAAGACAAGGCTGGCACCTGCCTCTGCCTCCCAAGCGTTGAGATTATAAAGGCATGTGTTACCATGCCCAGGCCCCTGACTTCATAAGAGATCTATTTTTTATTACTTTTAGTTATGTGTAAGGTGTAGGCATGTGTGAATGTGCACATTTGCATATGTGCAATGAGTCTTGGAGGCCAAAGCTACCAGATTCCTTGAAGCTGGAGTTTCAGGTGGTTGTGGATACTAGGAACTGAACCCCAGCCCTCTGGAAAAGGGGCAAGTGTTCTTAACCCCTGAGTTATCTCTCCAGCCCACATATGGCTTTTTTTTGTTTCCTTAATCAGAGGCTTGCCTTAAACACTAAAGCTGAATTTTGTTCCAAAGGACTTGAAACTTGAAATATAGGCTTTACAGGTGCTGTTCATAGACCAGATCTCGACCCATGTATAAGGAGGGAGCCATTTTTTTTCCTTTCTGAGGTTGGGCCAGTTTCCTTCAAAATTCTTAGTCTCAGAAAGGCAAAAACCTAGTTAAGAGCTTGGATCCGTCCTCTCTGCGTCCAGGAGTGACTTCCCTCTGCTAATATGTGCACTCAGTAGGCTGAGGCAGGAGAAATACTGTTTATTTTGAGCCGAGCCTGGCCTGGGCTATCTGCCGAGTTCCAGGCCAGATTAGGCTTCGTAGCAATTTCCTAATCCGCCTGGATTGTGAGTTCCAGGCCAGCCTCAACTACAAACTGAGTGCCAAGCCATTTGCTACACAAATGAGTCCCAAGTTCTCCTGAGCTACACAGTGAGTTCTGGGTCAACCTGGGATACAAAACAATGCCCTTTCTAAAGGAAACCAAACAAAGATATAATAAAACGACAGAGGGAAAAATAAGATACAATAAAAACAAAAAGTAAAACATCAAGTGCAACAACCTAAGGCCCTGCGTGGGAAGGGGTTTCCTCCTGCCCGCCCGAGACCCTGGCCAGCCCGGCCTCACCCATCCTCCTCGAGGCCCGAGCACCGCAGGTCTACAGCAAACACAGAGGGCGCGGGACTACGATCAAGAGGGTCAGATTTACACAGCCAGGGAGGCCATGCCGTCGGCAGACCCGACCGCATTGGCCACAGAGGACGGAGGCGGACCCAGAAGGAAAAAAAATAGAGCTAGCAAAAGCCCTAGGGTCCTCTCTGATTGGTTGACTATGAGGAAAGGGGCGGGACCAGGGGAAAACACGACCGTAACGCTGGGAAAGATGCTAGAGCGCTTCCTGTACTTCTCGGATTGGCTCAGAGTGGAAAGGGGGCGGGCCTACTGGAAGCTCCGCCCAGAGCGGGAGATACAAAAGCGAGAGTGCTTCGGACTCCGCTCGGATTGGCTCTGAAGGGGATGCCGCCAGGCCGAGAAAGTACTTTCAAGAAATGAATGACAGCTTGGCCTGATGGTGCATCCTAGCACTCTGGAGGCATAGGAAGGCGGATCTCTGCGAGTTCGCAGGGCGAGGCCAGCTTGGCCTCCGTAATGAGTTTTAGGACATACTCAAGGCCAAGGCTATATAGAGCGGCCCTGCCTGTAAACAAACAAATAAATAAATGACAGCTTGGTGACGTAGGCCTGTAATTCCAGAGCTGTTGAGGCTGAAGCAGGAGGCTCCCTGGGTTCACCATAGCTACTCTCTACAGAGTCTCACTGTGCAGCTCTGGCTGTCCCTGCAACTTGCTTATGTAAAACAAACTGGCTTCGAATTTACAGAGCGATTAGCTTGCCTCTGTATCCCCTTGTGCATAGGTGCATAGGCCACTACACTGAGCCAATAGAATTTTTAAATGAAAGGAAGAGAAAAAGAAATCTAAAATAAATAAAAGACCAAGGGTAGCCAGGTGTGGTAGCACATGCTTCTAATCCCAATATTCGAGAGACTAAAGCAGAAGCTCATGCGCTAGTGACCAGCCTGGGCTACATAGTGAAACTTCGTTTAAAAACAAAAAACAAAAAAACAAACCTAGACTGACACTAACTATAGCATGCAGTGTAGGGGTGCTATGTGTGGGCTCATTTCCATCGGAACGAAAAAATCGACTGTAATGGGCATTGTTTAGGCTGGGAAAGTAGCATTTGAAGTGGATATTAGATGGGTGTCTGCTAAGGGATTAAGGATTTAAGGATAAAATCATATGATGATTTGCTGTGAAGGGGATGATGAAACAGGATCTCAAGTAGCACAGGCTGGCCTCGAATTCCCTGTGTTGGCGAAGATGGCCTTGAACTCGTGGTACCCTGGCTACATCTGCCAAATTCTGAGATTACAGGCGATGGCCATCAAATCTGGCAATTTGCTGTAAAATAACATAATAAAAAGAGGGAGGATAAAATAAGAAAGAAAACAGGTCGACAATTATTGAAGCGAAATGATGGAAGCTCGTTGCTCTCTTTTCCCTTCTAAAATTCTACTTTAAAAGTTACAGTGAACGCAGCGTCTGAATTCTGCAGAACTACTCAACTCGAATGCCGGTTTCCACTGGGACACTAAACTTTACTCGCCAGCCTATAGGAATTACGCGCGTTTTGGATTACGTCATCACCGAGCGTCTCTCTTTGGGGGCGGGGATAGAGGGCGTCACCACTCTGCGCAGGCGTAGTGTCTCGCATCCTCAGCCTGACGCAGGCGCAGTAGGACAGTCGTGTGCGCAGTGGCTGCCGCTGTTGAGTTGGGCCGGGAGGAGCTGCGCACACCTTGGGCGTTAGGGGTGCGCGCGGCGCGGGGTCGTTTAAGCCGAGCACTTGGAGACCCTGCGGGCTCGAGGTCTGTGAGCATCCACCATGTCGATCTTCACCCCCACCAACCAGATCCGACTGACCAATGTGGCCGTGGTGCGGATGAAGCGGGCAGGGAAGCGCTTCGAAATCGCCTGCTATAAAAACAAGGTCGTCGGCTGGCGGAGTGGCGTGTGAGTGATCCTGTGCCCAGAGTCCAGCGGATCGGCCCCCCGAGGCCTGGCCTCCCTAGCCCCGGCCCGTGCTAGCCATGGGTACCTTTCAGGCCAGGTTTGCTTGGTTCGGATTGGGTTCTGGTTTGAGATATTGTCGGTGTCGTAAAACTGCCGATTGAAACTGTCATAGCTGGGCTTGGTGGCCTAGGCCTGTAATCCCAGTGCTCAAGAGGCTGAGGCAGGGGGATTGCTGTGAGTTCCAGGCCATCCTGGAGCTAGTGTGTGTGACCCTGTCCCAATTTAAAAAAAAAAAAAAAGCTGCCAAGACACCCCGAAATTGCGGTGATCTTCTTGGATTAATGATTAAGACAGAAATCTGATACTCCAAATACTATCACAAAGAAAAGAAACTTACTGTAGTCATTTTTCTGGAATAATTGGGAAGCTGAAATTAGTACAGCTAATGTCACACACACCTCAGAATATACAATTTTACCAAAGTGCTTGTTGTCTTCGCTACTGCCATCTAGGGACAGATATTCCAGGATGGAAGCCTTCAGGCCACTCCCCACCACACCCTGAGTTTCCTTACATAAAACAGTGACGTGTTTTCCCTCCCTGATTAAGTGGGAGAATACAGATATTGTCCTGAGTTTGAGATAGTTCCTTTTAAGGTAGTGACCTGGGAGAGTGTAGTGTGTATGTGTGTGTTCGGTTTTGAGACAAGGTTTCAAATAGTATCCTGTATAGTTGTGTGTATGAGGCTGGCCTTGAACTCCCACTTTTCCTGCCTCCACCTCCTGAATCCTGGGATTACAAGTGTGCACATCACTCCTAGCCTGCAGCACTTGCCATTTATCCTGTTGCCATATCATGTCTTTAAATGTGAGTGGATTGCCGACTCTCCAGTGGATTCACATAGGACTTTCTCTCCTGCCCTTTCAAGGGAAAAAGACCTTGATGAAGTTCTGCAGACCCACTCAGTGTTTGTAAATGTTTCCAAAGGTCAGGTTGCCAAGAAGGAAGACCTCATCAGTGCCTTCGGGACAGACGACCAGACTGAAATCTGCAAGCAGGTAGGTTCTGCCCGCTGCATCAATACACATTCCCATGGTCATAGGCAACATTGGGACCACTGTTCCTCTTGACATATTTTTGTTTTAGCATCTCTTTTTTTTTTTTTCCAGTATATGTTGTTGGGAGGTTTGTGTGGTGTTTGTTGCTATTTTTCTTTTGACACAGAGCCTCACTGTGTAGCCCATGCTGACATCAAACCCATTGGATAGCCATACAGGCATGAAGTTCTGATCCTCCAGCAGCATGCCGCTCACCCACACCTGATATTATAACATGTAATGATTAAAACAGGAGCCCAAGACTACAGATACCATCAAAAGAAAAGAAACTTTCTATGGCCATTTTCCTGGAATAATAATTGGGAAGCTAATCCTACAGATACTGAAATTAGAACAGCAGATGTCACGTGCACACACACCTCAGAATCCCCAGTTTTACCCAAATCTGTAGTGTCTTCACTGCTGCCAATCAGAACAGATATTTTATTACATAAAACAATGCTTTCTATAATTTATGTTTTATGTATTTACTACATAAAACAGTGGGGGGTTTTTTTGGGGGGGGACAGTATATCACTATATAGCTGTGGCTGTCCTTGAACTCACAGTGATCTACCTGCCCCTGATTCCTGAGTGATGTAATTAAAAGGGCAGACCACCATGCCCAGATTTTTTTATTTTTTTATGTGTGCATATACACATGTGCAGCTTTGTGCAAGGTGCCTGCAGAGACCACAAAACAAAGATCAGATTCCCCTGGACCTGGAGTTACAAGTGTTTGTTAGCCCTCTAGTGTAGGTGCTGGGAAATGAACTCCAATCTTCAGGGAGAGCAGCAAGCACTCTGTACCACTGTGCCCTATCTCCAGCCCCTCCAGTATCACTTTAACACAAACTTTGGATCTTCTTTTATATGTTGCTTTAATTCCAAGAAATGCCAATCACAACATTCGTAGGAGTTAGTACTATGCATACACAGCTTTATTGAAGCAATAGAAACTACAAAAAGTATTGTCTTATAACTTAGGAATATAACAATAACATATAACAAAGGAATATTATATTAGATGGCCATTCAACATCCAAGTTGGAAAGAATGCTGGGAGGAGACTGCAGTCGATTAGACTCCCATGGTGGAAAGAGTGTCTTCATAGGCAGAGGAGCTTCTCAGTCCTAGTTCAGGATCATGAGGGTTGCCCCATTCAAGGGAAGGTATGCGGTCTGGCCCTCTTCAGGCAAGTGGAAACTCTGGAAATGTAGAGGGAAAGCTTTGTGTCTCAGGATCCGCATCTTCAGAAGCAGGAGCAGGGCTCTGTGCCTTAACAGTCTTCTCCTCCACGGGCTTTTTCTCAGTGAGAGGTGATTATTTTTGTTTGAGGAGTTTCTTAGTCTCCAGTGGCTTTTCTGTAACTTTGTTGATGGTTTCCAGAGCATCCCTGCCAGTTTTAGGTAAGGCTGGTGGAGTGTTAAATATTCTGCCAACTTGGGGCATTGAAGCTTGAAATTTCCATTCTGAGGCCTTCGTCCCTTCCTTCAGCACATACTTAGGAGCCACGTGACTACCTGATTCTCCTTTTTTATTTTTTGGAGAGAGGGTTTCTCTGTACAGAACTCACTGTGTAGACGAAGCTGGCCTTAAACTCAGAGACCTGCATGTCTCTGCCTCCCAAGTGCTGGGATTCAGCTGTTCACCAACAACAACCTGGCTCTGCTCCTCCATCTTAACAAAGACCAGAGAAGCCGTGCTGGAATGTGACAGATTCCTAGATTTGTTTTTGCAGACAAAGCATGCTACCGCAGCTAGCGTCTGGTTTTTTTTTAAATAGAACTCCAGAAACTAGCTTTTCTAACCTACGTCATTTACCTCACTGTTCTTCCTGTCCCCCCACCCTAGGCTCTTTTTTTTTTTTTTTTAAGCACTATCTCACTGTGCAGTTCTGGCTAGCCTGGAATTTGCTATGTAGACCAAGCTAACTTCCACTTCATAGGGACCTTCCTGCTTTTGAGTGCTGGAAATAAAGGTGTGCATCACCACACCTGCCTGTGTTGTTTTTTTTTTTTATTTTGTTTTGTGTTGGTGATTCTGAGGATTCAACCCAGGGCCGTTAGCATGCAAGGCATTCGCTATAACCAACCTTCCTAACACTGCAATTCTTTAATGCATTTCCTCATGTTGTGGTCACCTCAACAGTAAAATTATTTCATTGCTACGTCATAACTGTAATTTTGCTACTGTTATGAATGGTATGTAAATATCCGATATGTAGAATGTCTGCTATGCGATCCCCCAAAGGGGGATCTCCCCCTGGCCCTCAGTAAGCATTATCATGGAACTCCCTGTAACCCAGCAGTGGATTTGGCAGCGCATGGTTTTGCATCAGCAGCCACAGTAACCAAAACTTCATTTCCTTCCTGCCAGCTAATTCTGTGCAGCACAGAAGGATAACTAAAACTGATGGGGTGTTCTGTGTGCTCTCTCTTTTTTAGATTTTGACTAAAGGAGAAGTTCAAGTGTCGGATAAAGAACGGCACACGCAGTTGGAGCAGATGTTTAGGGATATTGCAACTATTGTGGCAGACAAGTGTGTGAACCCAGAAACAAAGAGACCCTACACCGTTATCCTCATCGAGAGAGCTATGAAGGATATCCACTACTCGGTCAAGCCCAACAAGAGCACAAAGCAGCAGGTGAGTGCTTGCTGGTGTCCTCAGGCCTTGGGCTATGGATGCTCCTGGGATCCGAAGCATACACTTCCAAGCCTAGCTGTTTTCCTGGTGGTGGAACCAGGGATTCCTGCGTGATGGGCAAGCACTCCACCAGCTGAGCCACATCCTTAGCCCCGCCTCTTTTTTGTGATGAAACACAAATACACATAGACTTCTTCCTTCCTGTCCAACTCAAACCTTTAAAGACAAAACTTGGGCTTTAAGTCACATGAACTCTTTCACTGTTTCCATTTATTACATATTTCATACAAGTCAGCCCTGTCATCAGGTGGAAGTGCTGCTACTTGTTTGTATTTTAAGCACCTGGGAGGCAGGCACCAGGTTTGGCAGCATAGTGAGACCCTGTCTCAAAAGGCAAAGTCTCCCCTTTCTAAGAATGTTCAACTCTATAGTACTTTTACAGAGCTTACAACCTTTTCAAGTTAGAAAAATACTAGTACCTTCATCATGTGGAATGTGGGGAGCAAAGATCACTCTTCACTGCAAAACATGTTTGAGACTAGCTTGAACTATACAAGACCCTCTCTCAAAATAAAGGAAGCCAGGCGTGGTAATGCATGCCTTTATTCCCAGCACTCAGCAGGCAGAGCAGGCAGATCTTTGTGAGTTTGTGGCCAGCCTGGTCTACAGAGTGAGTTCTAGGGCTAAACAGAGAAACCCTGTCTCAAAAACAGAAAGAATCCAAATGTGGTCACTTGCTTCTGGACCTGTCACCCCACTGTTTGGAAGACACATAGGAGGTTTTCTGGAATTGTTGGCCACTTGAGTAGCTCCAAGTTCAGTAAGAGACCCTGTCTTTCAAGAGTAAGGCTGAGAGCAGTAAAACAGGATACCCAGTATGCTCCCTACATCATGTCATGTACCTACATATGCACACACATACATATACAACATGTGCATACTCAAATAAAAATACTTAATAGACAACAAAGTATAGTATCGTCCATATAACATTTAGCAGATAGACTGCTTGATTATCAGTGCTCAGGCATACAGTCTCCTGGTTGTGTATATCCAGTATAAAAGAAAAGTCTGGCGGGGGAAAAGGAAGGAGCCAGAGAAGAATTCAATGTGCAGGAACTCTGGGCAATATCAGAACTAATTCCATTCTCAAAACACAGATGGTCCCAAACCAGACCAGGGCCTTCTCTGCACAAGAACAAAAACAGGGGAGAGGTCACCAAAGGACTAGTGATGTCACATGCTTCATGCATAAAAGAAGGAATGTGTCCTTCAAAGGTCAGCCACTTGTACACTGTTCCCTCTCCATAAATTCTCACAGATTTCCTCAAACCCAGCCCCATGTTTGCTCTGCATTCAGCTCCCAGCATTGTTTTCCAGAGGGCCAGCCCCAGAGATGCCATTAGAAAGGCCTATCAGAACCCAAATGTGGCTTGGCAGTCACGTCTGAACTCGAAAGCTCAAATCATCAGGCATCCTGAAACTATGATTGGCTAGTTATTAAATGTTCAGTGAAGCCATTGAGTCTGTCCATCTACCCAATGACTGGCCTCACACTGTTCTAGAACTCCCGTGAACTGAGCTATCGGCTCAGGCCCTCTAGGTACATGGCTTAGAATGTGGTGGGCTTAGAAATTTCTGTGGCCAACAGAGCTGGAAAGACATTTTGTCTGTTCTAGAGACGTTCACATGTTTGCAAATGTAATCCCCACCCCTACATTTTCTTGACTGTTTACAGTGTTGAGGGTAGCGCCCAGGCCCTGAGTGTCCTAGCTAAGGGCTTTACTACTAAACTGCAGTCCCAGCCTTTGACAGTGCTTTCTCCCAACATGAAGAAATATTTTCATTTCACAAAATGAGACATTATCACATTTTTCTAGGATTGCTTGAATCTTGGCCATGAAGCCGCTGGCATAATGTAGCTATGTGGAAACTGCTTTGTTCATATCTAACACATGAGTTAGTGCAGCCCAACAACTAAATAACAAGCACTCCGCCTTATATCTTGAAAGGCTTTGGAAGTGATAAAGCAACTGAAAGAGAAGATAAAGATAGAGCGTGCCCACATGCGATTGCGCTTCATCCTGCCAGTGAATGAAGGAAAGAAGCTGAAGGAAAAGCTGAAGCCGCTGATGAAGGTCGTGGAGAGTGAGGACTACAGCCAGCAGCTGGAGATAGTAAGATAACAGGGCGCTGTGCAGCCTATACCCCGAGATTATAATGTCAAAACATTATCCTTGGCTTCATTCTACCAGAATAGCTTATTTTCTAATCATAAACACTGTATTCATTACTTTTTGCATAGCTGTGACCCAAACTTGAGAGAATAGATAAAGTAGTAAGGTTATATTTGGCCTGAGAGGATTCAGTCCAACTTCTTGGCCTTCTCATGCACTTGGGCAGAACAGGAATAAGAGGGCATAGGGGAGCTGGAGACCAGGTGTATCCCTACAAAGGCAGGCCCCCGAGATCACTTTCTCCATTTAGACCTCACTTCCTAAAGGTCCCAGACTTGGCAAAATAGCACCATCAGCTGGAGATAAAACTTTGGAGACATGAGCCCATTGGGGACATGTCATATTTAAGCCATATAACAATATTTAGAAGTTGTATCGGTGAGGCTAACATGTCAAGGTGTACATAGGAGGACACTGCAGTTAAGCATTCACAAGACTTTCTTACTTGCCTCTTATTCAGAATAGAATTATGCTGACCATGTTCGTTTTCTTTTAAATAATAAGATGTATTTTACACTGAGTCTTCTGTCATGGGGCAACTAATAATAAAAGTGGAGCCCGGTGATGCTTGCCATCCCAGCACTCGGAAGGTAAAGGCAGGAGTTCAAGGTCATTCTCAGCTACATAGTCCATTTGAGGCTAGAAGTTACCAGCTGTCTTTATACCAGAACATTCTAATTGCACTGAGAAGTTTTGTTTCTGAATCATGGGTAGCTACTGTAAACATCTGTACTCTTTAGAACCTACCATGTCTTTTCAGGATGTCTGTGGTCTCTTTCACAGGTGCAGGTGACTGTCACTGACCTATAAAATCTAATGCTAGATATCAGTGTGGAGAGAAACATAATCTGCTACAACCCTGTGCATGCTTGCATGCGTTTAACAGCTAGGGAATCTGAATATGTCTTTAATAGGAGTGAGGTGCTAGGGATTGAACCCAGGGTCTTAATGCTAGGCATTGCTGGCCAAGTGAGTGAGTCATCAAACAGGGCTGAGTGTCTTTCCCAAAAGCCAACAACAGATGCTTAGCATCAAGGCTGATCCCCAGATCCAGCCTATTTCCAGGCTTCCTCATGTGAGCAGCACCCAGCACACATCCATAGAGCTGCCCTGAGCATTCACACTGGGTTTATTCTGTGCTATTACCCAGCCTCCCATGGAAACCAGCTGTGTTAATCATTGCAGGTATGCCTCATCGACCCAGGCTGCTTCAGAGAGATTGATGAGCTAATAAAGAAGGAAACCAAAGGCAAGGGCTCTCTGGAAGTGCTTAGTCTGAAGGATGTGGAGGAAGGGGATGAGAAGTTTGAATGACCACTCCCCAGCTCCTTGGCTGGAACACGACAGCAGACGTTTGTTTCTGTGACCTGCCAACAGCCCAGCTCAAGCAACGTGCCACTTTCCAGCTTGTGTTATTTTCCTAGGTACCTGGGTGTTTCTGTTGTAAATTGGGGTTTCCAGCAAAAATGACAAAACACAAAATACAGAGTCCAGAACAGCTTTCCACTGCTGTGTATGCCTTTCTAGTTCAAAGGGAAGATCAGAGACAGTGTTGGTGGACAAGAAGGTAGATTGAGTACGTGACAGATTGGAGAGGGGTCTTTATAACAAAGGAGAGTGCTTGCTGGGAAGGAAGATGTGTTTCTGGATAATCAAGTCCAGATCTGGGGTGTGAGCTCAGAGAGGACTTCTGGTTCCCTACATTTAGATGTATAATGACTAGAGAGCCTTTGTTTTGATTTTCAACAAACATGGTACTACCACTGACTTAGATTATTGTTAAAATATATGAAGTCATTTAATACTAATTCCTAAAAGTTTATATGATAGTATAATTAAATTATACATAATCAATAAAGCTTATTTTTATTAAGCTCTGGCTTGCATTTCTAGACAGCCTTCTCTTTGCTCTGGTTTTTGTATTAGGTACTTTTCTCACTGATGTGACGAAATGCTTGAAGAAACTCATCTGAAAGGAAAGGTTTTACTTTGGCTCATAGTTTGAGGATTCACACTTCATCCTAGCAAAGAGGGCATGGTGACAGGGTGCTGAGGCAGCTGGTCACGGTGCATCTGCAGTCAGGAAGGATATGACTGGCTCCCTTTCTAGTCAGGCCAGGACTCCAGCCCATTGACAGCAAGCCCAATCCAGGGACTCTCACAGATGTGAACAGAGGTTTGTTCCCCTAGTAATTCTAGATCCTGTCAGGTTGATGGTAGTAACCATCATAGTTTCAGTGGGGGTGGGGGGCTTATTGGTTTGGTTTCTTTGTGTTTGGAGGGTCTTAATCAAAGGTCTTTAATCCCAGCACTCAGGAGATAGGAATCCTGTCTCCAATTTGGCAGCAACACTGATCTGGCCAGCTAGGGCTATATAGTGAGACCCATCTCCAAAATAACTTTTTTTTTTCTTTCAAAGACGGGGATTGTGGGCTAGAGAGATGGCTCAGTGGTTAAGAGTACTGTCTACTCTTCCAAAGGACCTAGGTTCAACACCCACATGTTCTGTCTATAACTCCAGTTCCAAGGGATCTGACACCTACATACCAATGCACATTAAAAACAAAACAAAAACTAAAGACAGGGATTGTATAGCCCAGCCTGGCTTTGAACCTCTGATCCTTCTGCCTCACTATACTCAGTACTAAGTATACAAACTAAATCACCACCTGCCCTGTGCTCAGTGAGCTGACTGCATAGCGGTCATTTCACATTTGTGATCATTCTTGCCTTTCTGGGTGTGAGGAAACTTAAGGAGCAAGACCTCGCCACAACATCAGTCCTGAGGCAAGATCTCATTACAGCACACAGGAGAGACATGTTTATTTTCTACAGTGCATTCACAGCATTCCAAGCACAGCACCAGCAGAGAGGAAGTGAGGACAGGAGTCTAATACCCCTTGCCTTAGTCTGACCTGACCTGCAGAAAGAGCTGTGAGCTGCTGTTTCTTCCACCACCACCCCACAAAAAAAAAAAAAAAGTGTGTGGGCATACAGTTTGAAGCTAAAAGGGGGTATCTAATCCCTGGAACTGGAGTTACAGCTGTGAGCCCGATATAGTTGCTAGAAATTTAACTCTGGTCCTGTAAGTAAAGCAAGAGCACCAGGTGTGGTGTAAAAGAAACCCAAGTCTTGAACTCCTAAGCACTGAGCAACCTCTCCACCCCCTAGCCTGCTGTTCTTAATGGTGGCTGAGGGCACACGGATTTAAGTAATTGGCCAGTGGATCTTTAACCTTCTCTGCTGGTTCATTGGGTGTGTATACTGTGTGCTGAGAACAGAACCCAGGAAGCTACTGCTTCAAATCCCTCAGCCCCTCACTGGAGTGTTCTAGGCAAGAGCTCTACCACTGAGCCACAACCCTGACATCTTTCTGATGTCTTCTGGTAGGGTTTGGGTCAGTCCATGGTCTCATATAATAAAAGGTTTTACACTCTTCAGACAAAGACCCATGGAGTTGTTGAGGTCACCTTAGTAGGAAACACTGATCACCCTCCATCCTCATGGCAGGTAGTACTTCAAAAAAAATAGCCTGTGAAACCCTGGAAGTGCTCCTCGCCTGCACTTTGTTTAAACACCACCTATCAGGCTGGAGGGACGACGACAGACCAAGTAAATCCGGATCTTTATTCTGTAAAGCACATATGCACATACTTCAAACACAGAATCAATGAGGGAGGGACGCCATCACAGATCAGCTAGTGACCATCATGCAGCAAGGGACGGGAGATGAATCTGCTGCCCTCGAGTCCCACAGAGCCTGCAGGAGGGTCAAAACACAGGAGGCTGGGATCCTATGCACTGCCAAGAACACAACAGAAACACCAGGTTCTGAACGATGAGAACTTACGAATAGAATCAAAACTGATTCAAGTCATACCATACGGTGAAAGGACAAAAGGAAAGAGATCAATATGATCTGAAACAGCCATTTCACAGGAAGTCACTGACTTCTGACTGCACCCCCAGCCTAGGACACCTGAGGACAAGCCAGTGCTGCTGGGGCTGGAAGTCTCCAGTAGCCCAGTCTGACATTCCAAGTCTGAGGTTTACCAGCAAGCAGCAGCTGTGGGCCAGACCCAGATGTGTCTGTAGGCCCCTACACTCAGCCCACAACCTCCTTCCCCACCATCCTCCAACAGTCTACCTGCTAGGGTGAATATTGGGTTTTAAAGTATCTATCTGGCCTCAGGATAGGTTATGTCCCAAGCATTTTTGGCACTTCCTCTCCCCAAGCCTTGTGTTCCTGCTTCCCACCCTATACAGATCCCAGCCACTGCTTGTCATCGAAACAGGGGTGCTAAGAGGAACACAGCTGGGTTGGGCAGACCAGTGAAAGTGACCCTTCTCATTGTCTTACTCTACTGGGTTTTATTACTCAGTAGCAGCTTAATCTGAAGCTTGATGGTCCTGATTACACATTTATACCAGCCAAGTCACATGGCTTTTCTCCATCCTGCCTGACAAGGGTCTCAAAGTCTCAAAGACGACTAGATTAAATTCACACATTAGCCATCTTATAAGCAACTCACCACTGGTTTAAAAAATATATACTATTGCATCATATTACAGTGATTAACAATCTTCAATTAAAAAAAAAACTTTTTTCCATTTCAAAATGCCTGGGATAAAATTCTCTAGGCTAGTAAGTTTCAGAACACAGCACGTTAACTCCAATTCAGACAGACTACAGACTTACAGTTATAGAACGAAAGTGCTGACATACCTAAGCATTTTTTTTTCTTGCTTTCAGAATAGGGTATCAGTATGTAGCCCAGGCTGGCTTTGAACTTGAGATTCTCCTGCCTCAGCCTCCAGAGGGTGAGGCTTACATGCATTAATTCCCACACCCAACACGTCTGGAACACTGAGAGAACACTGCTTGGGAACTGTTAAGGCAAGGCGCTGATAGAAAAACACTGAAAATACAAGTAACGAGTGGAAGAGATTGTGAATGCCTTTTTAAATGAAATAGGAGAGGAAAGGGGACAGAGGAACCAGATGATCAAAAATGTCTTAAGGAAAATGCTTCTGGTTTTGCTCAGTGAACAGCCATCAGAACCTCATGCCTTCCTTCAGATCCCCCATCATCGTTTCCACATTACACGTCATAATGATCATTTTCCTTCTCAAGATGTGTTGTACAAAAGTGAATGCAAAAAAAAAAAATTAAAAAGAAAATACACATCTCCTAAAAACAAACAAAGAGCTATCTTTTAGAGCAAAGCAACACTCCTCCTTTCAGTGTGCCGTGCCCTGTGAGGTTAGCCCTCACTGTGCCCTGTGCCTCCACTGCGGGGCTACTTCTCAGCCAGAACTTCTCTACAGGAGCACACAGCAGCAGAGCACTCGAGTTCCTAGCTGCCAGTGTAGAAATAAAACTCATCTTCACTACGAAAGTGACTTTTGGGTGCACGACCTTTTACCTAGGATAGAAGACCATGTCTGTCTTAACTAGGGGAATAGTAAAATGTGACTATTTTTTATTTAAAAAAAAAAAAGTTTCCTTGCAAGCAAACTGAAAAAGTATTACTGCTGTCACTATGGTCATTAAGCCACAGACATGGAAGAGCCACAGGAGGGAATGGTGGCTTCGGAAATGCAGTGTCCCAACAAAGGTGCAAGTGGATTGCAACACTGAACACAGCAAACTGCTGCCCCACTGGTACTGGAACACGACCTGCTCAGCTCCAGCAAGATCCCCACACCCTCCTAGTACTACATGGAAGAACCCCATGTCTGTGCCCTCATGCCCTCCTGTCCCATCCCCCTCCCCCCACCTAATGAGGGTGACGGGTTCAAGGTGCATCCAGGGCAAAGTACGTGCATCACAGGACCAATTTCCAGATCAATGTTTATAAATATGTACAAATCAGTTACAGGCACTTGAAATGTCTTTGGCTGGAATAACCCAACATTGCAAGATCGTGTATTCACAAAGTGGCCAGGCCCTGGCCAGTTCAGCAGGCAATGATCATGGTTCTTGGTCTCTCAGAAAATGAGGAGCTGTGGGATTAGGCATCAGCCAAAGCCACCTAGAAGAGAGCAAGCAGACAAATGAGTCAAATAGGGAGCTGCTGACACAAGGGCATGCTGACAATAAACATCTATTACCTCTTGGCAAGGAAATTAACAGGACCTTAAGGAAACCAACTCACTTCAGGGAGGGATGAACAAAACCCACAGTCTGGAAGCAGTTGCCAACCTGCAAAACCACTTATGCTATGTCCAAATAACCCTGTTAGTCTCCTTCCTTCCTTCCTTCCTTCCTTCCTTCCTTCCTTCCTTCCCTCCCTCCCTCCCTCCCTTCATTTTGAAGACATCTTAAGAACTATGTAGCTCTTCCTGGCTTAGAACACTATGTAGACCAGACTGTCTCCAGAGAACTGGAATTAAAGGTATGTGCCATCCCTCCTGATCTTGGATTTGTTTTGTTGTTGTTGTTGTTGTTTTGAGACAAGGATTAATGTAGCCTGGACAGCCAAAAACTCACTATAGAGTAAGGATGACTTCAAAGTTATCCTCCTGCCTCAACCTCCCAAGTATTAGAATTCAGTCATGCACTACCACATCTGGTTTATGCAGTGCTGCAGACTGAACCCATGGCCTCATGCTTGAAAGGCAAGCATTCTACTAACCAAGCCCCATCCCTAGCTACAAGTTGCCTAGCCCTGACAGGCACTCTGCTGCATGACTGCAGTGCTGAAGAGAACACTGGTGCCCAGAAAGAGAACTCTCCATCAGGGATTAGTTCAGAACAGCTATCATGATGACAAGACCTTTTGGTTGTTTTGTTGAGAAAGGCCTGTTGCCAGGAGCCAGCCAGACCCACCCACGGCTCACCTTCTCAGGACAAAACTCAGGATTGCTCTGTCGCAGTTTGCTGGGTCTGCCTTTGATAACTGCATAGCAAAACATCGTTATCACCATCACAAAAAGGAAGTAACTGGTGTGCATGAGGTGCAGGTTTATTAATGAACGGTCGTCCTAATGAAAAAGAAAGGAAACCAAACACATGCAATCCATTACATTTTCAAACATCAGCCTCCATACCTGTAGCAACATGTCTTTGTGGTGCTGTGAATTAAACCCATGGCCTCACACACACACTAGACAAATGCTTCATCACTGAGCTGCATCCATCTCCAGGCCCCCAGTATTGTTCTTAAGCTTGAACAGGCAGGCTCTCCATGTGTCTCCAAAACCACCAAACTGGTTGTCATTATGGGAAGACATAGAGCTGCTGTGAACCTCTGCACCCCACTGCCAGAGCCCTGCTCTTTTCCAGACATGTCCTTGTGAGCCCACAAAGCAGCTTGTCTGCTGACCTCCCTCTGCAGTACTCCTCTACTGGACGCTGGCACACCTTACCAGAGACAGCGTCCCTTCCCGTTTGGTTCCCACTAAGCCCCTGGCATGATACATGTGCATGTACACACACACAGTCACAGACACACAACTCGGGGCACTTGGGCCTGTTTCACTTACATCTGGAACAATAACAGTGAGTTTGGGATTCAAAGCATGGTAGACTTTTCCGATGGCGCCCTTATAACACCAGAAAGGATTGTAGTCTTGAGCGTATTTTGTGTTGGCATCCCTGGCAGTTGTGAAGATCTTGTACCAGAGGGTGGCATTGCTGTATGTGTCGGGGACACAGTGAGGTGGCTGACTGCAGGGGAGAGGAAGAGACCAGGCTCGGTGACCTGAAACATTTATTTGGGCTCCCTCCACACACATCGCCTGGCAGCACTGAACAGAGCAACATGAGGAAAGGAGAAATAAGATGTTTTGAACAATTGTCATGTTTCTCTGGGACAATACCATTATGTTTTGAGAGTTGTTAGTTATTACTTGTGTTTTGAGACAGGATCACAATATATAGCAGAGGCTGGCCTGGGAGTTCTAGAATTGCAGGTATGAGCCAACACATCCAACTGTTGTGTTTTTTGTTTTTTGTTTTTTTTTTTTAAATACACACATAAGCAGCCAGGCGTGGGGTTGCACACCTCTAATTCCAGAACACTAGAAACTGAGGCAGGAAGATCAGAAGTTCTAAGCCAACCTCTGCTATATAGTGTTTGATACCAACCTAAGCTACATGAGACCATCTCAGAACAAATCCACCCCCCCAAAAAAATTCTAAAAACTAAAACAACTGTATTCCTGTACACAACTCCCTACAAATAATTTAAAGTAATAAAAAAAATGAAATCTTTAAAAAAAAAAAGACTAAAGTGAAAATTAATTTCTGGGTCACAGAGATGAGGAGAAGCTTTCCCTTTAGGCAGCTTTAGTTACAGGTCACTCCAGCAGGGGGCCTGGCTCTCCTTTCCCAATACCTGACTCTTCTAGTGGGTGGCTGGAAAGTGGCCATGGCAGCACGCTTCGCTGCCTCACTGAAGCACAGAGAAGGGGCATGGCTTCCTTCTGGTTTTGCTTTCTTGAAAGTGGGTCTCACATGTACCCCAGGTTAGCCCTGACCCTCTTGATCCTTCCACCTCCACCCTTTCAGTGCTGGGACTACAGACGTGCTCCACTATGCCCAGTCCATTCTGTGTGGGAAATGGAACCCAAGGACTTCATGAATGTTAAGCAAACACTGTCTCCCAGCCCAGCACATTTGGATATAGAGAATATTAGAATTTCAAATTCAATAATCCTGAAAGCCAGAAAGAATGTAAATGTGTTTGCCACCAAGCCTAATGACCTGAGTTCAGTCCCTGACACCCACATAGCAGGAGAGGACTGACTCTTGCCAGTTGTCCTCTTGGAGGACACTTACACGGTGACGGGGAAAACTCCAGGGGCAGCAGTGAGGGTCATGCATGCTGTGAACACCACCTGCTCACAGTGGCTATGGAGAGCACAGTCATCAGCATTCCAGGCAGCAGGCAGAGTGAAGGTGATGTTGATCTCCTCGTGGGCTTCCCTGCCTGCAGAAGAATTAGCAGTTTATTGGTGGACACAGGCAGAAATTCAGACTGTTCACTGGTATTCAAATGAATCTGCAGGCAAATTCAACAGGCACTGATTGGCCTGCACACCTGCCCCATGCGGTTTCTGAAAACCACAGTCCTGATTTGAACATTGAGGCCCAGTTGACCAGCACAGCCGCAAAGTGGCTCACAAAAGGTCACATCTTCAGTCAGGGCTAGAGAGCCATACCAGAGCCCAGGCAGAGCTGGACAACTCTGGTCACTTCACTCAGAACTAACCATTATCCTGTGAAATGTGACTTAAGCATCCCTGCACACACACAGGGAGAAGCAGAGGGCCTACCAGACTTAGGGAAGGTCTTGGGACTACAAAGTAAAGCTTGCATTAAATCAAGATTTCTAAGGTCATAAGGAGAAAAGACTGTTTGCTTCCAGGAGTGATTTGTATCCCTACTGGCATGGTACCAACTTTCTGCCCTTAAGAGCTAAAGGTAAAAGGCAGGACCCCAGCAGCATCTCATCGACTTTACTACACAAAGGCCTTTGGAAACCAAAGAACCAAAGGTTATCCCTGCAAGGCCCTGGGCAGCCCTTAGTACGAACAAAGGCTTTTCCAGCTTCCACTTTCATCTCCTCCTAAACCATGTCTACTGTGTCCAAGCTTAGCACATACAAGCAAGCATGGCCATGCTCCATGGTTTTGGGGGGTTGTGGTTTTTGTTTTGTTTTGTTCTTTGAATTTGTTAGTGTGGTGTTTTGAATGAGAATGGTCCCCACAGCCTCAAATGTTTGAGTACTAGTCCACAGTTGGTGCAACCATTTGGGAAGGATTAAGAAGTGTGGTCTTGTTGGAGGAGGTATCATGGGGTGTCATGGGTTTGAAGGCTTAAAGTCTCTGCCACTCCCAATGTCTGCCTCCTGCGTGAGGGTCAAGATGTGAGCTCTCAGTTGCTGTTCCAGTGTCTGCCCCCTGCGTGAGGGTCAAGGTGTGAGCTCTCAGTTGCCGTTCCAGGCGTTGCGCAGCCATGCCTTTGCTCAACCATCAGCGTTCATAAACTCAGACCTCTAGGCCCGTCAGCCCAACTAAACTTTCTAAGTTGTTTTGATCATGGTGTTTTATCACAACCAGAGAAACGTAACTAATACATTTAACAAGCAAGCCCCTAAACAGCATTCCTTCTCTGCCAGGAACTATTTTAAGCACCTGATAAGTGTTAATTCATGATGAACTGTCTTAATTAACTTTTCACCTGCCGTGATAAAACACTATGACCAAAAGCACCATGAGGCGGAAAGTGTTGTTTGGTTTGTATCTCACAGGACATACTCCATTACTTAGGGAAGTCAGGGGAGGACCTCAAACAGGGCAGAAACTTGGAGGCAGGAGCTGATGCAGAGCCATGGAGGAGTGCTGCTTACTGGCTTGCTCTTCATGCTTTTTTTATAGTACCCAGGCTCACAAGTTCAAGAGTAACACCATCCACAAGAAGCTGGTACTCACCCACATCAATCATCAATCACAAGAGAAAAAGAAAAGGAAAACCCATGGGCCAATCTAGAAGAGCATTTTCTCAGTTGCTGTTTGTGAAAGGCTGACATAAACCAGGCAGTGTTTGGGCTTTGGTGGTTGTTTGATTTCTCTTTTCCAGTAGTGGGAGCTGCACTCAGGGTAGACAAGCCCTCAGCCATTAACTTACACCCCCAGCCCAATTCCTGTTATTATTTTTGCCTCTTTTATAATCCCCAAATTCCAGAAGTGAAGGCAACAGGTCTGAGGCTTTTTCTAGTTCTTCCTGGACACTGGTAAATGAACAGTGGGCATTTAAAACTGTGTATACCTGGGGCTGGAGAGATGGCTCAGTGGCTAAGAAGACCCTAGGATCAGTTCACTGCACCCACAGGGCAGCATACAACAGTCTGTAACATTAGTTCTAAGGGGATCCTGTGATCTCTAGCCTCCATGGCACCAGACATATACATGGTGCATTAGCCATACAGGTAAGCAGGCAAGATCCATTCATATAACATAATAACTAATATTAAATCATTACGTTAAAAAAAAGTGCTCAAGTTGCTGGAGAGATGGCTCAGTGATTAAGAGCCTTGTCTATTCTTCCAGAGGTCCGGAGTTCAATTCCCAGCAACCACATGGTGGCTCCCAACCATCTATAATGTGATCTGATGCCCTCTTCCAGCCCGCGGGTGTACATGCAGTACAGCACTCATATACATAAAAATAAATATTTTTTTAAAAAATTGTTCAAGCCTGAGAGCACTTTTTCACATGCATGAGGCCCGGGTTCAAATTTCAGCACAATAAACACCAGTAAAAATACCCACCATGACAGCTAAGCAGATCAGGGGCAAATAAGCCTGTTGACAACCTAAGCTTAATCCTAAGAACCTACATACAAAAAAAACAACTACTGGGGACTGACCTCAGTCCTCTACACGTTCACTGCAGCACATGCACACCCACACACATACATACATACACAATATAACAACAATGGCAATGCAATACAAACCCTAGCACAATACACCTATCCATAGATAAGTTTGCAAACACACTATGGGTTTAGAGTGCTGACTCTCTCACAGCCAAAAACCTGAGTATAATTCTTGACTCCCTAGACTTAACCAACTCAGCTTGACATTGACTGGAAGCCTCACTGACAATTAATACAGATTTATTCCTGTATCATCAACAGGGAGAAATACACAACAGCAAAATCACTAACTACTGCTGCGGGACACTGCCATGACACGGATGAGCTGCTCAAACTGTGGCTTGGCGTGATTTAATGTTGCAGGTGGACACTGACTTCGTGGCCCCATAGCATTCAGAATGTGGCTACAAAACTATCACAGTGAGACAATGTGGAATTTTATGTTTCTAAGATGTTTTCACTGTTTTTATCTGTAGCGTGGGCTGGCCTTAAACTCAATACTGATAACCTTAAATTTACGATCCTCCTGCTTCTACCTCATGTTCCGCCGTGCCTTTCCTTTTTTTAATTCTTGGGTTTTTTTGTTTTGTCTTGTTTTTTGGTTTTTGTTTGAGACAAAGTCTCAATCGATAGCCCTAGAACTATATGTCTTAGAACTATGTAGACTGGATGGCCTCAAACATGCATAGACCTACCTGCCTCTGTGCCACCAGCTTTTGTGTTTGTTTTCAAGGCAGGGCCTGAAACTCACAATCCTATGCTTTACTCTCACATGCCAGGATTCTCGCTGTGTACCACCACCCTGGCCCCAATACCTTTATGACCTAATACAGCATCTTTACATTTGCGTACACTTCTCTTGGGTTCAGAGAGCTAGAGAATGGCTCAACAGGTAAGATCTTGCAGAGGATCAGGGTTCATTTCTTAATACTCACATAGCAGCTCACAATCATCTGAAACTACAGTCCCAGAGGATCCAACACCCTCTTCTGACTTCTATAGGCACCAGGAACGCATATAGTGCACATAGATCCATGCAAAACACGCACAAAATAAAAGTTTTTAACAATTTTTTTTTTAAATCAAGTATAAATGGACCTGTGCAGTAAAACCTATGTTGACCAAAGGTCAGTTACACTGAGGTCTTGCATTTCCAGCTTCTCTCTTTTCCCCCCAGCTCCCTCTCCCAATGTTACAGAGGAACTCAGGGCCTCACACACCCGAGCCCAGTGTTCTAACATGGAACTGTAGTTCTGACCCCATCAGTCCTGACTCTGACAGGCTTTTGTTAAGAGACTATGCTGATAGCTAAAGACTTTACTGTGTGAAGAAGCACAGCAACCACTCCTTCTTGACTTCATGAAGTCCAAGTCTCAAGAGGAGAAACACACAAACACATAAAATAGAATGCTGAACCCATCTCAGTTGCTAAGAACTCTAAAAGGAAGGCAGCTGACACACACCTGAGAGTCCAATCTGATGCCCAAGGATGGTGGAGTACAGGTGTGTAACATTTCGAGAGTATCCTCCAAAGGGCTTGAGAGGGTCCAGGGTCAAGGTAATAGCTACTGAGATATTGATGGGGCCTGACTCCTCCAGGGACTGGGGAGGCTGGGTGGACGATCTGGCCTGCCCAATGGTCATGGTGCTCTCAGGGGTGGTGGTGTCATTGGAGAGATGCTTCAGTGTCTCATTTTCTGATACACACAAGTCCAAATCATTAAACCGCAGCAGGAAAGTATTCCAATCCTTAAGCAAAAGAAAACAGAGAGAAGATATGAGGTCTCAGCATCTCCGATGCAGAAACAGCCATGACCTTTGACTATTACACCACACAATGGGAAAAGAATGACTTGAGTTTGACCATCTCAAGTCACAACAAACCATCCTGCACTTGCAGAACAGTGTGATAAAAGTTATGTTAGCCCTGGTAACCTGAACTGCACATTCAGCATATTGTGATTAATCAATGAGCATCAAGATCAAACTCAAAAATGGATCTGGAGGGGCTGGAGAGATAGCCCAGTGGGTAAAAGCTTCATTCCAGAGATTCTCAGAACCCATGTGGCAGCTGGCACTAATTCTAACTGGCACTGTATACACATGGTACACAGACATAAATGTGAGCAAAACATCCATACACTTAAAAGTAAATAAATGCAAAACAAAAAAGGCTATGAGGACTCTCGAGATGACTCAGTGGTTAAGAACACTTGGTGAGTTCCCAGCATCCACGTGTTGAAAGCATCTGTAACTCCAGTGCCAGAGTATATGATATCCCTTTGTTCCACCTGAGCACATGGGGCACACAGCTACATGCAGGCACTATACACATAAGCTATAAAAGAAAAAAAAAAATCAGGCGGACAATGGTGGTGATCACACAGGTGGACCTCTAAGTTCGAGGCCAGCCTGATCTACAGAGTGAGTTCCAGACAGGGCTACACAACGAAACCCTGTTCTGAAGAAAAAGGGGGGCAATGGGGGGACAGACCTTGAACAAAAGTAGTGACACTAATTCGCATTCATTTAATAGCTTGATTTTGGGGATTTTGTTTTAAGACTCATGCATTTGCCAGGCTCGGTAGCACACACCTTTAATCCCAGCACTCAGAAAAGCAGAGGCAGGTGGACCTCTGTGAGTTCAAGGGCAGTCTAGCCTACAAAGGGAGTCTAGGACAGCTAAGGCTACAGAGAGAAACCCTCTCTCAAACACCCTCCCCTCCAAAAATAGATTCATGTGTTTGTATTTGTATTTGTTTACGGGTGTTTGTCTACATGTATGGCTATGCACCACATGCATGCCTGATAGCTCACAACTGTCTGTAACTCCAATTCCAGGGAATCCAACACCGTCTTCTAGCCTCTGAGGGCACAGCGTGTGTGTGGTACACAAACACACATGCAGGCACAACATGCATACATGTCTAAAGAAAAGAGAAAAAGCCAGACATCCTAGCACTCAGGAGGCAGACACCAGCCTGGGCTGCATTAGCAGCCAGGGCTGCACAATGAGTCGCTGCAAATAAACAAACAATAAGCCAATGAAAACTACATTAAAAAAAAACTATATTGGAAATCAAACTATACTTTAATTCTCTTTAGGATTTAGGATTCCTTTTTATTTAATACTTTAGATTAACATATCCGGTATGGGTTCATCACCATTCTTCATACATGTTTCATTATACATTGTTCTCACTCATTGTTCCCCTTCCCCATGCCCTCTGACCACATCTACCTGGTGCCCTTGTTTCCTAGTTAATAGGAACCCTTATCTAATAAGAATGCCATCAGTACAAATGAGAAAACTGAAAGATGGTTATGTGCCTTAAATGTCCCAGTCCCAGTTTCAAAACAATCATGTAACATAGTGTCAAAAGAGCTGAATTTTCTAGCTCACTCTCTCTTCCTCTCTGGAGACAAAGTCCTACTACATGGCCCAGGATGGCCTTGAACTCACACTCTTTCTGCCTCCTGTCTCCCCAGTGCTGGGATCACAGGAGTACACTACCATATCCAGCCCTCTCCAACCTTTTGTCTCAGGGTTTTTGTTTGTTTGTTTTTGTAAATACATTCTCCCAAATGCATCTGTCTCTCTACTGAAATAGTCTACATGAAACCAATAATATTACTTAAAAACAACTATCTAGGTATTCTCTAACAAAGCCAGTCACAGTGAAAAAGAAAATTCTGTGTAAATATGTATCTTTTAAATATGTATCTGTGCTGTAAATACCATCTTTTACTGGATGTATCTATCCTATCTGTAAGCACCTGAATGGCAGAGGCAAGAGGATGTGGAGTTCAAGGCTTGGACTATGTAAGACCCTGTCTCAAAAAAAAAACAAAAAAACAAAAAAAAAATTGCAGGTGTGGTAATACACAACACATAATCCCAGCATTCAGGAAGCTGATGCTGGAGACCACTTCAAATTCTAGGTCAACCAATATACACTAAGTTTCAGACTGGCCTGCACCACAGCGTGAGACCTCAAAAATTAAAAAAAGAGCTGTCCCCCACTTCCCTACAAGGTTTATCCAGCACAAATAGAAATTAGGAGTGTACTGTACCTCAGCCATTTCTGGGGACTTAATCTCCTTGATCTTGAAGAAGTAGCCCAGGGTGAGAAAGGCGATGGCCATGGCGCTCACGCTGATCATGAACACCACCAAAGGCGGCCGGCTGCTGATATACAGCTTCAGGTTCTCCAGGGGGTTGATGCTGAGCATGCTTCTGATGAGCGGCAACTGCAACAGAGTCAGCACATGAGCGGCAGCCTCTCTGGGCATCGCTGGGGAGCACTAGCACTCCCTTTACTTTCCTATCACAGCACTGAGGGACAAAAGGCTCCATCTGAGAAAACATCCACTCAGTGAATTAATTCAAAAGACTAGAAGGAACCCGGTGTGCTGGTGCACACCTGTGATCCCAGGAAAGAGAAGATTAGGAGTCAAAGTACATCCTCAGCCACAGGCAGAGCCAGCCTGAAATATATGCAACACAGCCTTTAAAAATAAATAAAAACTAACACACAAAAATGAAAAAGAAAAAATGAAAAAGAAAAAGTGGAGCTAAAATCTGGTGAAGTGTCTGCCTAGCATACACAAATGCCTGTACCCTGACCAGCACTGTGTAAAATAGGCATGTGGCACACATCTATAAAGCCAGCACTTAACAGGCAGAAGCAAAGGGATCATGAGTTCAAGTTTATCTTTGGCCATATACGACCAGGCTGAGCTACAGAAGACTCTCTCACACACATAATACATTATTATTATTAGTTCATACAAATATGAGATTTTTATCTACTAATCTGCCTTGTAAGGGCTAAGCAAGTGTTCTACCACTGAGCTGTATCTGCAGCCTTCCATTTTCCTTGGTTCTAGACACTCTGCATATATTTAAAACTCTAACCAAGCTTTTTCTGACCTCTCTTGGATGTCTGTGTAGATAACTACACTGTTTGAGAACAAGAACAGCAGCAGTGCTTCTTTTGAATCCTTGTATCTTTTTTCTTTTTTACTAGTTAAATGAAATATCAATAGCAGTAGCTGTAATAAAACTCTTACCTCACTTCTGACTTTAACAAAAATGCTTTGCAATGCTTCACTACTGATCTGGGACTCAACACAGGCTTCTGATGGGAAGCTGTGCTGGCTAGTTCTATGTCAACCTGACACAAGCTACAATTCTTTTAGAAGAAAGCACAATTGAGACAATGTCCCCATTAGATTGGCCAGTGAGCAAACCTGTGGTGCATTTCTTTGATTGATGATTGGGGGGAGGGCCCAACTCACTGTGTTCTAAGAAAGCAGAAAAAAAAAAAAAAAAGCAAGCAAGCAAGCAAGCAGGCTGAGCAAACTCTGAAGAGCAAGCCAGTACTAGCAGCACCCCTCCATGGCCTCTGCATCAGCTCCTGCCTCCAGGTCTCAGCCCATTTGAGTCCCTTTGATCATGAACAGTGATCTGAAAGTGTAGCCAAATAAGCCCTTTCGCCCCTAAACTGATTTCCGCTGTGTTTCATCACAGCAACAGAAGCCCTCACTAAAACAGACGACTTCTCAGGGGTAAGGAAGTGCTTACACTTTCTTAGAAGCTTACAAAAGATTTTTCACTATAATGTTACTTCTTTTTTTAAGCAAAAAAGGTTGAGACAGAGTCTCCTATCTCCAAGCTAGCCTTGAATCCTGAGCTTCCCACTTCTATCTCTGAAGTGCTGGAGACAATTGGAGACATATGCTACCAGACCTGGCTTTTTTATTTTCCCCCTTGAGTCTAGGGATTTAACCCAGAACTCTTGTTTGTCATGTATCTATTGAATTAAGCCAAATAGTACATTTCAATGAATATCTTCTGCAATGTCTAAACAATTATTAAAATAAATAATCTGATTAACCTTTTTCATGCTGACTAAACTGTTTAATTTTGGTATTACTGAGGACTGAAGAGTTTTGTTTTGGTGTTTGGAGGAGAACACACAGTCTTACAAAGGCTAAACACATGACAGATCACAGAACTATACCCCAGATCCTGATCAGGACTTTTGAAAATTACTCTGAAAATATATTTGCTCCTTTACTCTCAGTTTTTCTATGTATTCATAAATGAGATAAGAAAAGCTTCCCATTTTGCATAACTATCTTTTTTTTTTTTTAATTCTTGAAACAAGGTCTTCCTGTGTAGTGTGGGTGCCTGAAACTTGCTATGTGTATCAGGCTGGCTCCAGACAAAAATCCACCTGCTTTGCCTGGCAATGGTGGCACACACTTTTAATTCCAGTACTTGGAAGGCAGAGGCAAGTGGATCTCTGTGAGTTTGAGGCCAGCCTGGTCTACAAAGCAAGTTCCAGGACAGCCAGAGCTACTCAGAGAAACCCTGTCTCAAAAAACCAAAACAAAACCCAGCTGCCCATGCCTCCCAAGCGTTTGGATTAAAGACCTGGGCTACCAGGAATAAGATGCACTTCAACTTCTTAGAAATTTGATTGACTTTGGCCAAAATATCATTTAAGTCTGCCAAGTATTTGTTTTCTATTTTGAGGAAGCTATCTTAGCTACTTTAATGGTTTTTAATGCCTGTATATCTGTTTTTTACTTCTGGTGAGTCAAGTGTGATAAAAGAAGTTATTTTAGGAAATTATCCATTTTATAGATTTTTAAATTGCATGACATAGAATTTACTTTGATTTCCTCAATTGTTTATATGCTTGTAGTCTTAAGACTTACTTTTTAATTATGCGTATCTCTGTATGTTTTTGTGAGTGTATCATGTAGGTAACTGTGGAGGCCAGAAAAAGGGCATCAGATCCTCTAGAGATGTAGCTACAGGTGTTGTCAGCCTCTCACATGGGTGCTGGGACAGGAACTCAAGTCCTCTGCAAGAATACAAGCATTCCAAACCACTGAGGCATCTCTCCAGCCCTGTATCTGCAGTTTTGTTGTTCTTTTTTGTAACCCAGGTGGGACTAGAACTGGCTATGTAACCAAGGAGGCCTTTGTGCTTCTGATCCTCCTGCCTCAACCTCCACATGCTGATATTACAGCTATGCACCAGCACATCCTATCTATGTAGTGCTAGGAACTGAACCCAGAGCAGCTCAAAAGGTACACCCTCTGAAACTTTCCAGTTGTCTGGTATTCCCAAACTGTAAGCCACGCAAGAGCAGATAAGTAATTTTACCTACCTCTGCCTCAAAACATCTAGACATCAAATGGATGATGAGAACCAGGGAAGAAATGGAACAGCTGACCAACCAGTACTAAGTTACAGTTAAACAAGAGCAAGTCTCTGTAGTGTTCTGTTCTACAGTAAAACCATCCTCAGACAATATATAGTCTAGGCCTTGAACTGATTCTCCTGCCTCTATTTACCCCGTGCTGGGATTACATGGTGCTAGGAATACAACAGTGCAGCCTGGCATTAAAAGCATTTTTGAACAAAACTACAAACTCGAAATATTTCACAAAACTCGTTTCTACCATTCACAAGCATTTTCAAATAGAAAATCAGAAACTATATTAATGTCTTTATCTGCAAAGAGGTACAAGAAGGTTTCTCAACCAGGTGTGGTGGCACATTCTTTAATCCCAGCACTCAGGAGGCAGAGGCAGGTCAATCTCTGTGAGTTTGAGGACAACCTGGTCTACATAGAGTTTCAGGGCAGCCAAGGAAGGAAGGAGGAAAGAAGGAAGGAATTTAAATAAAAATTCAAGCCAGGTTATGGTGGCACATACCTTTAATCCTGGCACTCAGGAGGCAGAGGCAGGCAGCTCTCAGTGAGTTCAAGGCCAGCCTGGTCTACAGCCCTGGTTCTAGTTCTAAGATGGCCAGGGCTACCCTGTCCCAAAAATCAAAAACAAAAGTAAAAATGCATTGCCTTCTGTTTGGGCAAAAGAAAAAGAGAGCAGGTGCTCTGGCTGGTCTCTGTCCCCTGAGTTCATCTGGCCAGAAACCAGGGGGTGAGAAACCAAGGCTAGGGAATGGCTTCTGAGAAGTTCAAGGACTAAGGGAAGGGACACCAGATAAGGCCAAAAGGTGACTCCACAAGCACAGAGGAACATGAATACAGGTCACCAGCGTGCTACCTTGATTACTATGCTGACACCAAAACCAAGCCAAACCACAGACAGCTTGGACAAAAGGCAGCTAACTGCACGGCAGGTAGTCCCAACAATCCTCAAGTCCTAAGAACACAGTTCCTTGAAAGGACACGGGACAGAATTAACTGTAGCACACCTCTACTTCTGCAATTCTAACATCCTAACCAGGGCTAAAAAAAGGTTTAACTACTGAGCTGCTTGCCTTGGGAGTGTGTAAGACAGTAAAATATAAAAACAAAAGACCGTTGAGATCACTTAGGGGACAAAGGTGCTTGCCATGGAAGCCTAGTGGCCTGAGTTTGATCCTTGAAACCCACATAAAGATGGGAGTCCACAAAATTGTCCTTTGACCTCCATATGCATACCATGATAGACACACATGCACATATACAAACTAAATACTGTGATCAAAATTTCAAAGAGAACTGAAAATTAAAGACATTAACAACGATGTAAGACACTCTTTCACAAGAGTAGCAGAATGAAATTACAACAAGCTAAGGAGAAAATAAGTAAATATATACCACGCACTGGGCACAATAACTGCTTAGCATACACTGGACAGATATTTTAATCTCTCCAGCACAGCCAGGTGACTGTTAGTAGCTGTATCCCTATCTTACACAATCGGAAGCAGAGTCAAAACAAGTTAACACAAGGGTACAAGCAGACACCTAAGTAACAGAGATGGATTCTCATTGAATTTACTGTGCTGTCACACAATCCAGAGACAGTAAGAGGGCTTCAAACCAATCACCACACACCAAATACAACATTCTAGACATTTTTTAAAGATTTATTTATTATGCATAGTATTCTGCCTGCATGTACACCTTCACACCAGAAGAGGACCCCAGATCTCATCACAGATGGTTGTGAGCTATCTTGTGGTTGCTGGGAATTGAACTCAGGACCTTGGGAGAGCAGTCAATGCTTTTAACCTCTGAGCTATTTCTCCAGCCCTGGACACTAGCTTTAACAAAACACAATTAAGCCGGGCCTGGTGGCACACACCTGTAACCCCAGCACTCAGGGAGACAGAAGCAGACAGATTGCTATGAGTCAAGGCCAGCCTGGTCTACAAAGCGAATCCAGTACAGCCAAGGCTACCCAGAGAAACCATGCTTCAAAAAGCCATAAATAAATAAATAAATAAATAAATAAATAAATAAATAAATAAACAAACAAACAAACAAACAAAGAACAAGTTTTATGGTGATGGAAACAAAGCTTAGCTGCTCTTCCAGGTAAGGGTCCCAACACCCCAGCTCACAAGGGTCTAGGATTACAGGCATGTTCCACCATGTCTGGCCCATAATTGGAATTCTACATTTTCCATCCTGACAAAAATCACCCCTACACTGCGCTCCATTCCCCCACCTCCCGTCCCAATCAGGACCATGTTTTCTTGGATGCTCCTATATAAAGAGAAGGAGAACACTAGATAAGATATAAGGGTCAAAAGGAAGCATGAAGTCCTAAGAAGGTGTGCTCCTGAGAATATTTAGACAAAGGCAAGGTCAGAAGCCTGTGACAGACTGGAAAAATACAGTTCTAGAACTGTGACACGGCTTCAGTTTATTTCCATAATGTTACAGCCACACCTGGACGCAGAGAACTGGAGTGCCATGCCTTACAGTTCTATTAAAACCGTGAGGACAGGGGGAGAATCCACCCCATGTCTAAGTATGTACTAGCCTTGCCACACCGGCTACCAGTCTTCTGTTTTTGAACAGGGCCTGGTGCCAAACAACGCTCACCCCACACCTATCACTCTTGCTGAGGCAGGAGGATCACAACTTCAAGCTACACAGAGAGCTGGAGGCTAGCCTGAACTTCATGGTTAGGCTGTCTCAAAACAGTCTATTTTAGCCAGGCTTAACAGGCATGGTGGTGCACAGCCGCCAAGCCAGCACTAGGGGGGTCTGAGACAAGAGAACCAGAAGTCCAAGGTCTTCCTCAGCTGCATAGTGAGTCTGGACTATGAAGAGTTGCAAGAGACCCCAGCTCCAGTATTCAGAAGATTAAAACCATAACCATACCGTTATTTCACCGTCAAGCCTGGCAGAGCGGCACACACCTCAAACTAGTGAGTCTAAGACAGGAAGATCAGTGGTTGAAGGGTGAGCCTTGCCTACATAGGGAATTCCTAGCCAGCCCGGGCTGTATGAGATCTTGCTTCGAATATACGTAGGAGTGAGCACAACGCACAGAATTCCACTACTCCGTTCGGGGCTTGTGAAGATGGGTAGCTCCCTCTCACCTTCTCTCCCCGCGGAGATCTATCAACACCACCCAAAGTCAAAACTCTAAGCCTAAACATACAACAATTCACTCACACAAAAGGAGGTTGGAGAGACAGCTAGGGGGTTAAGAACGCCAGCTATTTCAGAGGACCTGAGTTAGGTTCTCAGCACCCAGATCATCACGCAGCTAATGGCCTGTAACTCTCGTTCTAGGGATTACAACGCCCTCTTCTGGATTCGGTGGGTATTTGTACTCACGTGCACAAGCAAGACAACAAACACATCGTTTTAAATTTTTTTCAAAATTCAATCTCTTTTTTTATTCTGAAAACTGCAAAGGACGCTAGCAGTTCCACCCAGCCGTACCCGGGCGACCTGGCGCAGGACTCCGCAGGCTTCAGGCCTCGGGAGGATGAAGGAGGCCGGGGCCAGCTAAATATGGAGGGGAGCGGAGCGGAGGTGACGGAGGAACCTGCGCACCGACCCGGCCTGCACACCCGCGAGCCCCGGGCCCCCGCCCGCACAGCCCCGATCCCGACCCTGTCCCCTACTCACCGCCCCACAGACCGGCAGCTCCGCGGACGCCCGCGGCCTGGCCCTGTTCACTCGCGGCGGCGCGCGGCGGGCCCCGGGCTGCCCCGCACCATCCTCCCTGCCGCTCCGGAGACAGCGAGCGGCTCCTCGGGGCCCAGGCGACGACCCAAAGGCAGGCCAGAGCGCGCCGACCCGACGCCGGCTCCGCGCGCTGCGAACGCCCGGCTTTCCGGGTGAAGGCAGAAAACCACGTCACCACTAACGCCGCCGTGACCTCTGACCCCGCGCGCGACGGCGGCGCGGCAGGGACAGAATTGTGCGCGCAGGGGGTGGGAGGGCGTGTCTTCGTTCCGTTAGTAGGTGAAGGTGTGGGGGACGTGGTTCGGTCCCGGAGCGGGAGTGCGGCAGCGTGTCTTGGTGGGTGTGGTGTGAGGTGGTGAGGAGGGCACGATTTTCTTTTATTCGGATTAGCCTTTTGTTTTTGAGACAGGGTCTCGTGGATTGCAACCTGGCTCGCACTCACTATGGAGCCCCATGTTGCCTGGCCTGACTTCTAGCAATTATTAGAAAAGAATAATCTTAGAACTGGGTGTGAGGGGGGCTGGAGAGATGGCTCATCAGTTAAGAGCACTAGCTGGTCTTCCCGAGGACCCGGGTTCAATTCCCAACACCCACTTGGCAGCTCACAACTGTCTGTAACTCCAAGATCTGACACCCACAGATACACATGCAGGCGAAGCACAATCGACACAAAAATCAAAACTGGGTGTGATGATGTACAACTAGAATCCCACGCTCGGAGGCCGAGGCAGGCGGGTTTAAAATAAACAAGAATCTCCGTGTCACTCGAGAGAAAGACAGGAACAAAATGAAAGTAACCGCACGAGGCAATTCTTTTTTGTGAAAAAAGAGTGTACCACGACCACCCGTTCCAGGCTACCAAGCGTACGGAAGCGGATGGTCTGAGTTCTCCACCTGTTGCTTCGACCACCACGGCTGCCAGTTGCTGCCGCGCTTCCCGGCCACCATGGGCTCTAACCCTCAGGAACCGTAAACCAAAATAAAATCTCTTAAATTGCCTTGGTCATCATGTTTTAGCACAATAACAGGAAAGTAACTTATAGAAGGCCCCTCTCCGTAGACTGGACCCTGGTTTAGAATCCTCCCTGGACTGCAGGACATTTCATTTCAAGCCCTGTCTCAGGCCCCTGGGACCTAGTTGACCTTAGAAAAGGCAAAATAGTATACCTTTTTAAACCCTCTAGCCACATTAACATAGATTATTAACATATGGTTATTGAAAAGCACAGAACATCAGTTACACCTATCAACTTGTCTGGTCATTTATTTATTTACTTATTTATCTATCTATCCATTCATTCATTCATTCGTTCATTTATTTTTATTTTATTTTTAAGACAAGGTCTCCGGGCAGCGGTAGCCCCTGCCGTGGATCTCAACACTCACTAGGGAGGCAGAGGCAGGCAGATCTCTGAGTTAGGGCAACCTGATCTGCAGAGTCCCATGACAGGCAGGGCTACACAGAGAGACCCTGTCTTGAAAAAACAAAACCAAAACAACAACAAAAAGATAAGGTCTTGCTATGTACCCCTCGCTGGCTTAAAACTGATCTCAAACTCGAAGAGCCACTAGCCTCTGCCTCCCAAGTGCTGAGACTAAAGGTATGCACCGCTGCCTCCTGGTGTCTTTTTAAAAACTTTATTTCAAGACAGGGTTTCTCTGTGTAGCTTTGGCTGTCCTGGACTGGACTTGTAGACCAGGCTGGCCTCAAACTCACAAGAGATCCGCTCACCTCTGCCCCCCCTGAGTGCTGGGATTACAGGCGTGTGCCACAGTGCCTGGCTGACCTGGCTTGTTAATACTCCGTGACATGGGAATATTAACAAATGGATTTGCCATCTGTTGTGAGAATTTTCTCCTTGGGTGAAGACTATACAATGTTTATCCCCTCCTCCTAAGGTTCCAGTGACAAACCAAAGTTCAATTTCACCAAAGTTTACCCTAGGCAGCCAGTATGGTTATCTGGCTTGCTTACAGAGCATGGCCAAGGGGTTTATGACAGAAGTGTGGGTGACAGACCCCAGAGCAACTTCACTGGAAAAGTCGTGACCTAGAATGGATGATGGCTTCTCCACAGAACTCCACTCCCTGTCTCCCCGAGACCTCAAGGTCACATGCAACTAGGGCAAATATTATCAGTGTACATACATACTGTTAAACTACTAGGCTAGCTGGGTATGGTGGCACACACCTGGAATCCCAGTGCCCCAGGAGGCAGAGGCAGGTGGATCTCTGTGAGTTCAAAGACTACAAAGCCAGTCCAAGACAGCCAAGGCTACACATTTGGTTTTTTGTCTCTAAAAAACAAATGGGGGCTGAGGGGAAGAGCTAAACTACAGGGCTTTGATAGCTCCCAGGTATTATAGAAAACCAAAGACAGACAAAAATCTGAGTCTCTGCATGTCTGTGTATGTGTGTGCTGCATGTGTGTGCTCTCTTTGTGCCATCTGGAAAGTGAGCTAGCACTGCTATACTTTGGGTTCTGAGCAAGTAGCAGATAGAGAATGACAGAGATACACCATAAAACACCATCAAATCGATGTTTATCATATCAAACAGAACTCAGCCAAGGAAGCCCTTAAAACTAAAGGCTGGAGTAACTATTGGGAGCTAAATTTTTAAGCAGAGGGTCTTCTGTATTCTTTCCATGGGCTGACTGTCAACAGTGTAGTGCCTATAATCTAGCAAACAATGTAGTCGTTTGACTGTGAATGGCCCCCATGGGCCCATAGGTATGTCTGGTCCCCAGTTAGAGGAACTGTTTGGGAAGGATTAGGAGGTGTGCCCTTGTTGGAGGAAGTGTGTCACTGGGGGTGAGCTGTGAGGTTTCAAAAGTCCATTGCAAGCCCACTATCATCTCTCCTTACCGCTGCCTGTAGATCAGGATGGAAAGCTCTCAGCTCCTGCTCCAGTACCGTGCCCGGCTGCTTCCCACCACGATGACCATGAACTAATCCTCCAAAACTGTAAGCAAGGTCCCAATTAAATGCTTTCTTTTATAAGAGATTCCCTGGTCATGATATTTCTTCACAGCAATAGAACAGTAACCAAGACAAATATAGAACACAGAAAAACAGCTTAAAAAAACAGAATTTGATGACATCATTCTGTTCTTTTTCTGTAGCCTGTCTATGTCAGTCAATGGAAACTAAAAACAAAAGCAAGAGTGCCCAGGATGCAAGGAAATCAGGAGAGGGGGCAGATAGTAACCATAGAACAAAAGGAGTTTTAAGAGGGGAAAGGATATTCTATCTCAAAGAAAAACAGGCTTGGAGACAGTGGGCCGAAGGAACAGACATTGAGGCCCAGACAACCCAAGCACGGTGGCTCATGTGAGACTCTCTGGGGATCCAGAATGTCGCCAGTGCTGAGTTTTATTAGAAGCAATTGCGTTCAAGGACACCATAGTCACCAGACAGGGATTATGAGGAAATCAAATATTTTGCTTGATTATTATCAAGGAGAACAAAGACAAGGAAGTATGGGAAGAAAAACACAACGGGAATAGAACAAGCCCATACATCTTAACAAATAGATCACCTGCTGTAAAGATCACTTCCATCCGTCCTCAGAGTGTCAAAGGTCAGAGAGCTCTTTGACACTGATTCCCTTCACAGATGAGGCTACACAACATATAAACAGAAAAGCCTTAAGACACAACTCAGTCCAGCTTCCTCCAGCTGGAAAGCCTATTGTACAGGCTGTTCCTATCTGTCCTGAGTGTGCCAAGGGTCAGAGTGCTCTTACATGCAGAAGGTGTTTCTTTCTAGACAAGGGTACTGGCAAAGCCTAAGGAAAGGGTGTTTTGCATCTAATAGCCAGTCCAAGGTTCCACTTAATGGACGTTCTTTACACTCTGATTTCAAATGCTTCAGTCTGCCACACACCGATTTCCTTTCTGGGCAGTGTTGTATGTTAGGTGCTTTTTACCTACCCAGGCAGGTTGGTACAGAACTTCCAGAAAGCTGTCTGAAGTCACCAAGGACACCTGCCTTCACTTCAAGCTAGTGATACATTTCATCCTCATCCAACCTCCTGCATAACACAGCCACCAAAGAGTACCTTGCCATCATGCTTTTGTTTTTTGTTTTGTTTTTGTTTGGGTTTTTTTTTTTTTTGAGACATGGTTTCTCTATGTAGCCTTGGCTGTCCTGAACTCACTATGTAGACCAGGCTGGACTCAAACTCCCAGATCCACCTGCCTCTGCCTCCCAGTGCTGGGATTATAGGCGTGCGACCCATCATGCATTTCTTACCTTGGTCTACACAAAATTTTCTTGGATACTTTGGTATTTTCTTCTTTGCATGCCTTTAATCCCAGCACTCTGGAGGCAAAGGCAGGCAGAACTCTGTGAGTTTAAGGCTAGCCTGGTCTCACTATGTAGTGAGTTTCAGGATTTCCAGGGCTATGTAGAAAAAGACCCTGTCTCAAAAACACAAAAGAAAACCAACTAACCAACAACAACAAAAAGCAAGATGGTTTATGGAATACTGGCCTTTAGCAAGCTAACTATATATTTTTTCTTTACATTTTTATACTATTTTTCTTTAAACACAGCCAGCAAATAGAGGCTTTCTAAGTTTTATAAACTAAATTATTACTATGACAAGTAGCCAGGACTGTTCGGTGAGAGTGGTCTTAATAAGCCTCTGGAACAGGGCCCTAAGACAAAGAATTAATTACTCCATCTATCTCATTAGCATGATTTAAGGTAAGCCTGCCTTGTGAGGAGAGGTCCCTTGGCCAGGAAATTGACCAGGTCCATATGGAACATTAGGTCCACCCAGGACAGAGATTCTGTTCTCTAGACTAAAAGGGGTTTTCTCTTGACAAGCCTTACCTGCTGCTGTAATATTTCCTCCTCTGAAGAGCTAACCTGTTATGAGTGACTGAGGAGCTGGCAGCATCCAACATAGCTGGGACTTGACTAGGAGAAACCAGGGAAGGAAGAAAAGATAGACGAATGTACAAGAAAAGCTGGATCAGGTGAGCCGTGAGCACTCTGACGGAGCGGTCCCAACTACAGCAACAACTCAGAAACTCAGTACCTCTATTACATACAGTACGAAAGGAGGTGTTAGCTCGGCTCAGGTGTCTATAATCAGTCTTAGAGTGTAAACATCTGGAGGATGAAGCTACGGTTGCTATAAGCCTTTTACACATACTAATCAGTCCTTAAGTATTCATATTTACACACTGTCTACATTCACACTTGGACCAGAGAAGGCTCTGCCATCCCTCTGAGCCTCACCCCAGGGGAAAGGCTTTGTCAAATTCCCATGAGTCTGAGGCATTGGTCCCACCTGCACATTCATTCAGGACTTCATCTGCTATTTATGCATTTACTTGGGACTTCCTGAGTTCCCCACAAGAGGTGTTGGGTGAAGACTTCATCTACGTGGTTATGGGAGCCCTCATCCCTGCTGAGTTGTGGGCCCTCACCTATCTATATGGAAGTCCAATAAATTCACTGGCAACATTGGACTTTGGTGGAATTGTACCTTGGTTTGTCATTGAGATCTTAAAGATAGACAGAGCTTACCTCTCCTCCCAGGGAGCAATTTTAACAACATAACCCTAAAAACATGTAAGAACCAGATCAGAGATCAGAGTGCCCAGGCATCTTTGGCATCTCTGGCCCCTGGTAATACTGCTGCTGCCCAGGGCATCTGGCTTTTAGTCAAGAGAGGACCTGCTTACTTTTCCTTGGGATCTTGATGCCCTAAACTGCCTAGTCAAATCCTACCTCCTATTTTCTTCACCCCTTTTTCCGAAGAAGAAACCTTAACTGTTTGGGGGAAGTAAACTTTCACACTTCTAGCTCTGTGGGGGCATTGAATGTGGCACTGCTGTACCTCTCCAATGGGCCTAGAAGACACCTCCAAAGTGCTCTAGTACTTCTAGTCACATGGCAGCCAGATGGAGAGAGGAAGTCTTTGGTGCCTGCCTGAAAAGAGCCATGAGGGGGAAATGACGGCGTGAAATGTCTACACCCTGATGTTGTTGACAGTGTAAGAGACTGCGGATCCTCTTGGTGATGGGGGTTCTTCTTGTGGAAGTGGGTGGGTGGCAGGCAGCTTTGAAGATCATAGGTCAGTGCTAGCATCCCAACAGCTGCTTCCTGTTATGCCACCATGTAAGGTGTCTGAAACTGGGAGCCAAGATAAACTTTCCCTCTTGTGAACTGTTCTGTTGGGTCTTCTGTCACAGCAACATAAAACTAATACCAGTCTTCAAAGGCTGTCTTGTAAACCTCCCAATCTATATCGCAGCAACAAAATGTGGGTAATTATATGTATGCTTGCAGTAAGGAGCCAAACATCAACCTAATTGGAAGAAGGATGGATCATGAAACTTTATTGATACGGACATCTTTCCCAACACTTGATTTAAATAACATTCATAGTACATAAATACCGCACTTTCTTGTTCAGAAAACAGAATCTCTAGCCACTGTCCTGGTATTGACTTAAGAAAAATAAGAACCTGTGTACCTAAGGCATGAGACCATTATCTCAAGCACTGGACCAACAGAAACTCAGTGAACAATCTACAAGAAACTCAGAAGTCAGCTTTTGTGAGGGGCTGATAGACACTTCTTATTTTAGTTTCTTGATGCAAGGTGCTGTGTAGCTGAGGCTGGCCATAAACTCCTAATGTAACCAAGGTTGACTCTGCACTATTTTTCTCTGTTTGCTTATACAGTGCTGGGGATCAAACTGACCTCAAACTCTTGAACCTTCTGCCTCTACTCCACCATCTTTGACATGATTATTCTATTCAATGATGTACAACTAAAAGAACTGAATGTTTCCAGGAAAACTGAGACTTATGTGGGCCTGGACTAGCAGCTAGAAAGTAGAGAAGAATAAGGAAAGGGAAGCGTGCTAGCCACTGAAATCACCTGGGCCCATGTTACTGTGAAAGATCTCAGCTGGTTAGACATGTATGGGGAAGCCAGAGATCAACCTTCAATTAGTTCCTCTGGGCAAATGCTACCCATTTGTTTTTTGAAGATAGACAGTATCTCTCACTGGCCTGCAATTCTCCAACGAGACCAGGCTGTCTAGGCAGCCTCCTGTTTCCACCTCTTAAGAGCTGAGATTACAAGGATGTACCACCACAACATGATTTTAACATGGTTCTGGGGATTAAACCTAGAGCCTCATGCTTGCAAAGTTAGCATTTTACCTACTGCGCCATCTCCTCAGCTCTTTTACTGGCATCTGACGATAATTCACTGCCTTCTCGGTGAACTTGGGGACAGCTGATTGAGCTACTCTATGTCTTTAGTGAGAGTTGATGTGTCAAGTTTTGTATATTTAATATCATCCTAAATAAAGCACTAAAGCCTAATATTTCACACTAGAGAGATGGCTCAATAGTTAACAGTGCATACTGTTCTTGCAGAGAACTTGAGTTTGGTTCTCAGCAACTAAATCAGGTGGCTTACTACCAGCCGCCTATAACTCTAGATGCAGGGAATCTGACGCCCTCTTCTGTCCTCCACAAGTACCTGCACTCATATGCACACACAGAGACATACACATATAATTAAAAACAAAATAAATATTTTTAAAGTTATATACTTGCCCTAGTTTTATTCTAAAATTATTATACTACATATTTGTAGTAAACATTTAGGAAAATATGTTGAGAAAGGAAGAAAGCCTTTCTCAGCTACTTGAATGTCATGATACTGTTCAAGAATGGTGTCCTGAGAACCCCTAATTTCAAAGGGTGCTGATAGCCATGTAGAAGAGTCATCCATCTATGGTATGATCTGGTTATAAGAAGTTCCACACGGATTAGAGACGGTTCCCCACTGCAGGGTCTCACTTAGGGAGACATCAAGTAGCAATACACTATGTACTCAGTGCAACAGTCTTTGGTTTTAGCATATAACTAGCAGGAGCATAACCCCCTTACAACAAGAGTCCGGTGATTCTTGGCAGAGGCTAGCTCTGTCTCCTAGGAGACATTTCATAATGTCCAGAGACAAGTTTATTTTCTCTCTCTCTTTGAGACAGGATGTCTACAGCCCAGGCTGGCCATAAACTCACTATGTGTATAAGGGTGATCTGAACACCTGACCCTCCTGCCTCCACCCCCTGAGTACCAGGAGATTAGAAACATGTGCCACCACACATGCATGGAAACCATTTCCCCCACAAACATGGTGGGGGAGGGGTGCTGCTGGCATCTACTGGGTACAGAAAGCAGAAACGCTACTCAGTATTCCAAAATGTACAGGGCAGTCTTGCCATAACAACAAAATCTCAAGCCGCAAATGTCAGTTCTGAGGTTAAAAGTTCTAAGAGAGGTTTATGTAACCCATTGATTCCATCCAAGTCTTTGTATCACAGAATTAGGTGCTGATTTGTCAGAATGAACTGAGTGGGGTAGTACATACCCATCAATCACAACACTGGGAGACTGAGGTAGAAGGATCAGAAGTTTGAGGCCAGCCTGGGTTACATAGCAAGAGCCTGTCTCAAAAACACCAAAGTTAAGAAACAAAGCAAAAACCACAACAACCCCCACAAGAGGTGGGGAAGTTTACTGGATGAATAAGAGAAAGGATGCTGTAAGTACAGTTCAAAGTCAACTGTACTAACTAGCAACTCTATGTGTTTACTTGTGTGTGGTACAAGTATGTACAGGTACACAGGCACATATGTGGGCATGTGGAGGCCAGAGGTCAACCTTGGGTGTCATTTCTCAGGACCATCTGTCTTGATTTGTTTGTTTAGACGGGGTCTCTCCCTGGAACCTGGAACTCAGTGGTTAGGTGGGGCAAAGCTTGCTACTCAGTGAGCCCGGAAGCTGCCTGCCTCTGCCTCCCGGCAGTGCCACTGCAAGTGCATGTCACCATGGTGAGCTTTCCATGGGTGCTGGACAGTGAACTCAGGGCCTCACAGTGAGGTGGAAAGCACTTTACAACTGAGCCACCTCACCAGGATCCCAGAACAATACCTATGTAACCTAAAAGTTGGTGTCACAATGTCATAACATGTACCTGAAAGACCTCAGAGTTAGGGCAGTTAGTGCTAATGTACTGTTAAAGGTGAAGCCCAAATTTTTTAGATTAGTTTTAGTGGAACAAACCAAATAAAATGGTGCTAAAGGCAAACATTCAATATATTTCATTTTTACCTAAAAAAAAAAAAGCACATGAAATGCCATGCAGGCAGACACCATCCCTCCCTCAACCTTTCTTTTTTTACATATTTACAATTTTACATATTTACTTATTAACATTATTTTCTATCTTTACAAAATTATTTCACACTGTGAGTGTGGGAACATAGAACTCATTTCAACATAGACTTTGTAACATTTGTTTTATCCTTTTAAAGGCAGTATTTGTCCAAAACCAACAACGTATTCCACAGAGGAAGCCCATGGGAAAATTAGGGAGGACATAAAAGATTGACACAGAATTCACACAAATCTACTTCACCAACTCAAATAAATATTGCATTATTATTTACTAAGCTTCCCCTGCTAGGAAAAAAAAAAAGAAGAAAATAAACATTCCCTAAACTGTACCTTAAAAATACTGTGAAATTTTAAGCAGTTAACTCATACTCCAGACCTGACCGGCGGAACACAGCAGCGCCCTGAAGTCAGCCCCACATAAATGCGGTGTCCAGGACATCAGCCCGCGTACACCTGAGGCTGCAGGGGCGGGGGGAGCTTGTCGCTCTCTACATTTTCAGAGTCGATGGCTGCTAATGGTTGGCTTGGGGGTTTAATCTCAAGTGGGTATTTCTCAACAATGTCTTGAACTTCCTTGGCAATTCCATCCGTCCAGTCTATTAAGTCTTTCTCAAGTTTCTTGGCTTCGTTCATGATCCTTTCCTGCCGTTCATTCAACTGAGACAGGAGGTCCAAATTCTTATACATTTGCTTCACACCTAAGCAGGCCTCTGGGGACCAACTCTCAGACTCCTGCTTCCTTGGGGAAGTCTGGCCAGACATGTATCGGTCAAAATCCTCCTGACTTAAATTCAAAGACTGAGCATCTAACTTCTCAATGAAAGCCACAGCACAGCACTGCAGAGGAAAGAGAATGGTGTGGTAGTCAAGGCAGAAAGCAGGTAGATTCTTAAATCTTTCCCCATTCCCAGTATTGAGGATTGAACCCAGGCCCTCAAGCATGCTGCACAAACGCTCTGCCACAAGCTATATCCCCAGCCCTTTCTTGTATCTTTGAGACAACTGGTAGCCCAGGCTAGTCCTAAACTGTGTAGCAAGAATGATCTCTAGTTACTGATCCCCTAGCTCCTCATACTTCTGCTTCCTGAGTCCTGAGATTACAGGCACGGGCACAGCTCTGAAAGCAGAGCTTTCCATTGATCCGCCGCATCCTCTCGGGTGCTGGCGCGCACTAACATGACCAGCTTTCCGGAACACTTAGTTTTCCTTTAGTTCCAGAATTTGCTCCAGTGGCTCCCTAGCTCCACTACTTCATGTTCCCCGGCAGACTCTGCCCTCTGCTCTCCACTCTGTCTTCCCTACCAACTCCCCCAGCTCTGCCTCTTGAGTTCCAGCTGTCCCCACCCATGAGTTTTCACAAGTCTGTGCTACCTGCCTTGAATTCACCCTGAGCTCTAGTTATTTATTAATGTGAAACACTGTAAAAACCAAAACAGCTTCTACATCAGAAAACAGCTAGTGAGCTTTCCTTTCCCAACATCCCCTATTCAAGTCAATGGCAATGCTGAAGACAGGAGCACTAGAATCAGTTGACTCCTCTTGCAGCAGATCACATGTGCCTGGAGAGAGCAACAGGGGCCAGGCAACTGCTCTCCCTGGATCTCCACTCAGAGAGATGACGTGCTTTGATTGACAGTGTACTCCTGCAGAAAAGCAGGAAGGTGGAGTGTGTGCACACATCTCCACCCTTAGGCCTAAGCTGTCATGTCACAGACTAACCTGTGACATCCCCTTGCGGGCCTCGTCCCTGCCTTCAGGAGTCACAACTTACCAGGTTGGTGAAGTAGTAGCCATCCTCGCCTGTCATGAGGCGGCTGGGGTTACAGAAACGAGTGATGTACTGGATATTGGACTGCAAGCGAGGGGGATTGCCCTTCAGGACGATGTAGATGAGGGTAGGCAGGAAGTCGTCAGCGGAGGCTGGCTCGTTCTTGGTGATCTTGATGGCATTGAAGATGTGCTTGCTGCACCTAGTGATGCAGGCTAACTTGTCCCGAGGCACACGCTTTGAGTCCATCTCGATGATGTCTGTGAAGAAGAAGGACAGTGCCACTGAGAGGCACTGGACACTGAGAAGCGACTGGACAGGCCTGGTGCCGCACACCTGGCATCCTAGCACAGGATGCATAAGCAGAGCTATTTGATGAGCCCTTGTTTTCATCTTAAAGGTGGGGAGGGCAGCAATGGGCTAAGTATTCTGAATCCTTTAGGATTCAGAGGCATCCCCACTAACCTAACCACACCTCCAGCAGTTAACTGACTATAGGAGGAACTTAGATCCCCAAAGCAATAAACACAAATTCATATCCACAGAACACGCAGCATGAACCAGGCATGTCAGCTTTAGACCATCCATCTCCAACATAGGTCAATGAGTGTCAGAGGGACTGCTTGACCATCTGAGGTCATGTAGAGAGCATAAGCATGACACAAGTTTGCCGAAGAAGCCCATGGGCAAGCATCCCTGGGCTCCGTGAAAGAGGAAAGCAAGGCTTTAAAAAAAAAACGTTTGACTGTTTATTTTTGTTTGCTTGCTTTTTTTCTTTTTCTTTTTGCAACTGGGGCTTATATTTATAGGCTGGGCTGGCCCCAAGTCCTTATGTAGCAAGAATAACCTTGACCTCCCAAGTGTTGTGATGGTGGGTGTGCACCACCACACCCAGTTAATTAATACAGTACTGGATGGAACATAGCGCTTAGTAGGCTGAGCCCCATCCCCTGCCTCTCTTCAAAATTCACATCTCAAAATTCAGTGTAGAAAGTCTTCGCTGTATATACTGCTTCTCAGGGATGTGGCTACTGACAAGCCCTTTCCTAGACATAAAAGCCAGAAGAGCTAACTTGAGTGGAGAAGAATAGTAGAGCCATTGTCATTTCTAGCTGTATTTCATCTTAGTTTAGCTCTGTGATCAAATAATGACATTTTGGGTCAGCAAGATGGGTTGCTACATAAAAGTCCTTGCTGCTACAACACACAGCCTGAGTCCTGCGGCACACACTGTGGAAGGAGAGTGCTGACTCCTATGAGTTGTTTTTGTCCTCACACTCAAGACATAGTGGCCCCCAAAAAGCAAAGTAGATAAAGGAAGGAAAAAAGAAAGGAAGGAAGGAGGAAAAAAGGAAGGAAGGAGGGAGAGAGAGAGAGAAAGAGAGAAAAGAAAAGTAAGTTACTTAAAAGTATATCAAAAGAAAGGGGCTGAAGGATAACTCAGCAGTTAAGAGCACTGCTCTTCTTCCAGAGGACCGGGGTCCAATTCCCAGCATGCACATGGCAGCTCACAACTGTCTGTAACTCCAGGATCTGACACCTTACCATAGACATATATACAAGCAAAACACCAATGCACATAAAGTAAAAATAAATAAATAAAATTTAAAATATGACAAAAGTAGTTCAAGTAAAAAAGAGAGAATTTAGTGGGGCACTGGTGGTGCACACCTTCCCAGCACTGGAGGCAGAGGCAGGCAGACCTCTATCAGTTTGAGGCCACTCTGGTCTACACAGTGAGTTCCAGGTCAGCCAGGGCTACAGAGAGAAACCCTGTCTTGAGAGAGGGAGAGGGGAGAAAGGGACAGAGGAAGAAAGGAAGAGTGTGGGAGACAGAGAGATGGGGGAGAGGAGAGAGAGACAGAAAGAGAAAGAGAGAGAGACAACTCTCTCTCACAGAACAAGAAGGGGAAAGGAGTTTACTTGCTGTAGTGGGTAGCAACCCAGCACTCAGGCTGTGAGTCTAAAGTCAGCCTGGTCTTCCATAGCAAGTTCCAGGCTAGCCAGGGTTACATAATGAGATCCTGTCTTAAATGAAGGAAGAAAGGTAAGAAAGAAAGAGGGAGAGAAGGGAGGAGGGAAGGATGGATGGGTTTTAGGGGCCTTCGATGGGTTATACTGCAGCATCATGTTAACCTATGAAGATCATCAGATGTTAAGCTCTCGGCTCCACTGACCTGTGATCGCCTTCACCACCATGTCAGACACTTCAGGGATTTCCTCGTTGACAGGGACACAGAGCATCTGAGGTGTCACCCAGTGCAGAGCCCTGCAAGACAGGGATGGTCAGGAAGAGGCCCAAGAACAGAGGGTAGATGACTCTACTCTTGTTGTTTCCGCCAATCAAGGCAACCCCAAGTTCAAGCACATGACTCCTGCCCATAGAGGAGCTTAGCTGACACAAGGAAGCCCAGCCCTAAAACAGCACACAGCTTCTGTACCTATCACAGCAGAGGACAGAGTCTCCTGGCTCAAAGGAGATTCTGCAATAAAGGTTGAGAATTTGCCGCTTGCTGTCTTCATGGTCCATGGCTGATCCTACTCTGTTATACCCTGCTTCAATGTCCAAAACACCCAACAGCCCCCGAAGAGGATGACATGTGTCCCCACAACCTGAGTCACTTCCTGGCTCACCCTGACTTGTCCCTGGCCTTTGATGCATGCTTAATGTTCTCAGTCCAGCATCCATCTAACTTCTAGACCTTGGCCTTGGGCTCTACTTTGGATCTTCTGTGTATCAACTCCTCATTTCTGGTGCTACATCTCCATGTACTTATCTAATTACCAGCCCCTTTATCGAAGACCTCATGTGGGGATCCTCAGCCAAGGACAAAGGGGTCTCAGGACGATTCCCATAACTCCACTTTGGAACTGTTCTCACACTGGGGTGACTGATGGTTGATCTTCACTGTTGACCTGACTGAGTTAGAATCCTCTAGAGGACACCTCTGGCCTCAGCTGTGAAGTCAGGTAGAGCAGATTAACTAAGAAGGTTAAGAGCTACCCTAAATTTCAGTGGCGCCTTCCATGGGCTCGGGACTCAAGGGGAATAAAAGGGAGGAGAGGGCATCGTAGGCACACACGTAATTCCAGCATTTGGGAGGTAGATGCAAGGAGACAAGCTAGTCTCTGCTACATGAAACTCTGTCTCAAAAGGCAAAGAAAAGATGGATAAGAGCACAGTCTATTCTTATAGAGGACCTGGGTTCAGTTCCCAGTACCCACATGGAGGCTCACAACCATCTGTAACTCCAGATCCAGGGGACCCAATGCGTCCTCTGACCTCCATGGGCTCCTGAACACACATGGCACACATAACATACACTCAAGCACATACATTTACATGTAAAGTAGGTTTGTAAAAGAGGAGGAGAGGAGAAGAGGCGTCCTGATCCACAGAGTCATGGAGAGCCCCGGCTGTCTGTTCCGCCACAGCGCTGCCCTCCCCACTAGACACTCTCCTAAACCACAGCTAAAATAATTCCTTCTTTGACTGTTTCTGTCAAGTATTTTACCATAACAGTGAAAAAGTAACAAATACAGGTGGCTTGTTCCTTAGTGTCCCACTGCTGCTGAACTCAGGGTCTGGGTTCACTCCACTGGTTCCCTCAGTCAATAACTGTCACCAGTTCAGACTGGCAAAGATGAGCCTGCAGGGATGCCTAGAGAATGCAACCCAACAGAGGGGGGGAGGGTAGAAGGAAAGATGGCATCCACTGCCTGAGACAGACAGTCACAGTTTCCCGCCTGATAAGACAGCACAAGGAAACAAGAAATCAAGTTCTCATGTTCCTTGAAACATGACCTAGACCGATCTCACACACCTAACAGTTCCTATCTCCAGCCAACTGGAATAAGACAGAAAAGCAGGTTCCGTCAGCCCGGCTGAGGAGCTCACACACGCTACTGCCTACATGCTATCATTCCATTCTAGATAGCAGAGAAAGGACAGGCACGGCACCTGATCCTCTTCTGAATGGCAAGATCCTTCTTCTCATCATCAGTAGTCTCTGGGCAGAACACGAACTTATAAAGACGGGTCATGATGTGCTTTTCGATCTGATCCATTATCTTCTCCACTTTCTCTGGAGGCACTGGAATACACAAATGAGTATAACAGCTCAAGAGAAGAATTTCAAATCAAGATTATGTTTTTTATGGTATTTTGCACACAGTAATAATATTAACAACAACAATAATATAAATTTGCTATAAACACATCCAGTAAAGAAACTACCAACATCACATTAAAAATCCCATTTAAGAACCCAGAGCGGTGGTGGTGTAATCCCAGCACCGGCATAGGCAGAGGCAGAGGCAGGTGGATCTCTGAGCTCGAGGCCAGTCTGGTCTACAAATTGAGTCCAAGACAGCCAAGGCTACACAGAGAAACCTGGTCTTGAAAAACAAACAAACAAAAAAATCCCTTTTAATTAAAATTCACAACTATTGGCTGAGTGGTGGCGGCAGCAGTGCGCAGGCCTGTAATCCCAGCACTCGGGGAGGCAGCAGCAGGTAGACCTCTGTGAGTTTGAGGCCAGCCTGCTCTACAGAGTGAGTCCAGGACAGCAAGGCTACCAAGGCTACATAGAGAAACCCTGTTTCAAAACATAAACAAGCAAACAAACATTACACCTCTTTGGGCTGGGGACGTGGCTCAATTAGTAGAGTGCTTACCTAGCATGCATATCCATCCCTGGCCCTGTCTAAACCAGGCATGGTGGTTACAACTTTTCATACTACAGCTTACAGAATTCCCACCTATTGGTTAAACTATTTCACTGGAACCTAAGGTATATGCCCTGCCAAGGGGGAAGACTTCTTGTGGGTCCCTCTCTATTGCTACATTGGTAAAACACTTGGAATTCCCAAGGCTGCCAAGTGCTGGCAAATTCCCACAAAGCTACCATGTTCTCTCTGAAGCACACACATACACATCAAGCATATGCAAAATGCATCCTGAAGTATAGTGTCAACAGAAGGCCAGTCCCAGAGACTCTCTACAAACCCAAAGCTCTAAGTTGCTGGACCTCAACTTTTTTCTGCCTCCAACTCCCTTAGGATTATGTCATCATGAACAATGACTCACCAAAATGGCAATTCCAACATGGGCAATTCAAATAGAAAGCTTCCTGAGCACTTTTGATCTTCCTCACTTTACCCATAATATAGATACTACATCACTCAAAATAATACCCAACTGCCCTGGTCAGACATAGGGAAGCATTTTAAAGGCATTGCAGGTATGAGGCAGCTTCCAGTGTCAGTTCAGTACTTTGGCAAGTCGGCTTAAGCACCAGCCAGGCCAATTAGAGGAGGCGAAGACAGCTAACGAACTACAACCAGCTCCCCAATAGCAGCTGCCTGACAGCACATTACCTTTCCCTCGAGTCTGCATTCTTTCAGCCACATTCTGGTAAAAGTCCTGAGTACATTCTGACTGTTCCTCGATGCTTAGATCCTGGAATCAACAGACAAGAGACTGGTGAATAGCTGAAGAGTTTGAGAACACTAAATTTTAACAAGTTTCTAGAACACACTCCTTGCACTGAGCCAATTCTAAAAGCAGTTACAAGTTACACATATTCTACAAGAAGGAAAAATCATATTTACATTTCACTGCATGTACATACAATATGTGCACATGACATTTATTGCATTTACATCATCATTCTCATCATCACTATTACTGTTACTATTATTAATTTTTCATGACAGGGTCTTGCTGTGTAGGTCAGACTTTTTAGAATTTAATAGCTGTAACATTTGGGTTTTGATCTCTTTTGAGTTTTTTAATATTCATGTATCTGTTTATTTTACAGGTATGTGTGTTTGCAGAGGCCAGGAGAGGGTGCTGCATGGATCTCCTCAAACTGGAGCTATAGATAGATGGTTGTGAGCCACCATGTGGGTGATGGGAATTGAACCTGTGTCCTCTGGAAGAGCAGCCAGTGCTCTTAACCATGAGCCATTGCTTCATCCGATTTTGTTTTAAACTGGTACTGGAAATTAATCCTAGGGTATCATAAATGCTATATAAGTGCTTTCCCGCCTAACTAAATCCCCACCCTATTTTAAGTTTTGTACAGGCATAAAGAATCCACATTCACTTTTTGTTTTTGTTGTTTTGAGACAGGGTTTCTCTGTGTATATTCTTGGCTGTCCTGGACTCACTTTGTACACCAGACTGGCCTCAAACTAAAAAAGATCCACCTGCCTCTGCCTCCCCGAGTGTTAGGATTATAGGAGTGTGCCATTGCACCTGGCTCCCACATTTACTTTTTAAACTTTTATTTTATTTTGGGGTGTTGAAGAAAAAGCTCAATAATTAGAAGCTCATGCTGTTTTTGCTAGTTTGGTTCCCAACACCCACATCAGTCAGTTCATCACCTGTAACTCCAGCTCCAGGTGGTCAAACGCCCTCTTCTGGACTCTGTGGGCAACACATTCATGTGCACATGCCTAAACATACACACACATAATTAAAGTATTATCTTTTTAAGCAGAGTGTGTGTGTGTGTGTGTGTGTGTGTGTGTGTGTGTGTGTGTGTGTATACACATATACAGTACCAGCAGAAGCCAGAAGAGGATACTGGGCCCTGTGGACCTGGAGTTACAGAGTGTTGTGAGCTGCCTGACATGGGTACTAGGAACTGAACTCAGTTCCCCTGGCAGAGCAGTATACTCTTAACCTTTGAGTCATCTCTCCAGCCCCACTGGTGCCTCATTTCTAATCAAGCATTTTTTTCAGCCTTTCAAAAACTTCAATTGATCTCTAGTAACTCCATATTCATGGGCATTGCAATACTTCTATAGAAGGTATAGTGAACAGACCAAGGCACCTAAGCATATGATCCTAGCCTTGTCAAAGACAACATTCAAGTGCCTTTCCACAGGATAGCCCAGGCCAGCCTCTAGCTCACTGCCATCTGCCTCGTAAGTGCTGAGATTAAAACTATATGCCACCATACCCAGATAGATTTTTGGCTTTGAGACAGGCTCTCATTATTTTGTCTAAGCCACTCTCAAATTTGTGGGCTCAAGTAATCCTCCCACCTCAGCCTCCCAAATGCTCAAAGTATAGGTTTATATCAACACAGTCAACCTAAATAGCATGTTTTAAACATGTTTTCATATAAACAGATGTGAAGAAAACAATTCTTCACCAAGCTGTGGACCTCATTAAATTAGATAACAAGGTTTTCTAGTCTCTCAGGGTCTCCTCCACAATTCTTTCTTTCCTTTTGAGATGGGGTCTCACTATGCAGCTCTGGCTAGCTTGTAACTCATGTAGACCAGGCTGGCCTCCAACTCACAGAGATGCAGTTCAGCTGCCTCTGCTTCCTGATTACAGAGATTAAATGCATGCACCACAACGCCCAGCTTTCCACCATGTTTCAAAACGACTCTTGAAAGGCTGGGGACATGACTCAGTGGTTGACACACTGGCTGCTCTTCCAGAGCATGCAGGTTCAATTCCCAACAGCCAACTGTCCAATTCCCAATTGTCTCTGACCCCAGTTCCAAAGAATGCAATGCCTTCTTCTGACCTCAGTGGGCCCTGCATGCACTAGGTACACAAACATACATGCAGACAAAATAACCATAATCATAAAATATTAAAATAAAAATAATTTGAAAAAATAAAATTATTCTTGAGACATAAGGCCCTGTTCAGATGACAAAGGAAAGCTATGGATACTACACTACACCGGAGACCACATACACTCTTGAACCCAGTCAGTTCTACCTTGTCTTCCCTTTTGTTTTTTTTCTTTATTCACGTGCTAAACTCAAACTTTGTCCACTGAGACACAAAAACAGCCCCTTCTCTACTTTCTTCTTCTCTTTTTTTACAACTTTTTTTAATTTTATGTACACTGATGTCCTGCCTGCATGTCTGTGTGAGGGTGTCAGATCCCCAAGAACTGGAGTTCAGACAGTTGTGAGCTGTTATGTGGGTGCTGGGAATTGAACCCAGGTCCTTTAGAAGAGCAGCCAGGGCTCTTAACTGCTGAGCAGTCTCTCCAGGGCCCCTCTCCCCCTTTCTTTTCTTTAGTGGGGGAGGCAAGTTAGGTTTGGGGGTTTATTTCTTCTTCCTCTTCTTCCTTCTTCTTCTTGCTGTCGTCACCCTCATCCTCCTCTTACTCTTTTCCTTCTTCTTTTTGGTTTTCCAAGACAGGGTCTCTCTGTAGCCTGGCTGTCCTGAAACTCACTCTGTAGAACAGATTGGCCTCAAACTCAGAGATTTGCCTGCCTCTGCTTCCTGAAGGCTGGATTAAAGGCGTGCACACCACTCTTGACAGGCCTTCTCCACTTCCTTTTCATAGTACTGGGATTGAACCTAGAACTTCCTTGTGTGCTGGGCAAGCTCCCTGTACTACTGAGCTATATTCTCAGACTACCCCGCTTTGTTCCCTTAACTTTAAAACCTTTGTGTTGTTGGTTTTTGAAACAGAGTTTTACTCTGTAGCTCAGGCTGACTTGAAACTCACTATGTAGTTCAGGCTGGCTTCAAGCTTGGTGATCCTATCCTAGATCTCCCAAGTGTTGGAGATTACAGAAGTGATTCATGCACGGATGCTGTGTTAACTAAGTACTTGCAATGGAATGGAAACATATCATTCTAAAGACTATGATGAGGTTCCATGATACATATTAAATCAGGCTGCTAATCACAGAGCAAGATATGCAGAACACAGTTATAATCTCAGCAGTCAGGGGTATACAAATTTAAGGCCAGGGTAAACTACACAGCAAGACCCTGCCTCAAATCAAAGAAAGCCTAGTAGGTAACAACACAGTTTAAAAAGAAAAGTGAGTTGCTGGGAAGACGGCTCTGGGGTTAAGAATACTTGCTGTGCTTGCAGAGAGGTGGAGCTCTGCTGCTTGCACCCACATGGCAGCTCACAACTGCTCAGAACTCCTGTGCCAGGAGATCTCATGCCCTCTTCTGCCCTTGTGCAAATATCCACATAAAGAAATTTATTATGTACACAGTGTTCCGCCTGCATGGCAGAAGAGGGCATCAGATCTCATAGAAGGTTGTAAGCCACCATGTAGTTGATGGGAGTTGAACTCAGGACCTTTGGAAGAATAGCCAGTGCTCTTAACCTCTGAGCTATCTCTCCAGCCCCCTAAAAAATAAAATCTTAAAGGAGAAAAAAAGAATGACTCTCTCAGGAGACCCCACACACAGTCATGTTTCTAGGGTGTGTCTTAGTTCCTTACATAGTGCACCCCCAACCCTCGAGCTTAAAATCTATTTCAAAATATCTTTAGTAAGGAAACTCTGGGGGTTGGGGACTTAGCTCAGTGGTAGAGCGCTTGAATAGTAAGCCCAAGGACCTGGGTTCGGTCCTCAGCTCTGGAAGAAGAAGAAGAAAAAAGAAGAAAAAAGAAGGAGAAGAAGGAGAAGAAGAAGAAGAAAAGAAGAAGAAGAGAAGAAGGAGGAGGAGGAAGAGGAAGAGGACAGAATAAAAAACTCTGGGGGCTAGAGAGATGGCTCAGAGGTTAAGAGAACTGTCTGCTCTTCCAGAGGTCCTGAGTTCAATTCCCAGCAATCACATGGTGGCTCACAACCATCTATAGTGAGATCTGGTGCCCTCTTCTGGTGTGCAAGTGCACACGCAGGCAGAACACTATATACATAATAAATAAGTCTTTTTTTTTCCTTAAAGAAACTCTGCTTTTAAAAGTAGAAGTAAGATAAAGAAACTTCAGAAAAAATATCAGCAAAAAAATTTTGTTGGGTAGTAAAACATTACAATGCAATATTGTAGTGGGTCTGAAATATGTTGGTGCTGAAATTTTAGCCAAAAAGAATAATGTTTAGGGATATTTTTAAAAACCTAAATGCAGCTAAAGTGTTTCCTAACAAAGATCAAAAGACATTTAATGCAGTTCTGAAAACAACTGTCTAATCTTGGCCCACATACAGAACAGGTTGTTCAATCCTGGCCAAACTAAGACTGGAGAAACAGGAATGATGCAGGATCAGACTTAATCAAGAATGTGTCATTGTTCTACATCTCAACAGTGTTGGGGGGAAAATCTTTGCAATGTAATTCGAACAAAGATCAGTTCATATCAACGGTGAGTGGGGATGTCTCCACAGATAAGGTTCAGCTTTCATGCTGAGTAGGCCCTTAGTGTTAATGTCAAGAAAGTTCAAGTAGGTAAAGGTTTGTGAGCACACCCGAAGAACTCAATATGAGTGCACCCTAATCTACAATGCATTTCAAAATCTCCAGGAACTGTGTCCTGAGCTGTATATAATAAATTTATCTTATCGTGTTGTAAAGCTAGAGCATGTGAGTTCAGGCATAAATAATAAGTTTTATAACTTGGACTCAAAGGCCAGTAGGGATTCTTCCAGACACCTGGTGAGAAGGCTCAGTGGATGAAGGCATCTGCTGCCAAGCCTGGTCACCTACACTTGGTCCCTGGGACCCACATGGTGGAAGGAAAGAACAGATTCCTGAAAGCTGTCCTCTGACCTCCAAACATGAATGCTTACAAACAAATAAGTGTATGAAGCATACAAACAAATAAGTGTTATTTTAAACACTTATCTGAACTGTACCTGGTATGTGGTCCATCGGGCTAGACACCAAAGTTACACAGGACACATGCACAAGACTGGGTGCCTTACCACGAAAGAGTTGGTGCTAGTGTAAAATGGAAAATTAGCTGCACAGTAGTTCTTAAAACAGGAGGAATCTGAGGCTACAAGGGTCTGCAGAATCAATAGTGATACCCTGCACACACAGCATGTGGCATCTATAATAGCTACTTGCATTTTCCCTCTATTTATTTGAGACAGTGTCTTACTGTGAAGCCCTGGCTTGCCTGGAACTTATTATTATGTGGACCGCACTAGCCTTAAACTCACAGAGATACACCTGCCTCTGCCTCCAGAGTGCTGTTATTAAAGGCATGCACCACCACACCAGGCTTGCCTCTTTATTTTCAAAGACTCACTAAAAAGTCAATTAAATGATTACAGAACAAGGATAGGCTATGCTTCTCAGAAGAAAAACAAACCCAGATTGATCAGTGTTGATGTAAATACAATATAAACATAGTATATATTCAGTACATACTGCAGCATGAATGCAAACTTAGTAGAGCTATCCTCTTGACAATTCCATGTAAGAACAAATAACCCTCAGACTTCACTTTTTACACACATTAAAAAAGCCTGTAATTGCCCCTCACCTCCTCTCTCTCTCTCTCTCACATACACATACACACACACACACACACACACACACATACACTAATGGTAGCTTCCTTAAATTCTAAATGTCACTGTTTCTTCACAAATTCTTAAGGGGAAAGAGAGAGTAGCTTGCTACCAGGGTCTTAACACTCCTGAAGAGGAAGAAGGAAAGCCCCCCCCCCTATGACAAGTGAGTCTTAGGGACACTTAGGAGCACCCCTAAGCAGCTGCTGCTTGCTGATTCCCATTCCCCTCTCCGTAAGCTTTCTGCATCTCGCAGAAGGCACTTGAAGAGCTAAGTTTAATGCTGGAAAATGAGAAAAGACTTCACCCTTATTTACGAAATGAATTCTTTCACAAGTAGTCTCATGAATTATGGGAAGTGAAGTTATTCTGGACTAGAGACACAGGTATGAATTAGCGTGGTGGCGCACACCACCTATAAATGACAGCAGTACTCCAGGGGCTGAGGAACGGGGAGTCACAAGCTCCAAGCCGGTCTCAGCCATACGGCAAGTCTGAAGAGACACAGACTATACATTGAGGCCACACCTCAAAAACTCAAAAAACAAATCTCCTACATGGTGGTTTGTTTCCATAATCCCAACACTGTGAAGGCTGAGGCAGGAGGCAGGAAGCCAAAGACTAGCCTAGACCACAGTGAGAGGCGTGTGGAAGCCGCAGCTCTAGCCCAGGTTCAAACCCTAGCAAGGTCACCAGACAGGTCACTTGTCCTCTTTGGCTTTTCCTTCATCTACAAAACAAAGGGACCAAAACTGCAGCTGCCAAGGTCTATACTTTTCCTTTCTCTAAACAACATGGAGAAGAATACTAAAACTCTAAATACATACCAGGTAAGGTGGGCACACACCTTTAACCCTAGGAGGCAGAGGCAGGCAGATCTCTGTGAGTTCAAGGTCAGGCTGGTACATACAGTGAACTCCAGGCCCGCCAAGACTATACAGTGAGACCCTGTCTCAGCTAGAGGATAAAAGGAGAGGGGGATCCAAATACAGCAAGAAAAACAAGTAAGAATGGACACAATCTAATTCATGCTACTGACCTAACGGTTGAGCTAAAGGACTACAGAGACAGGCTCCTCTATTGCAAGGCTGGCGTGTCACTCGGTAACTGCAATTCCAGAGGTGACCAGGGCACAATGGAAAAGTACTAGCCTGGGAGTTGGGTGTTAGCTGAGCTAAAGGCTTGTATTAGGTAAATATCACCTTGTTCTTCTCAGGTATAAACTGACAGGATTAGTTACCTCTAGCCCTCCCTAAAACCACAGCTCTTGTTTCCCAGTCAGTCTCACCTACCCTTTTGTAATGCATTGCTTCCAGAAACATCTTTGTCTGCTTATAGACCTCCTGGCCTGTCTTGTGGAAGGTCTTGAGAAAGTCTATGAACTCCTTGGTCACTCGGTCCGTCTCAAGGCTGGCTTGCCGGTTTATGGAGGGGCTGGGAGCTTTGGCTTCCTGAATCTCTGCTGGGAAATTGAACACAGTAAGTTTTGTTACCCAGAAGACTGACATATGGAATTACTCTATGTAGCTAACAAGATTACTGAAATTATGTTTAATCAAAATTAAATTTATATCACATTTGGATGAGTTTCCTTAAAGTAAGGAAAATTAAAGTATAAGTAAGTAAAACTACATGGTCAGCAGAACTGGAAATGTGGCTCAGTGGTAAAGTGCTTGCGGGGCATGTACCAATCCCTGGGTTTCAGCCCCAGTAATGCATCAGGTAGTAGCACAACTACTACTCCAGCACTTGGGAAACAGAGGCAGGAGGATCCAGGTAAGTTCAAGGTCTACCTCAGTTGCCTAGTGAGTTTGAGGCCAGCCTGGTCTACAAAGTGAATCCAGGACAACCAAGGCTACACAGAGAAACCCTGTCTCAAAAGAAAAAGAAAATCAAGTCATAACAAAGCCCCTCATACCTTGCTATTGACCAAGCAGCGTTAAGGTGAGTTAAAGATGAAGGAAGGCAGAATGTTCCCTTATAAGGCAACACAGGAAGGGGCCTGGTGTTCCCATAAGTTAGAGGTTCCACAGAGATGACCACCAAGTATGGTGGTGAAGTACCAGTGCCACACCCCTCAGATAAATAAAATCTAAAAAATAAAAACTGACCATAGGCCAGTAAGAAGGCTCAACAGGAGAAAATGTTTGCCATGCAGGCCTGGAGATCTTAGATTTATCTCCAGAACCCATAGAAATAGAAAAGGAAAAAAACTCCACAAAGTTGTAATGTTATCTCCACAGGTGTACAAACACACCAAACTAATAAATTTTTAATTTTGTAAGCTAACAGAAAGTAGAGATACTCAATAGAGCTGTTCATTAGCATTCTTTTAGTCAAAATATACAATGCTTTGATCTCTATCATTAATCACTAATACTGAAATGGTACCCTTTCTTGAACAACTTTTTTGACAGTCACCTGAGTCTGTCAAGAAAGTCACCAATGGAAATAACCACCAATGGAAGCACAAAGACATCAGGTGACACACAGCATTAGAGAACTTTCCATGTCAAACTTCAGCTACCAAAAACGTAAAGGCAAATGTACTTCCCCACCATTCAGTTTGCAAGTCACACTGTTCACAGTGAAAAATGCATCTAAGCTGGAAGAGGTTGAGGCAGGAGGATCAAGTTCTAGGTTAGCCTGGATTACAAGGAGCATTTCACATAATTTTGAGATATATAACAAAATTCTATCACCACCACACAAAGAGAAAGTTTTGTTTGTTTTTTCCTTTTTAGACAGGATCCTCCTGCCTCAGCTTCCTAAGGGCTGCGACTGCAAGTATCTACTGCCACCGCCTACACACATAAAAAAAACCCACAAGTTATTAAAATCAACCAACTTCACACTTTTATTTTATTTGTCTCTTTTTCAGACAGGGTCTCACTATGTAGCTCTGGCTGACCTGGAACTCAGTAAGTAGGCCAGGCTGGCCTTGGACTCACAGAGATCCACCTGCCTCTACCTCCTTAATTCTGGGAGATGACGAGACCCACACTTTATTTAGGAGGAAACCCCTAACTTCCATCCATGGAGATATACCTACCCCTCATAAAACTAGACAGACAAACAGATGACAGAATTACTTGTATATTTTATGCATATGGGTGCTTTGTCTGCAACAGAAGAGGGCATCAGATCTCATTATAGGCAGCTGTAAGGCACTATGTCAGTGCTGAGCCATCTCCAGCCCCAAGACCAATAATCTTAACAGGGAAAACAGACACTTCATGCTCGACAAATACACAAATTAAAGCACAAGAAGATGTCATTTGAAAAGCTAAATAAACAATTTAGTAGTAACAAAATAGTTTAAAAAAAATCAACTTAGTAATAAGCAACAAAATCGTATAAATCTATGGCGGTTTGAATCAGAATGGCCCCCACAGGCTCATAAATGAATTTGCAAGTGTAGTCTGCAGTCAGTGAACTGTTTGGGAAGGATTAGAAGGACCAGAAGGTGTGGTCTTTGGGGAAGTGTAACACTGGGGTGGGCTTTGTGCTTCCAAAAGTCCATACTAAGCCCAGGGGTTCTCTGCCTGCAACTGCCTATGATCGGGATATAAATCTCTCATAGGGGTTCTCTGCCTGCTACTGCCTGTGATCGGGATGTAAAGCTCTCAGCCACTTATCCAGCACCATGCCTACTTTCATTCCAGCACAATCCCAATCAGGAGGATAATGGACTAAGCTCTGAAATTATAAGCAAGCCTACAATTAAAAACTTTCTTTTTTAAGAGTTGCTTTGGTCATGGCCTCCTCATAGCAATAGAAACCCAAGTAAGACAAAATCTGAAATTTGATCTGGACCAGAATACAACAGCCTCTTACACTATGCAGGTGGGATACAAGTGACAGAACTTTGAAAGGGGGCAATTTAGTAAAAACTGTCAAAGGTAAAACCCACACATCCAGCTGGGTATGGAAACTGCAGAGCAATGAGGAGGCCAAGGCAAGAGGAATGTGGATTCCAGGCCAGCTTGGGCTACAGAGCAAGACCCTGTGTCACAACAACACTAAGGGTAAAAAAAGATACAGTCAAATCATCAAAAAGAGCTTACTCCCAACCACAAAGAAGGGCATTCCACACAGAAAGTTAACTCTCCAAGGCACAGCAATCCAAAATACAGAGCTAACATCACAGCTCCAAAATGCAAAAAGCAAAAACAGAAGTGTAAGGAGTGACACATAGCTGGAGTTCCGTCCCTCTCTGAGTGACTGACAAAACAGGAGGTAGGAGACTGGTAAGAACACAGGCAGGCCAGATGGCTGAGCAGGTAAAGGAACTTGCTGCCAAGACTGACAACATGCGTTTGAGTCCCAGAGGCCACAAAGGAAAGGAGAAAGAAACAACTCTCATACCTTGTCTCTGACCCTCACATGTTCATCAGGGCCTATACACACACCTCTCTCTGTAATAAAACACTTTTGTTAAAAAAAAATCCATAATACTTGAGCAATACCATGAACCACTGTGACCAAACTAGTATTTATAGAATGATCAATAACAACAGAATGTACAGTCCATGTGACAAGATGATACTGGTAATGGCTTACAGAGAGTGCTACCGTGTGCTAAGTGTTTCTATAAGGCTGCTGTGCAATCCTCACACACACCAGGCAGTGTTCCGACAACTATGGAACAAAGCAGCTGAGGCTTGACAATGTTTAGAAATTTAATCTTCAGTTGCTTCAGTGGTTAAGGGCAGAACTGAACTCAAGGCAACATGTTTGACTCCTGAGCCAGACGCCTTCCTATATTCCCTTATAGCAGAGGGCCAAGCAGACCATTCAAAGAATGTCACGGCCTCACACTATGTGGGGACAGAAAGCTTCAGGGCCAAAGGCAGAGAAAAACAGTCATCTCCTTCATTGCTTTGCTTATGTACACTCCTCTCCAACAAATACTTCTGACTAAACAAACAGAAAAAAAAAAGTCCTCAGTTGAGCATGCTTGTTCATACCTTCAGCACTTTCAAGGCTGAGGCAGAAGGATTGTTGGGAGTTCAAGGACATTCTGGTCTACAATGTGAGATCTTGTCTCAAAAATTTAGTTACTTCAAATCCACTTTTTAAATGTCAGCAAAGGGGCTGGAGTTGAGCCCAGTGCTAGAAGATGGAGTAGGCCCTATCAGCGCTCTCCAGACAACAAAGGCTTTCGACAAAACAAAACAAGCAAGCCAGGAAGAAAGGAGATGGAACAGTCTTCCGACATTACAGCTGTAGTGTTTGCTGAGGGCCAACAGCCAGTGCTTGTGCATCAGCTTACACTCATCTTCATTTCTCAAGTAAAAACAATTTGCACATCAAGTCCATCCGGTCAAACAGGCTTCTCAGGCTGTCCTTCCCCCGGCTGAACAGTTTAAACAGCTTTCCAGCCCAGCAACCCCGAACCACAAGGACAGCAGTGCTTCAGCTCTCCCTCAAGGAGCACTTCCTGGTGCCAGGCCCTGTGTGCATTAAATCACTCACTGGTTCTTAACACTTTCATGAGGTGGGTGACATACCACCTTACATATGAAGCTTAGAGAATGTGTCATTTACCTGTCCAAGGCCACAGGCTAGTTAAAAGAATGGCTGGAATTTGAAAACAGATTGGAATCTCAAACCCAGTTCTTTATAAGTACACTGTACCACTCTGTTATTACTGCAGCATCTGTTTACATTTACCTTAATCAGCCCAGGAGGAAGAACCAGATTAGCAGCTAAGAGTACATGTTGCTCCAGAGGACTCCAGCTTAGTTCCCAGCACCCATGTTGAATGATTCAAAACCAACCATAACTCCAGCTCCCAAAGCCCTCCAGCTCCCACTCCAGCTCCAGTGGACCCAAAGCCCTCTTCTGGTCTCTGTAGGGATGGTCCTCACATGCACACACTCATACACATAAATAATAGTAATGATAATAACAATTAAAAAGCCAAAGAGGAGGGCATAAGTGTACATAAAAGCCAAGACAACAGAATCACTTAAGCCAGGAGTTTGCAACCAACATGGGGGAATACAGTGAGATCTCACCTTGATCAATCATTAAGCCAGTGAGTACCAACCAATCACCTGCTATGTATAGGTGTTAGAATGACAGACCAAATATTGTATCAAATTTAATCCTTGATATATGAAGAGAATAAAACCTCTGCTAATTTTATTTAAATGGTTATAAAGAATAAAGAGAGGATAAGAAGGTGGGGAGGGCCAAGTATCTGCAACATAAGCATGGCAACCTGAGCTTGATTCCCAGCAACCACTAAAAAAAGGCAGGGAGACTGCCATGCGTCTGTAATCCCAGCAATGGGGTGGCAGATACTGGAGTTCACTGGCAGTCAGCTTAGCCAAACTAGTGAGCTCCAGGCTCACTGAGAGACCCTGTCTCAAATAATAAGGTAACAGCAGTGTCCACTTAAGGTCGCCACGCAAGGTCGCCACACTCACTCACACACAAATGCACAAACATACTCACACAAACCAGTACATTTCCCCCACACACAAATTCTTCAAATCCCTTAGAAGACTGCTTTGTTTGCAACCAAGCTCCCTGGGCTTAAGAACTTTCCTTTGTGCTGCTAATATAAATAAACTAACAAGGGCAAAGGCTCCACGTATTAAGGAAGTAAAATAAAGACACAGAATAACAAAGCTGATGCTGATCTAGACTCTAAGGTGAAACTGCACTGAGCATTAGCTGAGTGTATACTCACGCCAAACAAGGCCTAAACAAGCAAGAGAAAAATCTTACTTAAGCCACCTGTGACTAACAGCCAACAATGCACTCACTTACAAATTAAGGATTTTTTAAATACTTTGAGGTCCTTATCCTCAGAAGTTTTCTACATACAAAAACAGCTACAATCTTAAGGAGTCCAACTTCCAACACTGAAAAGGCAGAAGAAGGGTGTAGGGATGTATGCCTCTTATGCAGGCAGAGATAGGGGCAGGAAGATTCCAAGTTTGATGTGAGGGTGAGCTACACAGTGAATTCAAGGCCAGCCCGAGGTTCTAAGCATTACCCTGTCTGGAAAATCCAAGAACTGAGGTTACTGCTGGTGCTGGCAGAGCCCTTGCCTAGCACTCAGGAGACCCGAGGTTTAATCCCCTGCACTGGGGAGAATAGGTAAAAGATACAAAGCAAAGAGAAAGGTAGAACTCCCTATCAGCAACAATGTTTTTCTTGAAGCTGAAAAGGCACTGACAAGGCAACTGCAGTACAATCCCACAGAAACATTAATTACCCCTTACGGATATTTTGGAAATTTGTACTGGCATTGTTAGGTAAGCTACAGAATTCCTAAATGTTAAATGAATGACTTTCTAACACTCAGAGCTAGAAGACAAGGCCAAGTATCTTTTTAAATATTTAAATTATATTTACTTGGCCTTTTGGTTGTTATGTGACTATGCGTACACCCACTTATAGTGTGCACACATTGAAGACAACTTTGGGGATTCAGTTTTTCCTTCCACTACTTGGGCTCTTGGGATCATTCAAACTCTGGTCATTAGGCTTGGAAGGAAGTGCCTCTGCTGTGCTGGTGCAAAGCAAACTTCTCTCTTTTGAATTTAAAACACTGTTTCTTCATGCAGTGTATTTTGATCATATTCTTTCCCCTACCCCCAAAAAGTCTTAAGAAAGGATGAGGAAAATAAGTGTGATTCCTGGCTTCAGTTCCATGAGAATCACCAGAGCTGAACCAAGACTCCCCAGATAACAGCCAAGAAGCACTTCACTGACCAAATGTGCTTCAAGGAATTTGTTCCTTTTTCAGACAAAAAGTTAAAGTTCTCAGAAGTGGGGTGAAAAGGTAGAAGCTATTTTGCACACATTCTGCTTCTCTGTCCTGTACAGTGCTGCACTGGGTTGACGTATAAGAGGCCTTTAGAATGCGGAGACAGAAAAAGTGCACAAGCATCATGTGCTCAAGCAACAGGAATCTCATCCAGTACATGGACATACTTAATAGTACGCTATGTTTAATATGTATTAATGTTATATACAAAAGGAATAAATATATGAGGCCTGCACATGGAGAAAATATACATGTATAAAGTGAAAACAGCAATACCATTATATCTGGAAGGCCAGAAAGTGTTGTAAGGAGGCTATCAGTGCTCATTCTGCCTTCAAGAGACCAAATTACTGAGGGAAGGGGGTAGGGGTCCTTCTCTGAGAACTGCCAGCATCAGGCTCACTCTTGGTCTCTCTCACCCTTTCAGATTTTATGGCTAAGGCTGTGAGACTGAGATACAACCAGGGTCTTCCCAGCCTCACTCTGGGTCTCTTCAACTACCTCACTGACAGAACTACTGAGTGTTCCATTTTATTTGTTTTAATTTTACTTTCTATGTTTGGATGTCTTGCCTGTTTACATGTCTGTGTACCACTTGTATGCCCAGTGACCAAGAAGGTCAGAAGAGGGCACTGGATCCCCTGGAACCAGAATTGCCACACAGCTGCTGAGGCTCAAACCTGGGTCCTCACAAGAACAGCGCTCCTAACTGCTGAGCCATCTCTCCAGACTGAACGCCTTTAACTATCTTCTTTATACAGTGTTTCAAGTATTTCAAAATTAATTATTATTATTATTAAGTGTGTGTGTGTGCATATGTGTCTAAACAACAAGTGCCAACAAAGGCCAAAGGCATTGTATCTCGTGGAGCTGCAGTTGCAGGCAGCTGCCTTGACAGAACTTAAGTCCTCCACAAAAACAAGGTCCTTAACTAAATCACTCCAGCCCTTAGATCCCATTTTAAGAATTAGATGAGAGCCGAAGAGAACCCCGGTGGTTAGGAACGCACACTGCTGTTCCAGAGGACCTGAGTTTGGCCCCAGCACCCACATCAGCACTCACAGCGCCTGTGACTTCAGCCCCAGCAGGGCTCCGCTCCTCTTGTCTTTTCGAGCACTTGCACTCACACACAAAGACACACACATAATTTAAAAAAATGTTTGTTGTTGTTGTTTTGTTTTTTGAGCCAAGGTTTCTCTGTGTATTCCCTGGCTGTCCAGGAACTCACTCTATAGACCAGGCTGGCCTTGTACTCAAGAGATCCACATGCATCTGCCTCCCAAGTGCCGGGAGGCATGTGCTACCACTGCCTGGCCTAAAAACACTTTTTTAATGAGAAAATAAAAGTACATAAAGGAGATAGGGAGAATGCTCAGTCAGTAAAGTGCTTTGCTGCACAAGCATGGATTTAGTTCAACCCTCAGAATCCACACAGAAGCATTAGCCTGTGATCCCTGGCTTAGGGGGGCTGAGACAAGAAGACGCCTGGGATTCAGAGGTCAGGCAGTCTAGCTAAAGCAGGGAGGTCTAAGAAACTCTGCCTCAAAAAATATGGTGGACTACTGAAGATACAAAATGCCAATCTCTGGCACACCAGTAGGGACAGTACACAGTAGATGAATGAAGAGCTGGAGAGATGCCCAGTGTTTAAGATCACTGACTGCTCTTCCAGAAGACCCAGGCCAATTCCCAGAACCCACATGGCACCTCACAATCACCTGTAACTTCAGTTCCAAGGCACCCAACACACATTTCTGGCCTTTGCGGACACCAGGCACACAATGGTGCATAGATAATTAGCAAACAAAATGCATATAAAAATTTTGTAAATAGATGAATGAATACAAATCCATCTACAAGAAAGTAATTAATATGAGTTACTCAAGAGCCCCAAATGACCCTTTCCTTGTTTGTTTCCTAATAACACAGGAAATAAGTTTTGAGAGAGTCTCTTGGGTAACGTTCAAGCCTAGGAACAGCCACATCTGACAAGTTATGGACAGAATGGGTATTACACAAGTAAAACAAACAAAAATATAGGCACGAAAAAAATATAACACAGAAACATTAAGTGGCCAATGATAAGTACTTTGGATGAGAATAAAGTTTCATAAACAGAATTGCACATTTTAATTCCCTTTGGTCCTCCTGTAGAATAGATAGCTTCTTTTAAAAAACAAGCAAAGAGTGCTTTTGAATCAAACAGAATATTACTTTCATGTATTGTCTGGCCATCAAACTTGATTTCCATGTTAAAACCGGACTAGAATTCTCTTAGGCTTCCAGGCTGAGGCTACCTGCCTTCTAGATCTAGTCTGCAGGTTATTCAGGCATAGGAGAGAGACAATTACCCTTCTTGGATCCAACCCTGGAGGAGGCGCTGAAGAACTTCTTCACTGTGGTGACCTTGCGGGTCTTCTCGTTGGTTTTCTTTTCCTCAAACTTGGAGAACGTGAGGGACTGGGCTCCCTGGCTGCTCTGGCTGCTTGCAAAGGCCTCTTCCTCCTCCCGCTGAAGTCTGAAATTCAGGGAGAGGACTGTGAATGATCTGGATGTTCTCCAAACATTTCTGGGGTCTAAAAGATCTTACTCAAATGACTGAAGAGGATCTGAAAACTTTAACAGAAACTAAATATACTAAGTGGATCTGAGGTCTCAGGTACATAACGTTAAGATGAAACTCTATACCTGTTGAAGACTTCAATGCAAGTGTTTAATCCCGAATACCTCAAAAGTAAAAAAATAAACACCAAATATGTTTTACACCTACAATCTCAGCATTTGGGAGGCTGAGGTATGAATATCACTGAGTTTAGGGCAGCCTGGGCTATAGCGTAAGAGAAGCAGGGCTAAGGAGTGCTGATGAGATGGCTCAGGGTGTAAAGGCACTTGTTTGATGCAGGGAGCAAAAAGGGCAGAAGAAGAACTGTCCTCTGCCCACCATACAGGTACTATAAGAATTTGCATACACACCGCCCACAGTAAACCAATGTAGGAGCTGGACTGATGGCTCAGGTCTCTAAAGCACTTGCTGCTCTGTAGAGGATGTGGGTGTGGTTCCTAGCACCCACACAGCAGCTCACAACCTCCTGTAATGATAGAGAATCTGATACTATCTTCTGGTCTCCTCTGACAATGAACATGTGTGGCACACTGACACACATGCAGGCGCCCATAAACATAAAAATAAATCTTTAAAAAGAAATGTAATCTAATTAATAATCTAATTAGGAAAAAATATAATCTAAAAAATGTAAGGCTTAGGGTACAGTTCAGATGGCAGAATGCTTACACTCTCTAAGCCCTGAGTTCAGTCCCCAGCACTGCATACATGGTGGCAAACACCTGTACTCTCAGCACAGAGATACAGAGAAAGAGCCTGCCTCAAAATATCATTAAAGGGCCAGCAAGATGGCTCAGTGGGTAAGGTAAAGGCACCTGCCACCAAGCCTGATGATCTGAATTCAATCCCTAAAACCCCTTGGCAGAAGGAAAGAACCTCTGGCCTCTATACATGAAGACAACCCCTCTCACAAAACTAAATAGATAATTTTTAAAATATATACATTATATAACATATGAATGTATATATGCTATGGGGCTGGAGAAATGGCTCAGCAGTTAAGAGTACATACTGCTTTGTAGAGGACCCAAGTTCAATTCCTAGGTATATATAATTTAAAATATAAATAACAGGCAGGGTGTGGTGGTACATGCCTTTAATCCCAGCACTCGGGCGGTAGAAGGTAGATCTCTGTGAGTTCAAGAACAGCCATGTCTACAAAGCAAGTCCAGGACAGCAAGGGCTACACAGAGAAACCCTGTCTCTAAATAAATAGATAAGATAGATAGATACATAAATAGATAAATAGATAAATAAATAATGACAGGCTGGGGAAATACTCAAAGGTTATAAGCACTCGCCGCTGCTGCAGAGGACCAGAGGTCAGTTCCCAACGGCCATGTCAGGAGACTCACATTTGCCTGTAACTCCAGCTCCAAGGAATCTTACTCCCACTTCTGGCCTCTGCATGTGTGTGTCACACACATGGCACACACACACACTGAGACATATACACACAAATAAAAATAAATCTTTCAACGGTGTTGGAGAGATGGCTCAGAGGTTTAGAGCATTTGTTCTTGCACATGACCCAGGTTCAATACCCAGCATTCAGATGGTGGCACACAACCATCTGTAACTCCAATTCTGGAGATCCAATGACCTTTCTTGACTCCCAAAGGCACCAGGCACACATATTATACACATGCATACATATATGCAGGCAAAACACTCATATGCATGAAACAGTAAGTCTTTAAAAAAATTTTCATAAACGAAGAATGAAATGGGATGGGTACAGTTCAGAGGCACAGCTAGCGCCTAGCATGCATGAGGTCTGGGTTCAATTATCAGCACTGAAAGTTGGGGGTGGAGTGGTGGCTTCTTCCTAATCCAGAACTCTAAGAACCATCACTATCCAGCTGAATGATTCCTAATGCAGAGTGGAGAGCAAGTGTTTTTAGGACACAGGGCAAAAAACTCCAACAGAAGAAAGGTCTGAGAAGGTTCCACAGTGGTTATCTTCAGGACAGCTCTATAGGATGACTAGAATTCTACCAAGTCAAAGTGTAGTTTCCAACAGGAACTTATAGACATAAAGTGTGGTTTCTGGTCAGGCTTGGTGGCTCACATCTGTAAACCCCAGTACTTGGAAGGCAGAGACAGGAAAATCACTAATGATGCAATGGACTACGCGCTGGATAGACACAAGTTTCCAGATGATAAAGAACTCTGACTGCAAGCTACTATCATTCTGGAATTTCACTGTGTGGCAGAGAACCCAGAACATTATAAACCCAAAAAGTTACCATACTTTAGCACTTAATGCAAGGAGCTATATCAAAACTTGAGGGGCTAAAGAGAGGGCTCAGCAGTTAAGATCACAGGTCCTGGAAGGAGAGCTTAGGGCACAGTTCTGAGTTCACCACAGGTGTGAACATGAACAGCACAGTTAGTCAACAAATACCAAGTAACTAGACTCAGAAAAGCAGCAAAAGCTAGCATTTGGTTTGACCTTCTGCTGAGACAGCATTGTAGTCTACAGGACGTCATGGCAAAGGATCGGCTCTACTCTTGACATTTTTCCAGACCCTTCAATCATCACCAGTGCTTCTGTCTTTCTTTTTTTTTATTTTTATTTTCATTGTACTCCTATTTGGAGATAATACAACCACTTTGGAATAATTCAATTTTAAAGGAAAAATTAAATATCCTCAATGCAAGGACATGTATACAAACTAATTGGTGTGATCACTGCACTTGCCAAACCCTGTAGGCAGCTATCACATGTATGACTGCATTTCATCTTCACCATAAAGTACGCTTGCCTTCCAAAAAGGTAAGAACAGCACACTCCAATGTAAAACAAACAGGGCCAGGAGGTGGTGATGCACGCCTTTGATCTCAGCACTCAGGAGAAAGCAGCAGATAAATTCCTGAGTTTGAGGCCAGCCTGGTCTACAGAGTGAGTTCCAGGACAGCCAGGGCTACACAGAGAAACCCCATCTCAAAAAAAAAAAAAAGAGTGAAATAAACACAAAATATGCTCGCCTTCAAAAGAGGTAAGAACAACATATTTAAATGTAAAAGAAACAAACACAAAATGAAGGAATCACTAAAAGTGATTCATTAAGTGCTGACCAGAAAGAAGACAGAATCTTCTCAAGGCAAGCTGACCTGCTGGTACAGCTCTCAACACAAGTGGTAAGCATGCTTGAGCAATGAACGAATGAAGGGCTGTGTACCTGGTTAAGTACCTGGTTACCCCACCTCTACCTAGCCAGTGAGGTCCTTTTACCTTTCTGCCAATTCCCAGTCCTCTTGGATCTGCTTCTGCCGGGCCTTGTGGTACTCCTCCCTCCAGCACTTGGAGCAGAAACCCTGCCAGGCAGGGTTGCCGTAGTAACCACATCCTTTCTTGCACAGCAGCTCAGACTGATCCACATGAATTCCCCGGCGTTCGGACTTCAGGCTCATCTTCTTCCTGATAACCAAGGAGTGAGAAAGCATTGAAAATTAACTTGCTACCATACTACTAAAATACAACACTTATGAAGCAAAATACAAATGACTGAGATCTTCAAGCCATAAGAAGAGGAAGGAAGAAGAGTCAGAGAAAAGAAGCTATGAAACCCAAAGTTAAACATGGCAAGTTCAAGCAGAGTCATTGTAAAGAAAGGCTTCAATCTGAAGTCTGAAATACACAGAGTACCTTGACAGACTAATACTGGATTAACAACCTAAGCATAGAGCTTTAAACTCCTAGAGGAAAAGCTTCCTGACACTGGCAAGGACTTCAACACCCCAAAAGTATAGGTAACAGAAGCAACAGAAACAGAAAAAAGGGACAACAGCAAACTTGAAAACTTCTGCACAACAAACAAAGCAATCAACAGTAAAGCGGCCACCTATGAAATGGGAGAAGACATTCCCAACCTCTACAGAAAGGGTAAAACCCGAACTATATTAAGAGCACTGGCAACCCAACAACAAAATAGACAAAAAAACTGGAATAGACAACTCTCCAAAGGAGAAATAAAAATGTCCAACAGATAGCAAGACCCTGTCTCAAAAACACTCTAGAAAGGGGTTGGGGGCAGAGAAGCTGGCTTGGCAACTAAAGATTCATGTCACCATGGCTGATAGCCTTAGTTGGATCCCTGGGACCTACATGGTAGATGGAAAAACAACTCCTGAAAGTTGTCCACTGGCCTCCTCTTGTGTGTTGTGGCACATGTTTACACACAAACAAAATTAATAAAACCTACTTTTTATAGTGGTCAACAAGATGGGTGTGGTAGGTGCATGCTGTTAATCCTACCACCTGGAAGACAGAGACAGATGGATCCCATTGAATTCAAGGCCACTTAGGACTACACAGTAAGACTGTGTCTCAAGAAAACAAACAAAAATGACTTGGCATATGCTTGTAATCCTATCAATCTGCCGAAGGGAAACTGCAAAGTCTACCCAGCTTATAGAGTGAAACCTTATCTTAAAATAAATATTTAGTGGTCAGAAAACACATGAGAGAAACTATTGGAGTAATTAAAAATCACAATGAGACATCACTTCACACTGGTAGGAAGGCCATCGTAAACACACACACAAACATCAGAGGTGTTGTTGATAGGAATGTAGAGAATCTGAACCCTTCTGTATTCTCAGTAGGAACGTAAAAAAGTATAGCCACTAGAGACAGCCTGTTCATTATAAATAGCCTGTTTTTCCACCCAGAAGACTGGAAATTGGAGGTGATTAATAGCCTGGTGATCTGCATTATCTGTAGGACTAGGTCACACCAAGCTCCTACAACAAGGTCCAGGGGTGGTCAGTAGTCTAAATAACCCTTACATTATCTGTATAAGCAGTGGCTCCACCAAGTTCCCACAACCAGGACTGGAGACGACTCATACCCCAAATGGCCTCTCTGCTAAATGTATGACCAAGACTACGACAGATACATCCCTAGGCCTAAACTAATGCAGGTAGCCTATCTCTAGAAACTATCTTCTTGGAAGAAGTGACATGTACTTTGAGGTGAGTTTCCTTGTAATCAATTATGCCTCCTTGTGTAGCAGGGACTGCATTATACCAAAAAATGTTTTTCAAAATTGTACTGTGCTTAAATATGCTGGCAATAAACCACCTGGCATCAGACTCCCAAAGTTTGATCCAGCCTGGAAGACTAAGTCAGGCTAAACCGAATTTACTTACATTCTCACCAATTTGAGGATCATTTTGCTGCCGGTGTAGCCTACCTTTACTTTTTTTTTTCTTTATTATTATTTATTACAATTACAATTTATTCACTTTGTATCCCAGCTGTAGCCCACTCCTTATCTCCTCCCAGTCCCATCCTCACTCCTTCTCCCCTGCCCCATGTCCCTTCCCTAGTCACTGTCAGGGGAGGTCCTCCTCCCCTTCTATCTGAACCTAGCCTATCAGGTCTCATCAGGACTCTCTGAATCCTTTTTCTCTGTGACCAAGTAAGGCCACCTCACCAGGGGGAGGTGATCAAAGAACAGGCAACCAGGACCTGGGAACAACCCAGATGTCCCTCAATGGAGAAATGGATACAGAAATTGTGGTACTTTTACACAATGGGATACTACTCAGCAATTAAAAATGAGGAAATCATGAAATTTGCAGGCAAATGGTGAGACCTAGAAAAGATTATCCTGAGTGAGGTATCCCAGAAGCAGAAAGACACACACAGCATATTCTCACTTATACGTGGATACTAGACTTATAAGATAGGATAAACATACTAAAATCTGTACACCTAAGGAAGCTAAACAAGAAGGAGGACCCAGGATAAGATGATCAATCCTCACTCAGAAAGACAAATGGGATAGATATTGGAAGTAGGAGGAAACAAGAAACAGGACAGGAGCCTAGCATAGAGGGCCTCTGAAAGACTGCCTAGCAGTGTATCAAAGCAGATGCTGAGACTCATAACCAAACTTTGGGCAGAGTGCAGGGAATCATATGAAAGAAGGGGGAGTTAGTAAGACCTGGAGAGGACAGGAGCTCCACAAGGACCAAATATATCTGGGCAGGGGTCTTGTCTGTGACTGATTCTCCAATCAAGGACCATTCATGGATATAACCTAGAACCCCTGCTCAGATGTAGCCCATGGCAGCTCAGCATCCAAGTGGGTATCCTAGTAAGGGATTGTCTCTGACATGAACTCAGTGGCTAGATCTTTGACCTTCCCACCACCTGTGGGAGGAATAACCTAACTAGGCCACAGAGGAGGACAATGCAACCAGTCCTGGTGAGACCTGACAAGGTAGGGTCAGATGGAAGGGGAAGAGGACCTCCCCTATCAGTGGACTTAGAGCGGGGCAGGGAGGAGACAAGGGAGGGATGGTTGGATTGGGAGGGAGTGAGGGACGGGGCTACAAATGGGATACAAAGTAAATAAACTGTAATTAATGTAAAAAATAATTAATAAAAAAGTTTAAAAAATAAAAGAACAGGCAACCAAGTTTATGTCAGAGACTGTTCCTGCTCCACTCCCCTTACCAGGGAACCCCCATAGAGACGAAGCTGGCCACGGGCTACATCTGAGCAGGGGGTCTAGGTCCTTGGTTGATTCATCAGTCTCTGCAGGACCCCCTGGGCCAACATTTTTTGGCTCTGTTGGTCTTCCTGTGGAGTTCCTGTCACCTCCTACCTTTACTTCTTATAAGGTCTTATCTCATGTGTTTTGTTATAATGATGGAACATTTATAGTACAATATCCAAAGGCAATATCCAAAAGCAACTGTAAAGATGATTAAAACTTGGGCTGGGAGACTGCTCAATAGATATAATAATTGTCACACAAGTATAAGGCTGAGTTCAACCCCCAGCATCACCCAAAAGTTGGGAATAGCAATAAGCACCTGTAATTTTAATGCTGGGGCATAGAGAGACAGGGAGATCCTGGGGCTTGCTGGTCAGTCAGGCTTGCCAAAATTGTGAGTGCAAAGTTCAATGAGGAACCCTGCTTCAAAAAATAGGGTGGGATGTCATTTTCAGGTCTTTTTCTCTGCGTCTACTCATATCTCTGATCTGCTCTGGTTCTGTGTTATGCCTGACTTCCTTCTAAGGTTTACCTTGTGTCTACATACTTTACTATTTAGCCAAAGGGTAAGACTGTGCTCAAACCTCTCTGGTCAGTAGATCTTTGGTTCTGAGGGACAGAACCTGTATATATAGAGGCAATATGAAGTGGGCCCAGAAAACATCTGAGTGTCTGAAGTCTCAGTGCATTCTTTGGCATACACATAGATTCACTAGTAGGGTTGGAGTTTTATCTAGTGTGTGTGTTTGTGTGATGTGTGTATATGTTCACATGAGTGTGTGGAAATGAGACATTGAAGTTAAGTAAACAACTTTCTTCAATTGCTGCCCCCCTTAGTTTTTAATATATTTATCTGGCAGATATGCTGGCACACACCTTTACTTCCAGCATTTGGGATACAGAGGCAAGCAGATCTCTGAACTGGAGGCCAGACTGCTCTACATAGCAAGTTCTATGCCATTCAGAGCTACATAGTGTGACCCTGTATGGGCTGAGGCTGGCAAGATGACTCAGCAGGTAAAAGAGCTTGCTGCCAAACCCACCAATCTGAGTTCAATCCCTGGGTCTGAAATGGTGGAAGGAGAGAACAGATTGCAGCAAGTTGTTCTCTGAGCTCCACACATAATGCATGATGCATTCACAGACATAAAGCACATGAAATGTAAAGAGAAAACTGCTCTTCCCAGAACAGTGGGAGTCTGTTTACCATGCAGTTGAATGAACATACCATGTCCATGTCCATGTCCCTGTAACACTCAATAGACTAATAAGGTCATAAAATCTGGTCCCTTCATCTTGGACTCCTTAGCTGTGACTCTGCCTGCATAGGACTTGTGCGGCAAAGATACTATGACATACAGCCTACTCTGCAAATATCCTGGATGGTGGGTCTCTTTGTTTCTATTACATAAGTCTCACGTCTTCTGCCTACATCCATTAACTTTGGCAGGCTCACTTGCTACGTATAAGCAGGACAAAAGTTCCAGCCCTTCACTGTCCTTAACATTCCCAGTATGCAACGGCCCTGAGTTAGCTCCTAAGCACTGCCAAAAACAAAACTCCACCAGCATGATGCATCATCCACACCTACCCAAATGACTAAAATAATCACTGATAGCCAGGTGCAGTGGCGCACACACACCTGTTCCCAGCACTCAGGAAGGCAGAGGCAGGAAGATCTCTGTGAGTTCAAAGCCAGCCTGATCTACAAAGTGAGTCCAGAACAACCAAGGCTACAGAGAAACCTAGCCTTGAAAAAACAAACAAAATCACTGACATTACACTACCAATGTACATTCCTGTACATTCTGAGAGAAATGTAAAATAGTATGCTGATGGTTGATAGCTTCTTTTTCATTGTTTTGGTTTTCTGGAGGTCCAACTCTGAGGCCCATACTGATAACAAACTCATAGTAATCCTCTTGCCTCGAATCTCCTGAGTGCTGGCAGTATAGGTGTGAGCCACTGCAACCATTTGCATATTCTTATAATTCATACTCATTGATTCAACAAATACTTTTACATACTAACAGACACCTCGGTCAATCATCAGCAAAAGCTCTGTGTATCTTAGTGTTTAACATGGGCAGCATATAGCTCAGACCCTAAAGGAAAAAAACACTCTTAATATTTAATACTTTTTTTGTTTTGTTTTGTTTTTCAAGATAGGGTTTCTCTGTACAGTTCCAACTGTCGTGGAATTTGCTCTGTAGACCAGGCTGGCCTCAAACTCAGAGAAATTAAAGTTCGTAAACCACCACCATAATCTTAAAACAACTGAATTTCATGAACCCATGTTTGAGAAACAAGCTGGCTATGTGTACACAAAATCTATACGATTCTAAAAACTGCTAATAACAAAATGCGTAATGAGGTACAAAATATTTCACTCACAGTAATATCAATATGTAAAAACACCTAGGAAATATTTTAATAAAAAATCTATGTGAGTTGGGTGGTGGTAACGCACACCTTGAATCCCAGCATTCGGGAGGCAGAGGAAGGCAGAGGAAGGCAGATCTCTGTGAGTTTGAGGCCAGCCTGTCTACAAGGCAGCCAGGACTGTTACATAGAGAAACTCGGTCTCAAAAAACAAACCAACAAAAGGTTATGCGGTCAGTGTAAAAATACTGATATATAAGCAATGGCCACAGACACACCTATGCTCCTAGAACTTGGGAGGCTGAGGTAGAAGGGTTCCATGTTCAAGATCAGTTAGGACTACAAAAGACAAAAATACAAATGCAGAAAGCTTTAATGATAAGGCTGTAACTAGTGAGACATAAAATGACCCTGAATAAAATGCAAATAAAACATTAGTAAAATGACATAGTTTCCAAAATCCTATGTTTACAACAGATGACAATAGAATTCTCAAGACTTTTTAGAACTCAGCAAAATGATTCCATATTTCACTAACAACAATAACCAGGACAGTTTTTAATTTTCTAAATTAATTTTCTGAATCTTTTTTCCTGCATACTAGTTAAACAATATGAACCCAGACAAATCACTAAAAAATACAAAACTCCCAAATAAATCCTAATATAACACATAAAATAATACTAAAGGAAGGAAAAATGTTTAAAAGAGACAGTTTTGAATAACTGGCCAGCAATCTGATATCCCTCAAAATAACTGAAAAGATCAGTTAAATGGCTGGAGAGATGACTCAGTAATTAAGAGCACTGACTGTTCTTGCAGAGGACCTGGGTTCAATTCCCAGCATCCACAAGGCAGCTCACAACCATCTCTTAACTCCAGTTCCAGAAGATATGATGCCCTCTTCTGGCCTCCACAAGCAGTGCGTGCAAGTTGTGACAGACATGCAAGCAAAACACCCACACACATAAAACTCAAGAATAGCAAGGTCCAGGCTAGTAAGAGGGTACAGCCAAGGCTCAGTGGCTATGTCTTGCTGCTCCTGCAGAGGACCTGAGTTTAATTCCCCAAAACTACAATATGTGGCTCAAAAGTGCTCCGGCAGATCTGATGCCCTTTTCTGGACTCCATGGGCACGTGCACTCATGTGCACAGACAAACACATATGCATATTTAATGAACTTTCATCCTTGCCTCTGCTGGGATGAAAGGTATACACCACCACATCCAGTTTTTTGGTTTTGTTTTTGTTTTTTTTAATGAGAGGGAAAGGAGGACAACGTTCCCAATTTGTCACACTATGTAACCCAAGCTGGCCTGCAGTCCTAATTCAGTCTCCCATGTGATGGGATTACAGGTATCTGCCCACCACACCTTGTACAACTTAAAGCTTCCAAGAGAGACAGAGGATGAAAGAACTAACACAAATTACTTATGAAACTTCTATACCTAGAAGCTACAGGCAAATCATGAAGGAAGTAAAATTTGAATACACAAATTTAAACGTCCATTAGTTTTTAACAGGCCTCACCTGTGACCAAAATAGATGGGCAAAAAGAGAGTGGAAAATAATATTTACATGTGACAATGAGGCATTTTATTATATAGAAATATTAATAAAGAGCCTGAGATTGGTTGGCAGCTGTGCAGGACAAGGACATGGCAGGTTCTTTGCAAACTCACAGCAGCCTCCTCAAGCAAGGGGAAAGTCCTATTGCATGCACCTGATACTTTGAAAAAGCAGCACTTGTCTGTCATCCCACCCACAGGGCAAGGGAACCGACTTCCACAGCCTCAGAAGCAGTGTTAGAAAACTTTGATTTTTGCCAATCAATATTTAACCACGAGTATTGCTACTCGTCTTTAAGGGTTGTATTTTTAACTGTGCTATGAGTGTGGGTGGGGGATCCTGAGCTACTGTGAGGGCAGGTGCTCAAGGAGGCCAGAAAAGGGCGTTGGGTCCTAGAGAGCAGGAGCTACAGGTACTGGCCCCACCACGGACGCTACACCCATGCTGTAGCACCCATGTGAACCTGTACCTCACCACTGAGCCATTTTTTTCAGCACCCGATTAACAATTTTTTACTGGTATTTGTTACCATGCTTACATTGTTCTTCAAATAAATTAAGCACTGATATTTTCTGCTCCTGTGCCTATAATCTATATCTCTAAATTTTCCCTAATATTCCCAAGCAGTCTCTTTAAATTATCTTTTTTTGTATGTTCATTTGTTTATTTTGCTTTTCAAGATGAGGATTCGCTCTGTAACCTGGCTGTCCAAGTGCTGGGATTAAAGTCTTGCGATGCCTCTGCTTATGCCTCCCTGACTCCCCACCGTCCCCACCACACCCTCTGGCTTGAATTATTTTTTAGCCGACTTTTATGTTATGAGGGCACCCTCACACAAAGACATGGCATTTCAAATCTGTACACAGGTTTTACCCACTTCCTCTCATGATACACATCCCTTCTAAAAGCAGTACTTCATGTAGACAACTTACGTCAGAGTTTCCATGTTCACTGTTACAAAACAAAGTATGTAAACGCTACTCTGTCCAAGTAATCCCAAAAGATAATCAAGCCCATGGGACACAATTTAGGGACTGAGCTGAGGCAGTGGCGCGGCATTCTTCAGGACTTCCAGAGAACCATCCTATGCTGTGCTCAGCCACATCCTCTTCACTTGAGCAAAGCTAGGGCTCTAATCTGAGCATGCTCAAAATAATCCAGCTGTGCTAGCCTACAAGTCTTCCTGTCTTCCAGAGAAGCAGGCAGCACTCAAATAAGCAATTGCTCTCTAAGTACCTGAGCAAACAGACTTGGCTCTGCTGAGCAGCAGCACTTTGTAACGCATACAGCATCTCCACCTCAGGAGAGTGTTCTTTGCAGTTCTGTCTGACTTAGTTCTGCTCTAGCCATTCCACCTTTTCTCATATACTTCTGAGTAACAAGGTCTGAGGATCTGAGTGTATCCTGGTCCTAGGTGGTGCTAATGGGAATCACCTTGGAAACCACGGCTGAAAGAAAGCACCATGGGTGTGAATTGACTCATCCCTTCTCCTGACCCCATGAGAGGATGTCCTTTTCTTTTTCGATTTTTATTTTATTCATATGGGTGCTTTGTTTGCATGTACATATGTACCACTTATGTACCTGATACCCACAGAGGCCAGAAGAATACAGGCTATCAGAACTGGAGTTACAAGTGTTTGTAAACCACTACTTGGGTGCTGGAAGTTGAACCCAAGTCCCAATAACAGCTGAGCCATCTTCCCAGCCTGAGATGTCCTTTTCTGAGTGTGATAGAAGTCTGTGGCAACCTCCTGCTAAGAACTGAAAAGGGAGTAGCAGTGTGGAATATCAGTGTTTAAAGGCACCATCATAAACACAACAGAAAGCATCTGAAGTACCTCACACTGAGGGGTCCAGATCCTGGAAAATGACAGACAGTATGATGAGAAGGTGACTCCAGCAAAAGACAAAAAACCCAGAATATGCTGATGAAGGAGACAAAGGGAGATTTAGGAAGAGATAAAAATTGGGGCTAGGGAGGGAACAGATGATGAGTGCATCCACAGCATGGAGGAAGCCCAGGGTTCTATCCTCAGAACCACAGAAACTACATATGGTGACATATGCCTATGATACTAGCACCCAGGTAGAGGCAGAAGGACCAGGAGTTCAAGGTCATCCTTGGCTATATAGTGAGTAGCAGGATTGGCTATGTAAGACCCATCAAAAAAAAAAAAAAAAAAAAGAGAGAGAGAGAGAAAGAGAAAGAACGAAGAAAAGAAAATGAAAATAAGAAAGAAAAGAAAGGAGAGAGAAAAGAAAGCCCACAAGCCTATAAGTGAACATTCAGGAGGCTAAGGCAGGAAGATTGCAAGTTCAAGAGCAGCTTGAACTAGCCAGCAAAACCCTATGTCAAAAAAGAAAGTCTCTGTGAATTCGAGACCAGCCTGGTCTACAAAGCAAGTACAGGACAGCCAAAGCTACACAGAGAAACCCTATCTCAAAAACATATATATATACATATATATGTATATATATGTATATATATATATATATATATATATATGAAGTTATTAGAGGCTGGTTCGGCAGGTAAAGACATTTGCAATAGAAGACTTCAGTTCAACTCTTGGAACCCACAACCACACAAACATGTGCAAATAATAAAGTTATTTTTTAAAGAAGTTATTAGAGGGGCAGATAAGATGTCTTAGGGGTTACCAGCACTTGCTGATCTTACAGAGGACTCGGGTCTGTTCCCAGCACCCACATGGTGGTTAAGAACTGCCTGTAACTCCAGCTCCAGAGGATCCAGTATCTTCTGACCTCCTCAAGCATTGCATGAACATACATGTAGACAAACACACCCATAATTAAAATTATTTTTAAAAATAAATTAGATAATTAAGAGAAAGAGTGTGTGTCTAAGTGTGTGTGCGTGCATGCATGCGTGTCTGGGGGTGTAGTGCTGAGATAGAGCATTTGCCTAAAAAGTACAAAGTACTGAGTTTGATACCCACCACTGCAAAATATATAAAATTTATAAGGCTAAAATATGCTATTCCAATGTTGTCTCTGTCATAAAACATTGTATTCTGTGGGGCAGGTAACAACATAATAAAGTACTGCAGGAGATCAGTTGTTAGCATGTGGGCATGAATGCACACTGCCATCTGAATCTCTTCAATAGTGCTAAACGTGATCCATCAGTGGCTGGACAGTACCTGGAATCCTTCACAAACTCTATGCATTTGCCACACTAGGTTCCAACTCTAGGGGCTAACAAATTTTTACAGGCTGAAACATAGTTAACTTGCTACACAGAAGCCAAGTATATTATCTCAAAACACTCTTTAAAAAAAAAAAACTTTGGGGCTTTTTTCTATCTTTTTCTTTGCTGTGCTGCTGGGGGTGGAGGCCAGGGGTCTGTGCACACCCTGAGAATACTGCATCACTGCACTGCACACCAGACCCTGTAATGAACTCTAGTCAATCTATCTCATTAGCCTTCAGTTTTGCTTCTGTTTTTATAATTTTCGTTTGCATTATCCTTATTGTAGTCAAACTTTGGTCCAACTCATTCTTCAGGGCACATTTAAAAAAACAATGTCAAAAGTTCAATGGAAATGCAATTAAGAAGCCCCAACATTACACAGCATCAAGCAAGGATGGTCCTGCCTACTGTTTCACCATGCTGGCACTCTTGAAGATCCTAACTATTATGACTGAAGAGCCACTCTCCAGTGTGTAAAGCACAGAAAGGGAGTTATTGGCTCTGTAAGATGAGTGGGTCTGTTCCCCCATCAACATAACCCTATGTGTGCGCCTCTCAATCCAATGCTCCCTGTTTGTTATCCTTTCAGCCCATCTTATGTTCCTGTGGACCTTTTCCATCCATCACACACACACACACACACACGACTCTGACTACCCAACAACACAAACAAAATCTATTCACGGCATTTTCTAGACAGCACAAGATCAAAGCAAAAGCTAGAAAAACAAACTACTTCTGAAGACTGTACAGTCCTATCTGGACAATCTAAAAGAGACTGTTGATCAAACTGTAAGATAAAAACTCTTAATCACGAGGCCAGGACTACTTCAGCTAAAACACAACAGGGCACACAACTTTTCCGAAACGAATTCGGAAATTAAAGGATGGAGCTGAGGAGTTTCTCTGATTATCTTTCAAGGTCACTAAACCATTACATCCCTTTCTCAACTGGCTACTAACAAGCAAAGCCACCTTGTTAGCTCTCAACCGGACACTTCAGACTTCAGCCCAAGCACTTGGTACACTGCTGGTTCTGGATCCCACCTGCTCTCCGTCTGAATCACTCACCTCCATATGCTACCAATAGTAGGCTGGGCAAGTCTATACAAGTCATTAAAAACACTTCCTGCAACAAGATGTGGTATGAGAGACATGTTTTACTTAGGGAAATTATAGCATAATACAGACAGATTTTCATCCATTAATAAACACTCTGAGCTCAATCTCTAAAAGCATCTTTTAAATGTGTTCCAAAGTGCCATCTAAAGAAAAAAAACTGCTTTAGCAAACAGTATGCCTAAAATTAGAAAATTCTATATATTATTACAGAGGAACTATATACATAAATGCTGCCATTATTTTAACTTGAAAGCACATAGAAAATTATAAATATATCTTATGTAAAAGTTCCCCAAATTATGAGCAAAATACAATGAGACATGTATGAAAACATCACATGAAATGCATTACTTTTACACTTACATTTAAAAAAAAAAAGTTAAAAAAAAAAGCCAGGTGTGGTAGCACACACCTAAATCCCAGAGGCAGAGGAAGGCAGATCACTAGGCGTCTGAGGCCAGCCTGTTCTACCTAGTGAGTTCCAGGACAGCCAGACTCTGTCTCAAAACTAACAAAACGAGATTTCACTCAGTTCCATCTTGGGTGTCCTGTGTCCCCACAGAAAATCACACCATTCCCTAAGGGTAGAACCCTCAAGGCTCTGACTATATCCCTGATTCAGATCCTTTAACAATCTCCTCCCTAGCATCTGGGAAAAAATAAAAAGCTTATGACTCAGGGTGGGGAAGGAATATCAGTGGTTCAGTATTTGCAGGGCATGTGTTTCACATGCTCCTAGTACAACCCATCCCCAAAAAGGAAGCCAGCCTAAGAAACCCCAGCTCAGTGTGTATATTCTACAGTTCCTACTCAGAATGAACAATACTTATCCCTCTGATCAGAATTCATGACTTCTGCTACATCTAATTAACTGATCATAATCACAATTAGTGGCTGTCCTAATGACTATAAGCCTGTAAAGTATGCTACCAAAAACAAGGAAAAATTAATCTACATAATCAAAGTTAGACTTCCCCAGTGGCAAGAGCTTCATTAAAAACAGAAATCTCTAAAAACAGGCATGGGGCTGGAGAGACAGCTCAGGGGTTAAGAGCATGCACTGCTCTTGCAGAGGACCCAAGTTTAATTCCCAGAACCACATCGGGGATCCAATACCCATCTCTGGTCTCCAAGGGTATCTCATGTGCACATACCCACACCCACACACAAAAACACATGGTACACATAACTGAAAAAGATAAATGCAGCCATCAAGCATGTTAGGCAAGTGTCCCACCATTGAGTGACCCCAGACCTTCTCCTGTTATTCTGACAGAGTCACTAAGTTGCCCAGGCTGGCCAGCACTGGCAATCCTCTGCTTCAGCCTCCTGAGGAGCTAGAGCGCAGCCTCTTCCTAAAGCAGTTAAGGAACTTTATCCAAACATTAAATACCAGCTAAATAATAATCAATGTGATAGAAGTCAAGTCTGTTTCCCCTGTGCATGCTACTTCTCACAGTGTTGTATGCTAGAGGCAAGCATTAGGTGAAAGTTTCAAAATGTTTGGCATTTTCCATGAAACTCTCATTTTTAGCAGGGTAATTTTAAGTGGCTAAGAAAGCCACTTAGCAGCATTTCTACTGACACAGGGATGTTGACTGTGCAAGTATCTCCGCTAGGGATGCTTATCACACAGACTAAAAAAAAAAAAAAAAGAGTACCAGATTTAAACAGACACAGTCAAGATTTAAACTTCTATATTATCTATCCAAAGGGTGGGAGAAGTCTGTGGATTACTTTTATGCAGTCAGCAAGTACGCACACAACTTATAAATACCCAATATGAATTGAGAGTAGAGAGCGAAAAGTAGATTTCCTGTTGTTGGGAACTTATAAGGAAGCTGATTTTAGTAAATAAGTATACAACTCAACTCACTTAATGACCAGAAAAGACAGCTATCGGAGACAGTACCTAAGCCAGCACTACACTGGACACAATCACCTTCAACCACACAGCAGCAGCCTGTGTATGTGTGTGCATGTCCATAAGCACACGCACAGCTGCTTAAAATTCACCACAGAATGTCCTTGCTTCATGCCCTTCCCTAGCCCTGTTGCCAGCACAGAAAAGCCCCATACTGCATGTCCCCTCAACACCTTCTTCATGTAGCTGGGTAGCCTCTGCTGGTTCCTGCTACTCAAACACACACACACATGCACGCACATGAACGCCTCCAAAATTCCCACTCCAGCTTGTTGGTCTGAACTGTTACATTCTTCAAGACACTTTGGGGGGATGTTTCCTGGTCCCTTCTTCCACCATCCACACTTGACAAGATTGGCTTGTGTTCTGACCCTCCATGTTCTACCCTAGCTCACACCATGATGAAATTCTATTGAAAGATTTTTGTTTTGTTTCTTTGTAGTGCTGGGGGTCAAGCCCAGGGCCTTGGTGCAAACTAGGTAAGCATTTTACATCTTGAAATATTTCTACTATCCACCCACCATGTGTGTGCATTGTGCCTTTGAAGGCCAGAGACGGGCATTAGATCCCCCGATATGGAGTTAGACAGTTGTGAGCCACCATGTACTGGGTGCTGGGACCCAAACCAGGGTCCCCTGGAAGAGCAGCCAGCTCTCTTAACCACTGAGCCAACACTCTAGCCAAAACTTTTTAAAGAAAGCAAAAATTCAAATCCTGACTACGATTTAACCCTCTGATTAAGAACCAGTAAATCTTGGAGACTCTCTTGAGAAGTCCACACCCATGTCTTGAAGGTGTACTGTCCTTTAAGTGTCTCTCCTCCCTTAACACCTGCGTTTAAATCTATAATAAAACTGTTTCTTAGTAAACTCCAACTTCTTTTCATCAAAAACAAAAAGGCAGGGCTGGGGAGATGTAAAGCACTTGCCGCACAAGCATGAGAACCCAAGTTCTGATCCCCAGTACCAACATAAAAAAAAAAAAAAAGTGTGCTGTACCTGTGACCCCAGCACTTGGAGGCACAGACTGGGAGGATCCCTGCAGCTTGCTGGCCAGCCACTGGCTCTAGCCAAACTGAGCTCCAGATTCACTGAGAACCTATCTCAAAAAGTCAGGGCTAGTAAGACACTGTAGAGGATAATCCATCATTAGCTAGTCTCTGGCCTCCATACACAAACACTGAGAACACACATACCAAAAGACAGAAAACAAGCCAGGCAGTGGCCTACACCTGCAATCCCAGGGCTTGAGAGGCACAGGCAGGAGGACTGCTCCAAGTTCAGAGTCATGCAGGTCAGCCGGGGCTGCATTGTGGGACCCTGTCCCAAGATATAAATACACAAACCAAAATAAACAAACAGTTCCACACACAGTAAAAAGGCTGAACAGAAGCTAGGGATGTAGCTCAGTTTGACAGCCTCTGTCTAGCACGTGAAAACCTTCAAGTCAGACAAAGCTTCTTTTTCTTTTTTTTCTTTCTTTGGAGACAGGGTTTCTCTAGGTAGCCTTGACTGTCCTGGAACTCACTCTGTAGACCAGGTTAGGCTCGAATTCACGGAGATCCTCCCTGCCTCCTGAGTACTTGGATTAAAGGCGGTCGCTGCTGCCACCACCGCCCAGTGGTGAGCCTGACAATTTTGAGACTCTTCTTTCTTCTTTTAACTGGACTTTGGGGTGGGGGTGTAGAATTTCACTCTGTAGCCTAGGCTGGCCTCAAACTCACTATATAGCCCTTGTTGATGGCGAACGACCAAGGTTGTTTCTGCCTTAATTCCCAAATACTAGGATAGCAGAAGTGGGTGACTCTTTTTTTTTTTTTAAGTAGTTCTAGGTTTGTAGGTTAAAAGTCCCAACTGCTAACTTCAAGAGGTGTAGAGTCTTAGGGGGAACACTTCTAACACAAAATCAGGTGATGTTGTAAACTTCTCCTGCCAAAATATCACAGTTAAACTCCGTGGGCAGACGCTGCCTACCGCATCCAGCAACACATTTCCCAACAGGGGTTGGTCACTAGCTCTGAGACACAGCCAGCTGCCAATGACCTAGTCTCCAAGGCGCTTCCCTCTCTGGAGTGAACTTCCGCGAAGGGATGGAGGGACATCCCCGGGCTCTCCTCCCAGACAGCTCGGAATCAGGGGCTGCCTTTTTTTTTTCATAAGAGGGTCTTTCTAAGCGGCGCAGGGTGCCCTCAAACTCGTGGCAATCCTCCTGCCTCCGCTTCACGACTTCTCATTCAGAGACACCCATAACCTTGGCCTCTACCACCTGATAGAAGTATTCAAAACCCCGCGCCACAGCAAGCCCGCACCATGCCCGAGACCCACGCGGGCTCCGGGATGGGACCCGCCCGGCCGCAGCCACAACTCCGGACTCGGATGGGATCGGAGCGAGAGCCGACGACGGGGGACCGCGTCCTCCCGTGAGTCCGAGTCCCGCCGGGCTAGGAAGAACTCGGCCGAGGCAGAGAGGCCGGGAGCGGAGCTCCGGCGGCCTGGCCCTCCGCGCCCGCCCGGCTGACTGGCGGGACGGAGCGTCCCGGGGTCAGCGCGCGGCCGGACGCGCCGCCGCCGCGGCCTCGCTCCGGGTGGGAACGCGCCTCCATGGTCCCCGTCCCTCCGAACCTAGTCCGCCGCTCCGCCGGCGTCCGACAGCCGCTCCCAGCGCCGCTTCAGTCAGTCTGCTCCCTGCCCCGCCCCTGCCCCCGCACGCCCCGCCCCCGGCACCGCGAGCACGCGCGCGCTGCGTGCATGTTGCGTCATTTCCGCGACGCTTCGGACTTCCGGAGTCTGGGTGTTCCGGGCCAGGAAAGGTACAGTGGGGAGCAGGGGTCACCGAGCGACCGGGAAGCCTTCGATGACGTGTCCCGGACTCGTGAGAAACTATTTTCCTGTCATCCCTCACCCCGTGCTTCGAGCTTCTGCTTGCATTTGCCTGAGGACGTGGAGGCACCTCGAGGACACATCAAAGTCCAGAACCCCTAGTCCAGGAGACACCTACCAGCATGAAGGGAATGCGGCCACCAGAAGAAAATAAAAACATTGTTAAGGAATACATAGTCAAGGAAGCGATCGGATGGAAAAAAGCGTGGCTGCTAGACACAGATAATGCTCCCACTTTACAGTTGAGATGCCTTTGTTATCTCCCTGGGCCATGAACCCTCGGGGTGGAGAAGATAAAGTAATAGGAAAGGGGAGGAGAGAATTGAGAAAGAAAAAAGATAGAGCCCACGAGCCCTACAAATGATCAACCCAGAGTCCATTAGACGTTTCCCAGCTCTGTTATTCGCGACGGAATGCAAACTGTCTTCATAAATGCCTCTTTTTATTATTTGGGTTCTTTTGATTTTGGTTTTTTGAAACGGTTTTCCTTGGCTTTGCTGGACTCGCTTTGTAGATCAGGCTGCCCTCGAACTCCTAGCAATCCGCCTACCTCTGCCTCCCTGAGTGTTGGGATTAAATGTGTGCACTACCATGCCCGTCTTATTTTCACCTTTTTTGAGTCTTTACGTTTTTTTACTCCCTACACATTCAATTCTTGTTCGCTTATAGGAAGAACCTGGTCATCTGGGCAGGTGGCCTATAGAGCTGACACTCCTCGTTGGCCTTCACAGATCTCAGGACTTTAAAAGAATCTGAGTTAGGAGACCCTTAAGGGAATGATCCAAATGCATCTAGCCTGTGATCCCAGCACTGAGGAGATGGAGACAGAAGGATTGTGGGTTCCCATCTCTAGTGTTCTTGGCTGGGCAACTTAGACCCTGTCTGAAAATAAAGAAGTGAAAAGAGCCGGGTGTGGTGGGTTATTACTTTAATCTGAACACTTGGAGGCAGAAAGATTGCAGCTTGGGAATAACCCGTGTAACCTGTCTGCAAAAAGGAAAGTGAAATGAAAGCTGTGGGTATACCTTTGTAGCCAGAGTACATGAGGATGACGCAGTCATTTTGAGTGTAAAGGATCTTTCCTGGCCCAATTGTGTTTGACTCACCAAAGACTGGCCTGGGAAAATGGCTCCAAGTCTGATGTTTAGGATCTATGAAGATTAAAGACAACATTCATAAGAGTGTGGTGAAGGCAGGTTTTGTTGGTTTTGTTTTCTAGACAGGGTTTCTTTTGTCCTGTCTGTACTAGACTCACATTCAAGGCTGGCCTCGAATTCACAGCAATCTGCCTGCCCCTGTCTCCAAGCACTGGAATTAAGGTATACGGCACCACGCCTGGCTTCAGGTTTTATTAAGGAGGATTACAAGTAAGAAAGAGGGCCAGAGAGATGTTTTGATGTGTAAAGGTTTGCCATTCAAGCTTGGCAACTGACATAAGGGTGGAAGGAGAGAACCAATTCACAAAGTTGTCCTCTGACCTCCATACAAGCATAATGGCACATGTATCCATACACAAGAATAGTAATTTTAAATTAAAAACAAAAAACAAGAAGTGAATGAGGGATACAACCTAGGTACATTTACGACAGAAGGAACATAACTCTTTGGGCATCAATGAGAGGTGACTGGACTGTTAGCCATCTTACGATTTAGTCAGCTATGATTAGCTGCATTAGAAAAAAATAAAGCAATAATGCCCAGAATGTTAGATGAGGTGTGTGGTGGGGGCCACTCTTTTGAAAGTTAGCCAGCCAGTAGGCCAACTGCCAGTGACCTTGCTTCACCAACTCCCTTCAGTAATCTCATACCTGATTTCAGACTTCCTTGTTTCTCCTCCCTAGTGTTCTTGGCCTCTCTGCTTGAACCTTTCACTGCAATATGTGTGAACAACTTACAGTTTTCACCATGGGTAATTTTCCTTTCCTACGTACAGAAGGCTAACAACTCCTGTCTCTGAAGGCGCTAGATTCAAAAGAAAGAGAAAGAAAGGAAAGAGAGAGAAAGAAAGAAAAAGAAAGTTGGCTGTAACAGGCCTAAAAGTCAAGTAAGTGAGCCAGTGTTACACCACATTAATAGTAAAGGCACAAATAGAACCTTGTCTCAATTCCCATTTCAGAAATGTTAGAGGCAGCAGATAAATGCTGTCTGCCTTGTGGACTTCTCCAAAAAGCCACACTTGTGTTAAAGATTCTGTAGACTGATTTTGGAAAATTGGAATGTTGTAGATCCATATCTCAGACTGTACTTAGGTCTGTTTAATAGCCATTTATGACTCACTCTCTGACTTATACCTTTGACCATCAGGCAACATCTTCGGAATGTATTCTTACATTCCAGTTATTGCTTCCACCAATCCAAAAACTGAGAAAGTCAACAGACAGCATGAGAAGCCTAAAGCAGAGGTTCCCCTACTCTAAATCCTTACCTGGTATGCCCAGCAATGTGTTTGGCAAATACATTCATGTGTGACTTGCTCACGGACTATGAAAAGTTCACATATATGATGGTATATTCCTATAATCCCAGTACATGGGAGGCTGAGGTAGGAAGACAAGGTCAAGCTGAATATGTCATCCAGGACAATCTGGAGTGAGGGCCATGGGCACTCACACTTGACTACAAACACACTCCTTTGCTTTGGAGTGATGCTGTTTTGCCTCCGTAGGCTCAATACCAGATGCCATCTGTGACTTGATGTGCAAACGCAAAACACCAACCTGAGCTGCAATCCCTGCTTTCAACCTAGTCATCTACAAAGTGGGCATTCAGTGCTTCCTTCCTCAGGTGTTTCTTAAGTGCCTTTTGTTAGACAGATTATAAAACAAAGCTATCTTTGCTGAGGAGTTAAATTCTAGGGGACAGGGCCAGTGAGATGGCTAACTTGGTAAACACACTCAACCAAGCCTGATGACGTGAGTTCAATCCCTGAGACCCAGATGGCAGGAGAGAACTGACTCCTGCAAATTGTCCTCTGACCTCCATGTGTGTGACATGGCATAGGCAAGTGCATGTACATTCAGGTGTACAATCACATAAATGTAATGTCTTAAAAAAAAGTTAATGGGGCTGGAGAGATGGTTCAGTGGTTAAGAGCACTGGCTGCTCTTCCAAAGGACCTGGGTTCAAATCCCAGCACCCACATGGCAGTTCACAACTGTCTGTAATTCCAGTTCCAGGGGTTCTGACACCCTGGTATGGACACACCTGGAGGCAAAACACAAATGTAAATGAAATTATTTAAAAAAAAAACAGCTGGGCATGATGGTACACACCTTTAATCTAAGCACTCAGGAAGCAAAGGCAGGAGGATTTCTGTGAGTCTCAGGCCAGCCTGGTCTAGCTGGAAATTTCCAGAACAGTCAGAGAAATTGTGAGACCCTGTCTCAAATTAAAATTTTATTTTAAAATTACAAATAAGCTGTGCATAATGGCACATACCTTAAATCCCAGCACTTAGGAGGCAGATGCATGCCAGGCTATGTGAGCTGAAAGCCAGTCTGGTCTACAGAGCGAGTTCCAGGACAGCCAGGGCTACACAGAGAAACCCTAACTCAAATGCATAATTTGCAATTTTGAGCTGGTCTTCATAGCACAAGCTGGTAATACTCAGGTGGCTGAAGCAGAAGAATTGTGAGTTGGAGTCCAGCCTTGACTGCAAAACAAGACTTGGTAGGAAGGAAGGGTGGGCAAGTGAATAAGTCCAGGGTCAGCCTAGGAAGGAACTAGCTAGAGCATGGACCTTGGAAGTTCTGACTCACAATCTGCCTCTCCTGCCTTTATCCTTCCCCTGCTGATGTTGGTATTGCCTGTGACTAAAGGGGCAGTTATCATGCTAAGCACCTTTTGCTAAGTTACTATCTTGTAATCACAGTTAAAACCCTGGCTTAGTAACAAAATGATTAATCTGATGTGGTCAGACACACATCTATTGGCCCATCTATTTTTAAATGAATTATTATGTTTATGGGTATTTTGTCAGCATGTAAGTGTACTACATGCATGCAGAGACCCCAGAGGCCAGAAGGGGGTATCACAGCCCCCTGGGGCCAGGGCTACAGAGGGTAAGTACTACCAGGTAGGTGCTGGGAATCACACCTGGGTCCTCTGAAAAACCAGCCAGTGTTCTTAACCAATGGGTCATCTCTCCAGCCCCTTGCCCCATCTTGCCATTGGTGATTACAACATATGATGCTCTCTCTACATTTATTTATTTAGTTTTTTTTCAAGACAGGGTTTCTCTGTGTACTCTTGACTGTCCTAGACTTGCTCTGTAGATCAGGATGGCCTCGAACTCACAGAGATCCACCTGCCTCTGCCTCCAAGGGCTGGGATTTAAGATGTGCACCACCACAGCCCAGTTTCTTCTCTCATCTTCCACTTGTGTCCACTGGCTTTTCCCAATTTTAGGTTGGTTTAGAACACTAGTTAGGCAGGAAGGAAAAATGTAGAGAATCATCTAGGAAGACAAGGTAATATGGAGTTGGTTTCATAACTTTTTCTGGGAAGGCATGAACAAATGTCTCTTCACCCCAGATAGGGCACAGGCAACAGACCAAGGAAACCATCCCACCCATGCCTACCTTGATAAACCACTGTGCTTAATTAGGGATATTTACAGTAACATGGACAATTTATGGACAGCTATGGCACTGAAGAGGCCTCACACCACACTTTCAAAGTTTTTTGTTTTTATATTTGTTTTTGGTTTTCGGTGGTATCTCTAATATCCCAAGCTGGCCTCAAACTCATTATATAGCAGAGCTTGACTATGAACTCCTGTCCTGCCTCTACCTCTCTTGTTTTGGGATTACAGGCATAGGCCACCACATATGGTTAGCAATCTGGGTGGGTGCTGGGAATCATACTCAAGTCCTCTGTGACACCAGTGCATACTCCTAACTGCTGAGTTATCTCTGCAGCCCTGAGATTCCACCTTAAGCTGGTAGACTACGTGGAAAACAGATTATACTCAGTGTTATGGGTGACCTCGCTTGGGCAGTTGAGGATCTGACTAGAACAAAAAGCTGACCCCTCTGGAAAGCAAGTGGGAGCCTTGACAGAGATAGCCTTCAGAACATTTTGTGTTGCATGATGGGAATAAGAGAAGAAGCAAGAGCCTGGAGAAATGTCTCATTGGCTGATTGCTAATGCTCTTCTAGAACACCTAGGCTCTATTCCCAGCACCCAAAGGGTGGCTTTCAACCATCTGTAACCCCAGTTCCAGGGGATCTGACACCCTCTTCTAGCTTCTAAAAGGTCCAGAAACACATGTAGTAGATAGACATACTTGCAAGGAAAACACTCATATAAATTAAAAAGGAAAAACACCTGGAGTGAGGCATGATGGAGCGCATCTGCAACTCCAACACACAGGGCTCGGGAAGTAGGAGGATTGCTGCAAATTTAAGGCTAGCCTGGTCTGTACAGAGTTGAAGCCAGCCAGGACTACACAGCAAGACTCTCTGCCCTTTGTGATGATGAAATAAACACTTACTCCCGTGAGGCATTCCTGGCAGGTCTTTGGGAAAGGAGAAAGGGAGAAAGAGAACTAATTCAGGAGGCAATTGGAGGCTCAGCTAAACCGAAAGGTATCTGTAGCCATACAGTTGAAAGATTTCACAGGCGACAACGTGAATGGATTCAAGATGCATGTGGGAGATGCCACAGTACTCAACAATGGCCCATCTGTAGGAGTGAAAGGACAGTCGGGTTTTTCTGGCTTTGGTGGGCGTTGCTGTGGGAGAGGAGTAGAGGGCTCCCGTTCTTAAGTAGACATGATAAGCAGCAATGTTTAACAGGTAATTTGAGGATGTCATTCACGGCTGGGGAAAGAAGCATGGCCAGGAATACAAAACTGAATCAGTAGATGCATAAATGACTGGATAGTTATCAACGGATTGTCTCTCAGCTCCAAATTGACCTTTCATTGCCTTTTCAGAAGGGGTCCATGGTAACCAAGACCTTTCAATTTTTTAAGAAGTGATGGTCCCTTATGTCGGTAGGGGGCGCTGGTGAGTCGCAGACAGGACAGGTATTTGCCTTGGATGTGCAGAGTCCAGCAGATGTGCAGGGCCCACAGCTGCTCCACAGCTTTAACCAGCATTCTTTGGTGGTATTATACTGCAGTGGCCTGAAGCAAGCATCCAGGGACTTCTCTGCCACTCTGTAAGCCAACAAGAACTGGAACACAGTTTTGGAGGAAGAAAGGAATTCTTCCTTTGACCGCCATCCTAACTCAAGGCCAAGACTTCTTAATTTTTTTTCTCTCCTGACCCTTAGGGGTGGGCCTTGACATTTTATATGACTGGCTATATAAAGTAGGCACACAAGTCAAACAGTTACTGAAAATAAACCATAAAAGAATTTATCTTAGGATAATTCTTTGGTGTAGATATACAACTTTATTACTTATAAAAAAGATGAAGGTAAGTCTGCATTCTAGGGAGATGGATAAAGAACTAAATCTCAGCTAATATTTCATACTGCAGGATCCCACATTTCTAGTGGTTTTCCAGGGTTAATATTTTGATTTTATAGTACTCCTCAATGCTGAGCACGCTGCTTTACACTCACTGCTGAGAACCCTACCTCACAGCCCAGAACGGCAGAATGTATAGGTCTGTTTAAGAAACTGTAAGAGGGTGGGAGAGAGGGCTCTCCTGAGAACCCCCAACATGCTCAACTGAGTCCAGGCTGTCCTCTGATCTCCATGTGCTATGGCACATGTGTGACACTCCCAGTGAATAAAGTGAAAACACAATGGATTCAGAGTCTAGCTGGGTGTGGTGACACACGCCTGCAATGCCTGCTACTTGGGAGCTTATCCTAGGTCAGAAAAGAAAAGAATTTAAAAAGGAAAGAGGCAGGCACTGCAACTCAGTAGAGTACTTGCCCATCATTCACAAAGCCTGTGTTCCGTCCCCAGCACTGTATAAACTAGGCATGGTGGTACAAGTCTGTAATCCAGGAAGGAAGCACGGGCAGAAAGATGAGGAGCTAACGATCATCTTTGGCTACGTCTGGAGTTCAAGCCCTGCCTGGGATACACGAGACCCTGTGTGAAAATAAATGAGAAGTGAGATATGATGGTTCACAACCTTAATCCTAGCACTCAGGAGGCTGAGGCAGAAAGATCACCATGAATTCCATGCCAATCAAGGAACAGCATGAACCTGTCTAAACAAAAACAAATCTAACAAAACAGAGCAAGGTTTAATGACATATACCTGTAATCCGAGCACCTGGGAGGCAGGAACATCAGGAGTTCAAAGTTACCCTTGGCTACACAGCAAATCTGAGTCCAGGTTAGGCTACCCACCACCAGCTAAAAAAAACAAAAAACAAGAAACAAACAAACACCTCAAAATCAAATCACAGGCTCTAACATATTAGAATTCCCTAAGCCATGCTCTCTGGAAGGATGAGTCAGAATGAGGAACCTACCAGGAGCTTTTAGATCAATGGTTCTTGTTGGGTTTGGAAAGGAAGCTGAGAAAACTCACTTCAGAGATGGAAGCTTAATAAATGAGAACTTTCTTTTCTAAGTGCTCAGGGAGACAGTCAGTCAACTCAGGATCTGAACCGCATCCCAGAGGGCAAGCCATCTTGCCTAGTTAAAGGGTAATGTCACAAAATAAGGGGGACTTGGGTGAGCTGCGAGGTCATCCAATTGTACTTTGACACTGAGGGTTAAGCAAGGGAGTATCTGTTGGAGGCTGAGCCTTATCCAGGGCACCTGGCCTCAAGGCCCTTAACCCCTCCTCCTAGATATTCTGTATGGAGCTCAAGGTGATAAGTGACTAAAGGAGCAGCCAGCTGCATACAGTTAACGACGGCTTGGCAGGCAATCGATAGTCACAGTTTAGGCAACTTGGTTAACAGCAAGCTCTGCATTCTTTATTAATTTAACAGACAAATAAGAAAACACTTGGAGGGGCAGGGAAGGTCCCCGAGCCTGGGAACATGAATCCAGCTTGACCCTGCTAACAAAATGGGGGAGTAAAATGGAAGAGTTGCTTTCAAGATGGTTGGGCTCTGGCAACTGTCTCCCCACAGTGATCAACTCTCCTAACACTGTGACCCTTTAATACAGCTTCTCATGTTGTGGTGACCCCAACCATGAAATTATTTCTGTTGCTACTTCATAACTGTAATTTTGCTGCTGTTACGTAGCAAATGTTGTTATGGTAATGTAAAATCTCTGTGTTTTCCAGGGGTCTCAGGTGACCCCTGTGGAGGGTCATGATCCGCAGGATGAGAACCACTGTTTTAGATCATTGGCATGGCATGCTCTCAGAACATTATATTACCTTGTCTCCTCATTCTTAACCATGTGGTGAATGGCTTTGTTCCATCACAGGCTCAGAAATCAACCTGTTTGCCATGTTCATTATCTCTGATACTTTTAATGTCTTTTATTCATTTATTTATTTGAATGTGGGTATGCGTGTGTGAATGCAGGAGCCCATGGAGGCCAGTACCGGAAATGAGAGCCCCTGGAGCTAGAGTCACAGGTGGTCATGACCTGCCTAACCTATGTGCTCGGAACCAAACCCAGGTCCTGTGGAAGAGCAGACCACACAGACTGGCCACCTCTCCAGCCCAGCTAGTTTCTGCATAACAGAAAGTCAACACAGGTGGATCCCAGGATCTCCGTGTTCGGGAGAAATCCTTAGAGTTCAGTAGTTAAGCTGCCCTGTTCCAAAGGCCTTTCGTGCTGTTATTTTGTATTGAGGACTGTGAGAATTTTGGAAGAGGAAACCCTGATATATGAATTCTCTTCTTCTTCTTCTTTTCTTTCTTTTTTTTTTTTTTTGAGACAGGGTTTCTCTGTGTAGCCTTGGCTATCCTAGACTCGCTTTGTAGACCAGGCTGTCCTTGAACTCACAGAGATCCACCTGCCTCCGCCTCCCTGAGTGCTGGGATTCCAGGGGTGTGCCACTGCGCCTGGCCAATATATCCAATATATGAACTCTATGGTAAGACTGTCAGCTTTCCAGACTTCAGATGCAGGTATTCAGCTAAGGAAGAAATGAAGTTCACAGCTACTAAGAACACTCCAGAGGTAATCAGAGAAACAGTGGCAAGTGATGTACCTGCTCAGGGTAACAAGTGCATTCACTAGCATCACACCTGGGCTCTATTTAGAAGTTATGTGAGTTGGTGACAGTGCATGTCTGTCATCCCAGCACTTATGAGGCAGAGGCAGGAGGATTGTTTGAGGCTATATTGGGCTACCCAGTAAGATCCTGTCTCAAAACAAAACAATTAAGCAAAAACAGAGAGGGGAAATAGGGACGAAGAAGGAAAATGAGGGAGGTTGGGAGAGAGATAAAGCTAAAGAACGTGAGAAAAAACGAAGGACACAAAGTTAGAAGTCAAGGGATCATGCTGTAAACACACCAACCCAAACAACGAACGGCTGGGAAGATGCAGTTAGTAAGACACCTGAGGCTGTGGAGCCGGCTCATACCTTTAATCCCAGCACTTGGGAGGCAGAGGCAGGCGGATCTGTAAGCTTGAGGCCAGCTGATCTACAGAATGGCTTCCAGGACAGCCAGGGCTACACAGAGACACCCTGTTTCATAAAACCAAAACGACAAAGAAAAAAGATACTTTAGACAAAAGTTCACACCGGAGGGTAGAAATCCCAAGTCTAAGGGTCATGAGCCCTAAACCAGACCTGGAGAAAGTGAGGGAAGAGCTCTGGGAGAGGCCACATCCTGGACACGACACCTTGAGAGGTGAAATGTTGAGTGGGGTGTGTGTGTGTGTGTCTGTGTGTCTGTGTGTGTGTCTGTCTGTGTGTGTGTCTGTGTGTGTGTCTATGTGTGTCTATGTGTGTCTGTCTGTGTGTCTGTGTGTGTCTGTGTGTGTCTGTCTGTGTGTCTGTGTGTGTCTGTCTGTGTGTGTGTCTGTCTGTGTCTGTGTGTGTGTGTGTGTGTGTGTGCGCATACGCAGTTAGTGCTAGAGGACTGCAGCTCCTCTAGCTCAGGCTCCTCCAGTCCTAGGTCCCACCCAGTAAGCTATCACTCATCAGGGAGGTCACCCTACACTCACTCTCCCGGGAGCAAGGTCTTCCCCCTCCCTCACAGACATGCATCTCTCAGTAACAAGGACAAAAATTACCATCGCGGTGGGAACCACAAGTGATCCCAGAACCCAGGAGGCTGAAGCAATCGAGTTTCAAGATTAAGGCCAGGTTGGGCTACATGAGAGCCTGTTTCAAAAGAGAAAGAAAAAATAAAACAAAAAGGGCTATAGATTGAGGAGCCCTTTTACAAGCAGAGCTTTAGGTTTCCTTTCAACTAAGAGTCAGGGTTTCTGTCAGGCAATGATGGAGCACACCTTTAACCCCAGCACTCAGGGGTCAAAGGCAGTCAGATCTCTGAGTTTGAGAATAGCCTGGTCTACAGAACAAGATCCAGGACAGCCAGGGCTACACGGAGAAACCCTGTCTCGGAAACAAAAAATAAAAAATAAAAATGTCAGGATTTTAGCCTAAGGATGTAGCTTGGTATTAGAGGGCTTTGCTTGGCATATGCAGGGACTCGGGTTCAAAATCCCTAGCACTGAAAACAAACAAAAAACCCAGCAACAATAGAAACCACACACACGCACACATACAAGAAAAGAAACAGCCAGGCACGTATCCTAACTTTTTCTTACTTTTGCCAGTAGAGGCAGGACCACAAGTTCGAGGACAACCACAGCTACACAGTGAGACTATCTCACATACCTCAGTGGTTAACAGCATAGGCTGCTCTCCAGAGAGCCCGGGTTTCCAAGCATAATGCATGCACCGCCAGCCCCAGCACTGGGGAGGCAGAGGCAGGTGGGTCTCTGTGAGTTTGAGGCCAGCCTGGCCTACAGAGTGAGGACTGATCTCAAAAAAAAAAAAAAAAAAAAAAAAAAAAAAGGAAAGAGAACAAAGAAACCTGACAGACTGACAGAAGACCATTCTAGCCATTCTGTTCTCTACAGTGGTCTGTTTGGTCACTTTCTACGCTCACCTTTGAATGTGCCTCAAATTATTCTGTAGTAAACCCCATTTTTTATGCTAAAAAAAGCAAAAGTCTTCTGTCTATGTTGTTCCAAGCTACCCCCGCCCCAAAACTTCCTAGGATCGACAATCCTTCTACCTGAGCTTCCTACATAGCTGGGAGCGTGGGTGCCTGCAGAAGTGACCTAGCTTCTTCCTTCAGCGTATGCCCTCCAAGTTTTCACTGCCTAGGCAAGAGGAACTATTGATCCAAGTGCGGCAATCTCCGCTCCCACCTTCCCCTGGCTCCGGCTCCACTGTTTGGGGTGACCTGAAAGGCATCTCTAGAAGCTCAGCTCCTACCAGAAAGTCCTTACTATAACTCAGCAAGCGTGAAGACAGCTTTTGTTAAGTCACATAAATCCCAAATTTAAGGGAAGCAACTAGCCCAGGGGCTCTCAGCCTCTGACGCTGCCACCCTTTAACACAGCTCTTCATGTGGTGACCCCAACCAGAAAATGTGCTGTGGATATAAACAGGTTTTTGTTTTAATCCCAGGTGTGGGATGTGGGACGGATTCAGATGGTCCACAGCAGCAAACTATTTGCTTCATGCTGGCTCTGAAAGGAGCTCTTTGCCAGCTGCAGAGAGTTTAAATCTGAACACTCTGGAGAACGAACCCAGAGCCCAGAGAGTGTGGAGAGGTCTGAGAAAGAGCAAGGCTGCTGCTGCTTCCTCCTTTGGCTCCCAGTTGCTGCAGTGAGACCAGAAGTTGGAGATCTCCTGACATGAGGATTAGACTGGCTCCAAGGAACCCAACGATCCTCACCAGCAGGAAGCAGCTAAGAGAACTGCACCCCTCTCCCACTAACCCTTTCTCCCATCTGGTGTTGGGGTGTTGGAAGGGACTGGGATAGAACAGGGAGAAAAGATATAAGAAATGTAAATAAAGGTTTTTAAAAAGTACGCCAAAAATTTTTTTGTTGCTATTCATAGCTGTAATTTTACTACTGATGAGTCATAATGCAAATATCTGATATGCAACCCTCCAGAAAGGTTGCAGCCCACAGGTTGAGAACTACTGCACTAGTTGGTTGTGCAGCAATGGGACACTTCAGAACTCATCTGCAGAGTCAATCCACTGAGTGATGCCAAGGAGCATCTTGAGTTTTGCCAGGGAAGTGGTCACACTCTGTTTTGGGGGGAGGGGCAGGATGGCAAATTGCACCCACAGGGGCCTTGGACTTAAACACTAAGACTCACACCTGCTTGGGGGCACTATTCCTCCCTTGGAAAAGAAGTGGTTATAGGACAGAGGAATTTCTTTCGGAGACTTCCCCCAGAGCACTTTCAGCAAATGGCTGAGCAGTGCTTATGCTGGGTAGACACACTCCTGAGCTTCTACAGGGACCTTCTCAGGGCCACTTCTCGGGCCCAGAAGTCCAGCGCTAGTCTCCAGGAAAAGCTAGATTTGTTATTTTAATGTGGCACCCCCAAACACCAGATCTAAAACAGTGATCAAGACACATTCGCAGGCAAAGGAGGGATGACGTCAGTAAAGAAAGGCCATCACCCAGGTTCTAGTTCTTGATTTTAATGTCTGATGGAACTGAGGCCGATGCACAAGATTACTCACAAATAGGTATGATATCGCTCACAAATAGGTTTGAAGTTGAACACAAGAAATGTTACATACAGCCAAAATTATGCAGATGAAGACAACAGGCTCAGTTGACTTCCCACACCCAATCTGTCCCCACAGTACATGTATACTTTCCCCCCAAAATAAGGACAACAAAAAACCTTTCTCGCCCAGCCATCCCAGTGCCCAACATTCTACCTTCAGACAAGAAAATGATCCTTTAAGAATCATGGGATGGGCATCCTCTCCAGGCAAGCGCCGCACAAAACGAGCACTCCAGGGAGCTGAAGTATTTATCATCGAATATGGTTAAAAATATGCAGGAGGACAGCTGACATTCTTCCTAGGAAAAGCATTTTGTTGATGGTGTTTAATCTTCTCCCCGCTCCCCGCAAACAGGGTTTCTCTGCATGGTCCTGCCTGTCCTGGGACCCACTCTGTAGAGTCCCAGGGTTGCCCTGGAACTCACGGAGAAACGCCTGCATCTGCCTCTTGAGTTTTGGGATCAAAGGTGTGCACCACCACCGCCCAGCCAGTGGTGCTCATCTCAGGACTCAACTCGGTCTAGGGTCACACATAAGTATCTCTCCACAAGCCAGCTTGCTCTGTCTTGCAGGGTTCTGTTAGTCTTCCATGCAGCAACTCAGAACTTGATCAGCCTGGGACATGGTGTTCAGGCAGTTAGTTCCCAAAGGGCCTAAGCCCAAGAGAAAAGAATAGGAAGTTCCAGGGTGGTTGGCTATCAGCCCTGGAAATACAGCAGCCAGGGGAACACACAGAGCTAAGTTGCGGATGGCGATGTTTCCTCTTGATTTCCAACCCTGGGATGCGCTGTTTCAGTGCGGCTCTCCCTGCCTTTGCCGTTGCTACTCAGGGTTCCTTTTATGTTTTGTATTGCTTTCTGTTGTGCTGCTGTCAAATCTTTCATCTTCCCAACCAGTGAGCACTGAGAGAAGATGCTTAAAGTAAACCAGGAGGGAACAGCCAGGGCTGGCACTTGGTCTGATTCAGCAATGACTGACTGGTCTGACTCAAACCAGATGAGAGGCAATGATTGACAGAACACACAAATTTCGAGATGATTATTTCTGTGGATCAAGAAGCTTTTTCTTACAAGTCTCTTCGTCTATGCCTGGGCAATTGCAACTGGAAAGGGACCGGATGGGCTGAGGTAATTTCCACAGATAGGACCTTTTTATTTGGAAGCCATCCCCAGCCACCACATTCGACATGCATTTCAGCCTGGCCTTGGCTTCTCATTAGAGAGAGCTAAACCAGGCTGATGAATCCTTTTATACTGTTTAAGAAAATCTTCAAGAGAGTAGAGAAGGTTAGTGAGTGAGTATGGAGGCCCAAACAGCAAAGGTACACTTTGAAATAATCCTTTTTTTGGGAGGGGGGGGGAACCCAGGGGCTTGTGCATACTAGGTAGGTATTCTCTCATGGAACCACATCCCAGATGCCAATATATATTTCTTTATTTCACATTTCTATTTCACTAGTCAAGGAAGAATTATAATTATAATAAATATACTTTGTAATACAAAGAAAAGTTTCTGTGCTGCAAGAAAGTATAGAATTCACTGGCTTCAAAATGCAAAGTTTTTTGTTATTTAAAAAAAAAGCCACACATAAGAAGATTCAGTACATGGTCTGTCCAAATACTACACATATCAAGTTGACTATTAAAAAAAAGAAATTGAAAGAAGAGGGAAGAGAGTTCTGAGCTGGCTATCTAGCATTCTTTCTCTGCCTGCTCCGGTGGCCTGGAGCTTTCTCTTGCCACAACGGCACAAAACATATCATCCTGAGAATAAAAAGGGGGACAGAAAAACAGTGTCTCCAGCAAGTCACAAAGACAACGTCTTTACCCAGCATCCTTGTAACCTTAGGCAAATAGTCTGGGCCTTGTTTTTGGCCAGATCAGTTTTCTGTCTTATATAATTTTCCAAGCATTGCAATATTCTAGAACAAGAAGAAAAGGGCCCTAGGTACAATTACTGAAAACCCCGGGCTTAATTCTCTGCTCTGTACTCAAATGGACATCACACTGAATAGTGTGCTTCACTAGCTACAGAAAAAAACGAACACAAGAACTAGGTGAGGTGGGATGTGCCCGTATCCCCCAGCACTTCAGAGGTAGAAGCAGGAAGGTCAAGAGTATAAGGTCATCCTTAGCTATACAGCTAACTTGCCGAAAAAACAAAAATAAAACCAATTTAAATAAGGAACTTCTTTGCTAGAACAAGGCCAGAAAGCAAGCGCCAAGCAAGGGCATAGGCACCCAGAAGATCCCATTGTTTGTTAACGAGAATAGAGAGCGCAGCTGTCCTGCAGGACGACTGACCTCTCTCTCTCTCGGATCAGACTCTAACTCTGCTACACTCAGAGTGAAGCACAAGTTCCAAACCACAAGAGCCCCGGAAAGTACCTGCCCCAACACTACCCAATGGAGGAATTTTGCTCAAGTCCCACAGAAGAATGTAGCTCAGGTCCCGAGGCTTGGCCTTCTATTCCCCAGAAGTGCACAGATACCTTCAACCCCCAACTCTGATCCTACAGTACCAAGCTTGGTGGTGCTACCCTTAACAAGTTCTTATATTAAAAAAAAAAAAAGCTTAATTGAAGAGGAAACAATCCAAGAATGGTCAGATGAACCCACGGCCATTATGTAGAAGCCACTGTATGGCCTGGACATGCTCTCAGAGGGGTGCTACACAGATCTCTCTTTAGGGGTTCGGTGTTGCACCCTGACTGAGATAGTTACCCCTGACTGCAGAGCAAGTGATCATTGTGGGTTTTTCCTCTCTTTCTGAACCAGGAAGTAGAACACAGAAATGTACTTTTCTCATCCTCGGCTCCTGGAATGGCTGTGCCTCCCACCCGGCATCCCCTCTCCCCCCCAAAAAACTATCAAAGAAAGAGGGCATGCCTTCCAAAGAGGCTCACCCCACTGGATGCTAACACAAGGCCTGTTCTTGGCCTCTGAGAGTTGTGCTACAAGCAGAGGGGATCCGGGCTCCTTGTCTGCCTGACGTGGGGAATCTTCAGAAAGAACCTTTGGAACGTAACACGCCAGCCCTGGGAAGGGCTACCTGCAAAGGGAGAAGCCAAAGCCCTGGGGCGGGGCTGTAAACATTGTGGTTTTTCTAAGGCCCAACTGGTACGTGGCTTTGGCAGCTATGGTCAATCTCCAAGAGAAGGTGACAGGCATGTTCTGGAAGCACAGGACATCTCTTTCCACATCCCAAGACAAGGTGCTGCAGTCAGTGGTGGTGCAAGGAGAACACTGGGAGGAAACGTACCCTTTCTTCTTTGGCCAGGGCTACAAGGTGGATACTTGGGTCAATCCCCTATGACACACACTCCTTATTCCAACTGACACACTGAGCACAGGACTGTTCCGACAGGGAGAGGAAGTGATGACACTTCCGTCAGTTACATGGCCCTAAAATGGGCAGAAGTTCTCCTGCAAGGTGTCAAGACAGTCAAAACTCTCCGGACTCTCAGTGATGTCCTCACTAGATCCTGTGGCCAGCTGCCAGTGAAGACGGCCATGCCTTGAGGAAAAGACCAAGTGAGAGCAGCCCGAGTCCCCAAGGTACACAAACCAGGGAGCCTGGGGGAGCACCTGTGCATCTATCTGCCTCAGTACTCTGTCCTCACCTCAGCGGCTTCTGCGACAGTCAACAGCCCTTTCGGGGACCAGACTCCCGGAGCCATCCAAGAGGATGGACACCCTCCTTCATGGGGCTTTTGCCCACCAGGACAACTCACCACCACGTGATTTTGAACTCATAGATGGGGCGCTTGCAGTAGTAGTGGTTGACAAGGTGCTTGTCACACACCCCGATGCACTGATGGTCCACTGTGAGGCCTTGCGCTGAGAGGTCCGTGACCAGACAGTGCAAGAGGTCATACACATCAGCCACCGCCTCCCAGGGCCCAAAAGACACGTCCACTTCACAGTGGTGCTCAAAGAGCTGTCCGTCACTGTCACTCCGCTCAAAGCGTAGGGAGTTGAGGAGTGGACATTCATAGGGGGTGATGGGCATCTCTTCCTTGAAGACGCAGACTTTGAGCTTGGCAAAGCGGGCCTTCCGCTGTACTGCGCGCAGCCGGGCAATCTCCACGATCCGCTCCAAATGGTCTACAGAGTTTAACAGAATGGACCGGGGGTGAAATAGGAGGGGAGGGAGGGATACACACGGACAGAGAGACAGACACACACTCAGTAGCAGGATGCAGAGGGGAAGAGGATGATTGCATGAGTGGACTCCAGGGAGTCAGGAAGGGCAGGGCTTTCCAAAGCAAGGAAACTCCATAGGATGAGGGCAGGGAAATACGGGAGGGATCCTTCTCAACCTGAAAAGTCCCAGTCCCTGAGAGAGAAAATTTTCTCCTAAGTTGGATGAATGCTCGACCCACCCACTTCTAGGGAAGGCCTAGGAGCTAAATGATGCCTTGCCACCCCTTTCCCCAACTGTGCCAGGCAGCTGGCCCCTCACCTTTGTAATAGGGCATGAGCCCCAGAAAGGCCTGGCGCACCTTCTCGCCCTTCAGTGGCTGCATGTTCTCCAGCTGCTCCAACAGGGGCCCAATGGCATAGTATTGTGCCTCTTTGTGCACAGCTCGCACATGCTCCCGGGGCGGCAGGTCCCCTGAGCGCAGGAAGTTCAGCACATCTCTATGCAGAGAAGAGAAAGGGCGAGAGAGAACTAAGGACCCGGGGCAGAATGGAGGAAGGCTGTCAAGTGGTCAGAGCACAGAAACGGGGCCGCGCCGACAGCTGTGTAACTTGTGCTAAGTGAACTTGACCTTTGTGTATCCCGGGGGCCCCAAGCACAAACAAAGAAAATTAAAAATAAAATTACCTCTTGGATTTTAAAAGGGAATTAAGCTAGGTGCGGTGACATATATGAGAGACAGAGATGGGTGGAACTGTGAAGTCAAGGCCACACAGAATGTTCCAAACCAGCCAGGACTACATTGTGAGATCCTGTCTCGAACAAACAAAAGCAAAAACCCAAAGCAAAACAAATAAGCAACAACAAAAACTCAAAGCAATTTAGAATGCACACACAGCGGTTTTCTCAGCCGAGGTGTCAGGTAACCCAGGCTGGTTTCAGACTTGCTAACCAACACTGACCTTGAACTCTTCTTGCTGCATCTCTCAAATGCCGAGATTCCCAGGGTGCACCCTGCACCTGGCTACATAAAGACTTTACAAATCTCGGTAAGTTTGAGGCCTGTTTGGTCTACATAGCAAGTTCCAGGACAGCCAGGGCTATAGAGAAACCCAGTCTCAAAACAAAACAAAAACAAAAAAAACAAAAAGGAGGAGGAAGTAAGAAGGTTCAGGAAGAAGAGGAAAGAAGAGAAAACACCTTTTGTGGACACAGCATTGGTTTCCTGAGTATATATAACTGTTCAGCCATAACATAAGTATATGTCTAATAAAGCAGTCGTAGCCTTACACCTTCAGTAGTAAAAAAAAAAATTCTACCTGTTCTACATCCTGACCATTAGTAATATTCTGTAGCAATATGGAGAAGACAAAATACCAAACAATCTGGGGACTAACTGCTTTCACAACGAAGTAAAGTCAGATAAAGTCTCTTAAAGCGCGCATTCCATCCTTCCGATCCTCTTCACACCCTTTAGTGCTGAGAGTAATAATCAGGCCTATCGCCAGTGGTTCCGGAAAGATGATCAATGTTTTCCATCAATAATTAATAAATAATGAAACAGTGGCTAACACCAAGTACTAGTCTCTCTTAGCCTCTGTTGTGTCACCCATTTGGTCCTTTTACTGGCATTATACAGCAGGTTTTCTCTTAACTCCAGTCTATAAATGAGTCCCAAGTGGGGCCTAGGAGGTTTCGGAAAGCCCCTGTTGAAGGAGCGATAACTGACTCTGAGCCGGCCACCACAGTGGTCCTGATTTCATTAGAAGCAATCAAGGCAAAGTGCTGTATGCACATGAAGGAGCCCTCCACCCGAGGCCCCAGCAGCCCCAGGCTGGCAGCTGGGATGCACCAGCTACAACAGCAAGAAAATGTGTGTACCTTCTAACACATTCTTTAGATCTTTGAGAATAACCACAGACTATTCCAAGTGGGAATGCCCCTATACCGTCCCTTCTGCAACAATTTCTGCCACTTTTCAGCCCAGGCCAACAGGGCACCCACATCTAAGCTTTGATTTGGATCCTGTTCTCTCTCCCACAACCCTTCTAAAGATTTTTTCTTCATCATTTTTCGTCATATTTGGGGTGTGTGGTAATGTGGATGTGTTCACAGGAGTGCAGGCATGTTTTGGAGGCCAGAAGGGTTGGACCCCTTGGAACTCAAATTACGGGTGGTTGAGAGCCACCTGTCACAGGGGCTCGGACCTGAACCCAGGTCCTCTGCAAGAGCAGGACACTGCTAACCATTCCAGCCCCCCCCCCATACACACTGCCCCCTTCAAATCAGCCCTCTGTGATCATCAATAAACCCTTACAAGCTCTGACAAACAAAAGCCTGGGCAAGGCCCAGCTAAGAGCACTATGGGAACCGCCAGCTGGGGCCAGCACTTTCCTCCCCAAATGGCCTGCAAACAAAAATCTTTTTATAGTTCCACAGAGTGGTGTGACACTTTGTTTTCTCACCATCAGAGGCAGCTGATAGCCCACTGGGGAAAACCAGACACTGCAAAACAAGTTATTTGTCCGGAGGCTCCTCCTTAAGGACAAAAAAAATGACCCTTCTGGGCACTCTTACTCAGAGGCCAACACAAAGACTTGTGCACCAGCTGAAGACTCTCTGCCATCCTGGTCAAAGACCAGGATTCAAGGTCAAAGACCGTATCAATCCTCTAGTCATCTCCTAAGTTAGACTGAAGGAGCAGAGGATTGCAGCCATGTGCTTTGAAGATGTGACCTACCCCAGGGTCACAAGAGACTCTTTACTTAACCCTCACTGACAAGCCCACCAGACAGTTGCAATCAGTTCTCATATCAACAAGCACATTGAGGGCTAGAGGGATGGCTCAGTGGTTAAGAGCACTTGCTGTGCTTGCAGAGGACCCAAGTTCAGTTGTCAGCACCCACATTGGCGACTCACAACTACTTGTAACTCCAACTCTAGGGGCTCCAACATCCTATTCCAGCCTCTGGGGGTATCCACACACAAGTGAGATGCACACACAAATAAAAATCAATCTGAAAGAACCCACAGTGAAATCGAGACATAAAGTCTTTATAAGGTTTGCCAGAAGTGTCTTCACGGGAAAGTTAATAATCACATATATTTTTTTAGGATATACATATAAAATCCCAGTAACAATACAAGTTTGGTTTTTGGTTTGGTTTTGGTTTTCCAAGACAGGGTAGCCCTGTCTGTCTATCTGTCCTAGAACTCACTCTGTAGACAAGGCTGGCCTTGATCTCAGAGATGTGCCTACTTCTGCCTCCCAACACTGGGATTAAAGGCGTGTGCCTTCACCACTGAACTATAAGTTTCTTTTTTAAGGTTTTCTTGGCAAAATGAAGGGGTGGCAATCCAGCATGAGCCATTCCATCAAGGCAAAGTGCTGCATGCACATGAGAGAGCCCTCCACCCTGTGAGAACCCTGTTACAGGCATACCTCCGCCATGCTGCAGTAGGTTTTGTTGTGAGTGTTGCGGTAGGATCTTGCTATGTAGCCCAAGCTGACCTAGAAACCCTTGCCTCCCACCTGTACCCACCTCTCAAGAGCACCATCGTGCCCAACCTGCCTGCTGTCATTGAGTCCCAGAATCTAAAAGTAAAAACAACAGTCTCTGACTCCAAGCGCATTCCTTTCCATATACATAAACGAGTCCTCAAGTCAAATGCACAGGCTGGGAAAAGCTTCCTCAAATCCTGCCAGTATTTGAATTTCTCTTGTTGGGTGGTTGGTGACACACACTTTTAACATCAGCACTCAGGAGGGAAAGGCAGGTGGATCTCTGTGAGTTCGAGGCCTGCATGGTCTACAGAGAGTTCCAAGACAGCCCAGACTACACAGAGAAACCCTGTCTGGGAGAAGGGAAGAAATTTGATCTTGCTGTCTTCACCTCCTCTGGTACTGTGGAAGATACCAATGTCCAAGACAGAATCCCAGGCTTCTCATTTGCTATGACTATAGAACTGATTATAGAGAAAGAGACATACATACCCAAAGTGTGTGCCATCTCGGTCGATGAAATACCGGCCCTCAGAGTCCGTAGGGATGTAATGCCGCCCACTGAACATGGCCGCCAACATGGTGTCTTCATAGCGCCGCAGAGTAGATAGGCGTGTGGTAAAGTGAGCCCCTCCAATATTAAGGGGGACAACCTCAGGAAACTGAAAGGAACCAGCACAGCTTTCAGACTGCCTAGATCTGATTGGTGTTACACCATTCATTCACTTGGTTATCCCAAACTCAGGGACCATCCAAACAGTGTCTTCTCCCCACTCCCATCTCTCCTGAAGTATCAACCAAGCCCTACTCACTCAGAGAGCTCTTGAACAAGCTCTCTCTTCACCCCAGCCCCAAAATCTCTGCCAAATTTCATCTCTTTCTACCTCCTGAACTTATCATCTTTGTGTCCGTTTTCATATTGTCTTGGCCACTCTTAAGAGTCTTCTCTTGACATGCTAGCAAATGGAATTGCCAAATGTGGTGGTGTAGGTTGTTCACTGCAGAAACACGTGGATGAGGGTCCCCTGTAAACCCATGTGTGTGTCTTTATCCTAATGTACACCAAGGCAGCACAGAGTTCAAGCATTGGTTCATTCTGTAAGTTTCTATTCTTTCTTTCTTGCTTGCTTGCTTTTCTTGGACTTGCTCTGTAGACCAGGCTGGCCTGGAACTCAGACACCCACCTGCCTCAGCCTCCAGGGCAGGGATTAAAGGCGTGCGCCACAGCGCCTGGCTGTAAGTTTCTATTCTGTGACCATTACTACTGCTCTTTCATCTTTCGCACGTCCCCAAGACAAAACTACCTACATCATATCCCTCCATGGTGCCTTCACTATACTTGCCACATCTCCTCAGTTACAGCACCTGGCACAACACAGTGGCAAGCATTTTCTTCTGTCAACCCATTCTACTAGATGCCAAGCCTGCCAAAGACAGGGAGAGCATGTGTGCTTGCCAGGGAGAGCAACGGCTGGTTTCCAGTGCACCGAAGCATCCAATCCTCATTCTTTTCCTCTTGTGCAGACACTTGCGCATGCTCTGCAGGAGCTCTGCTGCCCGGCCCCACCCTCAGAGCCCCACCCCCACTACTACGTCACGCCACTCACTCCCACTCAATCCACACTGACCGATTAGTCTCCAAGCCAACTAAGGTTCTGGTGTCAAGGACTAAGCGAGGACAGGAAAATAAGAGTAAACGTTAGGCTTGAGAACCTCACAAGGGTCCCTTTCTGAAATGCAAGAATTAAAAAAAAAAATCTTTCACTGCTGTGTTTTCTCCAACTTATATTGAAAAGAACTGTTTCCAGTTCTAATTTTCTCACCAACTAACTCCAGATCAACTAAAATTTTATCTCAGGATAAATTTGATCCCAGAATACTTATTTTGCCAATGTTATAAATGAAGTACACAAAATTTACAAATCTTTCTATGTATGAACTCAGATTTACAATTTTTTCTAAGTATGAACTCGACTTTTTTTTTTTTTTTTTTTGAGACAGGGTCTCTCTGCATAGCTCTGGCTCTCCTGGAACTAAATATGTAAACCAAGTTGGCCTCCAACTCAGAGAGATTTACCCGCTCTGGCTCTGGAGTGCTGAGCAGAGGCAGAGAGATCTGCAATCCAGCAAATCGAACTTGCACTCACGGTACAAAATGCCTTCTTTTCTACAGAAACACGAAGCCCATTCTATGTATGTGTCGAGACTCAAACATCATTTTGCTATCATGCTTTGCACTTCTGGAGTTCTTTTTTAACGGTAGTTCCTACTAATCCACTTCTTTGCACCAAATGTGAAACAGAAAAAAATAAATAACTGAAAAGCGTTCTTGAGCTCACACAGTGATGTGATTCCTAGGAAGCTGGGACTGAACACATAGCCAGCAGTCTATGGGATTATGTGCCCTTTCCCTCAAACTACAGTTTTTGCCCTCCCCCCCCCAAAAAAAGTACCACTGTGTTGGCTCTTTTCCCTGACTGCAGAGTTATGTCTAGAATTTTGCTTATTTTCACGAGTTTCCCACGATGCTGGCAATCTGGGGCTTCTAACCCTAACACAGTACTGTCTGCTGCCAGAGAGCCTCACCCAGGCAGCTCTTTCAGACAACTCTCAACTCTGCACATCTGTCTCCAGTTCTGTGTCCATCTTCTATCTACAGTGAGGGTGATTTCAGGTGCAAAGTGTGCTACACATGAGAGCACAAGGCCGCAATATACTACCCAGTGCCGCACCAGATAAATAAAGACCTGAATCCCTCCCACCATCTCTGCTCTAAGCTGTCGCTGCCAGCCTTCTACTTCCCGATTGTATCTCCTTTACGTCCTTGCTCATACCGTTGTTTTATTTGCCCCTAATCCTCTACCACTCACTGCTGTCCATCTAGCAAATGAAATTGCCCCATGTGGTAATGGAGATTGTTCGCTGCATAATGGCACCTGGATGAGAGTGGGCGGCCCACTCAGGTGTGTCTTTTTTCCTAAATCATACCAAGGTACCATATGGGTTCTCGGCACACAGTTCCTCATACCACTCCCCGGGCATCTGGAGGACACACCTGGCCAATCCAGTGCCTCTTTTCGGGTTGATGGAACGTGGCTATGTGTTGAGGACTCCCGAGTTCACTAGTTGATAAAGGGGAGACATGGGATACAGGAATGGAATCGAACATCATGATTACCAGCTACCGAATATGGGAAGAAGGGACACGGGGTGCAAGTGACCCCGGGCAGGGAGGATACACCCAGTGCGGGAGAGGCATGAGGGGTGGCTCACCTCCCAAGGTCAGCTCTGCAAGCACCAGTCTCTCCCTCGCTTCCCATCAGTCCTCCCTTCCCCCATCACTCGATCCAGGTACCTCCTGGGGCAGCAGGGGCAGCCCGTGCCCCGCTTGCGTGGCCGTAGGAGTGGCCGGCTCCAGGAAGTCGTCTTCGGCTTCGGAGCTGGACATGGCACCGTCCGAGTGACGGCTGTCTGGCTCCCGCCCGGTGACTACCACCATCCCTCTGGCTCTGGGCGGTGGGCGCGGCTTCTGGTAGGCGGGTAGGAGGAGGCCCGAAGAACTAAAGTCAAGCAGTGCCTGACATGACGCGACGGGCCGCTGGCCGGCGCTAGACGCCGAGGGCCTGCACGCAGGGAGGATGTCGAGTGCTGCCCTCCCAAGAGTCGCGACGACCACCGCGCCTGCAGTTAGTGGCTGGTCTGACCTGGCCGCCTCCTGCCATCGGTCGAGCCCTCGCTGGCTCCGCCCTGATTGTCAGGAGGCTCGCCCAATCGCAGAGGAAACAGTCCTGCCCTAGCCGCTTGCCTACCCAACTCTGATTGGCTCTCCAGCTGTCAAGCGCGCGACGTCGACTAGCTCCGAGGGGTTTGGCTGAGCGGAGGGGAGCACCGAGCGCCGACCTGCATCAGCAACCACCGCGTGGACCCTGAACCGCAAATCGGAACCAGGCGCTTCTTGTTGGTGGCCGAGATTTCACTGGCTCTTGCTGTGATTGGCAAGGGTATCGTCCAACCACAGGGGAAACACGTTCGGCTTGTCTTGTTCTACTCCGATTGGCTCTCCGACTAACGGGAGCGCTACATCCCTTGACCCAGGCCGCTTACCTAGGGCAGCGGTTCTCTCTGCGGGGAGCAACAACAGCGCAGGTGGCATCCCTGGCCTGACCCGGCAGCCGCTTGCTATTGACAGAGTCTCATTAGCCCCGCCCTGGCTGTAAAAGATCTGGTCCAGCCATAGGGGAAACACGTTCAGGCCTCGAGCTAGTGTGACCACTGACAGCCGGCTTGCAGATCGGTCCATTCTTATTGGTCATCTAAAGGGCACGCGCTCTGCACGCCCGAGGCTCAACGACAGCGCTGGTCCAGGGCGAGGTCACTGCACCACCCAGTTGCTTCCTGCTATTGGCTGTGTCCTCACTGGCTCCGCCCCTGACTGGCAGGAAGCTCGCTCATTGGGGCAGCGCCTTGGTCCTGCTTTCATTGGCACTCTGACTAGCGGGCGCGAAGCCCCAGGCCACTTTGTCTTCAGTGGCCTCATGCATGCTGGGCAAGGGCCCAAGAATAGCTGGTTTGTCTCCATAGCAGCAGTCAGTGAAGAAAGGCCTGAGCAGGCTGTCACTGAGGATTTGCCCAGCAGAGTTGAGGGTACTGGCAGCGTCAAAGATGGATACTGAGTACTTCAACAATTTGGCTGGCTGTTCTTGAACCACAAGGGCATGGCTGCTGTGCCAGCGCTTTTTCTGTGGACTCACACAGGAGTCTGAATGAAAAACTGCTAGGCTTGGGCATTCACACCTTTAGTCGCAGTGACTTGGGAGGCTTAGAAGGGTTCCTGAGATGTCAACTCTCACCTACAACATGGCATGGCATGGCATGGTGACTCACGCTGTACTTGGGAGGTGGTGACAGTAGTCAAGGCCAGCCTCAGCTTTGTAGCAAGTTTGAGTCCATCCTGGGTTGCACGAGACTGCTAAAAACAAAACAAAACACTAAAAAGGGAACATAAAATAAAAACGAAGGAAAAAAAAAGAAAACTCAAGTTAGGAGCCATTGAGGTCTTAACTTGACAACTTGTCCTCCTGACACTTTGGCAAAGAAGCCCTATAGGTAGACTACAGGATGGCAAACAGAAGAGCAAAAGCCAAGAGCAAAAGCCAGCAGTCCTGAACCCCAATCCCAGGCAGGGCCCCTCTTCTTGCTCTCATCTACCCAGACATGCCTACGCTTTCATAAAGCTATGGGTCTATCAGCTGCCTCCAATTTGTTTAAAATGGCCAATCAGAAATAAGAGGATGGAAACCTGCCCTATACCACCTTTATTTTGCTGTGTGTGTGTCCGATAAAACTTGGCTGACTGCTGAGTCATTCATTGCCCTTCCCGATTTGTCATTTCTTTCAACTGGACAGAGAAAGAGAAGTTATACCTGCAACTCTAAATGACCTGAGGCGTCATTACCTCTGCACCAGGACACAGGTGGAAACAGGCTCTTCCAGAAGGATCTTCTCAGCTAGCCAGATAACACACTTGATACAACACACCTCAGCCACACAGTGGCTGTGGTGGCCTCTCTTGGGGAGACTCCTTAGAAAAAGCACTGGACCTGTCAGCCAACAGCTCTAATAGGCTTTTATAACCTGTCCCAATAAACCACTTAAAATCGGAGAGTTAATCAACGGGGCCACGTTTAGAAGAGGAAATGGTCAAGGAGTCCAGTTTCCTCCAAGTTCATCTGATAACTGACATAGCTTTAGGCTTAAGTGGGTGATGAGTTGGAGCAGAGGAGGAGAGGTACGCATAACAAAGCACCCCCAGTCAAGATGTTGGTAGTCCTGGTTTTGGTTGTGTAAGATGGTCCAAAGGATCCTTTCAGTGTGAGACAAGCTGATTAGGGTTATTGCTGCTCCAGGCATGGCCTCACTATCATGGACAGTTGCTCCTGTGGGGTTGTGGGTGGGTGTCTATGCTGTGAGCCTCTGGTGTTCCTAGAATCCAAGATGACTTTCAAATTTTAAGCAATGACTGAACACCTGACACAGGACATTGTCAAGAGTGGACAGAAAAATGCCTCAGTTAGCCATCTTTTTGCCTTCTATGGTGAAGGGAACTGGGATAGGTTTAGGTAGATACTCAAGTGATTAACCTGTGTGGAATCAACCAGGACTTTGACCCAAAGAAAAGGAGACCGACAAAATGAGGGCAGAGATGTGAGTCAGGCTTTTGTGGGTATGTGCAGGTGCCCTTGGAGGCCAGCAGAGTGCGTCAGATGCCCTGGAGCTAGAGTTACAGGTGGCTCTAGACTGGCCAATGTGAACACTTGGCTCAGAATTCAGATACTCTGGAAGAACAAGTATCTTAACAATAGTTAAGAACAAGCTCTTAACTATTGAGTCATCTCTCCAGCCCAGACTTTAGCTTGTTGTTGGTGGTGGTGGTGCACATGTATTTTTATTTTATTTTATTTTATTTTATTTTTTGTTGAGACAGGGTTTCTCTGTAGCCATGGCTGTCCTGAAACTTACTCTGTGGATTAGGCTGGCCTTGAACTCATGATCCACCTGCCTCTGCCTCCTTAGTGCTGGTATTAAAGGTATGTGCCACCACCACTCTGCCAGAGTGTTTTCATTGCAACCAAATTTGGTTTAGGTAACAAATAATTTATTATAATTTACCCATTCAGCCAGAGGGTCTTTTCACCCCCAGGAATCCATGTGAGAAAACTGTGTAGGTAAGGGGCATGGAGAAGACAAGCATTCTGACAAGCTGATGAAAATGAGATTAAAGTGACACTCTCTTGCCACCCTTTGGTGAGACTGGGAGACTGAGGCCTGAGGAATTTGAAGCCAGATTAGGATACATAGTGAGACCTAAAAGAAGAGTTGAAGGTGTAGTTTAGTTGGTAACACACCTAACATGCACTAAGCCTGGGGTCTATCCCTAGTACTATATTAACTGGGTATTGTGGTACTAATAAAAGTAAAACGGGGACCAGTGAGGTGGTTCATCAAGTAAAGGCACTTGCCACCAACCTGTGTTCAAACACCGGCGCCCACACGGCAGGAGAGAAGCAACCCTGAAAGCTGCCCTCCAACCTCCACACTGTGGCACACACTTGAGCCTGTGCACAAAAACACATAAACAGAAAGATAAAACGGGTAATCCCAACACTCAGGAGGTAGAAACAGGAGGATCAGAACTGGAAGCCTATCCTCAGCTACATAGTGGGTTTGAGGCCAGACTGGCTCAAAAACAGACGGTGGCGCACGCCTTCAGTCTCGGCATTAGGGAGGCAGAAGCTGGTGGCTCTCAGTGAATTTAAGGCCAGACTGGTCTACAGAAGGAGTTAGAGGACAGTCATTGGCTACATACAGAGAAACCCTATCTTGACAAACCCAAACCAAAAAACCGAAGAGGCTAGGGAGGAAGAAGGAAGGAAGGAAAGAAAATAGGAAGTCCCAAAATATCAGGGGGAGAGGGACAAGGCACATGTAATCAGTTTCATGTGCTGGAGCTTTCTTCTGCTTCTGCCAAGAATTCCCTTTAGGAATGTACTTTCCCATTTGGTTTTGTTTATACACTTTGGGAAATCCAAGGTCAGCAGCCTGGAATGAGGGCTGCCGGGAAAGTAGGAAGGGATAAAGGAGGACAGTTTGCTGGCCTGCAGTGCCGGCCCACGCCACTCCAGGAATGGCTCCCAGCCAGCTTTTAGGCAGGCTACAGGAGGGAGCCTCTAAGGTTGGGCAGGAAGTCACACAAAGATGCAGAAGTCAGCGCTTCTTAGAAAATAGAGGCTGTTATACCCTGGAACTCCCTGCAAGAATCATAAGCAAGTCATGTGACACCAAGCCCAGAAATTAGGCACCAAGTTGTGTTGTTTTCTGCCAACTCTCCCCAAAGAAAATATTTTTATTTTTTAAGAAACCTTGATTAAAAAAAAAAGAAAGAAAGAAAGGAACTTTGAGTGCTCATTCAGTTGATATTTATTCTCCTAATGTTATTTTTCTTTATGTGTCTCTGTGTGCTTACGCACTTGTGTATGGTACCTGCAGAGGCCAAAACACAGGGTCAGACCCCAGGGGGCTGTGAGCCACCCAACATGGGAGCCAGAAACTGAACTCAGAAAACTGAACTCCAGAAAAGCAGCAAGTGCTCTTAGCTGCTGAGCTGTATTTCCAGTCTCTATTTTATTTTGAGACAGGGTCTCACATATCCCAGACTGGCCTGGAGTTCCATAAGAAAAACAGAATGGCTCTGAACTTCTAACTACCACCCTCACCATCCCCGGCCTCCGCTACAGGTATACAACCACCACACCTGATTGAGGAGCTCTGAAGTTCTGACATTTTTTGCAACTGAATTCAGCTTAATTCTTTTAGTTGGCTAGAAAACTTAAGACACAGGGAAACACTAGTCCCGAAGCGATATAGGATTAAAATAGCAAGTGTCTAGATCAGCCAGCCCTTTCTGGCCAAAGCCAGAGAGTAAAGATCTTCAGAATTGGCAAGCCTTTTGCTTTCTGTCATTTTAGCAGGAAAGCAACCACAGACAAGACCGAAATGAGTATGTATGGTCAGCCAGATTCGGTTCTCTGGCCATCATTTACTACCCCTCCCTAAGTGGTGGTGGTGGGGGACATAAATCCCAACCTCAGTGTGAGCTCCTCAAACTAGTTCCGTCTGAGTTATGCAGAGGACACACTGCTCCATTCTTACTCACATGTCAATTATCTAGTCGGGAAGAGCAAATCTTAGCAGCATCAATGGTGCTAATCTTTACTCAAAAGGACAGGTTCAGTAATAAGTCATTAGAAAATAAATGTGAAGCCGGGCATGGTGGTGCATGCCTGTAATCCTAGCGCTTGGGGAGGCAGAGGCAGGTGGGTCTCTGTGAATTCAAGTCCAGCCTACTCCACAGAATGAATCTAGCACAGCCAAGACTACACAGAGAAACCCTGTTTCAGAAAGAAAAGAAAGAAAGAAAGAAAGAAAGAAAGAAAGAAAGAAAGAAAGAAAGAAAGAAAGAAAGAAAGAAAGAAAGAAAGAAAGAAAGAAAAGAAAAGAAAAATGTGTTGAGCTGGGTGGGTATTATGTGCCTTGTATCCCAGCACTTGAGGCAGGGGGATCAGCAGTTCAAGGTAGATCTCAGCTACCTAGAAAATCCAACAACATCTAGAGATACATGAGAACATAACTTTAAGAAAGTAAACCACCCCTCCTCCCAAAAAAGAAAAAAAGAGACGTGAGTGAGCACGCCATTTATGGAGACGCGTCCACCACATTATTCGAAGCCACAGCGTTGTTGTTGTTGTTCCTTTTCATCTGTAGATTTAGAGAATTCAATCTTTTGGTTCCCACCCACCTTCATTCATGTTTTGGGACTGGAGGAATGGCTCAGCAGTTAAGAGCACTGACCGCTCTTCCAGAAGCCCTGGGTTCAATTCCCAGGCCCCACATGGTGGCTCTGTTAACTCCAGTCCCAGAGGACCCGATGTCTTCTCTGTGGGTACAAGGCACTCAGATGGGACACAGACGCAAGCAAAACACCCATACACATAAATATAAATAAAAGCTTTAAAATTGTTTACCATGGAGTTTCCTGTAGCCCAGGATGGCCTCATGCTCTCTCTCAGTGACCTTAAACTCCTGAGGCCCGCCTCCAACTTTCAAGTACTGCTATTACAGGTCTGTGCCACTATACCCAGCTCATTTTTTTTTTAATTTATGTGTTTACTTTACATCCCCATCATGGCCCTCTCCCTCCTCTCATCCCAGTCCCATCCCCCCACTCTCTTCCTGCTCTTCCCCTTCCTCAGAAAAGGGAAATCCCTTCTACCAACCCATCCCAGTACATCAAGTCACATCAGGACTGAACTCATCCTCATCCACTGAGGCCAGACAAAGCAGCCCTGTTAGGGGAAAGCACTCAAAAGCAGTCAACAGAGTCCATGTCATAGACAGCACCCGCTCAACTTCAAACTAGCCATCAGTTACATATGTGTAGGGGCCTAGGTTCAGTCCATCCTGTAAGTCCCCATGGGCCTCGGTTAGACTCTGTGGTCTTCTTGTGCCATTCTTGTCCTCTCCAGGTCCTTCTACCCCCACCATACTCTTCCACAGGACTCCCCGAGCTCTGCGAAATGCTTGGCTCTGACTCTCAGCATCTGATTCGATCAACAGCTGTATACCCAGCTTAAAATAAGCTTATTGCAGTGGGCTTTTTTGTAGATAAAACTTTATCCTTTTATTCAAAAAAATTAAAAGCTTTACTTGTATTCGTCTTTGTGTGTGTGTGTGTGTGTGCCAAATGCCCACCTAGTACCTAAAGAGCTGAGAAGGCATTAGACCCCTGGCACTGGAGTGACGGGAATTTGAGAGACCATGTAGGTACTGAGAAATGTACCTGAGTCCTTTGCCAGAGCCACAAATGTTCTTAACCCTGGGCCATAGCCCCATCCTCACTTTCTCTTTCTAAACTTATTTTTTCATCTATTTATTTTTACATACTTATTTTATTTACGTGTGGTCAGAGGACAATGTGTAGGATTTCAGTCTTTCCTCCCACCACGTGGGTTCCTGGGATAGAACTCAAGCTGCCAGGCTGGACAGGCCTTTACTCACTGGTCCATCTCACTGGGGCCAAAGTAGACAAAGCTTGTAGACATTCATAATCTATTTCCCTTCAGACAACCGCAAAACTTTTTCAGATTCCACAGTCATTCCACAACTAGCCAACAGAGGGCACTTTAGGCTTCCCTATCAGAGCCAGACCATGAAGTCATTTCTGCTCTCTGTGACAACAAAAACATTGGCTTTGTTAGATCCTTAGTAATAACTCTGGGAAGGGTGAGACCCACTATTTTTCTAAGAAGATAGGGCCAGGCATGGTAGTGAACTTGGGAGGCTGAGGTAAGGGGATGAGGAATTCAAAGTCATCCTTGGTTACACAGAATTGGAGGCTAGGTTAGGCTATCGAATAAGCCTTATATAGGTCTCTCTATCTCTCTCAGACACACACAGACACATAATCACAAATTAAAAATAAATCTTTAAAAACAAAGACTCAAAGCAACAACGAAAACATTTCTTTAACCCACAAATACTAAACTTGATTTTGAAGCAAAAAGAAATGTCTTGTGTAGCCTGTTTTAGGTAGTTAATAGTGGAAGCTTTGTGACTGTCAGGCCCGGCCTGAGCCTGTCAGGCCCGGCAGGTGCCTGGCTACCTGAGAGGAGACTGGAGAAAACTCCTGGAGACCACCATGTATCCATGCAAATGCAAGAGGTTTATTTTAACCATTGCGCAATGGGGTCACCCCTGCAGGTCAGCAAACAGTGGCACTGAGAGACAAAGGCCTTCTTAAAGGACAAGACGAAGGAATTTTCAGGGATTGCAGTCTTGGCAACTCAGGATTGGATGAGGTATTTAAATGTTAAAATAATTGGTTAGTCTTAGGTGCTCAAGTTTGGCCAGTCCTGCCAAGTGTGGATGTGGCTGCAATTAAAGGTGGGGGTTGATTAGCTCATCCTTGAAGATCGGGTCTGTAGGCTTTTGGCCAGAGGCTTTTGGCTACTCAGAAGAAGGATGGAGGCCATCTGGGTTGGTTGCTAAGAAATGCTATCTCGCAGACAAAAGTCTGGTCATTCTTTTTGCTGGGCGAATGTCTTGCTTGTTCACTTTTTTATCTCTGTCCTCACAGACAGCCAGGGTCACATTTTTTCATTCTCTGGAAAGTACTAAGAGGCTTTAGCTTAACCTGGGCCTAAAACTAAAAAATATAGGTTTTAGAAGACATATAGCTTACAAAGTTAGTCTGATCCTTTCAGTGACTGTTTGAAATAAGGGGTTACATATTTTTTCCTGATGCTACTGTGATCTTAAGTCCTAAGGACAGTAATCTGCCTAGAGTTCTTAGCACATAATCATGCCTGTGAAATTGCTAAGTCCAGGGTGGTATTTTAAAAGTTCCCATAAGTACTAATGATGAATAAAGAAAAAAAAATACTTGTGTAAAGATGGTCATTGAAAGATAAGTGATCATTATGACACAGGCTCTAGGCCCAGGCTGCCTGCATTTGTACTCCACCCCCAACACTTACTCATGAGTAACTTTGGGCAAGATACTTTATTTCCCCGAACTTATTCATTATCTTGACAAATGTACACCTCAGCACAGCACCCACCCTCTGAGCTGTATGGTCCAGGCCCTGGCTCCAAGCAAAGTGGTTTAGATTGGGCCTTTGCCCTCAGGGGCTTTTGGTAACCCTTCTCAGAAGGACTGGTTATGCAGTTACTGCATTTCCCCTTCCATTATTTGTGTTTTTGTTTTTAGAAACAGATTTTAGACCTAATGTGTATGAGTGTTTTACCTGTCTGTTTGTCTGTACACCATGTGTGCTGTTCCCAAGGCCAGATGAGGGTGTCAGCTGGGAGCCACCTTGTGGATCCTGGGAACTGAACCTGGGTTCTGTGCAAGAGAAGCAAGTACTCTTAACCACTGAGCCATTTTTCCAGTCTCCCTGCCTCTCCTCTTTCCTTTCTTAATCCAGTCCTTTTTCATTTTGAGAAAAGGTCTCAGGCAGCCCAAGCTGGCCTTGAATTCATGATATTATTTGTTTCGCCTCCCCAGTGATGGAGTTACAGCCATACATTACCATGCCCAGTAACTTTTTTTCACTTCATAGTCCAGGTTTACCTAACTTCCATATGTAGCCCAGGTTGGTTCCAGAAGTTGTAATCCTCCTGCCTCAGCTCCCCACTTGCTAATAATAAGGCTATGCACCTTCAAACTTGGTTCTATCCAGCTATCTCTTCAACTTTACTCTGGTTACTTTCCATTTATTCTACAGGGCTTCATTCGAATCTATGAAACCCTAACTCTTCACAAATCCTGACATGTATATAAAGTGATTAAAGACACTTGGTAGGAAGACAGCCACAAGTCTGAAGGCTGCCTAGGATATATAGTGAGTTCCAGGACAGCCTAGGCTATAGGCTGTCTGAAAAAAAATAAATAGATGAGCTGTGCAGTTTGGCGCATCCCTTTACTCCCAGAATCCCAGCACTCAGGAGACAGAGGCAGGTGAATCTCTGTGAATTCAAAGCCAGTATTGGTCTACAAAGCAAGTCCAGGACAGCCAAGGCTACACAGAGAAATCCTGCCTTAAAAACAAAACAAAACAAAAGAATGAATAAAACACTGAAAGGAAATCTATTACATTATTTGGAAATGAAATGCCTTTCTTCATAAAGCTCAAGAAATAAACCAGGCATAGTGGCTTATACCTATAATCCTGGCAGAAGGGTTGCTACAATTTGAGGGCCAGCCTGGACTACAGAGTTAAGACTGGCCTGGCCTACAGAATGAGACCCTGTCTTAAAAAAACAACAAAAAACAGAACAAAACAATTCCCTCACCCCAAAAAAAGAAGAAAAGAAAGAAAAAATAGAGAAAAAATATACTTAGGCCAGAAAATAAGATTCTGTGATGAAGGGGTGCAGTGGGGGTCAGTGAGGGTTCAGAGGCCACATCATAGACTTCTGTCTAACTGTGAGTTGGTTCCATCTTTTAGGAACCTAGCAGAAGTATTCATAGGTCATTAGGGAAGTGGAAGGTCTCAGATATGGGTTTAAGAACACTAAGAAGGACCCTTGGACCAGACTCGGTGGCACACACCTGTAATCCCAGCACTGGAGGAGACAGATGGAGGCAGATCTCTGTGAGTTCGAGACCAGCCTGGTCTATAGAATAAATCCAGGACAGCCAAGGCTACACAGAGAAACCCTGTCTCAAAAAAATGCTGGGGTAAGGAGTTTATTAGAAGAGTTATTAAGGCTGTGGACAGACAGACAAAGCCTGCTCTGGCTCTGAAGAATTCAGGGCCCTGCCACCACAGACCAACAGCATGACAAGCTGGAGGGAGAAATCAGGGCCCACATGGCAGAAGCAGGGGGCTCTTCTAGCTTTCTGAGGATGGGAGCACAATCCTGCAGCCAAGCTCTCCCATCCCCAGGCAGGAGAGTGAGGAGCAGGGTGAGCAGCCACCAAGCCCCACCTCAGTGTTAGCCCTCCCAGGCCCCCTCCCCACCCCCACCCCCAGGTCAGAAGCTTGCTGGCCAGGCCTCAGCCTGTTTAGATCTCAGGGAAGGCCATTTGCAGTACTGTGGTCTGAGCAGCAGCTGGATTCCAACATTACCTTCTTAACAGGGCGTGCCGCTGAAGCTTAGACTCTTGCCTGGCTCTGGCCGCTCGGCCTTCTAGGCAACCAGACTGGACATGCACTCTCCCACACCTTCCCTGCAAGATGGACTGTAAGCAAGCAAACAAAGAAACCAAACCAAAACGAAAAAACCCTTTCTTCCTGTGAAGTTTTTTCTGTCAAGAATCTTGGTCACAGCAATGCAAAGGTAACTACTGTAGGTGTCTAGGCAGCGCAAGAGCTAGGAGAATCTTCCAGAGGACATGGGAATTGCAGAGACCTCAGGATAAAGAGGCCGCTACCAGGCCAGGAGAGGGACAGAGGGGACATTCCAGGGAGAGAAACAACATACACAGAGGCCTGGGACGGGATGGAACAGAGGGCTGGGGCTAGATCGCAGCAGAGTGGGGCTCTACGCCCAAGCAGGTGGTGAGGTTTTAAGCGCAGAGGGTCAGGACAAGAGGAGGACTGGTGATACTGTTTAATGATCTACTGTAATGGTATCTCAGTGACCGGACAGAGAATTCTTTGATTGGGGTCGGGACAGAGCATCTGGAGGCTAGTGGATACATTCAATGAGTAAGGTTGGATCAAAGGTCTTGTATTCTTGTGTACACATAGGTGGAAAGAGGAGAATGAATCAAGGATGACCTTTATGTTTCTGGTTGAGTTGGCAGGGTGCTTAGTGACGCAGACATGCCCAAACAGGATACAGATGTGAAGCCGGGGTACCACGTAAAACATCTTGTCCTGTGCCCAGCGCAGGAAACAATCAATAAATGTGATCATTATTATCTGCATTATTCTGTGTTCTGCAATAATGGCTTCTTGGAAACAGTAACTTCTTCGACCTTAAACACAGCATGCCAGTATCAACCAAGATAACAACCATGAGACCTTGTCTCAAAAACTATGGGGAAGGCGACAGAGAGACAACCTGACATCAACCTCTAGCGACATACAGGCAATTATGCACACACCCCTCAAATACACACACACACACACACACACACACACACACACAAAAGAGACAGAGAGAGGAGACAGACAGAGGGATAGAGATGATGGTAGTGGTGGTACTGACAGAGCATCTATAACTAGGCCACAGAGAAAGCTGCTTTAGCACCATCTGAGGTTTGGGCATCTGAATGACAGTACTGAAGAAGTAACTATTGAATGCTTCACATTCAAGCTTTTATTTTGAAAAATAAAATACAAAAGTCATTAGGTTGTAAATGTATACAGTAATTTCCCAACACCTCTGAAACAATACAATGAATTATTTAAATAATTAAGGTATTTACTATTATCCACATCAATACATTTAAACAGGCACAAGTGCTCTACAAAACACTGGAACGTGTACAGACAACCTATTCTGAATGAGACTGCCAGATATTGTTGACAGAATGCCATCTTTAAACCCTCCTTCCCTTGAAATTAAAGACTGGAATCTGGTAAGAAAAGACAAGAACAAGAGGCGCTGTGACTCAATTGTGTCCATGCTGGGCTCCTCATCTTGAGGGCCGTGCATGTCATTGGGCTCAAGAGCCATCACTCAGGGAGACCTGGATTGTGACACCTCCCTCAGGGACAGTAGGAGGCTAGCAGGTGAACAGGAGTGATGGGCACCGACACCCACTTCTCCCAGCAGAAGACAGCAGTTCCAGAGATTTTCCTTGTGCAGAAAAGGCAACAGTCATCCCTAGGGCAAACACAAAGCATGTGGTTACAGGCCTGGGTCAAAGCCACCCTTCCTGTACCTCCCCACCTGCTTCCTTGTTTGTGCCAGGAGGTAGGTGGGTTCCTGCAGCTCAGGGGTGTGAGGACAGGACCTCTGAGGGACGGGCATGAGGGGCACACAATTTCCCACCTGTGATGTCTGCAGTACCTGCAAAGCAAGAGAACACAAGGGCTGCCACAGACCCTGCACCTGAAGCTACCACCAATGTCCAAGGCAACTATACTGACTTCTCATCATGTGACATGACCTTGACAAATGGGCTCTCTGGGATCACTCTTCTTGTCAGCACACAAATGACTGGGTTTCCCAGTCTCTTGGTCTCTCCACGAAATACGATCCATACTGTTAAAACCCCCTTCCAAAAGCCATCTCCGCACCTCCTTCTCTGTGCCAGACTGTCTGAAGAAGCGATGTCAGTTAGCTCTCACCATGGGTCTCTGCTCAGCATACTCTTCACTTTACAGATAAGGAAACAGATACACAACTAAGCTTCTTGGTGCCAGGAAGTGGCAGAGCCAATGCCAGCCCAGGCTGTTTGAGGCCAGAGCTGTACTCGCCATCTGGACACACAGCTGTCTCTGGCAGCCCAAGTGGGAAATCTCACTCAGCACCATCTGCCAGGTCTCACCTCACTTGCAGGAAGTTCCAGGCTCAGCTATTCCACTTGCTCAGTCTGTTGAAGGAACCAAGAGATAACGTTAAAATCCTGGAAAATTAAAATTAAAATCCTTGGAAGAGGTGACTGCTCTCGCCAACATACCAGGCATTGCTCACAGGACTGTGATGGTTAACATTGTTTAAGGTTTAAACTCACTGTGATTGAGAGGCCAAAAAGAAAAGGAAAGAAAAAGCCCCTTGAACAGACTTATTCTAGCAGCCAACTTCCCTTTGTCCCCAGATGTAGACTATTCTTAAAATTGACTGAAATTATTTTAATAAAAATAAAATACAATAATAAAAAATAAACCATAAAATAATTGACTGATCTTATAAAATCTGCACAATGGTGGGTCACAAGCTGATATTTCTGTTTGTCTGTCTATCTGAGCCAGGTTTCTCTGTGTGGTCCTGGCTATCCTAGAACTCACTATGTAGACGAGGTTGACCTGGAACTCAGAGATCCACCCACCTCTGTGTCCTAACTAAAGGCATGTACCACCACTGCCCGGTGCCTAACTGTTATTCCTGCTTTTGTAATCAAATTTGCTTTTGTTTTTTGTTTGTTTTTATTTTTGGAGACAGGGTTTCTCTGTGTAGCCTTGGCTGTCTTGGACTCCATTTGTAGACCAAGCTGGCCTCAATACACCTGCCTCTGCCTCCCAGAGTGTTGGGATTATAGGCCTGTGCTACTGAGCCTGGCTTCATTCAATCTTGTTTACTCTGCTCAAAAAGATGACTAGGAAAACTGCAAAACAAATATGCTAAAATTAGACACCACCTACATGTAGGCAAAATATGTGCGATCTTGTGGGGTTTGCCTTTTATAAGCCCTGGGCTAATATGGCTAGGGCTGTATCTTGAGAGTGCTCTCAGGTACAGTCCTGGATCCATGCTGGAGGCCCGTACCCAAATAAAAAGCCTCTTCTTATTAAAATTTATTCATGGTCATGGTGAATCTCTGAGCAACCCCAGACTTGTAACAGGATCTGCTCAGACTTTCAGATAAACTCAGCCTGTAACTGTTTTAAAGAAATAAACTGGACTGGCCTCACCCACACTCCTGGGAGAGACCAAATCCTTGGCATCTCCTAAGTAACAGGAATGCTTTGTCCCTCAAGAGCCCCATGTATCACATGAGTCTGTCAGGGCATGCGATGACGTAGGCTCATTACCAAAAAGATCAACCCTGTGGCCAGATGTTTGAAACTCTGAGCCAGCCAGGCCTCAATTCAAATGCTGGGAGCTAAAGTCCAGGGAACTTTTGGTTACTGTGCACATGAACAAGTAGAAAGAGTGTGGGCTCTGCTTCCACACACAGTTATCTCCACAGCCCTGCCTGACAGGTCCTTTGTGCCTCTTCCTTAGTTCAGTTTAACCTGGAACTCAACTGTGTGGTGCAGGCTGGCTGAACCTACAGTGGTCTGCCTGCCTCTCTCTCCTGATTATGGGATTACAAGCATGTGCTATCAGGTCTGGCAAGTTTCTAGTTCCTCTTTCATGCTGAGATAGGGTCTTGTGTAACCCCAGAGGGCCTTGAACTCTCTGTGTACCTGAAGGTGACCTGGAACTTGATCCTTCTGCTTCTAGTTCACAAGTACTGAGACCACAAGCATGCACCCACACTTGGATCCATTTCTTACTTAAACCATAATCTTTCTTTAAAAATTTTAATTGTTTATTTAATGTGTATGGGTATTTTGCCTACATGTATGTAGACATGTATGTCTACACACCATGTGCATGCCTGTTACCTGAAGAAACCAGAAAAGAGCATCAGACCCCCTGGAATGAGAGTTACAGGTGGTTGAAAGCCACCATATAGGGACTGAGAATAGAACCCAGGTCTTTTGGAAGAGCAGCCAGTGCTCTTAATCACTGATCCCTTGCTGCAGCATGATTCTTCAAGATTTTATCTGTTTTTTAATGTGTATGTGTCTGTCTGTCTGTGTAAGACTACATATATGTGAGTGTAATGCCCGAGAGACCAGAAGAAAGTGTCAGATCCCTTGGAGCTGAAGTTGTAGCCAGCTGTAAGTTACCCGGCATGCTGACAATGGAACTAAGGTCCTCTGCAAGGGCAGCCAGTGCCCTTAATCACTAAGTCATCTGTACAGCCCCTAAACCACAGTAGTCTTTCATTGTCTAAATGTGCCTATATGAAAGATTAAATAATCTCTCAGTAAGGAACTTGAAATGCCTACTGAGGCATTATAAACCTTATTGACATACAAGACTTCTCTACAGTCAACAAATTAGTGCTTTAAAAAAAAGCTGTCCTACTGAAGGCTTATTTTCTACTATTTATTCACAGTTCTTAATGATTTTATTTTTGGAGCTGGGTGTAGTGACGAATGTCTTTGATCACAGCACATAGGAGGCAAAGGCAGTTTTATCTGTGAGTTTGAGGCCAGCCTGGTCTACATAGTGAGTTCAGCACAGCCAGAGTTACCAAATAGAAAGACCTTGTCTCAGAAAACAAAAGCCAATTTTATTGGGCTGGAGAGAAGTCTTGGTGGTTAAGAGCATTTGTTGCTCTTCCAGAGAACTCAGGGTTGACTCACAGCATCCACATGGTAGCTTACAACCATTTGTTAACTCTAGTTCCAGGGAATCTGACACCCTCTTCTGTCTTCCTTGGGCCCCAGGCAAACATGTGGTCCACAGAAATATGCAGGCAAAACATGCATAGAGTTAAGATTAAAAAAATCAAGTTGTTTATTATTATTATTGCTATTACTATTTTGAGATAGGGTCTCACTATGTAGCACTGGCTGGACTGGAACTCTCTATGTAGACCAGGCTGGCCTTGAACTCAGGGATCCACCTGCTTCAGCCTCCTGTGTGCTGGGGTTTCAGGGTTGTATCATCATGCCCGACTCTGGCATTCATTTAAAAGCATTACTTGCTCACTCACTTATTTGGTGTGGATGGGTGTTTGTGGGAATGCTCTGGTGGAAGTGCATGTAGCACAGCACACGTGTGGAGGTCAGAGGACTTTCAGAAGTCAGTTCATTCCTTCCACCTTTATGTAGGTTCCAGGAATCAACCTCAGGTTATTGGGCTTGGTGGCAATGCCCACCGAGCCATCTCACAATTATTTATTGTTTGTTTGTTTAAGATAGGGTCTAGCTCTGTAGCCCAGCCTGGCCTTGAACTTATCATCTTTCTGATTCTGTCTCCCCAGTGCTGGAAAACAGGCTTGTGCCATTCTGCCCAACTCTGATAAGTTTTAAAAAGTAAACACTCTCACTCTGGTATGCAATTTGTCATTCTTCAAGTTCATGATGTGTCTTCATGACAGAAGACATCATTCTCTCTAAAGGACACGGGGTGTCATTTTGGATGTCCTTGGTCACTTCTAGCTACTTCCTTCTCCATCTGGAGATGACTTGGGTGTGTGCCGAAACACAGGAACGCCTTCAGTTTAGGTCTCAAATCCCCTTTCTTGCTTTCTTCAAGTTTATCCTGCCTCTTGGATAGCTTTCTGGCTCTAATTTCCATCGCTGTGAGTAACAGCCCATGAAGGAATACACCCAGGGCTCTGGGATATCACGCACACTTTGAGCCTGGCCCCTCAGTCCCTTCCACGCAAGAGTCAGAGTTTTGAGGTAGATCAGGAGTGCCATAAAAATACCTTTTCCTTTCCTCTAACTCCTGAAGTCATATCCTAATTTCTTGCTTGTAACAGATCCCTAGGAAACAAGTGTTGAATACATGAAAAGAATGGAAGAGTGTTAAATATATACTGCTAAGAATATGTCTAGAAACACTTTGAGACTCTTGAGCATCACACATGGTTATGGAGGGCTGGTAACTGAGTGTTATGGCAGAGCCTTCATCCCTGGTAGGAGAGAGAGAGTCACTGAGCAAGAGGACAGCCTGCTTGCTTACTGCAGGCTTGCTGCATGAGACACAGCTCACACAAACACTGTTTCCCCAGCAATTAGAACTGAAGCATCACTAGGAACAGAGTTCATTATGAAGGGCAGCACCTTGGAGATGGCATGCCTCAACCCCATGCTAGATACTGCAGACAGACAGCAAGGCTACTGCAGATAGGCAGAGACTGTCCACTTCTTCCAGCTCTTACAGGTGACAGGTGATGACAGGATGCTCTCTTCTACTTTAGGCACATCTACCATAACATTCTCTGTTTTCCTCCAACTCAGGACACAACAGAATGCAAATGAATTCAAACATTACACTTATAATTGTAGATTGGTTTCCTTTTTTGTTTTTGAGACCGTCCTGGAACTTACTATGTAGACCAGGCTGGCCTCAGACTCAGAGGTTCACCTGCCTCTGCCTCCTGAGTACTGGGATTAAAGGTGTGTGTTCCCATGTCCAGTGGTTTAGATTATTTTTAAAAGCATACAGACTACAAGCTTTGAGCTCTCACCAGTTGCTGACAGCCAATTGCTTTGAGCACTATGTATCACAGGTCTTTTAGTTTCCGTGTACAGTTAAAACAGCATGGATATGAATATAATAAAAAGACCAATGGTGGCTGCATATTCTTAATGCAAAGTAGATGCTCAAAGGCAGACTCTCCAGGCATTCTCCTCAGCTACATATAAAACACTGTATGGCTGTGCATGCAATCAGATCTGTTATCAAAGTACTCCCCTAGTTGCAGAAGACCCTGAACTCTCTCATATCATAGCAGTTGGCTACCACCAGCACATGTCAATATCCTTTTCTATTTCCTTTATTTATTTCTTTGTTTGTATATTAAGATGGAATATGGTCTGGAACTCTACTATATCGGTTAGGCTGGCCTTGGACTCCTCTCATCTCAGCTAGTGTTGGCACTAACCACCATGCCTGGCTTTTATTTTCCTGTTTTCATAAGTTTCTTCAAAAGCTCACTTTATGGAAGAGCCAGCTCTTACATAACAAGAGGAGGAAGGAGAAGCAGTGTACAGTACCTGGGGTTTTTCTTTCAGAAAGTCAGGTAGCTGAAATTCTCCTTTATAGACCTGGAAAGAACAGAGCAGGCGTGAGTTTAAGAAAATGGGCGTGCCCTGGTAACACCTGACATCTGCAGCCACTGGGCTGCTGTGTCATTCTTGGTTAGTTTGGAATGAGAGAGAAACCTGTCACTTTAGGAGCAGCAAGAGAAACAGACCTTAATGAGACCCCTACCCTGATTCCCCTGCAGCAACTGCGATGGTGTTCCTGACTGAGCTGGCCGGCTAAGAAAGATCAGGGTATGTCTGGGGAGGGAATCCAAATAGGATGCCAGAGCATGTCAAGTGCCATTCCTATTAGCTGGGAGAAAGCACAGAAACCACCTTAGTTAGGAGCAAGCTGCTCCTGGCTGCATTGGTTCTCTTAGTTACAACCCTGGATTTGAGTCAACTTTACTTTTCTCAGTTTACCCAAGAATCCTATTAAGATGTATTAGATGATCTTAAAGTGACATGTACTTGAAGCTTGCAGATTTTTTTTTTTTTGAGACAAGGTCATCCCATCCCAAATGCACTATTTAGCTATGAATCACAGTGAACTTTGTAAGCCTCCTGTCTCTTCCAGTGCTGGGATTACACTCTTGCATCCTATGCTTGGTTTATACAATCCTGGGAAAACAAATCCAGGACTTTTGGCATGCTGGGTAAGCACTCTACCAACTGAGCCATATCCCAGCTCCAAGCTCATAAAATTTTATAATAAAAACATATTCCCAATATTAAAAAGGATATTTCTAGTTCAAATAATAACTAGGAAATAATTTAATTTTTTGTTTTTTTGTTTTGTTTTGAGACAGGGTTTCTGTGTAGTCCTGGCTATCCTAGCTGGCAAAAAACTCTGATAAATCTGTCTGCCTCTGCCTCCCAAGTGCTGGGATTAAAGGTGTGCACCACTGCCCAGCAAAACTTGTAGATTTCTTTTTTACTATTTTATGTGTATGAGTGTTTTGCCTCCATGTGCCCCTATGCACCACACATACATGCCTGGTACCAAGGAGGTGGTGAGCCTCCCTGTGGCTGCTGAGAACTGAATCAGCATCCTTTATAACAAGAACTCTTAACCACTGAGCCAACTATATAGCCCCATTAAAAAAAAAAAAAACCAACAACATTATTTTATCATTTCAAAACCCTACTGAGGGCTGGAGAAATGGCTCCACTGAGTGCCCTCCCAGTGGATCTGGGTTCAATTCCCAGGACCCACATGGCAGCTCACAACTGTCTTTTATTTTTTAAAAACTCTACTGAATATCTAACATTGGCTATAATAGTCAGGACAAGGAGATTCAATGAAGAAGTAATGACCATTCTCCTTAAATTAGTCCCTTAAAATCCTAGCATCTTTTTCTGAAGAAGAGCAGTAAATTCAAGTTTACTGTAAAAGCAATCTAGAAATGCGTATGGCAGAAGCTGGAGAGATCAATCAGTTATTCTCCATGCAAGCATGAGGACCTGAGCTCCATGTTCAGAGCCCACACAGAAGGTTACATCTGTAACCTCAGTGATGGGGAGACAGAGGCAGGAGTATCCCCGAGACCCCTGGCCGGCCAGTTCAGCCTCATCAGCAAGCTCCCACTCCCAGTGAGGGGCCCTGTTTTAAAAGACAACACCTGTACACGCACACATGTGCACTCATACACACAAACATGCTCATCACACACAAAGAAACACACAGGGCAAAGAGTCAAAGAAATCATGAGAGGAAAAGCAAAGTGGGATGGCTTATGCTACCAGATATCAACATATTATTATAGTCCTGCAACCAGGCTACATGATATTCTAATATACTAATATATGTGTGTGGTGATTTGGATGAGAATGGCCCCATAGGTTCATGTGTTTGAATATTTGTTCCCCAAGTATTTGGTAGAGTATTTGGTGGAACTGTTTGGGAGGGGTTAGGAGGTGTTGCCTTGTGGAAGGAGGTCAGTCCCTGGGGGAAGTCTTTAAGGTTTCCAAAGAATCGCCATTCCCAGTGTGCTCTCTCTCTGATGCCTGTTTGCAGACTGGGAGTGAGCTCTCCTCTGCTGCTCCACTGCCAACATGCCTGCTGCTTGGTGCCATGCTGTCCCTTCACGACAGAGTCTACCGCTCCGAAACCTTAGGCCTAATCAGTTGCCTTCTTTTATATACTGCCTTGGCTGTGGTGGTTTGTTACAGCAACTGAGAAGTAACTAATGCATATACATGTATATGTATATCCATAGCTAGCTGGCTAGATCAATAGATAGATATGCATTCCTGCTAAGGTAATCAAGTAGCTATAATTAGGACAAAACAGTGTGACATAGGGCATACAATGTAACAAACCATTATTTCCAGACACAGCAGCCCTGTAGGACAACACAATCAGAACTAAGTCAGGCACAGGGGTACACACCTATAATCTAAGCCATGGGAGGTGGTAGCAGGAGAATCTCAAATTTAAGGCCAGCCTCAGCTACATAGTGAGTTCAAGGCCAGCCCAGGCTACCTGACACTCTGTCTCAAAAACAAAACAAAACAAAACAAAAACAAACGAAAACCTCCAAGTGGACAGGGTGTGTTAGAATATGCTTTCAATCTCAGCATTTGGAAAGCAGAGGCAGATGGCTCTCTGAGTTTGAGGTCAGCTTGTTCTATATGGCAAGTTATAGACTGGCCAGGGATACACAGTGAGACCCTGTCTAAAGGAGGGGTGTGGCTCTTTGGTAGAGTACTTGCCTAGTAAGTATGACATCCTAGCTTCAATTCCCAGGACCACCTAACAACAGTAATAGTAATAAATTATTAAACATGGTCAATGTGTAAAAGTTAGATTCTACAGTGAAAAAAAAATATGAATTGCTATACTACTAATGACAGATGAATCTTAACACATAATCATGACAGAGCATAGCGTGGAAACAGATCCTAAGAGATGTATTGTCTTGATACTGTAGTCATGAGGTGTGACAATTTTGGAATTTTTTTAAATTGATATATTGGGTATACTTCTCTGTATACGTACTTCAATAAGAAAAATTCAATAACCAATTTAACTCAAAGGCTTAACATCGAAAAGCTATTGCTTATTAGTCATGGTGGCACATACCCTGGTACCCAACACTTAGGAGGCAGAAGCAGGAGCAGAAGAATTTTCAGATTGCGGCCAGCTTAGGCTACATGGTGAGACTTTATTTCTCTCTCCAAATCATTCAATCAATCACTAATACAACCCATACACACCCACTGTTTAAGTATAAAAACGTTTGTTTCAACACAGCTTGCAATAGTTTTTGTTTGTTTTTAAAGAACTAACCTCATAAAGAATGAAAAGCAGGCTATTAGAAAAAAAGTCTGACAGCTGCTGTGTTCAGAATTACTGGGACAAGAACCTAAGGGAACTGACGTGTCACGTAGAATCACCAGATAGCTTCCATGCACGTAAAGAAATGTTCTAAATGATGATTTAAAAAAAAAAAAAGAAATTCCATACTAGATTTAAATTTTATTTATTTGTGTTTATGTGTGTGTTCATCTGTCTGTCTGTGTTTGTCTATGTCTGTGTCAGTATATGCTACATGAGTAATGGTGCTTACAAGGGCCAATAAAGGGTGTTGGGTACCCTGGAGCTGCAGTTATGAGCAGCTGTGAGCTGCCTGGTGTGGGTGCTCAGAACAGAACTTCTGTTTCTATGCAGGAACAGAAAGAAAAGCAGGGCCAGGAGTGATAGCAAGCACACACACCTTTAATCCCAGCACTTGGGAGCTAGAAGCAGGAGGATCTCTGAGAGATTGAGTCCAGCCTGGTCTACACAGTGAATTCCAGGACTATAGAGAGAGACCTTGTCTCAAAAACAAAACCATCAACAGAAGGCAGTAGTGAGGTAATAACAGAACAGCTTGGTGGTTTACAGTGCTAGCTGCTCTGGCAGAGGACCCACGTTTGATTTCCAGCACCACAT
>CM053766.1:98573314-98616458 GCA_028658305.1 Pachyuromys duprasi
TAGACACAGTCAAAGTACTCATACGCATAAACTCGAGCTTGTAATGAAAAAGCCCTCATGTGTTTGCAGTGGAGTTGATTCCTGGTAGTTTTTTTTTGGGGGGGGGGGAGGGTCTCAAAAACTGGGCATAACACTGACCTCTTCAGGCACCAGGCACACATGTGATAAGCAGATATAAATGTGAGCAAAACATCCACACATTAAAAAAAGAGAGAGAGAAAATCATGTCAGGGGGTTGAAGAGATGGCTCAGCCGTTAATAGCAGTTGCTGCTCTTCTGAGGACCCAAGTTCAGTCCCTAACACTGATACTGGGCAGCTCATAACCATTTATAACTCAAGCTACAGTGGATCCAACACTCCCTTCTGGCCTTTTACTTCCCCACTCCCAACCCCAAGCCATGTAAAATCTTTGTTGTTGTTTTGTTTTTTCCAGACAGGGTTTCTCTATATAACAACGCTCACTGTCCTGGACTCCCTTTGTAGACCAGACTGGCTTCAAACTCACAGAGATCCTCCTGCCTCTGCTCCCAGAGTGCTGGGATTAAAGGCATGGGCTATCATACCTGGCATATGCAAAATCTTTTAAGAAGGAAAATAAAACAACTCTTTTATTAAGATTTATTTATTACTTATACAACATTCTGCCTGCATGTGTGCCTGTGCATTGGGGGGTGGAGGGGCACCAGATCTCACTGTAGATGGTTATAAGCCACCAAGTGGTTGCTGGGAATTAACTCAGGACCTTTGGAAGAACAGCCAGTTTTCTTAACCACTGAGCCATCTCTCCAGCCCCATAAAACAACTCTTAAAAAAAGTGTGTGACCTGATGTTTCAGAGAGAGAAAGAAAGAGCATTTGTGAAAGGAATGAAACCCAAGAATAAGTATAGCATGTAACCAGCAGAGAATAAGCAGTTCAGGCTTTGTGGAGCCACACAGTCTTTGTCCCAGTGGCCAGTTCCACCCTTCTAGGGCACAGCAGTCCCACAACACACACAAATGAAACAATGCGGTGTGCTCTGGTGACGACTGAGCTACAAAAACAGGTGTCAGAATAGAATTGCCTGTGAGTAATGACCTCCAACCTTTTTACACCTCAGACTTTAATGTGTTGCTTCTAAAGTACACATGCTGTGTTTTAATTTGTATTAAGTTTTTGAAGTACTATGGTGGGAACCCAGGGCCTTGCACATTCAGTCAGGCCCTACACCACTTGCTACAGCCTAACTCCATATTTTTAACTGCAAAGGCCATAGACTGGTCTCAAAATCTTTTCACACTCCAGGTCCTGAATTCAAATTTTGTCAGAGATTACACTATCCTTTATTTTCCAACCTTCTTTCTCTAAACTCACTATACTAAACTCTAAACTCCTGCTTCCTTCCTTCCAATTTTACTGAAGTACACATAATTAGCTTAAATGTAATTATGGGCAAAACTGGATTAATTTTAATTTTCAGTTCCTGATACAATCTCACCAACAGTACATGTTTTGGCTGCTATTCATCGTTAACACAATTCACTGTTTTCACTTTTTCCCTTGAGGAATTCTGACTTGGTAGTTTCACATGCAGAGAAAACACAATTCCAGCCAGCATTGACAATACAGGAGGGAAGCCAGCTTTGAAGTTTACATTCTCAGTCCCTCTGGGCTCCTGTGACCCAGAAGAGACTCATGATCTCCAAGACAGAGAAATGCTGTCTAACAGCTGTTAACATGCCTGTTTACATGTTCTCATCTGACTTTAAGCATTCTGGCAGCAGTGCACATCAGACTGGGTTCTTAGAAAGTTCAACAGTCTTGTCCTGCCTGGAAACAACAGGAAAAATGTTAATGCTTCCTACATTATGAAAAAAAATGCATTAATCAGCTCTTAAGTACAAAAATCCACCCTAAAAACGTCTTTAATAGAAACAAAAGTTTTAGTGCCAAAACTGTTGGATGGGAGTCAGAATGTGATTAGATCAGGACCATAAAGATAGCATAAAATAGAAAAATTTTCCCACCACAATAAGCACTACCCATTTATGGAACTTAGCGTTAAGACTCTGATCTCAGGCCCAGGATGGTGGCACGTGCCTTTAATCCCAGAAGTTAGGAAGCAGAGAGGGGAGAATCTGTGAGTTTGATTCAACCCTGGTCTATCTCGTTTGTTTGCTTGTTTTCATTTTATGTTTATGGGTGTTTTGTCTGCATGTATGTCTGTGTAGGTCACTCATGTAGCAGCCATGGAGTCCAGCAGGGAGTGTCATATCCTCCCAGAACTGGAGTTACAAGTGCTTTGAGTCACCATGTAGGTGCTGGGAATTGAATCTGGGTTCCCTGGAAGAGCTGCCAGTGCTCTTCACTGTGAAAGCATCTCTCCAGGCCCCAGGATAAGGCTCAGAAGATACAGTTCAAGATCAGCGTGGTGTGCCAAGTCTAGGACTGTAGCAGCTACGTTACTATGAGTGTTGAGTGCCCCAAAGAACAAGTCACTGCCATATGGAAACTAATATCCTGGCCCAGCTCCCCACTATTCCGTGGAGAGGCTGGGATATGTATGTATGTATATATAAAACCTAAGTCCATTTAGTGTTGCTGTACATACATGTGTTTAGAGCTAACCACTTGGCACTGGATAACAACCAGGTGCCTGTAGAAAAACTCCAATCCTAGGGGATCTGACTATTTTTGAACTCTGCACACATGTGGTGCATAGTCATAATGCAGGCAAAACACTCATACACATAATTTTTTATCTAAAAATGCAAATTATAAGAGGCAGTGGGTTGTGCATGGTGTGGCTCATCAGCAATTCCAGCACTCTGCGGAGACAGCAGGAGCGTGAGTTCAGGCAGAGACTGGGCTATGGAATGAGTTCCTGTACTATTCGGGCTGCAAGTCAGATCCTGTCTCAAAAAACTGAAAATAAATGAAACCAGGGGCTAAGGGACATGATACATACACCCTACTTTCAAAACCAGTAAGAAAAGTAAGTATGCACTTGGAAATCACAGCCATGCCTGTCATTTCTAACATTGAGTATCACAAATGAAAATGCTGCCGCCAGTATTATTTGTTTGCTGAGAATTCCTCCCTCCCTTTCTTTTTTACCTTGATAACAACCCCCCCCCCCCAAGATCCTTGAAATTTAAAAACATTACCAAAATTTATCTAGGTCTTTGCAATGTTTCTCAGAATCAGTGAGAGCCCTTATATGCCACAGCCAGCTACAAATGAAGTTATCTTTAGGAATTTTTTAAGTTGTTTTTTTTTTTAATTAAAGAAAAAGTAATTGAAGAAAGCATTTCAGGAACTGAAAGTCAACCCGCAGTTAGCCAAGGTGTTGCCTTCTACATTGTGCCATGAACAACAGCATGGGTCTTAAAAACCAACTTCTAGTTATACTGGTTTACTAGGGTCCCCTTTACAGATGCTGGGTCTCCTAAGAATTAGACATCATGTACATGGTACAACTATTTTTGAAAGTTCTAGGTTGTCTATTCACATAAAGTGAACTGACTTCTTTTCTTTAAAACTAAAAAAAAAAAGGCGTAAATAAGTACCCACCTTGCTTTCAAAAGCTAATCATACTAAAGAAGGCAGATGAGGAAGCAGAGGAAGCTTAGAGCCACAGGCCCTCAGAGGCTCAACTAACACTTGTGAAGAAGACAGAGTACAATCAGGAATGGCTTACAGGAACTTACACACACAACAGAGGTTCCCTGCTGTATGCAGAAACGGAGGCCAAACTGTTTTCTAAAGCAGACAGGAGCCAGGAAAGAGCCGACCCTCAAAGGATCTCCCAGCAGATACACTTATAAAGAACATGGTCAAGACTGGAGTCAGAAGAGATGAGAAGGACTGAGTTTTAAAGATGAGCTGGGCCTTGACACAGCAATTTGTTGAAGTAGTCTTAAGATTTTCATACTAACCCTGTGGACAAATGGGGTTTCTAACACTTTTAATCCCTTTAAAACACAATGGAGGGGCTGAAGAGATGGCTCAGTGGTTAAGAGCACTTTTTGTTCTTGCAGAGGACCTGAGTTTGGTTCTCAGCACCCATGGTAGCTCACAACTACCTATCACTCCAGTTTCAGGGGATCCAATACCTTCTTCTGACTTATGCAGTACCAGGAATGCATGTGGCACACACACACACACACATATACAGGCAGAGAAAACACTCATATACATAGAATTAAACAAATAAATCTAAAAACAAACAAAGAAAGAACCACAGAGGAGCTGCTGGGTGCCAGGGAGCATACCTGTATCTAGCCAGGACTTGGGAGGCAGGAGGCTCAGAATTTCAAGGTCATCCTAACTACACAGTGAGTTCTAGCCAGCCTGGGCTATGTGAGACCTAAACAAAACAATTCCAAACAATGGTCACCACCCCACAGTGGAAGTGTGCATGGCAGTGCATGTTCTGGGTAAGGTGGGAGGATTAAGTAAACCTAAAAGTTCCAGAGCAGAAGCATGGTGAGCCCACATTTCCAGCACCTAATCCTAAACCCATTTCCCCCAGTGTCGACATGCATAAGGGAGAGGCTGGCGGATCCCTGTCAGTTAGGCCGGGGTTGTCTGTGTAGCAAGTTCAAAGCCAGCAGTGCTACACAGTGAGACAGCCTCAGACAACAAAAGGAGTGTGGGAGGACCCCAAGAGTAAAAAGAAATCTCCTAGTGGGGCAACTGCTCCCAGAGGGATTCTGCAGAGTGAGGGGCGGCAGGAGCAGGCTGGAGGGCTTGCCAGAGGTGACACACAGGGATTCAAACTTCAGTCCAGCTACCTCCCAGAGGAATTCCTGACACAAAGCAGGGGAGTCAGCCCTTCATCTAGACAGCGCGTGTATGCGGATGTGGGAACTGGGCGGAAGGTCAGGTTCTCCCTTAATTCACTTAACTCCAAGAGGAAAGCTACAATTAAAAGCTGATGTTCAAGCCCAGAGAAGCTCACTGTAAGATCTGAATAATCATTCCAGCTGAATAAACAACTATTTATTTCATGTCCTATTCATGTGTACGTTCCCATGAGTGTGTTCATGTATGCATACATGTGTACACACGTGCAGAGGCCAGAGTGGAGTGTTTTCCTCTAGTGCTCTCCACTTCACCTTCTGAGACTGTCCCAACAGTCGTTGCTCACCAACTAAGCTAAACCAGCTGGCCAGGAATTCTCCATTCCCTATCTGTGTGGCACTGCCATCACTGGCTTGTGCCACTGTGCCCAAGCTTTTTATGTAGGTACTTGGGACTGAACTCAGGTCCTCACAGCTGCGGGGCAGGAATTCCATGACCTGAGCCGTCACTCCAGTCCTATACTCTACTTTCACACAAGAAGTCCAGGATGGCAACTAAGGCGTGTGGAGAAGCAAACAGATACAATCCATAATTCTGAAGGACTGTTGTGGAAAAGTGATTATTAATATCTACTATTAATCCATATAATTATTACGGCAGTTTTTCTTTAACCCACTACCATATCAATAAGAGACACAGACACCTTTTAGATTTTTAATAAGCTTTATTTCATCTGGAGCTGGGCAGATATTAATCCCCTACTGATGATAAACTACTTTATCATCTCCCAGTATATAATCCATGCTATTTGCTCTAATCATGCCTAACTGGGTTACTTCCCATCCAAACTAATACATCTTATCTCCATGCCAATCCTCAGAGCTAACACCTTCCCAGCCCACATGGGTCTCCTTTATGTTAACCCATGGAAGTCTGTCTCCCCAACCCCCACCTTCTGCTCTCTCCCCTCCTCCCATGATGATTCTCTCTTCTTTTCTCCTTCCTGTGATCCTCTGTTCTCCAAGCCCTTCACTCCTCCTACCTCTCTTCCACCGTGCCCAAGTATGTAGGCAACTTTATTTAGCCAATCAGGAATAATTTGGAGGCAAGGTTACACAAAGGTCATTTTGGTATATGTGAGGTATATTTGGTATATTGCTCATAAAACAGCAAGAATCTGGGGGAGGTGGGGAGATGGATTCAATTACAATCTGAATACAAAGCACCAGACCATGCTGTAACAAGGATCAACTGAGGCCAGAGGCCTGTGGTTGAAGACCCGGAAGGTGAGTCTCTCTCTGAAGCACTGGCATGGGATAGAAAAACAGAAACTTAAAGCAGACATAGGAAGGGAATGGCCCCTCTCTCAGAAGTCTGGCTGAAGCCTCCCACTAGCTGAGAATCAAGAATTCCAAAACTGGTGGCGCATGCCTTTAATCCCAGCACTCAGGAGGTAGAGGCAGGCCGATCTGTGAGTTCATGGCCAGCCTAGTCTACAGAGACTTCCAGGACAGCTAGGACTATACAGAGAAACTATGTGAAAAAAACAAAAACAAACAAACAAACAAAACAATGAACAACATCTATGAAGGTTGCTGACATGGAGACAGCAGGCCTTTTATACAGAGAAATATATTTCAAATAAGAATGTTATCACAGCAAGAAACCAGGTGTAATACCTGAGCAAATATAATCTTGAATATAGCTTTACTCTTTTCCCAGATGAAACTGTCTCGGAATCTCACAAACTACTTAACTTACAGTAAAAACATATCATGTCTTTACACTTGTGATCTGGGATTTTCCCTTCTCAGCTGTAGTCCTATGGAGTGCTCATCAGGAAACACCCTAGCGTCTCATTTAAATTCCTTAGCACTCCTTTGAAGAGAGAAATTCAGAACCTTCCAAAATTATACACTTAGCAACAAAAGGACAATGAGTCAAGTATCTCCTAAGGAACCCATACTTAAGTGTACACTATACTAATCTGCCCTGAGCATCTCCATGTCTAAATCAATATTCTTTTCATAATAAACTCTAACTCCACTTCACACTATCGTTGAGGGAGGCCAATAAACCAGGCTTCATGTGAGCAGAGAGCTTGGAAAACACACCCTTCAGGCAACAACACAGAGATGTTTCTGGCCAGTGTCACTGACATACTGAAGAACATAGAGGAACATAAAGAAGAGATGGAAGATTTCAGAAGAGAAATGGAAATTCAAAACTGGAAAATGCATTGTTTGAAATGAAAATGTCACTGGGTAGTAAATTAGATTCATAAGAAAAAAGGATCAGTGAATTAAAAAGATAGGTTCATTTAGTTTAAAGCTAATAAAAAGCCAGAGTGGGATTAGGAGATGGTTTAGTAGATAAAGTGCTGTTATAAAAGAATGAGGACCCAAGTTTGTATACTCAGAACCCACAAAAATGCTGGGTGGGGGTGGTGGCCTCCCTCTGCAATCCTAGTGAGTGGATGGTGGAAGCAAGGGAGCCAGCTGCCAGTTGCATCTGTGAGACCGGGGCTCAACAGAGAGACCCTGCTCAATGAATAATGTGGAGAGTGGGGAAGACATCTGAAGTCAGCCTTTGCCCCCCCACTACCTCCCAACTCCCCCCAACACCCCCAAACACACACTCAGACACACAGACATGGAGCCAAGCGAGTGGCGCTAATACACCTCTCCACACACAAAATAAACAAATGTAATTTAACAGTTCTCAGAGAAAGACATTTTAGCTTATAAAACAAACTAAGAGAATTAGTAGCTAGCATACCCTAATAAGGCAGACATCTGGCTAAAGAGAGGAGATGCCAGGAAAAAATTTGTATCAAGAAAAACAGGATACATGTGGTCCACAATGCATAAAACATTTAATAAGTGTCTGTTTACAGAAAAAAAAATTGCAGCCCCTGTTCTAGAGCAACCATAATAGACAAACACGAAGAATAGCTAAAATGAGGAGACAACTGTCACAGTGGATAAAACAAAATACTAAAAAGATACTAGACTAATCCAAAAGAAACCAGGAAAACAAGGGAACAAAGACAGTTGAAAAATAACAAACACTTGAGGCAGACTTCAGCTCAATCAGATGAGTAATTACAACACATGTAAGGAGTTAAAATGAAGAAGCTGTCAAACTAGTTAATCATAATAGTGTCACTCACTTTAAATATAAAGATGCAGATTAAGAATTAAAGGATAAGGAAAACACTGCATGCATGCAGCTCTGCTTATCAAACAAGGCCAACTCCTAGGAAGAAATGTCAGTGTGAGGCTGCCTACCCCATAATGACAACAGCTAATTCTTCAAGCTCTAACTGGTTATCCTCTCAGCAATGCAGATTCAAAATGCATGCAGCAACACTGGTAATAACAGGAGAAAGGCCACAACCACGGCGTTCTTCTCAAAATTTATAAACCAACTAAAAGTTATGAGACTGAACAATACGATGACATTTACAGAATATCACAACTGCAGAATAGTTTGCCACATGAACATGAGGCCACATGCTGGCCACAAAGCAATTTTAAACACATTTAAAGGATTGAAACCATAGCGCGCGCGCACGCGCGCGTGTGTGTGTGTGTGTGTTCTCTGACCACAGAAGAGTTAGATTAAAAACCAAGATCCAAAGAAGACAAAACTCCCAAATATTTAAAAAAGTAAATGCTGGTCTAAGAAATCTAGTTTTTATCCCAAAACAATACTTTTAAAGACTTATTTTATTTGTGTGTGTAGGTGTGACCTGTAGGTCCTCTGCAAGAGCAGCAAGCACTCTAATCACTGAGCCATCTCTCCAGCCCCCTACACAGGATTTTCACACAGGATCTGTGGTGCTAGGTGATGTAAGGGTGAACAGCCAAACCAGAATGCCTCACACAGAGACAGGCAAAAGCAGAAGCAACTTTGGCTGGGTACAGGCACCTGAAAATGCACCTGTATCTTCTAGCAAGCACTGGTTTTACTGGCTGCAGTTTCTTTCTTTCTTTCTATAATTCATTAAAGTGTGGGTGTTCATGTGTGTGCATATGCATGTGTGCAGGCGTGCACTGGCGTGCATACAGAGGTCAGAGAACGGCTTTCTGCAGGAGTGGGTTTCTCCTTCCGCTGTGGGTTCCCCTGGTACAACTCAAGCTTGTACAGCAGGTGCTCGCACCAGGTCTCTATAGTCCTGCTGCAGCTCCTTACTGCACTGCCCAGGCACTCACCCAACTTCCCTCATGCCCTGCAAGTTCCCTCTTGCTTTCTCCTGTGGGCTCTGCAGCCCGATCCCTGCTTTCCCAACCACTTCTACTTCTTTTCTCGGTAGGGTCTGCGGAGGTTTTCCACAGAAACGGCTTTGCTTCCTCTTCCCTCTTTATCAAACAAGAAACACATTTTCGTTTTTGAGAATTTTATACTTGAGTACTGCATTTATATAATTCTACCCTTCCTCCCTGACTCCAGTCCCTTCCATGTCTCCTCTACCCCTCTCAAATTCATGACCTCTTCAAACTGTGATCTAGCTTTCTTTTTAAATGTTTTATGTCGATGGTGGATGTTTTAGCTGTATGCCTGGTGCCCAGAAGGCAGAGAGGGCGTCAGATCCCCATGAACTGGAGTTCCAGATGGTTTGGGAGCCTGGACACTGAGTCAGCTCCCTGGCTCCCCTTGAGACAGGATCTTACTCTCAAGTTCAGGCTGGAAATCCAGGGTACACCAGGGTGGCCTGTGATGGTCTTTCTGCTCCGACTCCCAAATGCTGAAGTTACAAGTCTGTACACTATACCTGACCTGGAACTTCTTTTCAGTTCTGCTCAATTTGACTCTATTTTTTAGTAGTGCAAGGGATTGGATCCAGGGCCACACACATTCTAGCAAAGTGCTCTACTGCTGAGCTACAAGCTTAGCAACCAGGCCTTTAAACAACACTGGCTTGACCTGGTACCCCAACTCCTATCTGCTCTCCGGCTCACAGACTGCACATGCAGGCTTGTCACAGCTGCATTCCTATTACCTAGTCTGGATTTTTTCCCTCAGGGAGCAAGTCCAGCTGGCTTCTGTCTAGCAAGCAGTAAGTGTGGACAGTAAGTGTAAGTCTGAGGTTCTTTGGTGTACCTACATAGCAGTCAGGAACAATGAACCTTCAGCGCAACAAAAGCACGCCCAGAAAACATCCACAGGGTCACAGTCATCAGCAAACAGGTTATATAATAAAAGCATTAAGAGTGGATGGGCTTGACAAGAACACGATGAAATAGGAGACTCTGATCTGCATCTACTGAAATTCATTGTATGTATATTCTTATATTTCTTAGGCAGGGAGGGATCTATATGTGGTCCTATTTGTGGCTAAGTCTAAAAAGGTTAAGAGGCTATGAAAGAGGAGCAGGTGGAAATGTGACCTGGAAAGCAATCTTTCTAACAGTGTGCCACAATCTGGAGACTAGAGGCTGGGGGGAGAGAGCCCGGGAACATCAGCATCTCCCTGCTAGTCCACTGTGTGAGTCACAGCGACCTCAACACATATGACTTTCATTTAGAATTGGGCAACACATTCCTAAGATATGCTGACTCAGACATCATGACTTCTGGGCTCCACACACGCGATGAAAACCAGCATTTTTAGACCTACACTCTACACTTCCAGTCAAAATGTGATTGTTCTCTGACCCCTTGCCTCCCCAATCCCCACCATAAATAAAGGCACAATTTCTCCAGCCACCCTTTCTTCTCTGGAGACACACAACTCTGATGAGATCTCTTTGGGAGTATATGACAATGACGTAGCTCATGACTGCCGCATGTTACCAGCATCTCAGAGATCACAGGCAAAAGAAAAAGCTAGAAAGATAAAGTTCTGAAGATTCACAGAATTTGGGTTGAAATACAGCTAACTATCAGTAAGACAGACAGTGAAACTCAAATTCAAAAAAATCAAGGACAGGGTCAGCAAGACAGTTCAAATGGCTAGCAGTGCAAACCTGGCAGGCTGAGCTTGATTCCTGGAACCCACATAAAAGTGGGAAGAGAGGACCCTCTCCAGAGTTGCCCTCTGACCTCCACATGTGTGTCACAGCACATACACTAAATGTAAAACAACAAACACAAATCCAGGCAATTAGTGTTGCATGCATTATTACAAAGGGCTCAAAAATATTGTCTTTCTCAACCCTCCCATTCCCCAGGATGCATTATGAAACCTTTCAAAAGCCACAGTGTGTATAAAACACATTCTCAAGTCACATGGGTCCAAACCACAGCGTTCTTCCCAATTACCACTACTAAGGAAGCCAAGAGTCATCTAGCCGAGTTGACCTGCACTTGAGAGACCACAGCACCTACTGTCCTGGGAACCCTGAATTACTACTGACTCATGTATCTTGGTTTATGAAAATTCTATGTTTATCTTAACCAATAAAAAATACTTTTAAGCAGAAATGCAAAATGATGATTTGAGAACAGACTTAACCACCAAGGTAATTCAGATTAGTTATTTAAGGTTTTAACACACTATTTTGTAAAACTTTGACCCTATTTATTTATTTACTGTAGAAGTGTTTTGCCTGTGTGTAAGTGCACCACATGCAGAGAGTGCTCTTTGCGAACACCGGATCCCCTGAAACTGGAGTTAGACAATTGTGAGCTGCCATGTGGGTGCTGGGAACTGAATCCAGGTCCTAAGAACAGTCAATTCCCTAAACCATTGAGCCGTCTCTCCATGCCAAACTGCATTCACTTTTATTATGTGTGCGTGCTTATATGTGTTGGGGGAAGCACACGTGCACATGTGTATAGAGGTGGACATCATGCCTGGCTTCTCGTGGGATCTGGGGATTGAACCTAGGACCTCATATCTGAGCAGCAAGCTTTCCTGACTGAGCCATCTCCCCAGCTGTATTAATGACTTTCAACAGAGGACTAGCATATGCAATCATTCTTCTCAGCTAGCTAACAGCCGGCCCTCGGGGAGTCAAGAAATCATACCTCATCTAAACACCACCTTAGAAGCCACGTGATCCCTACCCTTAAAAAGAGAGAGAGAGAGAGAGAGAGAAAAGAAACCAGAAGTAAGGTCACTAATAATTCAGTTGTTTGTTTGAATCCCACAAACTGAGCAAAGCACACGGCTAAACTGTCCCCACAGCTCTTGGGAAGAAGGGTTTTGCTGACATTACAGACTTCTGATGATAAAGCATTCAACAAGTTAGAACAATGGTAATTTAAAATAATTTTAAAAACAAAAAACAAAACAAAACAAAAAATCTACCACGTCTAGTTCTTGTAGTTACTGAGCCTCACTTACCCTTCTGGTGTTTTCAAGGATCTTGGGGTCAGGTTTTCCGTAGTTAGGGGGATTGGCATATGGGTCATATCCAAGTTTGGCAAGCATGGGTGCAATCACTGCCATGTCTTGTAAGACATCCGGGGGTATCTTCCCAACCCACTTTGATAGAGCCCCCACATTGACAGGCTTGATGACTTGGTCTGTTGATCGTTCCACTCTGAAAACAACAACATGAACAATTATTTACTTAAAATCTGGATAAAACAAAAACATGGTGGCATGTACAGAAGCCCAGCACTCTAAAAGCAGCAGGTGGATTAGAGTTCCAGGCTATCCCTGTCTACAAAACCAAGTCAGAGGTCAGGCTGACGTAAACAATTGTAAATTCTCTGATCACTTTAAACTCTTTTGTTGTTGTTTGGGACAGGGTTTCTGTGAAGCCTTGGCTGTCCTGCCCTCTCTTTTGTAGGCCAGGCTGGCCTTAAAATCACAGAGATCCACCCACCTCTGCTTCCTGAGTGCTGGGATCACAGGCGTGAACCAGCAGGCCCACCTTAATTTTAAATTCTTTAATTGTTTGCGCTGGGGAGATAGCTCAATGGACAGAAACTCTTGAAGCACAGCTTGCCAAAACACAATGGAAGAAAACAACTGATTCTCAAAACCTGTCCTCTGACGCACAGTGTGCCCACTCACACTCTCCCTGTCTCTCACACACCACACACACACATACAAAAATTAAAAAATAAAATTAAAATCATAATTGTCTGCATTATATTATAAACCAATTATTAAAAAGTTGGATGGACGTTGTCAGAATAGCTCATTAGTACAGACGTTGGTGTGGGAGATAGGTGAGGTGGCACAAACCTCTCGTGCATACGGGAGACGGAAGAAGGAGGGTTTCTTTGACTTCAAAGCCTAGCCAGGGCTACATAGTGAGGCCAGGTCTCAAGAATAAAGAACGACAGTATGGGCCAGTGAGATGTTACCTTGTATTTGCACCTAGAAACCTGAGTTCCACCCCCAGGACCAACATGGTGAAAGGGGAGAACTGACTCCCACTGGTTGTCCTCTGACATGTGCTCACCCACTCAAACACGAACACACGCATGCATACAAATAATTAACATAATAAATGTTTAAAAGAATGGACAGCAGAAGGAAGCACGTTTCCTTCAGTCTTAGAAAGTAGCCAACATGTGTTCCTGAAGTGTACTAGGGCTTTCAGTTACCATTCTTGCACCCTCTGTCTCCCAGGAACCTTAAACCATGGAGCTTGACACACTGGTGTGCTTCAAAACCCACAGACCAACGTGGCAAAGCAAGGTATCTGTGAATCAGCACCCCATCAGTCTGCAGAGTCCAGCCTCTCTTTCCTTCTCAGTACCCACTATGACTATGACTCCATCTCAAGAAATGGGGTCAGTGCCAAAACCCTGAATGATTAAACATCACAGCCAGACATTCTGTCAAGCCATTGGTGAATTAGAAGACACAGCATCTACTACTGGAACTCAAATCCTCCGGATTAAAGCATCAGTGTTGAAGTGGACACGCAAAGAGGAATGAATGAAAGTCAATAAACCATGGTTTTAAAATGTATGCACAAGACAAGTGAGAGCTGACCAGTAAAGTCACTAACCACCAAGCCTGATGACTTCAGTTCCATCCCCAGAACCAACATGGGAGAAGAACACCAACTTCCACAAACTGTCCTCTGAGTTCCACACACAAGCACAGTGTCATGTACACACACACTAAATAAAAAATAAATGCACATAATTTTTAAAATCCTAACAAACATTTTAAATGTATAATACTACAGAAATTCAGGTGTTATGGGATTGGAGACATGACTCAGTAGTTAAGAGCACATGCTGCTCTTAACAGTCTTTGATATACAGTTGAATTCTTTTTACTGCTATTGTTTATGATTTGAGCATCTGACAGATATAAAAAAAATTTTTTATCTGAGAGTTTCCTTCCGGTAATTTCTACTGAGAATTGTGATTAAATCAAGGTCATAAAATGACAAGTTTTAAAAAAGATTTTAAAAACTTTAATCATTATTTTTGTGCTGCGTGTATGGGTGTTTCCCTGCATTTCTATCCGTGCATCACATGTGTGGCTGTATATGAGGAGTCAGAAGACAGCATTGGTCCTCTGGAACTCGAGTTTTGGGTGGTTGTCCATTTAGGTACCAGGAATTGAACTCAGGTCCTCTGAAAAAGCAGCAAGTAATCTTACCTGCTGAAGTATCTCTCTAGCCCTATTTTTATTTTTAATTATGTGTAGTGTGTGTGCATATGAGTGCAAGTAACCACAGAGGTCAGAAGTGTCAGAGAATATTTTAGTCAGAGTTCTCTAGAGAAACAAAACCAAGGGCACGCATGCACACACACACATACATGTGTGTTTTGTGTATGTTGTGTGTGTACTAGAATTTAAGTAAGGTTTAACATAGTAACAATACCCAAGTCACACCTGAGATGCTGAGAACCAGGTACTTCATTTGGTTCTTAAGGACCAATGCCTCAGTAGCTGTCTCTCACTGGGGGATGACCACACAACACTCAGTCTACAAGAATGGTGCCTCAGCAGTCCCAATCTGGTGCCAAAAGCTTTGACTCTTCCTGGAGAGCTGTTGTTCTACTCCCTGAAGCTTAGAAACCCTGGTTCTGCTATCAGCTCAGCAACAACAGAACACAACCACCCAGGCCCAGGGAGCACAAGTCTCCCTCCCCAAAAGCCTTTCTTTACCTGCACTCCTATGAGGAGGTGTCACCTGCAGTGGGGATGGGCCTTTCCACATCAGTCAGGGCAAAGAGGCCAGTTCTTCAGGTGGGACTCCCTCTAGCTGAGTCTAACTTGTGGCAGGCTGACATTAAAACCACACACAATGGGTCCCTGGAGTTGGAGCTACAGACAGCTGTGAACAGCGCAGGATGCTGGGAGTCAAACTTGGGTTCTCTGCAAAAGCAGTACTCACTTGTAATTGCTGAATCATTTTCCCCCCACCCTTCCCTGTTTTTTGTTTGCTTTTGAGATATGCTCTCAAGTAGCCCAGTTGATCTCTGTGCTGGGTTTTATGTCAACAGGACATAAACTAGAGTCTTTTGAGAGGAAGGGACCCTCTCAAAGAGAAAGTGCTTCTGTTAAGATCCAGCTGCAGGGCATTTTCTTCATTAGGGATTGATGGGACAGGGCCCAGCCCATTTCGGGAGAGGCCACCCCTGTGCTGGTGGTCCTAGGTTATATGAGAAAGTCGCAAGGAGAAAGCCAGTAAGTGGCACACCTCTAGGTCCCTGTTCCGTTTGAGTTCCTGTCCTGACTTCCTTCAATGAAGAACAGCAAGTTTACGCAGAATAAACTCTTTCCTCCCCAACTTGCTTTTGGTCATGGTGTTCCTTCATAGCAACAGAAACCCTGACCCATGGAGCAGCCCCTGGCTTTGAACTCCTGACCCACCTCTAAAGTGCTGGGTTACAGGGTCAGTAGCAATGTCCCTCCCTTATGACCAAAAGTGATTTATGTAACATTACACTGTCTGCTCTCTAATGGTTGAAAATAATCCAGTTGTGATCTCTTCACCATCTTTAATGTCCTTGATGCTAATCAACCTGTTCAAGCTTGATATCCATCTTGTGAAATCAGTGATTATCTAGAGAATGAAATTAATAAACAATGCATTTTCAGGATCGCTTTAAATATTTTATATTTGATTATTTCTCCTTGTTTACTGAATTAAAAAAAAACTGGACAATCTATTTCTTCCCTCTACCCCCCAGAAACAATGAGCATTTCTTGGTTTAGAGTAACAGTTAACACAAGAATAAGTAGAGAAGCGGCCCCTTTGGTCACCCCTTCAGCTCCCCACATGCTGGTCGCGCCTCAGCCTTTATTCTTCCGTGTGGGGACAAAGCAGCTCTGGTGCAGTTCATCCTGGTTCTCTCATTTTCTCTGTGGAGCAACATCTCACTGTGTGGCCAGCCAGCCCTGCATTCTTCACGAATAACAGATCTGATTTCATCTTTTTTAATGGCCTAATGTGGTTGTAAAAACACTGCGTCCCAGTTCTCCAGTGTTCCCGCACGAACACATTCTGCTCTGGCTCTTCAGCAGGAAGTAACAACCGGTTTGGTTAATCGCTGCTTACAATTATACTGAGCCTGTTCTGGACTTCAAGAGCAACAAAAGGGGCCAAGTACTTAAACACTAACTAAAATTCAAGGTCAACTGTCTTAGGTTTTATTTTCTGTTGCTGTGAAAATACACATGACCAAAAGTAACTTGGGGAGGAAAGAAATTATTTGGCTTACACATTCCAATCACAGTCCATCACTGAAGGAAGTCAGGGTAAAGAACTAAAACAGGGCAGAACACAGAGGAAGGCCACTGTTTACTGGAGTGCATTCTCCATGGCTTGTTCTGCTTGCTTTCTTACACAACTAAGGAGCATTTGTACAGGGAAGGTTTTCTCTTTATGTTTTAAGACTTTTTCATTTTAATTTTTGTGTGACTGTTTTGCCTACATGTGTGTATGTGCACCATATGCATTCTGTGGACATCACACTGGTTATAACTAACCATATGGGTGACAGGAACTGAACCCAGGTCCTCTACAAGAGCAGTAAATGCTGTTAACCTTTAAGTCATCTCTGTAGAGTCCTTCCAAGACATTTTTTTAATTGAAGTTCTCTCTTCCCAAAATGACCCACGCTTGTGTTAAGTTGACAAAAACAAAAACCAAACCAAACAAACAAATCACCTAAACAGCACAGTAACAAACAGACTCATAACTCAATTTAGGTCTATTTTTTTGTTTTTTTCATTTGTGTTTTGTTTTGTTGTTATTAGAAACAGCATTTCTCTATATAACCCTGACTGTCCTAGAACTCAGTATGTAGACTAGGCTGGCCTTGAAATTACAGAGATCTACCTACCTCTGGCTTGTTTTTAATTAAAAATTAATTATTCAGGGTCTGGGAGATGGCTCTATCCATGAACCGTTTGCCTTGCAAGTCTGAAGATCTGAGTTTGCTCCTCAGAACTTCTGTAAAAATGCACATGCTTATGCTAATCCTAGCGCTGCTGAGGAAGAGCTGGGCAGATTCCTGGGCTCAGCAGCCAGACAGCTTAGCTTAATCAGCGAACTCCAGACCAATGGGAGACCCTGTCTCAAAAGAATCAAGGTAAACAGCACTTGAGAAACAATTCTGGAGGTTGACTTCTAGCCTCTACTTTTACACACACACACATGTGCATGGGCATCACACATAGGTGAACCCCACACTCAGGAACACACATACAGTTTGCAGGAGTTGTTTTCTTCAAAACTGACTCTACAAAGTCTTTCTTTTTTGATGTGTGTGGCCCTGAAGTTTGTGATTGTAAGCCTGGAGGTTAGCTGACAACTAGACAGTTTCTTATATGTCTAAGTCCACAAGAGCTCTGTGTTATCTGGGGCACAGTGTTCAGCCAGTGGGTTTATACCTCAGCCTTTGCCTTTGTGTCCTGCCTGTGGAGCCGCCTTGAGGCAGGTAAAAGTCTTCCCCAGGCATGCACACATGTCCAGGACCAAGACCATCTGCACTTGCGGAAACATGTCAGAGTCCTTGCCCATGTCAGGGTTTCTGGGGTCTGTCCACATTGCTATATGCTGACTCAGGCAGCATGACAAAACCTCTGTAAAGGTTCTTCGTGGAAACAGGCCTTCACATCATTCTCAGCAGCTTCCGTGATAAACCAGTTCTGGGTCAGGAGGAATGAAGAGACTCTAAAACTGGCTTTCCAGGGAACTACCACAAAAGAAAAAAACAGTACCAATAATCCAGGCTGTCAATTCAATCCGCCTGACATGCAGAATGATGAACAGAGCTGGGATAAATGAAGTGCCATCAATATCACCCTTCATGCTGAACTTCAGATATTTTATGAATAAGCACTCCCCAAAATGTTTTTAACAGAGTTTTATTTTACAAGCATGCGTGTTTCTGCCAGCATGTATGTCTGTACCTGCTATAGCCAGAAGACAGCATTTGCTGGATTCTCTGTAATCGGAGTTACAGATCCTTGTAAGAGGCTTGGAGTGCTGAGACCAAACCCAAGTCCTCTGCAAGAACAGCAAGTGCTCTTAGCTGCTCAGACATCTTTCCAACAACCCAGATGTTTAAAACTTATGACTAATTTCGAGATTTCTTATAGGTTTGGTTGTTTTTATGTGGGTTGTGTACAAGTTGCTTTTGTGGAAAAAGAGAATTTCACAGTTCTTTCCTGCACCATTTTTTTCCCCCCGATGTCACCCTAAAACAGCAAGTTTTTTTGTTTTTGTTTTTTCATGACAGGGTTTTTCTGTGTAGTCTTGGCTGTCCTGGACTTGAACTCACAGAGATCTGCCTGCTTCTGCCTCCCCGAATACTGGGATTATAGGTTCAGCAAGATATTTTATTTTTAATTATTATTTGCTTAATGTGTGTGTATGTGATGCATATGTGTGGGGTATGGGGTGTATATATGTGTATGTGTAGTATATATGTATGGGGTGGGGGGATATTGGGGGATGTTGCACATATGGAGATCAGAGGATGCATGTTCTCTTCTACCCTATGGGTCCCAGTATCAAACTCAAGCTCAGGTCATTAGTTTTAAAGGGTGATTAATCTTATTTTACGTATATGAATGTTTTGCCTGCATGCATGTATGTGTACCATGTGTGTGCCTGAAATGCACAGACGCTGGAAGATGGCTTTGAATGCGCCTGGAATTGGAATTACATACTATTATAAGACATCCTGAGAGTGTTGGGAATTGAACACCGGTCCTCTGTAAGAGCAGCTCGTGCTTTTAACTGATGAGCCATCTTTCCAGCCTTATTTCATCTTATTTTGAAGATTTATAAATATTTACTTATGTTACTATATGTGTGTACCTGGGTATATGCACTACATATGTGCAGCTGTCAGTGGAGGCAGAAGAGAGCATCAGAGCCCCTGAAACTAGAGTTATACATAGTTGTGAGTCACTCAGTGTGGGTGCTGGGAACTGAACTTGTGTTCTCTGCAAGAGCAGCAAGTATTCTTTAACTACTGAACTATCATTTCAGCCCCCAACAAAACATAGCAAGTATTTAATGCAAATCTACAATGTTGTGAAGCTAAGAGAAAAGGATGAAAAATAATGTGACAAATGATATTGGATTCCAAATAAAACGGCAGTAACTGTGACTGGCATAGGGTCCAGAGCTGTGATTAAGTATCCAAGATGGCTGAGAAGAAATAGTCTAAGGTTTTCTTCAGCCTCTATATACTAGGAATACATACTGAAAAGTAACATAATTGTGCTACACAGAGAAAGAGCAGAAAACTGAGCACCCAGAACAGGAAAGTTACCACTACAAACCCAGAGTGTATTAACACACTATAGGAAGAAGAGGAGATGGGACTGGCGGTGCAGGCCAGAAATCCCAACAGTCGGAACAGAAGTAGGAAGATCAGAAACTAAAGACCACACTTGACTGCATCTGGAATGAACTAGAATCCAGGAATGGAGGACACACCTGTAAGGAATCTTTTGCTTGGTCTGAAGTGAGTAAATCCACTTCTAGTCTGGACTTTGAGGCAGGAAGACACAGGACCTTGAGGTGGGAGGACACGCCCTTAATCTGGGCCACACCTGCTGGAAGTCTATATAAGGGCATAGAAGGAAGCAGTCACTCTCTTACCTGTCAGCACATCCATTCTGTCACTGGCATTGGAAGCTACTTCTTTGGGACTCCAGCATGTACTGAAGACCTCAGCATCTACTGAAACCCAACTGAGACATCCAGCCTTGAACAACTACTGGATTCTTGGGCTTTTCATTCACAGCCAGCCATTTTAAGATTAGCTAGACTACAGCCTGTAAGTTATTTCAGTAATTCCCCTTTATATGTTGAGAGAGATTCATTCTATCTGTTCTGTTTCTATAGAGAATCCTAACTGATAAAACTATATATGGAGTTCAAGGCCAATATGGACTACATGCTACATAGCTGGCCATGAAGGCTGGGTTAGTAGACACTAAGTTAAAAATGGAGCAAAAACTCCAAGAAAAAAAGAGTGTCAGGAGCTTTCAGGACAGAGGAAAAATTGAACACATGGATTCAAGAGTTGTGATAAGTGGAAAGAAACATCCAAAGCAATGCACAGGGCACTGGGTCCAGCCCTTACATGGAGACAGCACAGGGCCTGCTCCTGCCATGCAGGTGGGAAAACTCTATTTAGGAGACAGAGTGTTCAGGAAGGCCTTACTCATAAAAAGGATAAAGTAAGCTGTTCTCTGACTCACCAAACAAATCATAAACACAAAACTCTAAACATTCAAACTGGCCAAGTAACTTGAACTCCAGAACAAAGCTTAATATTCATAGAGTATTTATGGAAAGTACAAAAATATCCAAGACCCAAATTAGTAATGTTCACAGTACCCAGCACACAAATAAGCAGAAAAACATAAAATGAGAAAAATGACAAAACAAAACTGACATAAATGTAAGAAACACATTTAAGCCAGGTGGTGATGGCACAGGCCTTTAATCCCAGCACTGGGGAGGCAGAGACAGTTGGATCTAAGTTTGAGGCCATCTGGTCTACAGAGTGAGTTCCAGGACAGCCAGGGGCACACATAGTCTTAAACAACAACAACAACAACAAAAAAGGAAAACAAACAAACAAAAGAAACACATTTAAAAGCTATTTCATATCAAATAATTATCTAAGCAGTGACATGGACAATAAAAAACCTCAGATCAAATTTTAGCAGGTGTTTTTTGTTTGTTTGGATTTGGTTTGGTTCGGTTTGAGACAGGGCCTCAACTAAGCAGGGTGTCAACTGGTTTGCATGGAACTCACTATGTAGACCAGGCTACTTCTAACTCATAGAGATCCATCTGCCTCTGCCTCCGGAGTTCTGGGATTCATGCCCAGCTTCATCAAAATCTGATGAAGGTAAGTATTTCAAAGGTAAGTATTATGTATTGGTTTAAAAACAAACAGGATTAGTAAGTAGAGGAGTATGTTGCAAAAGATTAAAAGTGCTTGCTGCTCTTGTGAAGGACCGACATCTGGCTAACAGCACCCAAGCAGGACAGCTCACAACCCCATTACTCCAGCTCCAAACAATCTGACATCCTCTCCTGGTCTCTACTGTCACTGCACTCGTGTTACACAAAAAGAAAATAAATCTAAAAAATAAAAAAGAATGAGCTTCTATAATGAAACAGTAAGTAAATACACACACGCACAGAAATGGAGAGAGAGAAAAAATTCACTTGCTTGTTCCCATATACTTCTGCCACTGCTCTCCACTGAGAAATTAGCCAATGTCAGGGTTATGACATGACACCTCCAAAACCTGTTTGCTTTACAAAGTAACTTATCTCAGATATTTCATTATGATGACAAAAAGCAGAGACATTACACCCTTCACAGAAGTCAACTGAAAGCAGAACACAGATGCAACCTGCACACTATAAAGCTCAGCATAGCATTTGGGACAGAAAGTCCAGTCACCCTTGGGTATGATTTTACATTTTAGCTGTTATATCAAAAGCATCAACCATGAAAAATAAAACTGAGCTGGACTTAATTAAAGTTAAAAGCTTCTGCTCTACAAAATATACCAGCAAGAGACTGAGAAGGCGATATCAACAGACAATATTTGAATGAGCCATATATGATAAAGGACTATTTCCTAAAATAAATATAAAGCTCTTAAAATTAAACAGTAAGAAGATGAGCCCAGAATGGCTCAAATTTCCAGGCCACAGTTCATCACTATGAAGAAGTCAAGGCAGGAGGATTCAAACAACAGTCACATCACACCCACGGCCAAGGGCAGGAAGGAGACATTAATGCAGCTCACTCATACTCTCCTCTTCATTCAGTCCAGGACCCCAGTTCATAAAATGGGGCTGCTCACACTCAGGGTAGGTCTTCCCACCTCAGTTCACGCAAGAAGAAAATCCCTCAGCCATGTCCACAGACTAATATCATCTAAACAGAGCCTCTCATTAAAATTTCCCTTCCCAGATGGTTCTCCACTGTGTCAACTTGACAAATAAAATTAATCATCACAGTGGGCAACTAAAACAGTACAGCTACCTGGAAGACAGTTTGACAGTTTCTAACAAAACTGACTACAACCATGTCCCTTAGTGTTTATGCAAATTAGATAAAAACTTATATCCACACAAAAATCTGCTTTATTCATAATTGCCAAGTCCCAGAAGCATCCCAGAAGCTCTTCAGCATATGAATAAATAAAACGGTGGTATATATAGACAACAGGATATTATCCAACACTTTAAAAATAAGCTATTAAGCCACGCAGAGGAGAAAATGTACATGCATATTATTAAGCAGAGCATGCCAATCTGAAGATGCTATGTACTTATGGTTTCAATTCTCTGGCAGTCTAGAAAAAGCAAAACATTGGCTAATGCTAAAAATTTTAAAAAAAATAAAAAATAAAAAAAGCAGTGGCCAGTACTACGGGAATGAAAGGATGAAGGCAGAGCATTGTTAGGACAGGGAAAGGACCCTCCATGAGGTGGCTGGAGAAATGGCTCCATGGTTAAGAAAGCAAAGGATCTGAGTTCAGTTCTCGGTCCCCATGCCGTGCAGTCCCCATGCTGTGCTCTGCCTATAGCTCACAACCGCCTGTAACTCCAGCTCTAGGAGCTCTGAAACCCTCTCTGGCCTTCTGACACCTGTATTCATGCATACATGCATGCACACACATATAAAATCTTACATATATAAAAAAATAAAAAGCAACAACAAACCCAGTATAGCACCTACACCAAATGCCCTCTGAGTGGTACCACAACTGCCTGCAGAATTACCTCTTCAGTTGCTGCCTCAGGAGTCTAAGGGTCTAATGGGTTCTTCACCAACAGATGACCAGCACTGGAGTCTCTAAGCCGACACATACACATAAGGAATGAAATACAGCGGCCTTTGCTCTTAAGAAGTGCTTTCCTCAGATAACAAAGTCTGTTTACACTAAAGACCCAAATATAAAATAACACAGTATTTCCACAGAACATATTCACATCCCCCCATGTACAACACCCAATATAATTTAAATGTTATGTAATTAATGTTCATATTGTATGTTCAGAGAATCCACCCAGGACACAGGGTTGTACACACTGTCTAATCTCAGCACAAAAACACCAGGAATTCATGATCATCCTCAGCTACACGAGGAGTTTAAGGTCAGTGAAGTACTGAGACCTTGCCTTAAAAATATTTTTAAAACCACTTTGTCTATTATCTGGAAAGGGCAATGAACTAATGATGGCAACTAGAGCTGTAACTTCCTTTCAATCAGGAAAATAACCTAGATGAGAATTAATCACGCACGTGTAAAGCAGGTAGGTGTAAGCACAGAGCTGTTCCTTCAAGGTTATCTACATGAAAAATTAGTATTTAAAATTATAGACTCGTGACAGGAGAGTCTACAGCTGAACCACCCATGCACAAGTTATAAACACTGGGGAAAACAATCTAGAAGGTATCCTTAGTGGAAGCAAGCTGGCCCAAAAGGAGAGCACATGGCTTTTCTTTTTCTCCCTAATGAAGCCGAGTTAGAGTTTTATTAAAAATACTTTAATATGCTGGGCAATGGTGATGCACACCTTTAATCCCAGCACTGGGGCGGGGGGAGTGGGGAGCAGAAGGAGGCAGACTCTGCAAGTTTAACGCCAGTCTGGTCTACAAAGTGAGTTCCAGAATGGCTAGGGCTACACAGAGAAACCCTGTCTAGAAAAACAAACAAATTAAAAAGTAATACAGGCTTGTGCATGATTAAAGGAGAAAGAGGAGCATTCAGAATGAAAGACCCACCCAAAGAGCATGGGTGTTAGGGTATCTAAGGGAGCTGTTTAAAAAGGAGGAATATATGTGAATAAAAGTGAAATTTAGTTATAACCACTTTGTTTTCCTAAATGTAACAGCAACTTCCAATTGCATGGCCTCACTGCAGAAATAAAACAGGTTATCAGTGTCAGGACGGCTAGTTCAGGAGAAAGGAAGCGGACACTCACAATGCACAAAATGCTAAAATCACTGTCTCCTGCTAGATCTAACAAACTTCTTATATGAACTAGGTGCCCGAAGTTTAGAGCCTTTTGTAAAAACACAATGTATCCTTCATATGACCAAAGAAGCAAGGCACGCAGTCCCTTGAAAAAACACAAGAGCCAGCCAAGGGCAAGCTCTGGATTCTAACTCCGGCTTTGAGCTTTCTGTGGCTTACCACGCTCTTCCCTGTAAGAAGAGATAACAATGCCCTTGGCATCCCAATAACGTTTTCTAAATTCAGCCTGTTGATGTGTAAAGGACTTGTCTAGCACACGTGGAGCCCTGAGGTCTAACCCCAGCACTGCATAAAACTTGGCCTGTTGGGTACACTAGATGGTAGAGGCAGAAGTTCAAAGCCATCCTCAGCTAACAAATGAGCCTGAAGCTAGCCTGGTACATATGAGAGCCTGTCTAAAAAAAAGAAGAAAGAAAGAGAGAAAGAGAGAGAGAGAAAGAGAAGAAGGGAAGGAGGAGGGAGGAACACGTAAAAAATAACGAAATGCTAATAACTAAACAGAATAAATATAATGAACTAAAAATAACTAAATAAAAAAATAACCAAATTCACTAAGTGCTTACACACATGGTAGATGTACTTCCTGATACAAGCTACAAAAAAAAAAAAAAAGCCAATTGTGCTTATCTGCAAAAGTACCTAAAAATCAGAAGCCACTGAATATGAATGACAGACATTAAAGCCTGAGGTCAGTGAAAAAAGGCTTTTCGTTGCATGTAAGTTGGCTTTGGACTGATCAAACAAACACAAATAACTATATTACATATATGAATAAACAGTGTGCATAAATGAAAACACAGAAAATGAACAAAAGAAACCCCACCAATGAAAACAAACACATGTGTGTATCTTCTCTTTTTCTAAAGCAGGGTTTCCCTGTATGTGGCCCTGGCTGGCATGTAACACTTCATAGACCTGGTTGGCCTTGAACCCACAGAGGCTTGCCTCTGCTTCTCCAGAGCCACCGTAAGAGGCAAGTGTCCATATCGTTATCAGCCGAACACAGGGTTAATAAAGAAGAAAGAAAACACTACATTTACTCACTTTGACAGAGAGACTCCTCCAGCTTTCCCGATCATTTCTTCATGGTGCAAAACCGAGTGGTTCCATGGAATATGGAGGAACTTTAAGAGCGTTCGCATCCACCGTTCAGGGTGTAAGACGAGCTGCTCATAGTGAACCAACATGCATTTTTTATAACCAACCTCCATACACTGGTTGTACATGGTTTCTATGGCCCGATTCCACTTGGTCAGACAGTCCCGGTAGCTGTTCAGATCAAATCCAGCTATAGTAACTTTTCGAGAGATCATTGAGTGTACTGATGCCCGGCCATCTCGGATCATCAGGAGGAATTTGGCATTGGGGAATAACCTAGCAAGGTAAGTCAAGGATTTCAGGGCAAAAGGATCTTTGTTACATAAATAAGGTGCTGGCTCCCCATGTTTAACAATGACCTCCAGAAGGAAGGCTTGCATGGCGGAGTCCAGCACTTCATCGGTGACACCGGCCTCATCCAAGCGGATCTTCTCTTTACTAGACCGGGACCACATCTGCTTCAGGGCAAGGATTCGAGGGATGACCCTAGTTTCCTCTCCACAGCGGATGTCGGGATGTGCATCCAGCATGGCCCTCATGAGCGTGGTTCCACTCCGAGGCACACCTCCGATAAATATTAAAGGCATATCCTTGTGATAGGTGAATGTTTTGTTGGCTTTGATATCCAGGCCAGTTCGAACAGTCGACTTGATGTTCTCCAGTCTGGCTGGCTGGCTCCGTTCCTCTATTCGGTGATGGCACTCCATGGCATGCTGGCCGAGGTAAAACACTGTCACAGAACTAATCACCAGACACGCCAAGAGTAAGTTCTGCTTCAGCTTCCCAACCATCTTGATGTGGTTATCTTCCTACTAAACATATATTTTGCTCAAAATTATTGTCAAGAAATGTTCAGGCCATGGAGAGTCTACTTCAGAAAAATGGTCAGCATCTGGTAGAAAAACAAAGATTATGATCACATTATGATTGCTTACAAACCAGTCATCAATGGTTTTAGCCAGAGAGCAGCTGAAGCAATCTGGATGCTTTACTATCCTAAGAGCCTAATTTGCTCCACAAATGTGAGCAAAAATGACCCAGTCACACACAGTGGTGCACCCCTGTAATCCAGCTACTCACGAGGCCGAAGCAAGCAGACTGTGTTAGGACCAGCCTACATCACAGACTACACTGGAGGCCAGCATGGGCAACTTCACAAAATCTTGTCTCAAGACAAAAAGATGCCGGGAACACAGCTTAATGGCAGAGTGCTTGCCTAGCATGAAGACCCAGGCTCAACCTCTAGAAAAGAGCCCCACCCCCAAGCAAACAAACAAGTAAGCAGACAAAAAAGGTTTATAATCAGAAACAGCCATTTTTGATTTAACAAATCTGAAGCTATGCACCTGGCTCACAATCGAAAAACAAACTATTTTTAACAGCAACTTTAGCAAATATTTAATACATTACAGCATGTATTAAATGTTGGGAGTCCAATGTTGGTCACTGAATTCAAATTGCTCCCCTATCCCAACACTAGCTCCAAATTCTGTAAGACAAATTACCTATACCAGAGTCCACAGTACAACTCATATGTGCCTAAGTGTGCTATGCACTCCAATGGATTTCAACTTGCAGCCCAGTCACCACTAGGCAGCTCCTTAAAACCAGTCTCCTAGCTGTCCCATCTCCCCCTACCCTGTGCGTGTGTGTGTGTGTGTGTGTGTGTGTGTGTGTGTGTGTGTGCCCCAAACATATCCTACTGGCTCCGTTTCCCAGGCAGGGTATTTACTAAAACAGCAAAAAAGTCTGTGTGGAGAAATGATTGGATATACTAGAGAAAGAATACATTCTGAGGGGCTTGGGAAATGGCTCAGTACTTGTTGCTCTTGCATATGCTACATGTATATATGCAGACAAAACCGCCATACACACAAAACAAAACTAAATAAATAATTTTTTCACTTTTTAAAAATTGTTTATTACAGTTTATTTGCTTTGTATCCCCTCTGTAGTTCCCTCCCTTCTCCCCTCCCAATCCTTCCCTTCCTCCTCCTTCTCCACGCATGTCCTCCCCAAGTCCACTGATAGAGGAGGTCTTCTTTTCCTTCCTTCTGATCCTAGTCTATTAGGTTTCATCAGGAGTGGCTGCATTGTCTTCCTCTGTGGCCTGGTAAGGTTGCACTCCCCCTCAGAGGGAGGTGATCAAAGAGCAGGCCAATCAGTTCATGTCAGAGACAGTCCCTGTTCCCATTACTATAGAACCCACTTGGACACTGAACTGCCATGGGCTATATCTGTGCAGGGGTTCTAGGTTATCTCCATGCATGGTACTTGGTTAGAGTATCAGTCTCAGGAAAGATCCCTGTGCTCAGATTTACAAAAAAAAAAAAAAAAGGAATATACTCTGAGTCAGGATTTCCAGCTCTGGCCTGACAATGTAGCCAGGCCCTTCCCATCTCACCCCCAAACCAATTACAAAGCTTGATTAATAAGTGGGCCTTCCACTGCTCTGGAAATAAGGAATGAGACAACCTAAGAACATCTACAATTGAAAGCTGTAAAAGCTGGTCAGAACAGCAGAGTCTGTAATTCTGCCATCTTCCAACTCAGCAGGGACCATGGGCACAGGACAGCACTGGCAGCTTTTGCTCTGAAGTGGAGGGGAGCTTCCAGTTTGAGGTGCTGAACAAAGTGCATGCCCAGGTACACTGTCAAGCTGAACAAGAAGGTAAACAACTCCATCAGGCTGAAGCTGCAATACTGGCTGCACGGCTCAAGCACAAGAGTGAGGAACCATCCAGGCAAAGCTTGTATAGCTCAGATTTATAATCCCAGTACTTAGAAATATCAAGCCCAGAGAATACTGTGAGTTTGGTGCGAGCCTGAGCTACATATACTGACCTCTAGGTCAGGCTGGACTAGTGTGATACCCTGCCTGAAAAAAATTAAAGAAGGATAGGGGAAAAAGGAAAGGGGAGTGGAAAAGGAAGGGAAGGCAAAGAAGAGCGCTAGATGTGCGACAACCTGAGCTTGACAGCTCCCCTGCCCGCAGCCAGACCTACTGGTGGAGCAGTGCATGGCTAAGCTGTAGGCTGAGCACCGTTCAGCCACTGGCTGACTTCTGGCACTGAGCAAGCAGACAGAAACCATGCTTAGAAGGGCAAACGAAGATTAGAGCACACATGCTTTATCCAAGTACAGGTGTACTTTAAAGTCGTTCACAAATCTATAGAATAGCTGCCAGCTAACTCAATCAATAAGCACATACGTGGATACAGTGCATCCACACAGGCAGGCTTACAGAGACAGAGCAGACTGCAGAAGCAAGGACAAACTGCCAGCAGCGATGTGGGACTTTCTTCCCATAAAAGATAAAAACTTTTGTGACTGGACTGTTGTCACAGTTGCACAACAATAAAATCTAATAAAATCACTGAATTGTTCGCTAACAATGGGTATTATGGCATACAAATCACACCTCAACACAGCTGTTTTCTAAAAATGAATACATAACTAAAAATATTTTAATAGTCTCAGTGAGCTATACCAACCAATATCTGGCTTTTGTTTATTCACATATTAATCCATTTGATGTATCTGAGCACATACTATTCTGTCGGGCATTGCACAAAACTTCAATCAAGATTTCTGAACAATAGGTTGAGATTAAAAGATTGGCTTAATTTTAAAAAAGACTATAAAGAAAAAGCATCAATTAAGATAATTGGTGGCAATACAGCATTAAAAGTTTTACTACAACATGGTATCCATTATATGGAAGACACACTTAAGATGTTATCCCGGGATTCAATTTAAAAGGGAGCATGTGGGAAGAAAAAACAATGGCAAAAAGACCGAGTAACAGAAAACAGAATTAAGATCCAACTCTAAGACAGTAACATTCTAGTTAATGAAATTAGAACTATATTTCAAGGAAGGGGGGGACCTTCCTAAATTAGAAAGGGGCGAAGTCTATAGAGCGGAGAGTCTGTTTCACCCAATGACAATAGACGCAGTGAGAACATAGTTTTGACAATTCAGGATAGCAGGACATCAAATAAAAATACAAGAACCAAAATACAAATAACCAGCAGGTGCCAGAGGTCTCAACTCAATGCTTCTCTTTCTGTCTGTCTCCGTGTGTGTGTGTGTGTGTGTGTGTGTGTGTGTGCATATGACTTCATTGGCTGTGGAAATCAGAAGAGGGTGTTGGGGTCTCTGGACTAGAGTCACCTGAAATGTATGCTGGGAACCGAACTCGGGTTGTCTGGGAGAGCAACAACAAATACTCTTACCATCACCCTCCAGTCCCCAAATCAGCATTTTAAATAGAAACCTCTCTGTACCCCTTCGCTCTGTCTGTCTCTGTCTCTCTTTCTCTGTGTGTGTGTCAGATGTATGTAAATGTATGCTTATGTGTGGAGAACTGAGGTCAACTTTGGGTGTCATCTGTAGTAAGAATCTTGGTTTCTTTTTCTTTCTTTATCTTTTCTCGAAGATTTATTATTTTTATAGCACTTTGCTTGCATGTGTGCTTGCACGCCAGAAGAGGGCACCAGATCTCACTATAGATGGTTATGAACCACCATGTGGTTGCTGGGATTTGAACTCGGGACCTTGGGAAGAACAGCCAGTATGCCTAACCTCTGAGCCATCTCTCCAGCCAAATCTTGGGTTTCTTAAAAAGCCCAGTTATGTTAATATGTTTTTGTTTTAATCCCAGGAACCCGATGCCCCTCATCAGGAGGTAAGTAGTCTAAAGAAGTCCACGGCTCCTTTCCCCTCTAACCTACCTACTGTTGGGTGATTGGAAAGGATTAGGGTGGAATAAGGGTTGGAAGGGTGGTACCCAGTAAAGTAGCCCCTCAAAATACACCTACAGTCATCCTCTGAAACACCACCCACCTCTTTTGAGACAGGGATTCCCACCTGCCCAGAATTCACCATTTATGCCATGCTGGTAGGCCAGACCCATCTCTACCTGTCCAGTAGTGAGACTGCACCACCACACTCAAGTGTGTTTTACTGGAAATCAAATTCACATTCTTGTGCTTGCTAGGCAAGTACATCACTAAAGCCATCTCTCAAATCAGTCTTTTAAAGTGGCACCCGGGCTAAGATCTGAAGTGTGAGTAGGAGCTGGGCGGTGTGAAGGGAAGGGCACACCAAGCACAGGAGCCCATACTGAGAAGGCATTTGAAAGCTGTCCAGAAGGCAAGAAAAGGCCAATGCAGTTACAAGGCAGGGAGCAGGAGGACATGTTCAGAAGAAATGAAACCACTTGGGCTAGACTACAGACCTTACAATGCAGGCTAGGGATGTGAAATTGTGCAATATAATTAAATGTGACTGATTTAAAAGATGTTTAAGCAAGGAGTTCCTTGATCAAATTTAGGTTTATAAAATCTCATTCTAGCTAAAACAACCTTGAGAAAGAATAAAGTAGGAGGACTTAGAGTTTGAAGTTTTAGAGCTATAGATATTAGAATGATGTCAACCTAAAATGACTAACAGAAAGACAGACTATCTAAAGAATGAGGTTATTTGGAAATAGCAAGAGGCTGCAACCCAGCATTCATGTGCCATGATGAAGAGCATACAAGAGGAACCTTTTAAAGACAGAGGGCTGGAGAGATGGTTCAGTGGGCAAAGTGCTTGCCTTGGAAGCATGAGCACCACATTTCCACTCTCAGAATCAATGTTATGGCAGGGGTTGGGGTAGAGATAGCTAAGCAGGTAAAGGCACCTGCCATGCAAGCCTTAGAGCCACAGTAGAAACAACCAACTTCCAGTGTTTTCTTTGACCTCCATATACACTTGTTTATATATACATATGTACACACACACAAATTTAAAAAGCAGTGCACATGCACACAGCATTTGTATGCAATCCTAGCATAGGGATAGAGATAGGCAGCCTGCCTAACATGGTTGGCTAAAAATAAGTGGACGGCACCAGAGAAATGACACCAAAAGTAGACACCTGGCCTCCCAACACATGCCTGCCCACATGTGCACTGTACAGACAAAACTTGGGAGAGTGCTTGCCTAGCATGCATGAAGCTCTGGGTTCCATACCCAGTACCATGTAAATCCAGCATGGTGGCACAGCCTGCAATCCCTACACTTAGAAGGTGGAAACAGGAGGATCAGGAATTAAAGGCTAGCCTTGGCTATATAAGACCCTATTTCAAACAAGTCAAAGAACTGTGTAGAAAAAAAAGGTCAGTCTTACTATATGTAAATTTTGGTTATTTTTTTAAAGATCATTTTTATTACTAATTAGGTGCATTGTGTTTGTGTATGTATGAGTGCAGGTGCTGACAGGGTCCAGATGAGGATGCTGGTTCCTCGGGAGCTAGAGTTATATGGAGCTGTTAGAGCTGCCCAACATGGGTGCAAGAGCAGAACGTGCTCATAATGACTGAGCCATCCCTACAGCTCCTGTTTTTTGTTTTTCTTTTCAGTGAAGGGAAATCTGAGGGAAAACACAATGCTTCTCATGGAAAACAAGAAGACAGATCTCAGGAGGTCACGGTCCTAGATTTACGTCAATTACAACATAATGTTTCTGATCAAACAGAACTTAGTGGTATGGGTTCAGTGGCAATAATTGAAGTGAATGATAAATTTTTCTGATATTGACAGAGAAATGATCCTAGGGGGAGAAAAGCTCTTGTCCTGTCTACAAACTATTCAATGAAAATTTCAAAATAACTAAAATCTGGAAAAAAGCGCACTCAGCTCACTCAGTAAAACAACAGAGCTTCTAGGGGCTCTAATAATAAGTCACTTATCTCTGGACTGCCACAGGAGTGGTTTTCTAATGCTCTCTGTTTTAGGGCTTGTATAAGCTTGCTACAGGAGAGCAGAGAAGTAAAACGGTAACAAATTGTTCTGAACTAGCAAGGATTTTTGGATAAAAACTATTCATATTTTAAATTACACTTAACTTGCTAACTTTTTATTTTTATTTTATTCTGTTTGAGACAGGGTTTCTCTGTGCAGCACTGACTGCCATGAAGCTGACTCTGTAGACCAGGCTGGCCTCGAACTCACAGAGATTCACTTGCCTCTGCCCCCGAGCGCCAGGATTAAAGGCATGTGCCAACACTGCCTGGTTTAACTTGCTAACTTCTGGCATCTGTCAAAATTCAGTAAGTGACAGATGATTTCAACTGGAGGCTGGGATGTGACTCAGTGACAGATATGCCTAGCATACACAAGGCCTTGGCTTCCATTTCCAGGAGGGGAAAAAACACTCAGTTGTAAAACAGAAACAAACACTAGCTACCCTCTGAAATAAAAAATAAAAAAGTACAAGCCTACCAAAATTCACAAGGTACACTAGGCGGTGGTGGCACACGCCTTCCCAGCTCTTGGGAAGCAGAGGCCAGCCTAGTCCACAGAGTTCCTGGACAGCCAGGACTACACAGAAAAACCCTGTCTTGAAAAAAGAAGAAAAAAAAACTCAACCAAGGTGGGCATGCCTACTATCCCAGGACTTTAGAAGGGTGAGGCAGGAAAATGAGGACTTCAAAGCCATCCTTAGCTTCAAGGTCGTCCTTAGCTACACATGGAATTCATAGCACAAAGAAAAGAAAATATTAAGAAGGCTGATGTCTACAGTATCTTATAGCATCGCCGACTTTCCACTGAAGCATCTCAACTACCAGTTCTGAGCATGCTGCCAGCAGTTTCTCCAATATACTCTCAGGACATAGATTTTTCTGACCCCACATCTGACTGCTGTACAACCTAGAGTCCATCAGCCTATTGCCAACTGGATGTCCCTAATTCTGTTAAGGATGGAAGGACCACCTGGGCATGATAGCCAGCTAAAAATACTAAAATAAAATAAAATCAAAATCAAAAATAAAAATCCAAGAAGGGGGTATTTGACTTCTACAAAAACATTCTCCTTGCTTTTCACTAATTTATAAAGCTTGACTTCCTCTTTGGATGTTTCTAAAGTTGGAAGGGGACTCTGGGTCACCCCCCTTCACAGATGAACAAGCGGACACCCAAGCAGTATATTCTCCTCAGCCCATCTCTAGGACTCACCAATCCTTCAAATGTCCCCTTGCACTTTATATTACATATAGCACTTACTCCAAAGGATGCTTGATACCTAAAGGCCAAGGATTTGTTGTTCTACATAGCACCTCTACCACAGCACGCTTAGCAGAGGGCCAGTGCTCACCGTACACTACTCATACCTTGTTGGGATTCCTTTCACACCCCTGGCAAATAGCCCTTTAAGAAAAAAGCACAAAGAGACTGGTGGGGGCTGGAGAGATGGCTCAGCGGTTAAGAGTACTGTCTGTTCTTCCAGAGGTCCTGAGTTCAATTCCCAGCAACTACAAGGTGGCTCACAACCAGGTATAATGTGATCAGATGCCCTCTTCTGGCACAAAGGCACATGCAAGCAGAGCATTGTATACATATAAATAAATCTTTAAAGAAGAAGAGGAGGAGGCCGCGGCAGGGGAGAAGAAAGGAAGAAAGCAAGAAAGCATGGGGCTGGGTATATAGTTCAATGGATAAGGCACTTGCCAGGCAAGTGTGAGAACCAGAGTCTGGATCCCTGGAGTCTACATTAAAAAGTTGGGCAGGTGTAGTAGCTGCCTCTAATCCTAGCACTTGGGAAACCAGGACAAGCTGACCAGTTAGGGCTAGCCAAATCAGTGAGCTCCCGGTTCAGTGAGAGACCTTGTCTCGATAAAGTGGAGAGAGAGTGAGAAAAACATTAAGTCCGAGCCTCCACACACATACTCACATGCACACACATGCAAAGATGCAAACACATACAAACACACTGAAAAAAAAAGGAAAAACAAACAAATAAACATGGCAAGGGCTGGAGAGATGGTTAACAGCGGTTAAGAGCCACTTACTGTTCTTCCTGAGGACTCGAGTTCTATTTCTAGCACCCACATTAGGCAGTTTATAACTGTCTGAGCTCCAGGGGGATCTCACACCTCTGACCTCTGCGGGCACTTGCATATGCACATGCCCCCTACACATAATTAAAATAACAAATATAAATCTTAAAAAAGACATGGAAGAGGGCTTGTTAGACAAAAGGGAGCTTGGTGGGAGAAGGAACTAAGAAAGGCTAATGGGAGGGACATGATGAGACACATATGGACCTGTGAAAGGCTGGGAAGTCAGAAGAGGAAAGAGTACAGCCAATGCTGACCTCAGCATTTCCCTTACACATCCGGCCAGCTATTTACAAGCAGGGGGAAATGGACACATACACACTTATGTGACACATACACACAGAGAGAAGCCTCTTCCCAGCACCTTAAATGCTGCATAATGTCTTTTTAAAAAGTAGCAGCAGTATTTTTTCAACTGTGGCCTTTGCAAGAACTAAGGCTAAACAGAACCAGAATAGAATCCTAGAACATTCAGTTTCATTTTTAGCCTTAGGAGAAAGAAAAAGAACTGAAACATTGTAAAAACATAACTTAACACTATTAATAGAACTACTGCTCCATGGCAGCATGCTCTGTCTCTGCAGGCCAAGTGATAGCGACTCCTTAGCAAGACCAGAAGGCTTCTAGACTTTACAGTGTCTCTTGCTTCCTCTTTCATTGTTCATGCAGTGTCAGAGATCAAATAAAAGGCTTCACGGGCTAGGCAAGCATTTTATCCTCACTCCCCAAAATCTCTGCAAAATTTCCAAAGTAATTCTGCTAATTAAAAACAGCACTGAAGCCAGGTGTAGTGACACGCCCCTGTAATCCCAGCACCTGGGGAGGCAGAGGCAGGCAGTTTTCTGTAAGTTCAAGACCAGCGCAGTCCACAAAGGGAGTCCAGGACAGTACAGGCTACACAGAGAAACCCTGTCTCAAAAAACAAAACAAAAAAGACTGCATTGAGCTGGAGAGATGGTTTCAAGGTAAACTAATAGTAAAACCAACATTGCCAGAGGTGGTAGCAATCACACCTTTAATCCCAGCACTCAGGAGGCCAAAGCAGGTGGATCTCTGTGAGTTCAAAGCCAGGCTAGTCTACATAGCAAGCTCCAGGCCAGTCAAGGCTACATAGTGAGGTCCTGTCTCAAACAAAATAGTGAATAAAGAAATAAGAGAGAATGAGAGAGAGGGAGAGAGAATGAACAAACAGTAATGACTGGCCTACAAGGTGACTCCATGATAAAAGTACTTGCTGCCAAACCTAAATTCAATCCCCCAAACTCATATTAAAATAAAAGAGAACCAACATCTCCAAGATGTCCTCTAACTTCCACATACACGTCATGGCACAAGCCCATCCACCTCTCCTATATACACATAGTAAATACATAAAATTAAAACTCCATACTGTACATGTATAGAAGTCAGGACAACTTAAGGAAGTTGCTTCTCTCCTTCCTTGGGCTTGAACTCAGGCTGACAGGCTTGGTGCCAAGTGTCTCCACTGAGCCATCTTGTTTGTCCTCCTATGAATTGTGTAGTTGTTTTTTTGTGGGTGTTTTTGTTTGTTTGTTTGTTTTTTGTTTTGATTGGAGAAAAAAGGGACAAGGGGACAAGAGATGGCTCAGTAGTTAAGAACACTGACTGCTCTTCCAGAGAACCTGGGTTCAAATCCCAGAATACAGTAGCTCACAACTGTCTATAACTACATTCCAAAAGATGTGACACCCTCTCCTGGCTTCAGTGGGCACCAAATACTCATGAGTACATGCAGGCAAAACACCAAAATGTGTAACATAAAAATAAATACATCTCAACACAACTCCTAAACCTAAGGCTCAAGGAGTAAGTGCAGAAGAAGGGGCAGAAACATTGTAAGACCAGAAGAACAGAAAGGTACTGTGGGATTTCCTCCCCTAGACATCCAAGAGAAGCTATAGCCATGAGGTCAACTAACATGGCTGCCTAACCATGATGTGAACAAGGATGACACCCACAGATAAAACTAACGTGAATGAGGAAAGCTCACAAGCCTTCAACCTAAGCAAAGAACTCCCAGGATGGACCTGACTGGAGGCAGCAGTGAGGCAATGAAGAAAAGACATCCAGACACACGGAAACAAAGGAAAGCTGGGACTGGGTGGACTGAACTTTCTGCTGGAGAAACTGTAGCACCCTGGAGGCTCAGCATGTTCGTTACACAGAGTTGAACAGAGGAGAGGAATTATTACATACAACTCAACGTGGAGGCAGGGATATTACAGAGGTGACTAAGGAGGCAGAATGTATGGCATACCAACAGGTCAAGGGGAAAGGTTTAGCTAATCTTAGTAGGAGCAGTCTCTGTAGGGGAGCACTCTTCAGACTGAAGTGAATATTCGAGGAAAGAATTTCCCATACATGCTATCAACATCCATACATGGACTAGAGGAAAGCTTTGCCAACCCTCTGAGCCTCACTTTTCAGTTGGGGAAGGCTTTGACATTTTCTAACGGGTCTGAAGCTAGGGTCCTGGACATGGCTGGGCCCGTGTCAACGACATATACCCACTCAGGCCTTCACTTGCTCATGGGTTCCTCTGCTCCCTATAATAAACTAAAGAGAGTTGAGAGCAGGAGAAATAGTCTTCTTTAGTGAAAATACAACAATTGGTTATCCAATACCAAATGGTAACCCTGAAGACACACTCATACAAGTAACATTATATGGACTGAGGGGGTTATGTTCATATATTTAGGAATTTGTATGCATATATACATGTATATGTAACAACAATTAAAGAAAAAAGGGCTGAGTTTGAAATAGAGTAAAGAAGGGGTACATGCGAGGATGTGGAGGGAGAAAAAGAAGGAAATGACACAATTAGATTATAATCTCAAGAAACTGTAATTAAAAAATAATCAACAAACCCAGGTACAAAGATTGGTGGTTAGTTAGCCCATGCCCAGACTCACTGCACACACAGCCCAGGTATATGCACTCATGGACAGAGCTCATACATCCTGCCATTACAATCCGAAAGCAGCCACATTCCAGGTCCAAAAAAGATGCTTGGGAAATGTCCCAGGTAAAGATAAAAATAAAAATGTACCAACTCCCTAAACCTCTGCTTTCCTTTGTCAGCCATGGTTAATAGTTAACTGGCTCCTCATGGTCGATCATGAACTTCCCACTCAATCAATGTGGCAAAGGCTGCGGCCAATGCCGTCCTGTCACCTAAAGTCCACTTTGTAGTAGTTTCTCCATTTGCTTCTAGCTTTTAAGTATGAAGAAAAATCACTACAGCTCATGACTGGATTCATCAATGGATGTGTCTAGTGGTTAACTTTGAACAACTCTGCCATTCAGAAGAAACTCCAAATCTTACCCTATGAGCTAACTATTGCAAGACCTACCCTGTATCAGGTCCATCAGAGCTCACGGTCACAACACTTTGGGGGCTGGCTCTAGACCCAAAGACAAGCAGCAAACAACAAAAATAAAATGGAGCAGCATGCTTCGGTAAGCTCCATGCTCATGGAGGAAAGGGGGCCAGCCAAGCATTAAGAACTAGCCCTGAAATCTAGGATACACTCTGGGAACAAGGCACAAGTTAAAAACGCAAGCCCTTTTAAAAGTTTAAGTTAAACAGGAACAGTGTCTGGGAGTTGTGTTAAGAACACTAGAGGTCAAGGGAGGGATTGGGACAGGAGGAGGGGAGGAACTACAGGGGGGATACAAAGTGAATAAAGTGTAATTAATAAAGAATAAAAAAATAAAAATAAAAAATATAATAATTAAAATACAAAAAACACACTAGAGGACAGGGGAGGAGGCATGAGACTAGTAAACTGATTTGCTCAAACTCAGTGTGCATCAATGAAAGCTCAATATAACCATTTATTTTTGAACATGTATGACATTTATCAAAATAAGCTAAAATGGGGGCCACCAAGACAGTTCAGTGGAGCAGGTAAAGGCACTTGTTGCCCAATGATGCAAGCCTGAGACCTGAATTTTGTTTCCAGAACAATTGTAAAAATGAAAGGGTCTACTCTAGAAAGTTGTCCTCTGATCTCTGTGTGTTTGCTGTGATGCACCTGCACATACATGTACATAACATGAGTGATTTTGCTAACATATTAATCTTCTGTATTCTTCATGCTCATGTTTACAATCAGGTATAACCCGTGGCAAACAACAGACATACAAAAGGAAATTTGCTCCATCTGTTTGCTTCCATTCAGTCACTCAATCGAGTTTCTACCTTTTCTACCAACGCCATAGACTTTAGAATTAATCTAGACAAGAAAAAGGAGAGGACACAAGGGTTCTGCGTTAGGCTAACAAGCCCAGTTAATTGGGAGAGCTGAGCTTGATCTGAATAGGGCTTCTTAGTTATCTGGCATTAGATAAATAAAGCACTGAGTCATAGTTTTCTAATCCACAAAACAGGAACAACAATAAACCCTTTCACAATAATCAGAGTGGAAATTATGAAAGGAAGAACCAGGGAGCAGAGGAAATGGAACACACTTGCAGGTTCTTCACAGTACCAGCAGAACCAAGCATATCAAATAGTTTCTCTTTGTAGGCCTGGCTATCCTAGGACTCACTCTGTAGACCAGGCTGGCCTTGAATTAAGGTAGACCCGCCTGTTTCTGCTTCCCAAGTGCTGGGGTTAAAGGTGTGTGCCACCGTGGCTTGGCCACCTTCCTTTTTAAGACAAAGTCTCATGCATCCCTTGAACTTCTGATCCTCCTGCCTTTGTATTTCCCAGCAGATTATAGGTGTGGGCCACTATCCTTATAAAGCTCCTGCAATGCTGAGGATGTGATGGACGTGCAGTGCTCTGCGCATGCTCGGCAAGCGCTCTAGTAACTGAGTCCCATCCTCAGTTCACATCTGGAAGAACTTTTAAACAGAAGCTTCCAGGGAGCCTACACATACTGGTCCTTGTCCCCTGCCTCTACCTCCTAAGCAGGACTGGTGCCATGGAGCCCACTCTTATGCCAGGATCACGGGACTCGCAGAGATCACCAGGAGACAACTTGATGCAAGAGAGCTTTATTACAAGAGCGATCAAACTCGATACCCAAGTCTCACTGATGCAGCAGTAGAGAAGTAGGACCCTGAGCCCTGGGTGAACAGGGTTTTTAAAGGGAAAAACTGCAAGCAGGGGTTTTCCAGGACAGCAAGCAGGGAGGTTCATGCCTTGACGTTACAGGGATTGTGTAAAAGCCATAGGAGTGAGGTGACCTTCTACATAATCACAATTGCCATTCTCCTAAACTACATCTGGAACGTTGGGGAGAATTTTCCCATCCAATTCTCATTGATTATTGCCAGAGAGAGTGTCTCTATTTTCTATCAAGTATTTATTCTGTGATATTTCCTGGAGGCTGTTGCTAGGAGAGTTAACTTTGTTTTCTGCCAAGTGCACATTCTGTGATATTTCCTGGTACCTGAGTTTAGCTCCCAGTCAAGATGGCTCCTCATTTCAAAATGGAACCACCCAGGCTAACTTAAACTCTTCACAGCTTGTCAACAACTGCCTGTGCTCGCCCCCCTGTCATTCCCTTTTTTCCATTATACACATCCTTCTTCTCAGAGAAGTCTTCTCCGTGTGCTCAGTTCCCATCCTTCAGCCCCAAATCAACCACTTCCCCTTCTGCAACCTCAAACTACTGGGTAAAGCATCTTGTGTCCACTCAGACAGACCACTGCACTGTGGTTAGTTTACTCCACAAGCCTGCAATCTCTTTTAACACCCATCATCATCCACCATGATGGACACTAGAACACTGGGTAACGATAGAGCCAGGAAGCCACAGGTAAATGTGGAGTGAAGTATCATTTCCTAAATCTTCTGGAAACAACTGCACAGTCATCCGAAACAAAACAAATATCAAACAAAGCAAATAATCATAAAGCAAAGAACTACAAGTTAAAGAGAAACAAAGTAATCTGAAAGCAATGAGAAAGTTTTGCAATTATAAATGTTATCCTCAAAGGGTCTTATTTTTATTTTATGTGTATGGAGATGTCTGTGTACCACTTATATGCTTGGTGACCAGGGAGGCTGGAAGAGAATGTTGAAGCCCCTGGAACCAGGCTAACAGATGGTTGTAAGCCACCTTGTGGGTGCTAGGAACTGAACCGAGATCCTCTGGGAGAGCAGTTATCTTAATTGCTGAGCAATCTCTCCAGCCTTTGCTGTTAGTTCACCATCATCATTTTTTTTTTTTAATTCTCAAAACTACAGAATCCATAGCAGGAGCAGCAAAATGGCTCGGTGGGTATGGTCACTTGGCACCAAGCCTGTCAAATTGAGTTCAAGCCCAAGGAAGCAGAGAAGCAACTCCCTCAACTTGTCCTCTGACTTCTACATATTTGCACTGTGGCATAATAAATAAATAAATAACAATAACCCCACAGCCTCTTGCCTGAGTTCTGACTTTCTTCACTCAGTTCATTCACTATCCCAATATACAAATACATCCCCCTGCTTAAAACCTTTCAGTAGGAAATTCTGCTCAGAAAAATGATCCATACCTAGAATGTAAGGGAAATCCTTTCTGATCCAGCACCAGCCTTCATCTGCCACTTTAACTCCTCTTTAACTCCTCTCACCTCCAGCACTCTCTTCCCCTTTTCTCTTGCCCAGTGCTGCCGGTGCCTGAACCACCCCTGGGTTGCCTGTGCAAAGCACCACATGTATGCATAACACCCACTTCTCCCTTCAACACTGTCCTTACTGAGTGCTGGAAAAGCAGTTGTCGTGCCTATCTGGTTTCTGCATAGATTCTGGGGATCTGAATTTCAAACCTCGCTTGTATGGAAATTGCTTTACCCAAAGAAGTCATCTCCCAAACTTTTTATAAGGGTTTGCCTGCAGGTATGTTTATGCACCACATGCATGCCAATGTCTGTGAAGGCCAGAAGAGGGCACTACATCTCCTAGAAATGGAGACTGAGATGGTTGTGAGTCATCATGTGGATGCTGGGAATTGAACCTGGGTCCTCTGGAAGAGCAACTGTTGGACTCCCGAGGTAGGGAGACCCTCCGTTCCTCGGGATAGATGCCAGACCCCAAAACCCCACAAAGACAAGGCTTGTTGCAAACAGCAAGAGGTGTTTACTAGTAGCCAGCAAGCCTGGGCGCTGCACAAAGCTCCCACGCAAGGGGGTGGTACAGAGCACTGAGCCGCAGAATCACAGAGTTTATAAAGGCAAAAAACGCAAAACAGGAGGGGGTCTACGGGTAAGGGATTTTTCTAACGGGGGCAGTCAGTGATTGGCTGTGCCCAGGTGTGGTGACCAGGGGACCACCAGGGACGGTTAGGGACTGTTTGCACTTCTCAGTCCAGGAACAAAGAAGGGCATTTAGGGCCAAGTTAAAATTTCCTACCCTTACACAACAAGAGCTCTTAACCACTGAGCCAACTTTCCAGCCCCAATCTACTCTTCATTTATTAGTCTATCACAGCTGCTTACGTCAGCTCCCACTCCCACTGATGTATAAGACAAAATCTTAAGTTTACTTTAATCTTGTACACTTGATGCAAGAAATGACAAGGTAGGCTGGGCACACTTACTTGCCATGCGGTATCAGGCCCTGGGTTCAAGTCCATGCACTGCAGAACTCAGAAGGAGGAACCAAAGTAAAGGAACATTTCTAAGAATAAGTTTAGATGTGGAGAAACTGAGACACAGGAGGATGAGTTCCTTCGTACACTACTTGGCAAACTGTTGGCCAAGCCAGAACCTATTTAATGGTGTTTTCCAGACACTATGGATGACAAGAACAAAAAGCTATATGTGCACTGTAAGAGAAATGAAAGTGAATTTAAGATTTCCTGACATTGTAACTCTTTCATAAGCAAACTGCTCCTATTTTCTCTGGGAAAACCATCTCAAATATACTTAGAATAATGAAAAAAGCCTAAACCACGCATGCATTCTTTACTTGCATGAGTAAGAAACATTTCATTTCCCACAGCTTTTGCCTCTCCACAGCTTTTACCTGAATGTGCGTAAGGATAGAGAACTAGGTCTGGTCTTGAGGTGACAGATCTATACGAAGCCCAGAAAAATGAATGGCCAAGTAGATGGGCCTTTCTTTTTTTTGGATTTGGTTATTGTTCTTGTTTGAGGTTTATTTTTTTGAGACAGGGTCTCATGATATAACCTTGGTTGATCTACAACTCACTATGTAGACATGGCTGACCTTGAACTCATAGAGATCCACCTGCCTCAGTCTTCTGAGTACTGGGATTAAAGGAGTATACCACCACTCCCAGATAGGATTTTTTTTTAATGCATGTATGTTTGAGTTTATGCAAACCTCATATCCATAAGTGCTTTCAAAAGCCAGAAAAATGCATCAAATCCCTTAAAAGTGAAGTCACTGGCAGTTGTGACCTACTTGATATGAGTGCTAGAAACCAATCCCAAGTCTTCTGGAAAAGCAGTGTGGTAGTTTGAATGAGAATGGACCCCACAGGCTCCTATATTGGAATGTTTAGTCAGTAGTGAGTGGTATTATTTGAAAGAATTAAAAGGATTAGAAGGTGTGGCCTTGTTGGAAGAAGTGTGTGACTGAGGGTGGGCTTTGAGTTTCAAAAGCCCATGCCAAGCCCAGAGTCTCTGTCTCTTTTTATGGATCATAATGTAGCTTTCTGCTACTGTTCCAGCATCTGCCTGCATGCCTCCATGCTTTCTGCCATGGTGATAATAAATTAAACCTCTGAAACTGTAAGCAAGCCCCCAACTAAATACTTTCTTTTATAAGAGCTGTCTTAATATCTCTTTACAGCAATAGAACATTGACATAGACACAGAGCAAGCGCTTATAAAAAAATGAGCCAATCAACAAGATAGACAAGCCCCTAGCCAAACTAACAAAAAGGCAGAGAGAAACGGTCCAAATCAGCAAAATCAGAAACGAAAAGGGGGACATAACTACAGACACTGAGGAAATCCAAACAAT
>CM053766.1:98616958-98646146 GCA_028658305.1 Pachyuromys duprasi
TAGGAGGGAATGGGGGAGGGGGCTACGCCTGGGATTCAAAGTACCTAACCTGTGATTGAGATAAAAATAAATAAATTAAAAAAAAAAAGGAAAAAAAAAAAGAAAAAAAATGAGCCATCTCTCCAGCCCTACCTGTTTTTATTATCAGTGTAATTTTTCCTTTGTAAAACAGAGTTCTGTGGGGGCTGGAAAGATGGCTAGACGTTAAGACCACTGGCGGCTCTTCCAAAGGTCCTGAGTTCAGTTCCCAGCAACCATGTGGTGGCTCATAACCATCTATAATGAGACCTGGTGCCCTCTTTTGGCCTGCAGACAGAATACTGTTGACTACCAGAAGAGGGCACTGGATGGATGCTCTGGAGCTGGAATTATAGGAGGTTTGCACTGCCATTAGTGTTCTGGGAATCAAACACAGGTCCTCTGGAAGAGAAGCCTGTGTTCTTAACACTGAGCCATCTCTCCAGCCCCTGTTTTACATCATACCAGTCACATCCCATGTAAATAGGTCTTCCACTTCTGCTGTGGGAAGTTATTGCCTTCAGCCTGGTTACTCATAGATGAAATCTGTCATCTTCTTGAGGACAGACATAAAATTGCTCATCAGAAACCACTACAATCAATTTTTATGAGCAAAATGGAAATGCCTTATTATTCTATTTTCTTGCATCTTTTTGAGGACTTCAGAGAGAGGCCTGTATAAGAGGCCTATATAACTTCTAGGGTAGGAAATATCTTTCAATTTGGTACTGAATAAATAAAGCACAATTCATATTACCAATATCTTAAATAATAGGGACTGTTCTCATCATAAAATCTGACTCCTCTGTTCCAGGCAAACACACAGAGCACATAAACAAGTGTGACTCATCACCTGCTTACAAAGATCTGGCAGGGGGAGAAGACAACACACCCTCCACATGCGCCATGATAAAATGAAAAAAAGGTCAAGCAGGAGGTATGAACAGACACCTGAGAATTAGGGAAGACTCCCAGCCATGGGCTGGGGAAGGTTAGGACAGAGGAAAGGGCACTAGGGTAGAAGACTGGTAACAGCCCCACTGTGGGGTGGGAGGACATGAGTACCCTATCAAGAAGTCTCAAAGTAGAACAGGGCATGGACACATACTGAAGAAATATTGAACAGTCAGTTCACTGTCAGTGAACAAAAATAACAGTATAAAACAGAAAAGCAGATCTGCAGTATTTCAGAGTTGCCAGTAGCCTAAACAAATGTGCTAAAATATAATGCATGAAACCCTTCCTCTCTTTAAATGGGAGAAAAGACAGGAGGAAGAAATCCTGGGACGGGAGAGTAGGACTTCCAAAAGTCTGCTCTTCATGGAAGTATAGGAACACTGACAAGATGGAAAGATCAAGATCGGATCAGCTTTCTCAGAACTCCGAATATTCACCAACAGCTCACAAAAATCCAAAGAATGCTTATACAAGAAAGAAGCCTGACTCTCAGCAAGGAGAGTGAGCTCTATAGCACTATAACTGCCTGGCTCCCTTTCCCCACCTCTGAAGAAACCCTGAAAACCATAAACATGAATGCCAGCAGCCACCGACTGGGGCAGAACAGAACTGCAGCTCCCAATAAAACGGTACCCTCAAAGAGCCGCTACGTACTCTGTCTAGCAGTAAACTAAAGAAATTCTATTCTTAGGACTTATCTTGGTTTGAATGGAATAAGAGTTCCCTTTATATCCTCAAAGTATTTGTTAAAAATACTCACAGAGAATTACTTAATGCTACAGCTTCAAGCAATGGCAACCACAAATGGTGCAATCAAGACTAAAGATTTGGGGAATGAGACATTGATGGAAAGCTTAGAAAAGCCCCCAAAATGCCCAGAGAATGTCTCTCAGCACTGTTTAACCTGATGTTCAATACAAACAGGAAATGTGGAGTAAGGCACAGTGGTAAACTGCTGGTCCACAGAAGGACTGTAACACACAAACATTCTCGCGCATACTTCTAGGATGGTGGAGTAGGTTCTTCCAGAAGTCTGCTCTTTGTAAAAGTAACAAGAACACTGTCAAATGGCTAAGACCAGCTTTCTCAGAACTCTGAAAATTCACCAAAGGCTTACAAAAATCCAGGGGATGCTTGTACAAGAAAGAAGCCTGACTCTCAGCAAGCAGAGTGACCTCTAGAACATATACACCACTAGGTTCCTCCTTTTCCCTTTAAAACCAGTTACTTTCCTAGCATTTCCTAACAGGATTAACAAGAACACCACTAGGACAGTAACCAAAACCAGAAAGAAGAAAGTAGCCTTGGGGCTTTTGGTGTCATTTATATCAGTAGCAGTATGCTTGTTTAGCCTGAGGCATAAGACCCTGAATTTGATACCCAAGTCCCCATAACTCTGTATCTTCAAATCTATCCCCTGAGCTCTACTGGCCTCACCATCTTCATCTAGTGTTCAGCAGTGACCTCCATGAAGGCAGTCTGGTCTCTGTCTAGCTGATCTTCCACACCACTACCAGAGGATCAGCTCAAAACAGATTCTCTAGGCTGGAGAGATGGCTCAGAGGACCCAAGTGTGATGACCAGCATATCAATCTGCCCACAACCACCTCTAACGCCACCTCCAGAAGATTTAATGCCTTACACAAACCTATATACCATTTATACAAACCTATACAGAAACACACAACTATAAATAAAATAAATCTTTTTAAATCTATTCATGATACCTGCCAGAGGAGAGGATGCAGACATGAAGGCTCATCTTGATTACAAAGCCCTTAGGACTGAGAAAGAGAAAAAAAGATGTACACAAGCAAATGCAACAGTCACAGGTACATCTGACAGATTTTAAGCAAAAGATAGCTCAGTGTGATGGCTCATGCCTGTAATTTTACCACTCAAGAGCCTAAGGCAGAAAGAGCAAATTCAGAGACAGCTTGAATTTACAGTGAGATCCTATCTCAAAAAAAAAAAAACAAAAGGCATGAAGGCTGGGGAAATGGTTCAGTGGGGTAAAGTGCTTGCCACGAAAGCATGAGGATCTTAGTTTAGATCCCCCCGAACTAATATAAAGCCAGACACAGTAGTGTATGCTCATAATTTCAATGTTCCTGCAGTAGGGAAGAAGGCAGAGATAGGAGGCTTTCTCTGGAAGCTTGCCAGTCAGCTAGCCTGACATAAATGGTGGAGAATAAGAGACTTTGCTTTAGGCAAAACAAGGTAGAAGGTGAGGACCAACACCCAAGGCTGTCCTCTGACCATACACATGTGCACCCACACTCACAAGTACTCATACATGGAAGATAAACGGAAAGCTTTTCTATAAGTGGAACGGTGGTGGTGGCACACGTTTTAATCCCATTACTCTTCAGGCAGAGGCTGGCAGATTTCTGTGAGTTCAAGGCCAGCCTGTCTACAGAGCAAGTTCCAGGATAGCCAGGGCTACAAAGAGAAACTCTGTCTCAAAAAGAAAGAAAGCTTTTCTGTAAAGTAGATACAGTGAGATAAGACCCTACCCTTTCTTTTAATTCTTTAGCCTGCCATCTTCCATACCAGTCCAGGTAAAGGGTCAAGAACCCTTTTGGAGGCTGGAGAGATGGTTCTACTGTTAATCACAAGGACCACAGATGCCCTCTTCTGGCTTCTGTGCATATAATGGCACATGTACCCTCAAAAGATCCACATGTGCACACACTCATACATGTATGTAAATGTATACGTTTATATATACACACACACATATATAAATCTTTATAGAAATCAATTTGGGGGAGCTGGGGTGACAGCAGTGGTTAAGTACACTTGCTGCTGTTCCAGACAATCTGGGTTTGATTCCCAGCACCCACACGGCAGATCACACTCATCTCTGGGTACAAGCAATGCCTGAGCCAACCTTCTGCCAATGAAGAAAGAGACCTGATTATACAACAGGATACATGCTAGACCCAAGGCAAGGAGTACAAAAATGATTCTGATGTTTAAAGGCATTATTTTATTTTTCTTCATTTTGTGCATACTTGTGTGCATGTGTGTGGATACAGGTACATGGGTTCGGGTGCCCCAGAGTCAAGAAGAGGGCATCATATTCCCTCGGGTTGTTATGAAACAACCAATACGAGTTCTGGGAACTGAACTTAGGTCCTTTTCAAGAGTAGTACAAGCTCTTAAGTACAAGCTAAGCCATCTCTATCTACAACTCCCTGGTTCTAAGATTTCTAAGAAAAAAATGCTTAGGCCATGGGTAGAGAAGAAAGAGGAAGGGCCAGTCAGGCATGTTTGAATGATGAGACAATTTCATCTAGCAGAGATGAAAACTGAGACCTGAAGTTTACTAGAATGGAGACTGAATAAACATCTCTGAAAACCACACACACTCTGGGCATGGTGGTGGCACACACCTTTAATCCAAGCACTTAGAAGATAGACATGGGTGGATCCTCCTTAGGAATGAGGACCCCTCTCCTGAGATAAAAGGACAGATGAGAATCAAGGAAACACAAACAACAGGCAAAAATGACAAATCTTTAATAAGAGTCCAGCCCTAACACCCACTGTTAAGTGGGTGGCTGCGGGCAAGCACATGCACACACACATACACAAAGACAGAAAATATATGGAAAAGTCAGAGCAAAGTGGCAAAGACATATGAACAGCCATTTAGGTTTAGTATATAAGAATTTAGGTGAAGGTTGGGACTACCTTCCATGTGCTAGACCTACTGTGTGAGTGGCCATCAATGAGCCCTTTACACATTATGGGTAAAGCTAACTTAAGGACAAATTATGATGCTTATTTTTAGATATATCTCATATCATTTATTTATTAGGGTATGGGTGTCCTGTGCCAAGGCTCCTGTGCAGAGATCAGTGGACAACTTGCAAAAGCCAGTTCTCTCCTTCTACCAAGTTTTGGGTTCTGAGGATCTAAGTCAGGTAGTCACATATGGCAGCAAGAGCCTTTACCCACTGAGCCATCAGCTTTCTCCAGCAATGTTTAAAGTATGGAGCTCAACTTGCCCGCGGTAGTTCATGCCTGTCATCCCAACAACTGGGACACTGACCCAGAATTACTCTTTCAAGACTACACAGTCAGTTCCGGTCAATCTAGAACGAGTGAGGCCCTGACTCATATGGAGTTTTAGAGCACCTGTTGCTCTTGCAGAGGACGGGAGTGCAATTGCTGGTACCTACGTGATAGCTCACAACCATCCATAACTCCAGCTACCAGGTACCCAATGCCCTCTTCTGGCCTCCGCAGGCACCATGCACACACATGGTGCACATACATACATGCAGACAAAACATTCATACTTGAAAGCATCGGGAAGGTGGGAAATGTCTGAAGGGTCAAGTATCAAGAGAGGAATGTTGATTTATGCCAGAGGAGGTAAAAAGGAAACGAAGGGTCTCCAAATAAAAGGGCATGGAACCTCTCCCCCCCCCCCCATGAAGGGAGTCAGCCATTGACACAGAAAAGTGGGACTCACAGCGGTGGCTCATGCTTGTCATCCCGGGACTTACACTGTCATCAGCCTGGTCTACATGATGCGCTCGAGGCCAGCCTGAGCTAGATAGTGATTTCGAGGTCAGCCTGGGCTACAAAGTTAAGTTTGAGGCCAGCCTAGGCTACATATCGAGATTTTTTAAATGTGGGCTACACAATGAATCGTGTTCGCAACCAACAAGGGGTATTCGCTGAATTCAAGGCCAGCATAGGCTACACAGTGAGATGTCTCAAAGGGAGGGGGAGTCCTCAAAAAAAGGGATGACGGTCTCCATCAAGGCTAGGGATGCCGAGTGAGCGTGCGCAGGTGAGACGGGGTACGGTGAGCGGAGACCCGAACGCCTGCTGGGCAGACGCAGGAGTAGCGCCCGGGACTGCCAGGCAAAAGGAGCGGGTCACGGCGGGCGGCCGGGGCGATGGGGGAAGGGGCAGGAGGGATGGAGGATGGAGGCGTCCGGGGCTCGGCGCCCGGAGCGCGGCGCCGCTTACCTACGATGGCGGAGGCGCAGCCCTGCCGTCGCTCCGGCATCTTGGGCTTCGGCCGCTTCTCCCGCCGCCCTAGCTGGTGGCCATGGCGCCCGCCCCGGCAGCGCGTCCTCACCGCCAGGCGACGGCCCTGCCCGGCCCCGCCGAGAAGCGCACCCGCAGCCGCCTCAGCAGCGACTGGCCGCGGTCGCCGTCTCAGCGCTCGCCGCCCGCCGCCGCGTGGCCGCAGGATCTCACGCACGCCGCCATTGGCTACCCCGACCCCGGCCGCGCGATGTGTCTGCCTCTCTGATTTGTCGGCTCTGGGGGGAGGCGGGGCTTGGGGGAAGCGGTGGGGCGGGCGCTGAGGGGTGGGGTCTGACATCCGGGCCCAGTGTCAGGCGAACTCGCTAGAGGGGGCTCCCCTGAGGCTACCTGCGGGGGCGGGGAGGGTTTCTGGACTAATAGAGCTGGTGGCCTCACCCGAGGGGAACCAGGCCGTGGCCCTGAGCCCTCACATGTCCAAGAACGCCTTCTTCCCTGAAACTGGGCAGGGACAAACAAAAAGCATTTCTAGGAAGTCCCCTCTTGCTTGACACAGCAGTCAAGCACACATGTCAATTTGCACTATATTCCATACCACAGAAAGGTATAAATGAGGGCTGAGGATGGGGAGGGTGCTTGCAGAGTATTCGTGAAGCCGAAACTGGATGTGGTGGTACATGCCTCTAATCCCAATACTGAGGACATAAGGCAAGAGGATCAGAACTTCGAGGCCATCCTCCACTACACAGAAAATTTGAGGCCCTCCTGGACAGCATGACATCCTGTCTGAGGGGAGGTTATAGACGAAAAAGGTGTGATGACTCACATCTGCAATATCTCAGAAGGCTGAGGCAGGAGGATTGCCAGGAGTTTGAAGCCAGCCTGGGCTACTCAGTGAACTGAGGCCACAAATGTATTACAGAACCACCTCCCTTTGCCCCCTGCCCAGAAGCCAGGTAAAGTATTGAACACTGATTATCCCAACACTTGAGAGACCAAGGCAGGACGAAATTCAAGACCAGTCTGGGCTGCATAGCAAGATCCTGTCTCAGAGCTTAAAATTTTTAAAAAGAAAGTTTGGGGATGGAACTCAGCTGCTAGCATGCTTGCCCTGCCTGCATAAGGCCTGAGTTCCATGTCTCATACCATATAAACTGGAAATGGTGACCCACGCCTATTATCCTAGCACAAGACAGTCTGAAGTATAAGCATCGGTAATTCAAGCTCATCTTCAGCTTCACAGTGAGTCTGAGGCCGGCTTGGGATGCATGAAATTCTACTGCAGTAAACAAACAAGCGAAGGGTGGGGGGAAGGAATAATCCTAGCACTTAGGAGGGTGAGGAGAGAGAGGGGTTCAGGGTCATCCTTGTCTACATACTGAGTTTGAGGCCAGTCTGAGCTGTAAACAAACAAATAGTGATAAGTAGAGTCATCACATGAAAGAGGGGACAACTATGAAAGGGAAAAGAGAAATGAGAGGGAGAGGGGAGGGCTAAAATTTCAGAACTGGGAATAAGTCAGTCCTCTCTGCAATCCCCATGCACATCTACACCAGGTTCTATCTAAGCAGCAATTTCAACTCTGCCGTCATAAACTGGAGATACCATGGGCTCAAGGACCTAGAAGCTAAATCTGAAATTCCTGTCATTATCCTGGGAGCAAATATCACCTAGCGAATGATGTCCAATCTTAGAAATTTACTGAGAAGACTAAAATAGAGGGCTCCGTGGATGTTTATGGGAAGATCACTTATTATTGCTCCACAATAAGGGGCTGGGGAATCACTCAGTGGGAGCGGTCTTCTTAAAGCTCCCAGTAAATGGCGAGGGTGCAGTTCAGCAGTGGTGCACTTGCCTAGAATCCCACAGTAAAAGGCTAGGGGTGTGTGTCGTGGGGAGCTCTTGCCTAGACTCTCACAGAAAGGGGTTGGGGGTGTGGCTCAGTAGAAGAGCAACTGCCTAGAATCCCCACTGAGGGGCTGGGGGTGTGGTTCAGTAGTACAGGCCTTGTCCAGCTCACTCAATGCCTGTGTTCGACCCCCAGTACTGAAAACAAAACAAGCCTAAAATCTGGGAGGGCCACTATTATAACATCATCATTCCAGGATCTGGCTTGATCAAAGGATGGGATGATGGGGGCGAGGGGAGGAGTGGGGGAGGTGGGAAGCTCAGAGGTGAAAAACTAAGTTCCCCGAAATCTAGGAATGAGAAGGCTGTGGCTTACAAAAAAAAAAAAAAAAAAAAAGGAAAGGCAGGTTAGGTGTGCAAGGAAAGGGAAGATACAGAGATTGTCCAGAGGTGCAGGTATGGCTATGAGTGGAACTGTGGGCACAACCAGGGCGGTGAAAGGTATGGAAATGACGTGGCAAAGGAACCTTCCACTCTGCCCTGGCACTGCTTGGATGGGTGGATGGGTGAGCAAGGAACTGATGAATGACAAGTCTGCAGCAGCTGCTGAGGACTACCAGGAGCACAGAAAGAAACAGGAGAGCAGTGGGGTCCTGCCAGGGAAAGGCAGGGAGAGCTAGGCAAGGCCGTCAGAGCCAAGGTCTGTGATGTAGGTTAAACTTGCATTCCAGAAAGGGAGCCAAAAGCCTTGCCTAAGTTGGACAAGAAAGCGCTTGCTTACCTGCAGATAGCATCAAAGAGGCAGTGAGCTACAGAAGACCCCTCACCATCCTTTCGATAGATGAGTGGAGGCAAAGAAAAACCAGCGATACAATTTTGAGGAGAATGAGCATGCCTTCTCACTTTTCCCCACCTCTAGATCCCAGAGCCCTGGCCAGGTCAAGCTCTTCAGCCACATCAGCATCTTAAAAGCCAGCCCAGCCTATGAGCAGGCATTTTCCAAATGGCTACAGAATGCTGCACCTTCCAAAAATACCACTTCAAGTAACCATGCCAGGGAACAAGGGCCACATGCCCAGGCGAGAAACAGCCAATGGGATGTCCTGAGCCCCAGGAGCTGCCACCACGTGTTCTACAGACCCCAGAGACAGGAAATGCTCACCGCTTGGAAGGTAAACCAGGCCAGGATCATTATGGAGTGAAGCCTCAGGCTGGAAACTCCAAGCATTCTGTAGTTTTACTTGTTTTTTCATTATGTGGCCCAGTGACTTGTGGCAGATTCCCCCCTGCCTCGGCCTTCTAATTGCTAGGATTAGAGGGTGAACTAAGACAGCTGGCTTTCCTAGTTTTACCTTTGTTTTTCAGACAGATCCTCATGTATCTCAAGCTAGCCTCAAACTTACTATATAACCAAGAATGGCTCTAAACTCTTGATCTTGCTCCAGCCTTCAGAGGCTGAGACAACAGGCAAGCAACATTATGGCAGGCAATGAGATTGTTTCTGAATTAGGATGCAATTACTCAGTTCATTCATTTACTACATACCCATTTACACATCATTAAAAAAATGAAGACCTGGTACAACAGAGGTGTACCTTCACATGGATGGTTAGAGGCGGGAGGATCGGGAGTTCAAGGCTAACCTGGCCTACACAATGTGACCTTGCTTCAAAAAAAAAAAAATTATTTAGGAAAAAAAATAGTAAGCATTAAAACAGTGAGAATGAAATTAATTCCATAATGTTTACCCTTCAGCAGGAAACCAACTGTTGGTTCAGCAGTTATTAACAGTTACCGTATTTGTTAAATATGAAAGACATGGTGGCACACACCTGGAACCCCAGCACTTTGGGAGGCAGAGGCAGGGGATCTCTGTGAGTTCAAGGCCAGCCTGGTCTACAAAGGGAATCCAGGATAGCTAAGGCTACAGAGAAACCCTGTCTTGAAACCTATTCCCACCAAACATGATCACATCCGAGAGACAAATAGATGACAGATGGATGGATGGATGGATGGATGGATTGATGGATGGATGGATGGATGGATAATGAATGATAGATGGGTGATAAATGGATACATTGATGGAAGGCAGATAATAGATGGTAGATTACAGATGATAAATGGACAGATGATAGATGGACGGCCAGAGAGATGATAGGTGATAGGTAGGTGACTGACAGATGACAGACAGATGGAAGACAGATCTCACCATCATTACCATTATTGATGCATTTGAGAATAAACTTCAGACACAGTCTTAAGTTCTTTTCCCCCTAAATGCTTCATCAGCATCAACTAGCGATAAGAGCACTCTTTGAAAAACATTTTTATTTATATATCTATTTTTAATTAACGTATATATGTCTGTATATGACACATGGGTGCAGGGCCTGCACAGGCTATAAAAGAGAGTTGAATCTACGAAGGTGGAGTTACAGATGGTTGTGAGCTGCCCAGTACAGGTACTAGGGACTGAACTTGGGCCATCTGGAGATGCAGTATCTGCTCTTACCAGCTGAGCCATGTCTCCAGCCACAGGGTATCATTCATAAATGATGAAGTGGAAGAAATTTAAGACGGGTATGTTGAGTGGTTGTGGTACACATAGGTGGATCTCTGAGTTCGAGGTCTGCAGAGTGAGCTCGAGGATAGCCAGGGCTACACAAAGAAACCATTTTGAAAAACCAAAACAAGAAAAACGAGTAGACATGTTGGAACACTCTTGTAAACCCAGCAGTAAGGAGATTGAGGCTGGACGGTTGGGAGTGCCAGGTCAGCCTGACTTACACAGTAAGACCATATCTAAAAGAAAATTCTAATGAATCCAGACTTAATTTGATTCTATGGTATAACAAACAACATTCTGGCATAATATTCCCCTGCACTTTTATCTCACCCCTCTTCCTCGGGGCCATTCCCTCTCTTCCCTTGCGAAGGCACAGTAGTTACTGTCCCAGCTGTGGCATTCTACCATTCTGCCTTTGTTTCTACTCACTTTGGGGACATACACATCCTTCAGTGAATGCAGACTCTAAGTGTCTCCAGCATAAAGCTACCCTTTTGGCCTTTGTGACAAATAAACGGAGAGATACTGTGAGTCTTTGGAAACATTCTGGTCCCTGACTGTGCTGAGGATTCCCTGCCCAGCCCCACTAAGCTTGCCAGTCATTCAAGGAAAGTGTTGCTGGCCAGCATTCAGGATGTGAGGTCACCAAGATATGGTGCCAGGTTGGGCAGGGAAGAGAAAGTAACCAGAGAAGAAATCTATACCTAGCACCAGGAGACAGAGTGTATGCTCAGTGGTGTGGGCATCTGGTACCCTCAGCACCAGTACCTTCAGTATCCATCACAAACCTCCAGACACTCCAATGGGGCTTCCCTTTTGCCCTCATGCCCTGGAGAGGAGCCAGATTGTAGGAAAGAAGAGGCCAGGGGCCAACATGTCCCTCCTCACCCCCTACTGGTCCCTGAGGGTGCCTAAGATGGACTACTTGGAGGCTCAGCAAATCGGCAGGCTTACAGGCTTCTGGGTCCGGTGTGGCCCTCCTCCACAGCATCTCCACATGCTCCTGCCTGTTTGCTCAGCTTCCTGCAAATATTTGCTGTGTTGTTCCTGGCTCTAGGCTGACCGTCAATGTGGAATGGGGGAGGGAAGCAAGCATGAAGCCCACAGGACACAAACACAAGCCTGGACAAATTGGCCATGAGGCACTATATGTTTGACAGAAGGTCTATTAGTTTCCTGGGGTTCCATTTAACAAGTGAGTCATTTACAACCTAGAGATAATGTTTCCCACCCCACCCCCTCTTTAATAGGGAAAAGATCTCACTGGGTATCTCATCTTGACCTGAAACTCACCTGATTCACCTGCCTCAGCCTCCTAAATTCTGGAATTAAAGGTATGTGAACCACACCCAGCTAAAGGTTTGTGTGTGTGTGTGTGTGTGTGTGTGTGTGTGTGTGTGTGTGTGTGTACTACCATACAGGTCAGAGGTGTGAGATTACCAAGAAGCTAAACATACAGGTTGTGAGCCACCTGATATGGGTGCTGATGTGGGAAATAAACTCAGGTCCTCTGAAGAGCAGTAAATTTTCTTAACCAATGAGCCATCTCTCCAGCCCTGAGTTTTTATATTTGTGTTTATTTTTTAAGAGGATTTAGGTCTTGCTGAAGCAATGCTCCACGTAGGAGCTGGGCCTGAAATCATTGTCTCTTCCCTTTACATATTCTGAGTACCTGGGAACTAGAAGCGTTAACTGTGTCTATAGGGTCCTGACAACTTTTCTTATCCTGTGGATTTAGATCTCAGTTAGCCAAAACCCACAAGGGCAACCTCTCCTAAGTAAATCCTGAGGCACAACCGGTAAAGAACTTGCATAGAATGCACAACTCTATGGGCTCCATCCCAATAACATACAGACACACACAGACACACACACACACGCTCATCCAATGAGTATTTAGATTCTGTGGCTTGAGAGCCAGGCTTGATGGTGCATGCCTTTAATCCCAGAACTCAGGAAGCAGAGGCAGGCAGATCTCTGTGAGTTTGAGGCCAGTCTGGTTTATGGAGTGAGTTCCAGGACAGCCAGGGCTACACAGAGAAACCCTGTCTCAAAACAAAACAAAACAAAACAAAAAAGATTCTATGGTCTGAATCTGAACTGTTTCCCAGAATTACACATTTTAATGTTCGTTGTCTAGCAGGTGGTGCTATTTTGGGGTGCTGCAGAACCTTCAGGAGGCAGGGCCTAATCAGAAATGGGTCACTAGGGATGGGTTTTTTGTGTGTATATGGGTACAGAGGTCAGAGGACACTTCCATCTGCTATTCCCCAGGCCCTCTTTACCTTATTTTTTGAGACAGGGTCTCTTACTGGCCTGGAACTTGCTAAGTAGACTGCCTCGCTAGCAGCGAGCCCCAGGGATCCGTCTGTGTCCACCTCCCTAGTACTGGGATTACAAACTCTCCACCATGCCTGGCTTTTCTTTTTTAAGATTTGTATTTATTTGTATGTGTCTGTGTGAGTGTGCAAGTTACTTGAGGAGGATAGAAGAGGGCATCATATTTCCTGGAGCTGAAGTTACAGGTGGTTCTGAGTCACCTGATATACTTGGAAGCAGACTCAAGCCCTCTGGAAGAGCAGCAAGTGCTCCCGACCACTGAACCATCTCTTCAGCCCATGCCTGATTGATTGATTGACCAACAGACTGACTGACTGACTGATGATTGATAGACTTAATTTTGTTTTTCCAGACAGGGTTTCTCTGTGTAGTCTTGGCTGTCCTGGAACTAACTCTGTAGACCAGGCTGGCCTCGAACTCACAGAGATGTTCCTGCCTCTGTCCCCAGAGTGCTGGGATTACAGGCAGGTGCCACCACTGCCTGGTGTGTGGCTGACTTTTAAAATAGAGGTTTGGCGGATCGAATTCAAGTCCTCATGCTTGCCACAAGCACCCTCCTGGCTGAGTGACCATCTAGCCCCTTGGAGGGGTGCCTCTGAAGACAGTACTCAGCTTCTGATCCTGCCACTCTCTCTCTCTGCTTCCTGGTCTGCTGGAATATGACCATTTCCTATACAAGCTCCCACAGCCCAGATATCCTCCTCAAACACATGGGGCCAACTATGTATGAAATGAAACACCCTAAAACTGCAAGCTGAAAGCCTGCACTTTTTGTCAACACATTGTTCCCTTTAGGTTTTGTGATCTTGCTGCCCTAGTTAGCAGTCATTGTCCACTTGACCCGGCCAACAGTCATCTGACAGGAAGCCTCAATGGGGCTTGTCTTGATTTCTAACGGACACAGGAGGACACAGCCCACTGGGCGGGGGGAGCGCTATCCCTGCTGAGGTGGTCCTGGCCTATGTAAGAAAGCTAGTTAGTTAAGCAGGAGCCTTTGAGGGAGCCAGCAAGCAGCATCCTCCATGGTCTCTGCCTCGAGTTCCTGCCCTGACTTCCCTCAGTGATGGACTTCAACCTAGAAGTGAAAGGGAAATAAACCCTCTTTAAGTTCCTTTTGGTCAGAATGTTTTATCACGGCAACATAATACATGACAATGGAAAACCAGCCCACTGTGGGCAGGCCCATTCCCTGAGCTGTGTAAGATTTTTGCTAGTTGAGCAAAAGTCTGTGAGTAAACCAGAAAGCAGCAGTTCTCCATGGCTTCTGCTTCAAGTTAATGTTTGAGTTCCCTGTCTTGACCCACTTTAATGATTGACCGTGAGTTGAAATTATATGTCAAACAACCCTTCCCTCTCTTAAACTGCTTTTGATCAGTGTTTTATAACAGCAACAGAAAAGAAACTGTAACATTATGCATAATAATAAAATTACCATAGGACCTTATTTTTGTGTTAATAATGATTTTGTGTGTATGCACATGCAAATACATATTAACATACGTATTAACATATTGTACTGGTTTTGCTTCTTAATTTTATCTCTAATACACTAATATATTTACAAACCATTAGGAATACACACACACACATTTATGCCTGTAAAGTGTTCTGGGCAATCGTATCTAGGTTACATTCTCTGGAATAAAAACTATTCATATTTTGAGAACTGGAAATAGAAATGCTGGAATTTTAAGTTCTAGATGGAGGATGACACATTTTACTCATTAGCGCTGATGCAGGCCAGATTGCTTTCCAAGAAATCCTGCCCTCCTGCCTTTTCCAGGCCTTCATGAGGGAAGATGCTGAAGAATTAGGCAAGCCTGGAGGGAAAGCTGTCTTCTTGCACAGTGCCAGCTCTCAGGGGGTGCACATGCAAGCAGGGTGTGATGACAGAGGAGAATCCGCAACCAGCCCTTCCAGAGAGACCACACTCCTCTTCCACAGTCTAGTTATGACCCTATTTCCCCTGTGCCTCTGAAATCCAACCAGTGCTTACTTCTCATCCAAAACTGCATCACAAAAACACAGCAGCTTTAAAAATTGATCTCATCTGTCACATACAGCACTTTGAGGTTATGGGGCTGTTAACTACAGCCGTGGTTCCAGACTTCATTCTGGCTTGTTGTTCCTTTGGTTGGTTGGCTGGCTTGAGACAGATTCTCTCTGAATAGCTCAGGTTCCCCCAGCACTCACTTTGTACTCCAGGCTCCACCTCCTGATCTTCTTGCCTCAGACTTTCTTTCAAATGCTGGGCCGACAAATACGTGCCACCAAAACTGCTTAAAGCTATGACACTTAATCTTGATTTCGAACTTGATGGGATTTACAATTACCATGGTGATGAACCTCTGGGCACATCGCAGAAAGGGTTTCTAGACTGTGTTCACTGAGAAGGGAAGACTCATCTTAATTGTAGACAGCACCACCTTCTGGGTTGAGGGGTCTCCAACTGAGTAAAAGGTGACCTAAGTCCACATTCATTTTCCCCTGTTTCCTGATGGCAGGTGAAGTGAGGCCACAGCTATGATGGACTTTGAGACAGACAGACCTTTCTTTGAGTGGCTGTGTCACAGCAATAAGAATAGAAACTGATACAAGCCCCCCCCCCCACTCTAATCCCATCCATTCAGATCTGGAGCCTAGTCCACATTATTTGAGAAAAGACATGGAGATTCTATGGCAAGCCTCAAACTAAAGACTGTTTTTAATTTTCATTTTTATTAGTTTATTCACTTTGTATTCCAGCTGTAGCCCCCTCCCTCATCCTCTCCCAGTGCTGTCCCTCCCTCCCTCTTCTCCTCCCATGCCCCTCCTCTACTCCACTGGTAGGGGAAGTCCTCCTTACTAGGGAACCCACTTGGACACTGAGCTGTCACAGGCTACATCTGTGCAGAGGTTCTAAGTTATCTCCATGAATAGTCCTTGGTTAGAGTATCAGTCTCAGAAAAGACCCCTGGGCCCAGATGTTTTGATTCTGTTGGTCTCCTTGTGGAGCTCCTGTTCCAGGTCTTTCTATCTCCCCCTTCTTTCATAAGATTCCCTGCACTCTGCCCAAAGTTTGGCTATGAGTCTCAACATCTGCTTTAATACCCTGCTGTGTAGAGTCTTTCAGAGGCCCTCTGTGGTAGGCTCCTTTCCTGTTCCCTATTTTCTCTATCTTCTGAGGTCTATCCCATTTGCCTTTCTGAATGAGGACTGAGCATCTTATCCAGGGTCTTCCTTCTTGCTTAGCTTCTTTAGGTGTACAGATTTTAGTATGATTATACTATATGACGAATATCCACTTACAAGTGAGTATATACCATGTGTATCTTTCTGCTGCTGGGATACCTCACTCAGGATGATCTTTTCTAGTTCCCACCATTTGCCTGCAAATTTCATTATTTCCTTGTTTTTAATTGCTGAGTAGTAAATGTACCACAATTTCTGTATCCATTCCTCCATTGAGTGTCATCTGGGTTGTTTCCAGATTCTGGCTATTACGAATAAAGCTGCTATGAAGATGGTTGAGCAAATGCCCTTGTGGCATACTTGAGCATCTTTTGGATATATGCCTAGAAGTGGTATAGCTGGATCTTGAGGTAGCACTATTCCTAATTGTCTGAGAAAGCACCAGATTGATTTCCAGAGTGGTTGTACAAGTTTACATTCCCACCAGCAATGGAAGAGGGTTGTTCCCCTTTCTCCACATCCTCTTCAGCATGTGTTGTCACTTGAGTTTTTGATCCTAGCCATTCTGATGGGTGTAAGGTGAAATCTAAGGGTTGTTTTGATTTGCATTTCCCTGATGACTAAGGACACACAGCATTTCTTTGTTTCTCTGCCATTCGATATTCCTCTACAGAGAATTATCTGTTTAGCTCTGTATCCTACTTTTAAATTGGATTACTTGATTTGTTGCTGTTTAGCTTGTTCATTTCTTTATATATTCTCGATATTAGCCCTCTGTCAGATACAAGGTTGGTGAAGATCCTTTTCCAATCTGCAGTCTGATGACAGTGTCCTTTGCTTTACAGAAGCTTTTCAGTAGAACAACAGTAATAAAAACTACATGGTACTGGCACAGAAACAGACTGGTAGATCAATGGAATTGAATAGAAGACCCAGAAATAAACCCACACACTTATGGACAGCTGATTTTTGACAAAGATGTCAAAACCATACAATGGAAAAAAGATAGCGTCTTCAACAAATGTAGAAAATGCAAATAGATCCATATTTATCACCCTGCATAAAACTAAAGTCCAAGCGGATCAAAGACCTCAACATAAAACCAGACACACCAAACTTGTTAGAAGAAAAAGTAGGAAAGAGCCATTGGCACAGGAGACAATTTCCTGAACAGAACACCAACAGCCCAGACTCTAAGACCAACAATCAATAAATGGGACCTCATGAAACTGTAAGTTAACCTTTTAATGACAGAAGGAGTTATTCTGCCTCTCAGTTTGAGTAGACAGACTATTGTGGGGGGAGGGGCATGAGGCACCTGGTCCATTTTCTCTAATCTGGGAGCAGACAATAGACGAAGGCCAGTGCTCAGCTCACTTTCTCCTTTCTCTAGTGTCCAGGACCCCAGCCCATGCAATGGTGCTACCTATATTAGGTGGGTCTTCCTACCTCATGAACCTACTCTAGGAATGGCCTCTCGGCCACACCCAGAAGCTCAGGGCTTCGGTGACTGAGTTAAGCACATGTACCCAAGTACCCGCGGTGAGCTTTGTTCTGCAAGGGGTTCAGCGGCTCCAGCTGGGCTGTCAGGGGACACTGGCTGCCCTTTCTCTCACTGCACCCTGCAGCAAGGCAGAGACCTCCCACCCACATAGATCTGCTCCAGCCTTGTGCTGGAATTGCACACAGACATCCTAGAAAAGCTCAGGAGATGGCTGTTACTAAAGTGTCACACAAGCATGAGGACACCTGATTCTCCTGAATGCAAGTGAGAACACTGGGTGTAGCGGTTCCCACTTGTACTCCATGGATGTGAAAGCAACCTCAGGAGGATCCCTGGGTGAATTCTACCCTAAGTGATAAATGGTGTCTCAAAAAAAAAAAAAATTGGTGGGGACTGAAAGAGACACCTACAGCCTTAAAAAGCATATACTGCCATTGCAGAGGACCCATGTTTCGTTCCCAGCACCCAGGCTAGGTGGCTCGAGACTGCCTGTTACAAAGGGAGAAAAACATAGATTAGGAAGTTGAGAGCATGACTCAGTAGCACAGCACTTGTCTACCATGTCAAAGCCCCAGGTCCCAGCCACCGCACTGAAAACCCACCCGCCCTGTAATGATCTCTTGTACTGACTCTAGACTTGGTGAAACACTAAAGGCAGTGGCAGGGGAAAGCTCCCACAGGGAGAGCCCAGAGCATCCTGAAATTGGGACCGGTTGGGATTCCAAAGATGGGGGAAATGGCAACTGTGTATATGGGGGGAAGGGTCTGTCCAAAGCATTTGTTAGACTTCACTTACAGAAGGATCACAAGTTCATGGCTATCTTTGATTGCATAACGAGTTTAAGGAAAGCCTGAGCTACATGAGACCCCATCTCAAAAGAAATTAGAAGGAGGGAGGGGACTGGGTATAAGCGGGCAAGCTCCATGAGGAATGTTTGTCAGTGAGGATGACAGGAAGGTACAGCCAGCATTGGGGATGGGCAATTGTTATTAGGGGTGACTCCCACACAGACACAGTGACATCAGTGCTGGTGACAACTGTGGGTGTATTTGTGCTTTGGCAGCAACAGTCACAGCTCCGTGGTGAGTTCTGCAACGTGGTCTGGGCACTGATCCTGGAGGCTCAGTTGCGATTTCCCATTGACTTTTAACAAGTGCTATGTATGTGCAAAGTAGCTGCAGGAGGTTTTGCTCTATGTCAGGAAGTCTTATCTGACCCAGTAAGCAGAACTACACGCTGAAGGTGGTGCATCTGGATGAATTGTAGTTATAGCTACTTGGTATTTAAAGCGTGTCCCAGGGGCACCAGGGACTTAGTAACAAATACATCATTTGGAGGCTGGGGCTGTAGCTCAGTTAGTGAAATGCTTGCCTGGCATGTACAAAGCCTTGGATTTGATTCCCAGCATGTGTAAAATAGGCACAGTATCAAAAACCTGTAATCTGAGACTCAGGAGGTAAACCTAGATGAGAGGTTCCAGTTAAGCTGGGCAGTGGTGGCACATGCCTTTAATCCTAGCACTTGGGAGGCAGAGGCAGCTTGGTCTATGGAGAGTTCCCAGGACAGCCAGGGCTACAACAAAGAAACCCTGTGTGTGTGTGGGGGGGGGGGGAGAAGTTCAAGTTAATCCTTAGCTACAAAGGAAGTTTGAGGCTAGTGGAGGCCATATGAAACCCAACCTAAATACAAAAATAAACCAACTAAACAAAAGAAAAAAAACAATGAAGAAACACATAAAAAAGAGTATTTCTATGAACTTGTATGGAATAACTTCCAGAAGATATTAAATGAATATACTAAATTGCATAATAAAGTAGAAAAATGGTATATAGCAAGTTCTAGAACAGCCTAGGCTACAATGTCTCACAAATAAACAAAAAAAGATATAAATCAGCAGGAATGGAAAGAATTGAAGGCAAATTACACATGATGAAACCAATTTTATTTCAAATTAGTTTCATAGCTACACTAAAATTTACTCAGGAATAAATTCCACTAACACAGTATCTGACTCTGTACCCTCTGTTGGGCGCAGAGGGTATGATGGGGAAGAAGAATTAACAACAAAATCCTAAACTTTTTTTTTTGTCTTGAGACAGGGTCTCTGTATGTAGTTCTACCTATCCTGGAACCCTTATATAGATGGGTCTGGCCTTTAACTCAGAGATGCCTCGGCCTCCCAAATACTGGGATTACAGGCGTGCTCCAACAACACCCAGATTAAAATCTTTTTTAAATAAAGTTTTATTTACTAGTATTGTGCTATGTGTGTGACACACATATGTAAGTTTAGACAACTCTGTGGGTTAGGTCCTTTCCTTCCACCTTCATGTAGGTCTAGGACCAAGTTCATGCAGGAAGCATCTTCAGCTTCTGAGCTGTCTCACTAGCCCCTAAACTCTGTTGTTTCTGATAGTATGCGTGAAGGCATTCAGAGACTTTTAGACAGAATAGAGGACTGGGTTAATACGTTGATACAGTTGAAGGTTGGGATTCGTAGGGGGAGAAATATAAACATATATATTGGAGGGGGAATCAGATGTGGTAGTATACACATGCAATTTCAGTACTGGTAAAGCTGAGGCAGGGGGACTGCAAGCTTGAAGCCAAACTGGACTGGATAGTGAGACCAAAACACTGGGGCTGGAGAGATGGCTCAGTAGTTAAGAGCACTGACTGCTCTTCGGTGGGGGGGGGGGGAGGTAGGTGGACGACTCTGGTTCAATTCCATTCCCAGCACCCACACGGCAGGCAAAACACCAATGCACATAGAATTTTAAATAATTAAATAATAAATAAATAAATAAATAAATAAATACAAAACCAAAACACTAAATGCAGTAAAGAGTATGCGAGTGACTAATTCCCAGCAACATGTCAGGTGACTCATCCATAGTCACCCTAACTCTAGCTTAAAGGGCTCCAATGTTCTCTTCTGGTCTCAGAGAGCGCTGCAATCACATGCACACAGGCACAGACACAAAAATAAAAAAAGTCTTAAGCAGAAAAAAGTAAGCTGGTATTACCTTCTAGTTGCAATGATGCCAACACCCTAAATTTGACTTTTAACATCATTCACTACTAACAGAAATTAAACTGCTTCTTTGAACTACCTTAAAGATGTAGTTTAAGCCAGGTAGGCATGGTGGCTCACCCCTTTAATCCCAGTGCTCTGGGGGCAGAGGCAGGTAGATCTCTGTGAGGCCAGTCTAGTTCTACAAAGGGAGCTCCATCACAGCCAGAGCTAAAACGCAGAAATCCTGTCTCAAAAAACCAAACAAACAACAACAACAAAACCTAAAACTAAAAACCAAAAACATGAAAAGAAAAAGTAGTTTAATCTAGAGCTGGCAAGAGATACAGTAGAACATCTGGTTCTATCAAAAAGTCAGAGTGAGTTTTAAAAGGACAGAGTTATGGCACAGAGACCCAGAAGGTTATCTTGAATGAATTTCTACTAACAAATATGAGGCAATGTGAATACTAAAATAATTTAGTGAAAACAATTTTAAGCTGGTCTCCTACATACCAGCCCAGTCTCAAATTCACTGTGCAGCTAAGGATGACCTTCTGGCTGTCACATGCACACCATAGCACACACCTGTGGGCACCCCAGCAAAGGGCCATTAGGGCCTGGTGCAGCTGACAGTGACTAGGGAAGTAATCAGGCAGAGGATGCAGCCTGATGTTGGAGTCTGCCCAGAGATGAACAACCAAAGGCAGGCTCAGAGATGGTGTGGGTCAACCTGACTGGCCCCCCAAAGCTATATAATGTGTTCTTTCTTCTGGAATAAAACATCTGAAGCCGCTTGCCCTCAGTTTGCATTCACCTGGCTCTTAAGTGTCTGTGTGATGACTCTGTGCCTCTTAACCCCTCAGCCTGGACCCCCTGTCCTCATCCACAGGATAGACCCTTAGAAGGAGGACCAACAAACACCCAACAATAAATAAAATGTAATTTATAAAAAAAAAAAAAAAAGGGAGGGGCAGATGTGGCGATGTACATTTGTAATCCCAGAACTCCAGAGGCAGGGACTGGATGGTAGACTGAGTGGTTAGTTCTAGGTCAGTGAGGGACTGTGGCATAAATCAAAGTGACTGGTTCCCAATGGACAACTGGGGATGTCCTCTGACCTCGATGTGCACACACATTCTCTTTTGTGCACCTGCTTGTATTAGCTCACAAATCTTGATGCACTAGCCCACTCCCAGGTTGCTTAGGCACCTGTGATGTCATCATTGGTCTCTGCCTTCAGGGGCACAGGATAAAAAGAGCCCTGCTTCTTCTCTTTGTTCTCTCTCTCTGCTCACTCTCCTCTCTTGCATTCTCTCTGTCTCACTTTCCTGGGGGATCCCCGTCGTGTCTCTGTCTGTCTCTCTCCAGTTCCATCCAATAAACTCTTACCTATCAGATGTGTTATATGTGTGGCATCATTTTTATAGAAATACTAACAGCGTCCAAGTGCACAAACACACACACTTATGATTCACAGAAAGTGTGAACCTTAATATAATAAAAATACTTCATTTTTTATCACATTTTATAAATTTGTTTCCACATATTTTAGAAACACAGAAAGCCATGACATAGATAAGTGTCTGGGAGTAAGAGTGCTGAAGAACATAGTTTTCTTCCAAAAAGTTAGGGGCCATGGGAGAAGCCACGGAGGAGCTGCAGTGTCAGCGGCCCCAGCTGATGAGCCACAGAGGCTGGATCTTCATGCAGCAAAGGTCTGATCCTGAGGGTCTGTCCTCCACCATGGCTGGAGAGCTGTACAACAGTATAGAGTCCAAACATCACCCCGATCTGTCCTCCTTCTGAACCTCACCCACTTTTACCTGGTCCTCCCTCCTACTCTAAGCACTTCCAGCCCTGGGCCAATCAATCCACCAGGCTTGGGCCATAGTCTAAGGGAGGACAGGCCAGAGGCTCTGAGGCTCTGCAGCCACGTGTCAGCCTCTCCTATGCCAGTCTCTGAGATCCTGCCTTGCCAGGGTTGTTCTTGGTTCCAGGCTTGACTGCGGTTCCCTCCCATGACCTTGCCTACAGCTGCTGACTTCCTCCATGCTAGTTCAGCCTCTGGCTCTCTTTTAGCAGATCTGTGCCTTGCCCTTGTCCTGATTCAGGACATTGGCTCCTTGCCCCAGGACCCCACCCTGCCTCCACACACTGGTCCTCCCAGCTGAGGTCTTCACAGAGGAAGAATTGAAATACTTAACCCGGTATCTCCTGGATTTCCAGGCCCCTCCATCTTGCCCTGCAAAAGGACAGCTTGGAAATTCTGATTCCATAAACAGAATTACCAACCTAACTATGACACAGAATACCAAAGACATGTAGGTGATTAATGAAGCTTTAAGCAGGAATAACTGTAGCTCTCTCTAGGAACTGAATACAGACTGAAGAACATACCCACCTAGCATGTCACAGCCTCCAGGCCCAAGATTGCCTGCTCTATCCTTGTGCTGGCTAGGTTTATGTCAACTTGAAACAAGAAGAGTCCTTTTGGAAGAATTTCTCTCAACTGGAAAAATGCCCCTATAAGATTTGTCTGTAAATAAGTCAGTAGTGCATTTTTAAAACTAATGTGGGAGGTCCCAGCCCATTTTTGAGTGGTGCCATCTCTGTGGGCTCATGGTCCTGGCTGAGCAAGCAAGGATGGATCGATCAGTGAGCAGTTATCCTTCATGACCTCTGCATCAGTTCCTGCCCGACCTCCTCAGTGATGGTCTGTAACCTGGAGGTATAAGTTGTTTTTGGTCATGGTAACTTAGAAACCCTAACTAAAATAATCCCTTTAGAGCTAGAGAGATGGCTCAGAGGTTAGGAGCACTGGCTGCTCTTCTAGAGGACCCAGGTTCAATTTCCAGCAACCACATGGCAACTCACAACTCTGTAAATCTAAGATCTGACACTCTCATACAGACATACATGCAGGCTAAACGCCAATACACGTGATTTTTTTTTAATCTCTTTCATTTGCCTCCAGAAGTATTCAGAATCCAAGAAAGTAAAATCAGAAAAGGGATGGCTCAACTGAGTATGGTAATGAAGGCCTCAGACCAGCTACTTACTTGGGATGCAGGAGCAGAAGGACCATGGGCATGTCAATGTGGCCTGTCTCAAAGAGAGGGCTAGGGATGTAGTTCAGCAGTGCAGCACTTGCCTGAAATCCATCAGGAAGAACTGGGTAGTGCCACGCAGTCGTAGTGTTTGCCCAGAATCCTCCAGTAAGGAGCCATTAGTATGAGTCAGCGGGAGAGCTTTACCTAGGATCCCCCAGTGTTTGTGGGGACATGGCTCAGTGGCAGAACACTTACATGGATGAGGCTCTAGGTTCAACCCCCAGTTTCTCCCTCTCAGCCTGAGTATCTCCATCTGTGACTCAGCATGTCATGCCTGTGAGCCACCAGTTGCTACACCTCCACACTAATGACTTTTTGTAGCCAAAGCCTAACAAAAGCAACTTAACGGAGGATGCATCTATTTTGGCTCATGGCTTCAGAAGGGTCAGTGTGTGACTACTGGAACAACAACATCGTGGTGGTGAGAGTGTATGCAACAAACAGGAAGTGAAGAGGAAAAACAACAGGAAGAGGACAGGCCAAACAGCCACTAAGAAGTTCCCTGTGACCTACTTCCTCCAAGCAGATAGGAGTTTTTACCATGTCCAAACAATCCATGCACATTCTGACCTATCAAGAGATTAAGCCTATGAAGGGCATGGTGGTGCACGCCTGTGATCCCAGCACTTGGTAAGGCAGAGGCAGGCAGATCTCTGTGGATTTTCTACAAATCAAGGGTAGCCAAGCTACAGCTAATCTACTGTATCTTTCTCTATCCTACCAAACTGACAATCAAGATTAATCCTTAGCTGGGTCTAGGGAGGGGTGCACTCTAATCCCGGCACTAGAGAGGGAGAGGGAGGTGAATCTTTGTGAATTTAAGGCCAGCCAGACCAGCCAGAGCAACACAGTGGCATCCTGTCTCAAAAATCAAAACAAACAATATTATTCATCTTCGGACTGTAACACAGGTCAGTGGGTGTGGCGGTTTGGATGAGAATGTCCGCCACAGGCTCAGATGTCTGGACACCTGGTCCCAGCTCGTGGTGCTGTTTGGGGAGGCTTAGGAGGAAGTATGTCACTGGAAACAGGCTTTGAAAGGTAAAGATGCCATACCATTTCTAGTTTGCTCTCTCTGCTTCATGCTTGTGGTTCAAGACGTGAGCCCTCAGCTTCCTGTTTGTGCTACCATCCCTGGGCTTTGCCTTCATGGTCGCTTAACCCTCTGGAACCATTAGCCAAAGTAAACTCTCTCCATTAAGTTCCTTTAGTTGTAGCAACAGAAAAAAGTAACTGATAGAGCTGGTAAAAACATTTGCTATGTAAGCCTGATGATCTGGGTTTGATCCCTGAATCTTAGAGTGGATGGAAAGAACTGAAGCCCAAAAGTTGTCCTCTGAACTTCACATATGCCCATAGCATGCAAATACCATGGGCACACCTGCACATGTGCACATGAATACACACATACATGATAATAAAAATTTTTAATTAAAGTTTAAGTATTACAACCTAAAAATGGTTGGTACTCAAAGGCTGGCAGTCAGGCCAGTTTGGTGGCAGACACCTGTAAATCCCAGCACTCAGGAGGCTGAGGCAGGAAAAAGCATGGGCAACAGTGTAAGATTCTGCTTTGGCTTGGAGAGATGCCCCAGCAGTAAAGGCCACACACTGCTCTTGCAAACCACCCAAGTTCGATTCCCAGCCCTTGAGCAGTTTACAGCCACCTGGAACTCCAGCTCCAGGGAATCCTGTTTCGGCCTACAAGTGCACTGCATTCACACTCACACACACTCAAACAAAACAAAACAAAACACAAAAAGGCTTTTTTAAAAAGAGGTCTCAAAAAATCAAAAGGCACTAACCTGCTCCAGTCCCCCTAACATACACAAAGGTAACAGATATGGTGGAAGGCACTGTTTTTCTTTTTCTTTTTTATTTTTGTTCTTATGAGACAGGGTCTCACCGTGTAGCTCTGGCTGTCCTGGAATTTGCTGTGTGGACCAGGCTGGCCTCTTCTGCCCAAGTGAGTGACACATACATTTAATTCCAGCACGAAGGAGGCCAAGGCAGAAGAATCATCAGAAGTCTGATGGCAGAGTGGGCTACATAATGAGTTCAAGGTCAATATAGGCTACAAGAGACTCTGAATGCAAATAAATAAATGTTTCTCATCTTTCATCATGTGATATCCCATGCTACCTAGGCACCCTGGCAACAAGAGGGCCATACCCAGATGCCCCTTGATCTTGGACCAGAACCATGAGCCAAAATAAGCCTCTGTGATTTAGTCACAGAAAATGAACTGATTTCATTGTATGTGTGTGAACATACATGATAGGTGTGTTTACATGTAGACTAGGCTGGGCTCAAACGAGTTTGCTCTTACCTCCTTTTCTCACCTCCTGCTCTGCTGAGGACATTCCTCTACAGTGAGCTAAGTAAGCTCAGGGTCATTTCCCCTAGAGCAGCTGTGTGCAGCCCTGGGCGCTCTCAACCATCTGAGTCCGCTCCCACAGCGCCACTCTACCCAGCAGCATCTGCCACTGCCTACAACACAGCCATCAAGGTGCCTGAATAGCTTTCCACTGTGTCCAAGTGTGGCAGAGGCCACAGAAGTCTTTCTACCCCAGAGGGCTGCATAGCCATGTTCCCCACTCACAAAGTTTCCTTTCATCTTATTTTTGTGATTTTCCTGACATCAGGCATATTGAGAGAGGGGATAAAGCCAAATAAACAATCCTCTGAACATCCAGGAAATGGCTGCTGGGGCTTTGAACCTCACAGACAACCTGGCCAGCTGTGGACATCTACGCTGGGTCCTCCTCTTCCATGGCCACATCATTGCTAGTACTTTTGTTCTGCTCATCCTCTGGCCCTGCAGGCAGAATGCTAGTGACAGTATGCAGGAGGGCTTCAATCTGCTCCTCTGTCAGCCGCTCTTCACTCTCTTCTACCATCTACAAAGGAAAGGAAGTCTGTCAGGGGTTTAGAAGTAAGCCTCCCACCATGGCCCACCCCAGCCACGCAGTGTACAGTGCCAGCCCAGCACTCAGTCCTGAGCCAGTCAGGCCTTCATCTAGGATCCACAGGATAAGGCCAACTCAAATCCCAGACCGAGGTAAAGCAAGCATACAAAATGGAAAAGTAAGGCTGATTGTCTGTCTGCCCCCAATCCCAGTCTTTCCTTTTTTAAAAATGAAGTAGCCTTGGCTGTCCTGGAACTCACTATGTAGACCAGGCTGGCCTCCAACATATAAAAATCTGCCTGCCTCTGCCTCCTGAGTGCTGTAATTAAGGGCAGGTGCCACCATCATGCCCAGGCTGGTTGTCTTTAAATAAAGGAAAACCCTAACTATTCTATTTCCACTCACATCCATACACCAATATGTTAGGTGTGCCAAGATATTACTTGGAGGAAGGGGGGGCGACACAGCCCTCAATAAACTTTTGGACTTCACAACAAGCACCCCTGTCACTTGAGTAGTATTGCCCACTCATCAAGGCTGCCTCCCTGTGCCACATGCTTTCTATCTTCCTCTAGTTCTCATCAGCCCTGCCATTCATCAGAACTCTGCAGAGGCCCCTGTGTGCCTGAAGCCACACTAGGAACTTCATGGCACCATTCTCTTTCCACACTCACTACAATCCCAGCAAGACGCAGAACTGGACTCAGCCGGGCATTCCCAGGTGGACAGCCTCCCAGCTAACACACACCACACTGTGGTTTGGATCCTAAATGTCCCTCAAATGCCCTGTATGGAAGGTTTGGTCCCCAGCCTACGCCACTACTGGGAGATGGAAGAATCTTTAGTAAGTGGGGCTTGGAGGGAGGAAATCAGGATATTGGGGGTGCTGGGACCCTGGTCTTTTTTTTCCTCGCTTCTAGTTTCCTCAAGGTGAGCAGTTTAAGGAATCACTATTGTCACAGGCACACAGCAACAGAGCCACATGTACCTGGATTGAATCTGAAACCATGATGCAAAATAAACCTTTCTTTGTAAGTTGATTGCTTCACGCACTTTGTTAAAGCAATAGAAAGCCAACTAACACAACCCACGTGGCCCTACTCGTCTCCAAGGGATGCAGAACAGGAGTCTGACAAGTGAATAGAAGAAGAGAACCTAAGAGATGATGGCTCAGTGGTTAAGAGCACTTGCTGCCGTTGCAGAGGACCTGAGTTTGGTTACCAGCACCCACATGGCAGTTCATAACCACATGCACGTCCAACTCCAAACAATCCAGCACCCTCCTCTGGCTTCTGCAGGCACTCACATGCACACTCACAAAGGCATATACACTCCACAGGCACACACATACACGTACATAAAAAATACTAACTCTTTAAGATTTAAATTTATTTTTATTTTACATGCATGAGCATTTTGCCTGCCTGTGCACCACATGTGTGTGATGCCTGCTAAGACCAGAAGAGCACATCAGATTCCTGAAAACTGGAGTTAAAATGGCTGTGAGCCACATGGGTGCTGGGTCCTCTAGAACAGAAAGTGTTCTTAACTGCCCATCCTTATAAAAATACATCTTTAAAAGTAATATGCAGATATTCAAGGACTAGGTTCACATAAAGGCATGAGTGTGACAAACATCTTTCTCAGATGTAGGCTTCCTCACAGCAATTTGAAATCCAGCAACTGATACAAAAGGGTGTTTCAGAAAGAACCCTGGCAAATAAAAGGGAAGTAATACACACAACAGGTTCCAGGCACAGTATTGTTGATTTAAAGACATCACAAGCCATGTCCAAGAGCACATTGCAGGTACACACTACACCTTCCACTCAGTCCACTGGTTTCTATAGCTAGAGAATTGTTTTGGGTGTTTCATGTAAGGAGTGCCCTGAACAAACCATTTTCTAAAGTTTTTTTTTTTTTGGTTTTGTTTTGATTTTTAATTTAGACAAGGTATCAAGTAGCCCAGGCTGGTCTCAAACTTGCCATGTAGTCAAGGATATCCTTGAATTTCTGATTTTGTTGCTGCTACCCCCCAAGTGCTGAGACTATTAGGTGCAAACTACCAGGCTGGGTTTGTCCAGTGCCAGAAAAGGAACTGGAGACCCTGCACCTGCTATGCCAGCACTTTTAGCAAATGAACTACATCTTTAGCCCCCAAAAAATTCAGCAGGGAAGAACCAGGGGACCCTGGATCAGCACCATAAGGCCAAGTCCCAGGGGGACCACTCCTAGCACACTTCCATTCCTTCGTGACTCCCCACAACTGCCACACTTGGCCAGGCCCAAGACTGGGGCAACAGTATCTAAGAACAGAACACTCGCCAAATATCTCCATGAAGAAGCGCTGCCAGCACCACGACTCCACATACTTGGATCCCAGCACGAACACAGACATGAACATCCAAAACAACAGTCCTCCTCCAGACACCAGCAGCCCTACTGCAATAGGCCCTAGGAAAAGCACCTTAGTTGAAGCACAAGACAGGACTTCAAAATAGCAATTATAAATATGTTCAAGGATCATAAAGATGTAAACACATGTCTTAATGAAGACTGTAAAAACATACAATTGAATGAAATAATGAAAACAATTAGAGATGTGGAAGTAGAATTTAATAAATAGATCACTAAAGAAAAGCCAAATTGCTCTTTTTCTGTTTCCTTTTCCTCTACCCCTCTCTCTGTCTTCCCTTCCCCTGTTTGTCTGTCTCCCCCTGCATGGTGAATTCTCT
>CM053766.1:98654668-98762532 GCA_028658305.1 Pachyuromys duprasi
ATATACCAGATGCTTTGAAATCAACAGCTCTGAAGCTATCATGACTACTCTTTCCAGCAAACTAGCTCCTCCCTGCACTGCTAGTCTTGAAGAACCTAAGGTTAGAAATCTGGGGAGCACCCCTAACTTCTCACCCACTGGCAACACTCAGTTCCCAGATACTTTTGCTTATGTTTCTTTGAAGGTGTCCGTGTCCTCTTCAACATTTCTTTAAACCACTCCAACCTGTTGGTTACAGGACAAAGGCTCCATCCCCTGAGCCCTTCCAATTTTCAATATACCTTCCTCTTACAAGGGAAATGCTTTTTAAAAGACTGAAATCTTGTGACTAGAAAGTAACTAAGAGTTCTCCCAGAGGATCAAAGTTTGGTTCCCAGTGCCCTCCGGAAGGCTTTCTATAGAACTCTCTCAGTGCTGCCGTCACCGCACTGAGAGAGCCAGTGTCGGCACAATGCAAATGTCATCTGAAGGGTAAGCTAAAAGAAGATGTAGGGAAGCCTTGACTTCTCATAGAAGCTTGTGGGAACTCTGAGGAGGCAAGACGCAGAATTTTATGTTCTGAGAGCAGACCAGGTAAGACAACTAACCTGAGAATCGTCACCGTCACTTGAGCTCTCTGGTCTGAGGGCCACATCTCAAAACTCAGTTGTCAAGCCCCTGGAGTGACTGTGTGTGGGCCAGAGGACACTCAGAATTACTGCAGACCTAACTGAGCTGGCCTGTAAGGGTAAGTATCCCTTCACATAGCTGTGTGCCTTACAGGGGTAACCTCAGGATAGGAGCAGGGGTTCCTAGTTAGGCACTGAGAAACAAAGAACTCAGGGCAAATCTTAAGTATTAAAGAATCGGTTTGGGTGGAGTCTGGGGTAACACACTAAATAAAAAAACACACAGCACCAAAGTGACTTAGGGCTGAGTTCCAACTATACTACTTTGTTGCTGAGGTCTACAAAGTTGAACAAAAAGCCCCTGGCCTATCCTTCAGGACTGCAGCGGTGAAGCTAGCTAAGCAAAGCAATGGATCCATAGAGCAAAACAGAAAGGTGACTTTAAGAGCAAATATAAGACGTAAAGGACATGTTAGCAGCTCCTCTATGAAACGTGGTTCTTAAAATGCACGGGCCGTCTTACTTGGCAAGTAGCCTCTTCACCAGCCACACAGGCCAAGAGGCAGAAGCCAGCCATGGTGAAAGAAGCTTGTGGGTCCCTCTGCTGGCCATCGTACAACACTGCCAGGGCCTCTTGCCCAAGCAGTCAGAGAGCCACGTGGTTCTGTGACTACTTGAGAGGTTACATAAAACCTGATAAATAATTAGCTTGAAGACTGAAAATTGGGAAAGGGAGCCAATAACTCTATGACTACTGAAGCATGCTTCAAGCTCATGTAGATTACAATCAATTTTGAATCAATTTGCATGGTGATTCCTATTCTCTTCCTCTCTTTCACCAAGCCTTCTTTCTTTTCCTTTTCTTAGCAACACAGGTGATGGACCCTAGAGCCTTAGCCATACCAAGCAAGTTCTCCACCATGGAAAAGATGCAGGATCTATATCCAGATAGTCCAAATACTTGAAAGATCAATCATTAAGATTTCTGTCACATGGGGTTTAAAGAGACAGCTCAGTGGTTAAAAGAGTGTACTGTTCTTACAGAGGACCTGAGTTCGGTTCTCAGTACTCATGTCAGGTAGCTCATAACCATCTGTAACTCCAGCTACAGAGGCTCCCAAGCCTCTGACCTCCTCAGGCATCTGCACTCATCTGAACTTATCCAATGCACACACACAAGCACACACTCACATAAATAAAAGCTGTTAAACAGCAAGCATCACACTTAGAATAATATATAAACATCATACCCATCAGTCCCATTCCCACTAATGACAATGAAAAGCATCAGGAAGTCTAGCTACAACCACAGCACAAAAGGGGCAACATCAACAGACGCTTTTGGCAAGGCTGCCAGTCTAAACTCTCTGAGAGTAACAGTTAAAGGGCCCGGGGCAATTGACAGAGTTATTTCAACCAGGAAGATAGGAGCGACTTTCAAAGGAAAGAGCAGATAACAAACCCATCCTAACTCAGGACTTGGAATTATCAAAGATGTCAGCTCCTACAACATGAAGCGAAAGGAAGCAGTCTTGAAATGCATGGACAACCAGCAGTGTCAGCAAAAATAAGTCATTCAAGAGTGGGGACGAAAGACAGTAGAGGAGCTGGAGAGATGGCTCAGTGGACAGGAGCACTGACTGCTCTTCCAGAGGTCCTGAGTTCAATTCCCAGCAACCACATAGTGGCTCACGACCATCTGTAATGGAATCTGATTCCCTCTTCTGGTGTGTGTGAAAACAGAACATTCATATAAATAAAACAAATCTTAAAACAAAAAAAAAAACAAATATCAGCTGACTTTGTTGATCATCCTTAGAAAAAATACTTTCATTTCTTTTTTCTTTCTTTCTTTCTTTCTTTTTTTTTGCCTGCCTTCTCTCTCCCTCTCTGCACTCCCCAACCACCATCAATACTGGGGATTAAAATCCCTTCATACCTGCCAGGTAAAAACACTAGCACTGAACTATACTCCCAACCCAATACTTTAATTCTGAACCCTACTTTTTGTTGAGTTTTGTTTTTTGTCTTTTAAGACAGGGTCTCTCTGTATAGCCTTGGATTTGGTTTATAGATCAGACTAGCCGCAAACTCACAGTGATCTGCCTGCTTCTGCCAGTACCCTGAATGCTAGGATTACAGGCGTGTGCCACTTTCCTGGCCTGAACATTACCTTTAATCTAGTTTGGCTGTAATGACAGGCGGCAAAGACCTTAATGACGTGGGACACTAAGAAAAGACTGAAATAAGCATGCCATGGCTCTACAAGGCTCTAATTCTCAGTTGTCTTTTCCATCATACCATGATCCTACCTTAAAACCGTACTGTGTTCAACTATGAGGTCAAAGTGTGACTGCATGTAGATGCAGCTGTTGCAGGCAGCTGTTCTAAGACAATATTCTTAACACATTCTGTTACCTGTTAGCGACAGAGGATGACTTACTTGGTCAGCTTGTGGCTTTTCATTGCTGTGAGGAATTCTCGGACAATCTCAGGACTCTGGTTTCGGCATGGTGTTTTTGATATGTATTTTAATGTCTAAAAAAATAAATAAACAAAAGAAAGACAAACATATGATATAGAAAATCTGAGAATCTGAGGTTTAAAAAAGACTTTTATTTTTAATCATATCAGTCTATGCAGCTATATGCACTTGAATACACATACTCATGGAGGCAGGAGGCTTCAAAACCTCCTGAAACCGGAGTTGCAAGAAGTTAAGTCACTCAATATCAGTACTGGGAATCAAATTGGGGTCCGCCGTTTTTAACCCCTGAGCCAGTTGAAGCCCCAGGGTATAAACATTTGAATAAAGAACAATGGCTCAGTGGGTAAGAGCCTGTACTGCTCTTGCACAGGACCCAGGTTCAATCCCCAGTGCCCTCACTGTGGCTCACAACCATCTGTGACTGCAGTCCTAGAGAACTGACGCTCTCTTTTGACCTCCACAGGCAAATAAGCATGTGCATGGTACAGACATACATGCAAGCAAAACACTCATACATAAAATCTTAAAAAAATAAATTTTCATAAAAAAGGAAAGTAGTACTATAATATTCTAAAATGTTCAAAATCCTGAGTTATTTTTTATTTATTTATAATTTTATTTTTAAACTATATGTTTATATGTGTCTGCATGTGAGTATGTATGTAAGAGTGCAGGTGCCTGCTGAGGTAAGAAACACTGGATCCCCTGGCCCGGAGTTAGTTAGTGGTGGTGATGAGCTGCGCAGTGCTACCTCACATCCCCTGCAGGAACAATAGCCACTTCTGACTGCTGAGCCACCAGCCCAGCCCAAGAGAGCTAAGTGCTCTAGCATGGAGCTACAGCTCTAGTCTAACACTCACAAAGTTTTGTTTTGGGTTCGCTGACTTCTCCTTAAGTTATAATGTCTCATTTTAGTTTATTTTTAATGTAATGTATATTTTAATGTAATACTTTCTTGATGTTTCCTTTCAATTCCCAAACAAGTTATGAATTAGTTTTGCTTTCTTCCTTTTTTCTTATGCTTTTCAATTTTCCAAGTTTTTATCAAACAAAGCACTGTTTTTTATGTAGTAAAGAATCTGGCCAGGCAGGTGGTGATAAATGCCTTTAAATCCAACAATAAAGAGGCAGAAGCAGAGAGATCTGTGAGTTCCAAACCAGCCTGGTGTGAGAGTTCCAGGCTAGCCAAAGCTACACAGTGAGACCCTGTCTCAAAAAACTGGAAAGAAAAAAAAAAAGGAAGAAGAAGAAGGAGAAGGAGGAATCTGGCTTTGCATAAAAAGCAGTTTGATCTTTGTCCTAGACTTGTAGGTGATGATCTCAAGGTCCCTGGAATGTTACACCTGGGCCCTGGGGTCATACTGAATATGCTTATCAACAAAACTTAGTGGCTGGCCCCACTGTATAGTTTTAGAGCAAGGGTTAGCTAGCAGTAAGACCAGTGTACATCAAGACCTAGCATGGTCTTCCTGCTAGCAACAGTCCATGCCTATGGCCACATACTATCTTTAAGAAAATAATATAACCTGAGTCTATGTGTGAGGACAGTGGAAATTATGACTTGGGTATTCCCCTATCTTTTGATTCTCTTGGCCAATTTTTATCTGAATCCTTGCCTTGTACCAAACTGTCACTGTGAATGTAATAGCTTCAGTCCTCAGAGAGATGGGAGGGAACCCACCTCTTTCTGCCCAGAGATGGTGGACAGATGTCAAGCATTGCTAAAACACTGGTAAAATTAGTATCAGTGATATTTCTCATTATAAGTACTAGTTCTGATGTCCATTTTCCCATACATAAGCAAAGATCAGGTGGGATGACAGTTTCACCCCCTCCCTGTCATCTGGTGGGCTTATTGCTCTGGCCTCCCTGAGTTAAAGGACTATCAATCAGTCAAGTAGTCAGTGGGCTACCACGCCAGCACAGCCATTTTGATGCTGCTGTGGCTCCTATCCAAAGCAGACAGGACTGTTCTGAATCTATGCTGGAGTTTTTGTTACCATGAGCCACAGTGAACTCTAGATGATGCTGCAAACCTCTCCACCCAAGCCACAGAGGAGCATCTCCGATGGTCCTGCAGAGGGTCTGCTGTGATTTGTGAGAAAGAGCCAAGCTCTGACTGAAGCAAACATCAATCTTCATCTGCAGGTGAGGTCACTACCAACATTCCTTATTATGGCTGGTCTTAATGTCAACTTGTCACAAATTAGAATCACCTGAGCAGAAATCCTTGCCTAAGCAAGTATCCAGATTGCCTTAACTGATGTGGGGAGTCCCACGCATATGGTGGGTAGCACCTTCTGCTAGCAGTCCAGATAAAAAAGAGCATGGCAGAAGGAGAATCACCTCACCTTCTGTTCTCCTGGCCTCCCTCTGCTTCTGAGTTAATTCGCCCTGTTGCTGCTGCTGAATCCTAAGCTGATATCAGAAACAGTGTCTCCAAGCTTTCTTCATGGACTAGGGACCAGCAGCTCCCCAGGAAACTTCTGGGCTTCCAGTGTAAAATAGGGACTGCTTAGGCCCCCAGCCTTGTAGACCGAACAACTACCAGTTGCTGCCACGCCAACTGAGAGACCCCCATGGTGGAACTACTCTGCCTGCTGAGGGGCTGAGTCTCAAGATCCAAATAAGTACTGGGTTCTCAGCTCTCTGCCAATGTGATTCTATCTGCTGTTACTATTCTAAAGCTGCTGTGCGTGGTGGTATGTGTATGTGATAATTTTTCATCCCATTAACTCCATTCCTCTAGAGAACCCTGACTGATACACGCTTTCTCTGACTATCTAAGCAGGCTGCTCAGCTCATTGGTGAGATGACTGAGAGATACCTCACCCCAGTGCTGCCTGCCTTCCCTGATGCTGCAACTGGTCCAATAAACTGTTTCTCTCGGGTGGTTTTGTTTGTTTATGTCATTGTTCTTCCCCATTTCTACATGAAGCAGCAGCAGAGACCGAGGTGCAGCAACACACCGTGGCAGTGGAGCAGCGGAGGGGCTAACTGCAGGGCCGCTGGCAGCCCACGCTGCAGACGTGGCGGGGGCGGCTGGAGAGGCAAAGCTGAGCTGCTGGTCAGCCAGGCTGCAAAGGTGGCATGGGCATGCAGATGACACAGAGCTCTAGGGCTGGCAACAACAGCAACAAAAGAGCGATGGCAGCTGCCTCTGAAGCAGCCAGAGCAGGAAGAGAGCAGCCCGAGAGACAAGATGGTGAGCGTGCAGGGTGAATGGAGGGCTGAGCCCAAAGGGCACAGGGCTGTAGAGACCAGAGAAGTACCCAGAGACGTGGTGGCACATGCCTGTGAGTCTCTGCAGCTGGGAAATGGAATCAGGAGATCAGGAGTTCAAAATCCTCCTGGACTACGTAAGATCCAGAGAGCCTCAAGTGTTTAGGGCCAAAGGTGTCAGGCACCCCAGGCCTGCAAAGTCTAATACTGGGACCATCAAGGGCTGAAGAGTCCCAATACCTAGTCCTGTGGAAAGTACAATGTCAACTGTTGCCAAGAGCTGCAGAATCCTGACTTCCTTGGCCTACCCAACAACAGGAACACTTGTAGAGCTCAAAAATCCCACTACCAAAAGCCTGCTTGAGATTATAACACTAGAGGGCGCCACCCGCCGCAGCTCCCACCTGCCCCAGCAGACCTAGCACTAGCACTTAGCACTAACACTAGCTCACAGTGAGAGTTTCCCCAGCCTGCCTACCCAGGACTCTCACCCACGGAGAGCAAAAGGATCCCAACCTGCAGACTGGTAGCACCTGGCGGTGGTTGGGGCGGGGGGAGAAGCGGGGGGACCGAAAATGTGCACTACAGGTGACAACAATTTTATTCCATCTTACTAACTGGCAGGTGGCCATATTCCTATTTCCCTGACAGCAGGGCTCACCTCGTAGGTGATGGCATTCAAGTTCTGCTGCCCAGCACTGTGTTTGTTCTTCCCACTCTCCTTCCGCTGCTCTTTGAGATCCGTCAGTAACTGGTACACCTAGGAAGGGGCACAGAAGCTTTTGTTAGCAAGGCCAAGAAGAGATGGGCCTCTTCCAAGGTTTTAAGACAGTAAGGTAAGGCCACTTGCTTTCCACAAACCCGCTTCTCAACAGGTAGTCTAGAGTAAGCATTACATCCTAGAACTGTGCAACAGCTTTTAGATGCTCTCTTAGGGAAGTCAGGTCAAATCATCCATTCATTTAAAATATAGAGAGATAGCTCAGTGGCTAAGAGCACTTGCTACTCTTATAGAGGACCCTCACATTGGCCAGCTCACAACCACCTGTTACTCCAGCTCCAGAGCTCCAATGACCTAGTTTGGTCTCTATGGGTCCCACATTTACAGGCACATACCCACAGGCAGACACACATATTAAAAATTAAAAATGATAGAGAGCTGGACATTGGTCTTCAGGTCCCAATTTTGTGGTGTTGACCAGACAGGAGCAAATTTTTAAAAATGGGTGATGTTGAGAAAGGCAAGAAGATTTTTGTTCAGAAATGTGCCCAGTGCCACACTGTGGGAAAGGGAGGCAAGCATAAGACTAGACCAAATCTCCATGGTCTTTAGGGGCAAAAGACAGGTCAGGCAGCCAGATTCTCCTACACAGATGCCAACAAGAAAAAGGTATCGCCTGGTGAGAGGATACCTGATAGAGTATTTGGAAAATCCCAAAAAGCACATCCTTGAACAAAAATGATCTTCGCCAGAATTAAGAAGGGAGAAGGGACAGACCTAATAGCTTATCTTTAAAAAGGCTACTAATGAGTAATTCCACTGCCTTATTTATTATAAGACAAATGTCTCGTGGCTTTTAATGTGTACCATAATTTAATCCATACACCAAAATTCAGATCATGAACAATGTTTTATTGGACAGTTCCGATTTGAGTAAAACTGACTTGTAGTAAGGTGGATATGATCTTTTTTAAAATAACAACCAGTTGTATACACACTATCACTGCTCTCCCTTTCTCAAGATAAGACTGGACTTCAGTAGTAATGTTCTACTTTCCACAAAGATGGGGCTATCACCTGAAACCTATTAAATGGCTTTGTACTTAGATTTATATAACTGGGCCTATGAATATGTTTAAACACTCAGAAAACTCTATCATTGTCTCAGAAACAAGAAGACTCACCTGTGCTTCAATTTGTGTCACTGCTCTGTTACCAGCAGTGGCTAAGTGTCAGGAGGCCGCTATCTGTTCTTGATGATGCCGTTTCGATTACAGTTCCCTAAACTAATAATGTAAAGGGCTCTGCTTAACATACAAGCCTAGTGTAACAATTTCTTTCTATAAACACAAGAATGAGACAAACGATAACACACAGCATTAAAAAAAATAATAAGAGCCAAGGAAATAGTTCAGTAGCAAACTATTTGCCTAATATGACAAAATCCCTGGGTCCCCAGCATAACAAGAAAAACAAAAGATTTGGATTTTTAGATTCTTAGAAGTAAACTTTTCCACAGAGGAAAAACTCACACACATTAGTGCTGGGTTAGAGGTGAGTGGGACTTTACTCCTGCTTCTGAGATTTTATCAGAGATCTCATATATAAACTACAAGCTAACTGATCATCCCTAGACATGTGTGCAATACTTCCACAAAGCTCCCAACCCCTCCACCTCTGAAAAACAGTATCATGAGACCCAGTGAACATGTTTCTCCAATGAATGAAACAAACACCCAAATACTGAACAAAGGCCAAGCAGGACAAAGACGTTCCTAAAAGCCAATGTTTGGACCAAGGATCACTTCCTTCGTGTAGCTAGCCCACAAGCACCCAGACTGACTCTTTAGTAATCGATATGCAGACTGAGTCAATTCTTCTCTCTCTCTCACGCACACACGCACACAGCACAGAATGGAGAGCAAGAGTTCCTCCAAAACTGAGTTGTCACTGGACATGGAAACTGTCGGTGAATTTCATAAGTAGGCCCTTCTGCCCCTGGAGATGTGCTATCAGACTGCTTCGCTAGCAGCAAACCAGACCCTGGCAAAGCAGAAGGCATGCAAACACTCTAACAGCTCCCCTCTTGCTAATCTCCTTCCTCTCTTTCTCCATCAGTCCCCAAATTATAACCCTGCTCGTTCTTACTGGATTATTCAAAATGGTCCGTCAAGTCAAGTCTTTTTCTCAAAGTAAAGAAACTAGCAGCTTTGAGGCCATCTGAAGATGAAAATGAAGTAAAGGATGGTAACTAGGAAGAGGCTAAGCATTTTCATAGGACGCTTTCACAGAGAGAAGTGACTCTAGAGCAGAGCTCTTCTTCAAGGACACCCATCTGGCTCTAGAGGCTCCAGGCTTGTGGAAGAGTACCTATTATGAACCACAGCCTCCTTGCTTTCCTGAAGAAATACACACCATTCCAAGATTCACCCAGGTTCACCTGCCCTGTGTTAAAGTGGAAACTTCAAATGGCTTGTAGAGAACTAATCCAACAGTCTCACAAACAAAGACTAAACCAAAAGGGAAAATACAACAGCTCCTGTGGACCTTACCTCATAGTTACTGAGCAGTGCCGCATTCGCATCTTTCCTGCAAAAGAACAGTGAGCCATCATCAGTTCACATTCATTCCAAGGCTTCAAGTGTCTACAAAATAATCCCTATAGCCAACATCCAGCTGTCTAATTCAGAAAATCAGGAGCAACCTAAAACTAGAAATTCCTTAAGTCCTGCCTGCATTAGCTGGCCTGGCCACAGCAATTTCAGATAAAGACAACTTTCCTTTTCTTTTTCTTTTAATATCATTTGCTTATGTGTGTGCATGAGCCTATGAAAGTGTATGTTTGTACTATGTGGGTGTACAGATGTGCATGCCTAGAAGTCACTGAACCCCTCAAAGCTGGAGTGACAGGTATTTACAAAATGCCTAGACTTCTCTCCTGGGTGCTGAGGTCTTAACTCTGGTTCTCATTATGTAGCCAGCATTATTACCACTGAGCTATCTCTCCAGCCCCTAGACTTCCATTTTTATAGACATAGCCTATCACAAACCCATTTCCCTGTGGATGACTAAGATACCATGTTGTCATAAATCTATGTAGACAGAAGTTGAGGAGTCAGACACCTGGCACAAGCTAGCTACAAGAACATGGAAGCAAACCCTCGAAGGAACCCCACTACAGAAAGGTCCGTAGGCAGCAACAGCATTAGAAATCCCTGAAGAACCAAAGTGTTGATTCATCCTGAGTCAACATCCTTGTCTCTACCACCACCAGTTACTGGCATCTTGGACAGCCTGACTCCTGCCATGTTGTGACAGAATGTTATATGTACTTTAACACTAACAATGTCACTAGGAATTCCAGCAAGGGTTAAAGATCCAGTGAAAGAGTCACAGAGATGACATCTACCTAGTTTTTAAAAGCCTGGTTTCCCCCTGTGTACTGTTCCGGTTCCTGTGAGTCCAGCTGTGGCACAAACGACAACTGACCACACTACCACAGCAGAGATCGCACATTAGTAAAGGCACAGATCACAACTGGTCCACTCCACACCATTACAGCAGAGGATGGACTGCTTTAAGCAGCCCAGAGCCAGTATACTATGACAATTAAGGACAAAGTTTTGAAAACAGACATATTTAGGTTCAGAGTCCCTCTCTGCCAAGTGAAAGATGTAGATTTATTGGGCCACTTTCTCCCCAAGCTTACCGCAGCTAAAACAAACTACGGGAAGAATGCAGTCGAGCATGGGAGCTGCTGAGATGGCTCAGTGGCCACGAGCTCTTGCTGCTCTTGTAGGAGGACTGGAGTTCAGTTTCCAGCAACTACGTCAGACAGCTCACCAATGCCTGCAACTTGTTCCAACGCTCTCCTCCAGCTTCTGAGGGCACATGCACTCATGGTGCACAGGCAAGCACACGCACACATACATATAAATATTTTAATACTTCTTTAATATCTTTATTTCATATACATTGGTGTTTTGCCTGTATGTGTGTCTGTGTGAGGGTGTTGGGTCCCCTGGAACTGGAGCAACAGACAGTTGTGAGGGCCATGTGGGTGCTGGGAATGGAAACCAGGTCCTCTGAAAGAGCAGTCAGTGCTCTAAACCACTGGGCCATTTATCCAGCCCCATAAAAATGTTTTAAATAAATTGAAGTATAACCCCATACTATCATTGGCACGTGAATTTTCTAAAGTGATTTCATCTCTATAATCTTCTCATCTACAACATGGAAGTTATAGTATATACCTTTGTAAGATTACATACAGGATTAAGCATAGACATGTAATTAAACAGAATACTGCAAGTGCTTGAAAACTGTCATAATCATTACTTTTACCCGAGCTACTAAACTTTTTACTTCATAAAGATAATCAGGTGAAATGAGATGTCAGACGTAAGATTAGGACCTCCATGAATGAAGGCCATTATTTAAAAACAAAACAAAAACAAAACCATTATTTCAGGCTGGAGAGATGGCTCAGTGGTTATGAGTACTAGCTGCTCTTCCGAAGGACCTGGATTTGATTCCCAGCATCCACACAGAGCCTCAGAACCATTTGTAATTCTAATCCTGGGGGAAAACTATACCCTCTTGTGACCTCCAAGGGCACCAGGTATGCATGTGGTATACAAACATACATGTAGACAAAATACCTATGTGCATAAAATAAATTTTAAGAAAGATTATGTCAATTCTTGGTACAACCTCTCCAATGCAGGGCCTATTGATATGATTTCACCTTTACAGATGAGAAAGCTAAGTCTCAGGGATTAAAGTAACTTGTTCACACAGTAAGAAGTCCCAGTGAAATGGAAGACAATTATGACTGAAAAATGAGACTAGACTAGGCAAAAGGTAACAGAATCCTAAAAACACAGGATTTTTAGGAGCTGGCACAAGGTGCGACAAAAACCACTGCATGTTCTATCACCAGAAAGTGCACCTAGAGGGGAAAAATCACAGCACAGAATTTTAAAACCATGGGTGTGAGAGTCATCTGCTTTCTCTGATCAACAAGTGCAGCAGAACTCTCCCACAGCTAACACAGAGGTCAACCTAGCCACCCAACAGCACAGTGGCGTCAGCACAGGTATCAAACTCAGTGAGCACAGCTTTGCCAAATGCTATTGGTGATTCAACAAACAGCTGCGATTTCACAACTCTCCTGCTTCACCCCCAAAGAACTGCACCCAAGTCACAGATGTTATATTTAGAAAGAACCAAACAGTAGAAAAATAGTGCAGGGCTCAGCTGGCAGAATGCTTGCCTAGCAAGCAAAAGGGTCTTGGTTCCAAATATACCAGGCATGCAGCCTGTACAGATGAAGGCAAAAGTATCAGAAGGTCAATGTCACCCTCAGCTACATGGAAACTGAAGATGAGAGCCAGTCTTTAAAAAAACAAAGACAAATCAAATCATGCCCACTTAGTCAGGAAATCAGCCCACAAGGCTTCCTACTTCTGCTTGAAATTGAGTTACACCCCCACGCTCTCAGACAACACTGCTCCCATGAGACCTTCTCAGGGCCAACGGACCCATTCCTGGCATCACTGGTGTATGTCATTTCTAAATCACACACCACTCTGCTGTCATGACTGAGAAAATTGACCTTGGCCATTCCAGGTCACTGCCTAACTACTCAAGTCAATACTGTTAACACAAATGGGCAAGGTGGCGCAGGTCTGTAATCACGGCTCTCTGATGGCTGAGGCAAGAGGACCACATTAGCTACGTGTTCTCTGTGTGTGTGTGTGTCTGTCTGTCTGTCTGTCTGTCTGTCTGTTTCTCTCTCACACACACACATACATGCACAAACACAGATGTAAGAATCCAAAAAATATCATCTGCCTTTTCTAGCAGGTAGACAGACAGAGAGTGGGAATTCTTTCACATGCAGTTTGAAAACGGGGTGCTGGGGATTAAGCCTAGGACCTGAGACATGTTAAGCAAACCCTCTCCCACCAACCTACACTGGCTAGTCTGTTTGAGGACTAAGAGAACAATGCAGATATTGCATCGTGCAGACAGACTCTGGCTGGTATAAACCAGTTAATTCATTGATTTCCAACTCCTACCCCATCTTCCTTTCTTTAGCTTCCATTTCTATGCAGCCCAGCCTGGCCTTTGTATTCCTGATTTCCCTTCCTCAGGCATCTGAGTGCTAGGAATGTGGTTGTATACCATGCCTGGCTGATTTTAAGACCTACCTACTCAGCTACACATTCAGATTAAATGCCAATACATTCTAGATATAATTATTTCAATAAAAGGTGAATGAGGGACTGGGATATAGTTCAATGATAGCACATGTGCTTAGCATGCAAGGCCTAGAACCAATTCTCTTGTCAATGAGTATACTATTTGTGTGTGTGCGCGTGCATGCTTGTATTCAGGAGTCTACAAAGGCCAGAAAAGAGCATCAAATCCCTGAAGCTGAAGTTACTACAGGCAGTTGTAGGCCACCTGATGTGGGTGCTGGGAACAGAACTCAGGTCTTCTCCAAGGAAGCAAATGCTTTTACCTACCCAACCATCTCTCCAGCCCTAAGGGAAATTCTTTCAAGGGCAATTTTTATCCCCAATAAGTTCCTACAGTCACCACCAGATTGTTGGGAAAAGAGTAATCTCACTTTCCCACAAAGAAAAACCCACATGAAGCACAAATAATTCAGGAAGGCGCTCAGTATCCAAACCAGGCATGGGTGGTGATTGCATCCCATCCCACTGGCAGAAGCTCAACTCATAAACTGACTAAACTAAAAACAAACACACTCAACACAGGGCCAATGTCACAAAAGCCAAAGGACCTGTTCTAGAATAAAGAAAAAAGGAAGAGCACACTTCAGTGCAATTCTTCAGTGGTCCAGGGAAAAACCTCCAGCTAAAAGACAGCATTGAGGCTGGAGAGATGGCTGAGTGGTGAGAAGTCCTTGCTGCTTTTTCAAAGAATCCAAGTTTGGTTTCCAACACCCACACTGGGCATCTCACAAACACCTTTTACTTCATCTCCAGGGGATCCAGTGTCCTTTCTAGCCTACACAGACAAATACACACACATGTGCACACATAGACATATACATACAAAAATCAAAAAACAGGTGTTTTTGTTTTTTAAATTTTTTTTTTGTTTTGTTTTGAAACAGGGTGTCTCTGTGTAACCCTGACTGTCCTGGAACTCACTCTGTAGACCAGGTGGGCCTTAAACTCATATCCGCCTGCCTCTGCTTCCTAAGCACGAGGTTTACAGGTGTGCACTACTACCACCTGGCCTAAAATTAAAATTTATCAAAAAAAAAATCCTTAAATGACATTATTAAGACAACTGAAAAAAATTGGACATGAAGTGGATTGACATCAGTATTAAGTTTCTTAGGTATAATTGTATCCTGGTTAGTCACTTTTTGAGCAAGGGTGAAGAAACTGGAAGTAAGGGTTAGTGGCTCTGGGCACTTGCTGCTCCTCCAAAGAAACCACTCAGTACCTAGTACCCACATGGTGGCTCACAACTACCTGTAACTCTAGCTCCAAAGGATCCAATGACCTCTTTTGACCTTGTAGATACCAGGCACACATATGACACACATACAAGCAGGCAAAACACTGATCCACACGAAAAAATAGACATAAAAGATGTTGGGGATTGTTGTTGTTTGGGACAGGGTTCCTCTGTTCAGTCCTGGTTGTCTTGGAACTCTGTAGACCAGGCTGGTCTTAAACTCAGAGATCTGTCTGCCTCTGTCTCCTGAGTGCTGGAATTAATTAATTAATTAAGGTGGGTGCCGCCACCACCCACCTTAAAAAGTATTTATTAAAGGGTAAAATATCTACATGTCATCTGCAACTCTCAAATGGTTCATCGTAATGTGTATGGATAAGTGCACATAAGGAGTATGCTTCACAAAACAGTAAGGGGAATATCCATGCCGAAAGGTTAACAAATGGGCCATAGAGATGCCTCAGGGAGTAAAGGCACTTATCAGCAGGGCTGACAGCCTGAGTTTGCTCCCATACAGTGAGTAGAGAGAACTAACTCCCACAAGTTGTCCTCTGACTTCCACATATGTGCCGTGGTCCATGTACCCCCAATAAATAAATAAATGTAATTGTTTTAAAGTTGTTCACAACTAAAGCCTCAGTGAGATGCTCAGCAGATAAAGGGACCTGACACCAAGCCTGATGCCTGAGTTCAAGCCCAGGGACCAACACAGCGTTAGAAAAGAACTGATTCCCACAAATTGTCCTCCACATGTGCACCAAGATATATACACACTCACAAATAACTAAAATGTAATAAAAAATGTTAAAGATGCTAACAAACCTGCTAGGAATGGCGACAACCCACTGTGAATCTGTCTGATGGGGTAGGGGGTCAGAAAGTCAAGGCCAGCCTAGGCTTGGGGTAAGAAACTTGTTGTTAAAAACAAACAAACAAAAAAACTCTCCCCAGCTCAGACTTTGTGTTATTTCAATTTTTTTGTTTTGTTTTGTTTTTTTAAGGTAGACTCTCCAGGAGTGGGGTGACAGGCACCTATAATCCTATCACTGGGGAGGCAGAGCCAGGCAGATCTCTGTCCAAGGAGTCAGGGTGGGAGAGGTAGGCTCTCACCATGTTCCACAGACAGGCCTGGAACTTTACCTTAGACCCTCCTGCTGCCACTCCTAGGTGCGAGGACTACGAGGACTACTGGGTCTATGCTCTAGGTAGGCAGTAACTTAGTGTCCTTAAGCAGTTCATGAGTGGACTGAAGACGACGATTTGAAATTTAACCTGTAGAGTTTGCCAAATGTGCTGAGGGTAAACAATCACTTTGGAAAACAGAATTCTGAATAAACAGAACAGAATGATCTATTGACAGACTTCCCTTAAAAGTACACAAAAGCACCAAAAAAACAGAACAACAATGTGAGCAGTGTCTATTAATTGCCACATACTTAACTTACGAACATAGTGACGAACAGAATTGCTACACTTTTCTAAGTTTAAAACATGCCATCAACTCATGTTCTGAAAAGCTAAACTTTGACACAAGAAAACTAAAAGCTTCAAAGTCAATGAACACTTGTAACCTGTAGCTCCCATTTCACAGCTAGCCAACAAGCACACTTTTCCTAAACCTGCTGCTGGTTTATGGTGTATCTTTTGCTTCCCTTTTCTACATCTCCATATCGCTAATTGTAAAGAGAGAGAAAAAAAATAGCAATCCTAATGTAGTTGTGCATGCTCTCTCTCACACACACATTACAGAAGACAATGTCCACTTTCCCAACTCTGTCTATATTACATTTTAAAAGGCACAGGGGGCTGCAGAGATGGGTCAGCATTTTAGAGTTTAGATTGCTCTTGCAGAGGATCTAAGTTTGAATCCCAGCACCCACATCAGGGGGCTGACAATCACCATAAACTATAGCACTGGAGGATCTAATGCCCTCTTCTGGCCTCCATGGGCACTGCACTCACATGTACATGTATATAGACATATACACACACAATAAAAAATATTTTTTAAAGCCTTAAAAGGGGAGAGCACAGGTGGTGGAGGCACACATCTTTAATTCCAGCACTTAGAAGGCAGAGGCAGGCAGATCTCTGTGAGTTTGTGGCCAGCCTGGTCTACAGAGCGAATTCCAGGACAGTCAAGGCTACACAGAGAAACCCAGCCTTGAAATATAAGGGGAGAGGGGTACAAACAGTTTGGAATGCAGCTCAGTACAGTGCTTCGGCTAACATGCACAGAGCCCTGGGCCCCAACCCCAGCACTGCATAAATGGCATGGTGTCACACACCAGTAAGCTCAGCACTGGAAACATAGCAGGAAGATCAGAAAAGCTCAAGGTCATCATCCTTAAATACAAAGTGAGTTCGAGGCTAACCTTGGATACATGACACGCCACCAAAGGGGGTGGGGGGAAATAGGTGACAGACTGTCTAATGACTGGAAAGGAAAAGGTTTTTGGTGTAAACACTATGACAGAAAATGAGAAATAAAGGAACATTTTGAGGAACCACCACTATATAAGTGAATAGTAACAGTGACTGTATCCAGAGAAGGCATCCCAATATGAAGCACTAAGATTCTCAACATTTAGACAGAAGCAGGGAAGAGAAGGAGCAACAAAAGAATGCCAAGCAGTAGGATATAGAAGGAAACTCAGGGGCATGTCGGAGAGCTGACTTTCCAGGGTTTCTGAAAACAGAGAACCATAGAGCCAGAGCTATACAGTTAGCGACCTCCATCTCCAGGACAGAAGGACTAATCTGATGTGGCTTGAGAGGTGGAGACAGGACATCAGGATGCCATCAACCTCAGCTAAAGAGCAAGTTAAAAGCCAGCTACTGGCTTTGGGCTGCTTATGACTCCATCTCAAAAGCGGGGAGGGAAGGTATGCCCAACTGTAGTATATATAACAAACAGAAACTATTTAGGTATGTCAACCATGTACACATAAAGTACACAGGGAGAATAGATGCAAAAACTTCCATTTGCTCATCAAAGAGCATTTTTTTTTGAAAGTGTGGGGGAAAAAATGGTTAGGGGGACTTTGTTGGTGGTAGATGACTGCCTATTGTGTCCAGGACTTTTCCAGCCCAAACACAGTATGGTGGTGGGAGAGGGGTGGCTTGGTGCTAAAGTACTTGCCTAGCATCCCTAGGTTCCATCCCCAGCACCACAAAATAATAACAGTAACAGTAATGTGCAAGGTTCTGGGTACCATCCCCCAAATCACAAAATGATGACAACAGCTGGGGATGTAGCTCACACCTTTAATCCCAGGAGGGGCAGAGGCAGAGGTAGGCGGATCTCTAAGAGTTCCAGGGCCAGCCTGGTTTACAGAGCACGTTCCTGGACAGCCAGGGTTACATGGAGAAACCTGTCTCTAAAAACCAAGTTTTTTTGAAAGATGGGGAAGTACAGCCCACTGTAGATGCCACCATCCGTGGGTAAGGTGATTCTGGGCCAGAGAAGTTAGAGAAAATCAGACTGCAAACCAGAAAGCAGAGTTCTTGACCGGTTTCCACTTCAGGTTTCTGCCTTGATTTCCTGCCCTGACTTTCCTCAATGATGAACTGTGTCCTGGAAGTGTAAGGTATAATAAACCCTTTCTATCCTTACTCGGTTGCTTTTGGTCATGGTGTCTGTCGCAGCAACAGAAAGGAAATTAGCACACCAAGGATGTTCACGACCTGGGTTGAACCATCCGCAGTACCACAAAATAACGACGGTGATAACGGCTGGGGATGCAGCTCAAGTGGCAAAGTCCTGGGTACCATCTCCACCATTACAAAATGATGATGGTGATGATGCTGGCTGGGAATATAGCTAAGTAGTAGCGTGTTTCCCTAGTATATGCACAGACCGCATCACAAGATAGTAATTGTGGCTGGGACGTGTCTCAGGGGTAACTACTTGCGGAGCACGTGCAAGCTCTGGGGTTGCATCCCAAAAACCAGAAAAAAAAGGAAGGGAGACAGGGAAGGAAGAGGGTTTAAAAGAAGGGGGGCAGGAGGGGAACGGGAGAAGAGAGGGAAACGGGGGAGAGAAAGAGAAGGGGGAAAGAAGTGGGGGAGAGAAAGAATTCCTCCTATCCTTTCCACATTTGCCTCCCCCCAAAAAATCGTGACGTTAGAAAAGAGCGGGTTCCTAGACCAGCAGGGTCCCTCCCCTGCCGCCCCACCTCCAGGCACTTCCGGCCTTTCCACTCCGCCCACCCGTCCGGCTCAAGAGTCCGGAGGTCTGGCCGCCAGCCGCCTCGCGGTCCTCCGCTGAACCGGTTTCTCCCGGACATGCCGCTTACACTTCCATGTTGCCTCTGCCTCGTCGTGTGCAGCTGCTGGAAGGGAAAGGCAGGCCTCACGTTGCACCACCGCCACACCGCTCACCGCTTCTGTGTGTGCCGCATGGCACTCTGGGACCGCCGTGGTGCATGCCGGGACTACTACCGGGATCCTCCTTGAATCTAGGTGTCGGTACTCGGGTCTGATTTCAGTCTGTCAGGCGTTGAGACAGAATTTAAACATTCTCACCGTCCAAGTTTTGTTAGAGTTTGCCTTGACCGCGTTAAAAATTCCTAAGCCAGGCAGGCTGGCTCACGCCTGTAATCCCAGCATTAGAAGGGCTGAGGCCGAATTGTCACGAGTTCCTGGCCAGCCTAGGCTCCATAATGAGTTTCAAGTCATCCTGGCCTATCTGAGACCCTGTGTCAAAATAAATAAATAAATAAATAAATAAATGAAAAGCCAGGTATGGTGGCACACTCCTAATTCCATCAAGGGAGAAAGGAAGTCAGAGGCAATCCACTTCTCTATGAGTTAGAGACTAGCCTGATCCACATAGGTAGCTCCAGGACAGCCAGGGCAACACAGAGAAATCCAGTCTCAGAGAGAAACAGAGACAGATCTGGAGAGATGGTTTAATAGTTAAGAGTACTTGGAGTTTTTGAAGAGAATGAGTTGGTTTCCAGCACCAACATGTTTCATAATAACCTATAACTCCCATTCCAAGGCCCTCTTTATGGCCTCTCAACAGGCGCTGTGTTAAACATGCAGGCACATACACATAAATATTTATTTAAAAAATAATAAGAGAAAAGGCTGGACCTCCTGGCCCATATCTGTTTTGCTCCCAGCCCTTGAGAGGTAGAGGCAGGATTATTAGAGGTTCAGAGTCATTCTCTATACAGTAAGTTCAAGGACAGGCTGGAATACAGGAGACCTTTTCTCAAAAAAAAAGGGGGAGGGGGAAAAGCCCAATAAGAAGCAACTCTATAAATATTAGTGGTTGGTGAAAGCTAAAAGAGAAGTCGGGCAAAAACAGGGAGTGCCTTAAGAGATACTGACTTTCTTTTGGAGAGAACAAAAATGTTTTCAATCCATTGTAGGAAACTTAGCATGGTAAAGGCGCTCAGGCACTTGGGAGACTGAGTCAAGTAGAATGCCTTGAGTTTGAAGGCAATGTGGGTGACATGGTGAGTTCTAGGTCAACATAGGCTATGTAGGCAGTTACTCTCTCCCATAGAACAAGAAAAACTATGTAAAGGTGATGGCATAACAATATGAATATACTGAAAACATCGAATATCAGGGTTCAGTGGTTAAGAGGGATTGTTATTTTGAAGAGGACCCAAGTTCTATTGCTGATACCCACATCAGGCCCTGTATTACATCGCCAGGGGATCCAATGCCCTCTTCTAACCTCCTGCATATGTATACATGGACACACACACTTAAAAATAAACTTTTTAAAATACTGAATAAGTTGGGAGGCAGAAAGAAGATCTCTTTGACTTCAAGGTCAGCCTGGTCTACATAGTGCACTCTAGGACAGTCAAGATTACAGAGAGAGATCCTGCCTATAAATTAATTAATTTGTAGGGTTTAAATGTGTAGATTGTGGAGGCTGGAGAGATGGCTCAGTGGGAGGACCAAGGTTCAGTTCTCTGCCCCACATGGCAGCTTATAGCTGTCTGTAACTCCAGTTCCAGGTGATTTGACACCCTCACACCAATGCATATAAAATTAAATATTTTTTAAATGAGTGAATAGTGGGATATATAAATTATGTATCAAAACCCTAAGGCCGGGCAGTGGTGGCACACACCTTTAATCCTAGCACTCCGGAGGCAAAGGCAGGCAGGCAGATTTCTGAGTTCAAGGCCATCCTGGTATACAGAGTGAGTTCCAAGACAGCCAGGGCTACACAGAGAAACCCTGTCTCAAAAAAACAGTCGAGATGGCTCAGTGGTTAAGAGCACTGTCTGCTCTTGCAAAGGACCTGGGTTCAATTTTCAGCACCCACATGGCAGCTCACAGCTGTCTGTAATGCCAATTCTATGGGGTCTGACACCTTCACAGTAATGCATATGAAATAAAATATTTTTTTTTCCGGGGGAAGACAGTTTCTCACTATGTAACCTTGAGTAGCCTGCAATTTTATGTAGACCAGGCTGGCCTCAAACTCAGAGATCCACCTCCATCTGCCTCCCAAGGCTGAGATTAAAGGTGTGTGCCACCACTGCCCGGCCACATTAAAATGGTTACAGGTTATTGTACCTGAGGAGTTGATATAAGGTTGGGGGAGTCTGGTATGGTGGCACGTGCCTGTAATCCCTCAACTTTAGAGAGGAGGACAGGAAAATCTGGTTGGCTGGTTGGTTTTGTTTTAAGACAGGGTTTCTCTATGTAACTGCCCTAGCTGTCCAGGAACCCACTTTGTAGATCAAACTGGCCTCAAACTCACAGAGAGCCACCTGTCTCTGCCTCATCTTCAGCTACATAGGGAGTTTTAGACCACCGTGGGAGAACCCTGACAGGCTACATGAGAACCTTGTCTCATAAAAACTAGAACGTGTGTGCGGCTGTTCATGGGGGGGGTGGGGGGCTGTGGGAGGGTGTATGTGGGGGGAGGTATGTGGGTATGTAACACGTCTATAATCATAGTACAAGAAGCCAAGGCAGAAGAGTTCAAAGAGGCCAACCTGGACCCATATAGTAAAACGCTGTTTGAAAATAATAAAAATTAAACTAGGCAGTAACACACTACCCAGAGGCAGACAGATTGCTGCGTTGGAGGCCAGCCTAGTCTACAGAGCAAGTTCCAGAACAGACAGGGATACAAAGAAAAGACCTATCTTGAAAAAAACAAAAACAAAACAGGAAATTAATAAAAATGAAAAAACAAGGATTAGAAAGGTAGTGTGTGCCTTTAATCCCAGCACTTGGGAGGCAGAGGCAGGCAGATCTCTGAGTTCCAGGCCATCCTGGTGTACAGAGTTTCAGGACAGCCGGGGCTACACAGAGAAACCCTGTCTCTAAAAAATTAAAAAAATTAAAAACCAAGGTGTCTCAGTGGTTAAGAGCACTGTCTGCTCTTCCAAAGAACCCAGGTTCAGTTCCCAGCACTCACATGGCAGCTCACAACTGTCTGTAACCCCAATTCCAAGGGATCTGACACTTTCACACTCATGCATATAAAATAAAAATTAAATTATTTTTTAAGAAATGAAAAACCAACAAGTAAATAAAATGCCATTCTTGTCCCAGCTGACATAATACACATCAGAGAGTGCCTTGTGTCTGTCTTGAGCAGAATGGGCCCCATGATGGTGTTCATTGTGGGTTTTTTACCCAACAGTCTTTGAGTAATTTCCCACTGAATGCTGGTGATTCAGATATGAATAATACACACGCTCTGTCTAAGCTAGCTGATGGCATTGTTGAGGGACCAGTCCTGGACATAAATAACTATGATACACTGTGTTTAGTCTTTGTAGCATAGAAGGGGAGTGACTAACAAGGGCAGAGAGGCGTCCTAAAGCCAGAAGTGTTTGAGGTGAGTGGATGGAGGACCATTCAAAACTAAAACTTCAGAGATAGACTCTTATGGAAGTCCAGCTAGAGCCTTTGAGAGCCACGCCATAAAATGGCTCGGAGGTGAATTAAAGTAGGGGAATTGGGTTGCACTCATGTTCAAATGACATCTACCTAGGCACATGCTCACCAACTTCAACCTTGTTGAAATATCAGGGAATGTCCTGAAATAACTGGCTTTTGTTTGAGTTTGCTTTGGTTGCTTGTTTTGAGTCAAGGTCTTAAGTCGTCCAGGCTGGCCTCAAACTGTAGCCAAGGATTCCCTTGAACTTCCTAGCCCTCTATCTCTACCTCACAAGTGATGGGATGAACAAGGGGCTTTGTGCATGTGACAAGCATTCTACCAACTGAGCTATACCCCAGCCACTGAGCTACTTATTAAATATCTTCACTATTGTCCTTGACCTTAATAGAGCTGTTGACATTGTGACATGTGGGCTTTGGGAATCTCAAGGAAATGACCACACAATTCCAAAGTATTGGGGACACAAAATGTCTTATTTCTGCAGAGGGGAACCTAGTGGTGCCAAATCAAGCAAGCAAGTACACCCAGTTGGAGTCCACACTGGGTGTTTATTCCTAATCTAGATGGTATCTTGCCTCACTAAGAGCCAGAGTTTAGCCTCACAAATGGATGCAGCTGGTGATCAGAATGCACTGTCTCTCAGAGAATACAACCTTAAGTGAATGTTTTGATTTCAAGAAGAGTTAGCTGACACAGGAGGAATTTTAATTTGTTTTTGTTTTTTGAGACAGGGTTTGTCTGTGTAGCCTTGGGTGTTCTCGACTCACTTTGTAGAGCAGGCTGACCTAGAACTCACAGAGATCCCCTGCCTCTGCCTCCCGAGTGCTGGGATTACAGGCATGTACCACCATGCTCAGCTTGGAATTCTAATTTCTGTCATGCACATTCTTTGCATTTTTTAAAATGGAGTTGTCTTATGTAACCTTTTGATAGAAGAGACAGTGCATTGTGCTTACATTTCCCACACCATAATGAAGTAATTGATAAGCAGAAAATACCAATAACAACAATAACCTCCATTTGTTATTGTCTTATAATCACGTTTGGGGCAAGTGAGCTGGCTAGGAAGGTAAGTCACAAAACAATACTCTTGGCCTTGGAGAAATGGCTCAGCAGTTAAGAACACTGGCTGCTCTTCCAGATGATTCAGGTTCAATTCCCAGCACCTACATGGCAGCTAGCAACTGTCTGTAACTCCGGTTCCAGAGGATCTAACATCCTCACACAGGGATACTTCACACAGACATACATGCAGGCAAACACCAATGCTCATAAGATAAAAATAAATAAAGTATTTAAACACACACACCTGTCTTCCCAAAGGGGATAGGAGATAGTTTATTCTGAAGCCAAATATAAGTGACCATGGCCCGTGAAAATAGACTCAGGTTACCCAAAACTCTATGTTCCAATACAGTTGCAGTTAGATGAGATTTTTATAGTAACAAAGAAAATGATAAATTAAACCATTTTTCAAATGCATTGGTGGGAATGTAAGATAAGTGGGCTACAGAAAGCCAGGAAAGTATCTGCTCTAGACCTGAGAGTCCTCTGATGACATTCTTAGCATTTTGTTTGATGGAAGCTAGAGATCTGCTTTGTTATCACAAAGATATCAGGTCAAATACAAGGTTACAATTAGGCTTTGGATCTGCAACATTCTAACCTCTCCAGAAACTCCAGGTTCTAATCAGACTGTGGTCAGACAGATATGGCTTCCTTCTAGCCTATTACTTTTGTCCACAGGTGGGTCCCAGAATTGAAACTCAAGTAGTCAGAACTGGCAATCTGTAGCTTCCCTGGATGAGCCATCTTACCTGTTGTTGTTATTTGGTGGGAGGAGTTTATTTTGGCTCATGGTTTTCCAAGGTTTACTTCCCTGAAAAGCTGCTTCCATTTTTGTGGGTCTAGGGTGAGGCCTAACATCATGGCCAACAGCATTTGGAGAAACAAAGCAAGCCCATCTCATGGCAGACAGGAAGGAAAGAGGTCTTTTTGTAGTATCTTAAATATGGAAGATCTCACACATGAGTGTCATTCTTGTGCAGGGGCCATGCTAATTTACTTTGTATAATTCTCATTTTAGGATATGTTTTGCTGAAGTAAGCAGTACCATTGCTATTACATAATCATTTTAGTGTGTGTGTGTGCCCCAAAGCACTTGTGTGGACACCTTCCATGAGGCATTTCTCTCTTCCCTCCCTGTAGATTCTGGAGATCCAGCCCTGTTGTGAAGCTTGCCAGCACAAGTCTTTCTAGCCTCTCCTTGACAAACTTTTGTTTTCATTCCAAGGACTGGAAAGGCAGGTGACTGTCATGTGAGGTTCAGGGACAGTCCTGTTAGCCAGTTGTTCATTAATGTAATCCCTCAGGTCATCGGTGGCTGACTGTTCAGCTCTTGGAGAGCTTCCCAGGCAGATGTTATGTTTCTCCTGAGATGCTAGATTCAGCTCCTAGCCCTCCAACTTCCTATCTCAGTGTCTTTAGGCAAATCACCCACTCTCCTCCAGACTCCCCTCTCCTTACCTGCAGAAGCCTGGTGGTCATCAGGGCTGCCTTCTAGACGTGCTTGAGAGAATTTCAAAGGGTAATCCATACAAAATATTTAACACAATTAAATTTAAGAAAATGTCAGATGTGTTGACACAATGTCACTCCAGCCCTTGGACAGCTGAGGGGAGAGAATCAGTCAGTACTGATAAAATGAAAACAAATTATTTTTCAAGAAAATTTCTTTTTATTTTTGTCTTCTGAGACAGGGTTTCCCTGTGTAGCTGTGGCTGTCCTGGACTCTTTTTGTAGACCAGGCTGGCCTTGAACTCAGAGATCCACCTGCCTCTGCCTCCGGAGTGCCGGGATTAAAGACATGCACCACTACCACCACCTGGCTTTAAAATTTTCTTTCCATTCCGACTGTATGGTGTGACACAGATACTCTAGCAACTACTGAAAATGGTCCCTGAATGCTCCCAGGCCCATCTTAGGTAGCTCTAGCCTATCTGGTCTCTTGGTGATCAGAAATATCTACAGTCCACAAGGGGCAGTGGGAACGGTTCAGTGGTTAAGAGGACACATTGCTCTTGCAAAGGACCCAGCTTCAGTTCCCAGTACCCACAGAGCAGCTCACAACTCTAGGTGTATTTTTTAAAAACTTTTATTTTCATTTCTTTTCTTTTTTTTCCCCTACTCCACTCCAATCCCTTCCAACACCCCAACACCAGGTAGGAGAGAGAAAGGGCTAGTGGGAGAGGGGGTCGCAGTTCTCTTAGCTGCTTCCTGCTGGTTAGGGTTATCGAGCTCCTTGGAGCCAGTCCAGTCCTCTTTTCAGGAGATCTCCAACTTCTTGTCTCACAACAGCAACCAGGAGCCACAGGGGGGAAGCAGGAACAGCCTTGTTCTTTCTCAGAGCCTCCACACTCTCTGGTCTCTGGCATTTATTCTCTCTCCCGAGCCCTCAGATTTAAACTCTGCAGCTGGCAAAGAGCTCCTCTCAGAGCCCCCATGAAACAAATAGTTTGCTGCTGTGGACTCTCTGAATCAGTCCCACACCCCACACCTGGGATTAAAACAAAACATGTTTATATCCACAACACACAACCATCTGTAACTCCAGTTCCAGGGACACTGACACCCTCTTCTGATTTCCATTAGCATCAGGCACATATGTAATGTTCATAGCATACATGTAAACAACAACAAAAACCACTCACAGCTGGTCTATACAGTGGCTTAGTGCCCGCTGATTCTGGGTAAGCATAGATATCTTGCCTTGAGGATGAACTTGAGAGATGCACTGAGTACTAACTCTCAAATGCGTGAAATACTCACTTTTAGGATCCTCTTTCTGGACTGTCTAGAGACTACCATCTGGACTACATACCAACATTTATTTTGGGTTTTTGCTATTTAGTGCTTTTTTTTCCTTTCTTTGGGGTGTGTGTGTGTGTGTGTGTGTGTGTGTGTGTGTGTGTGTGTCCACGCAGAGGTTAGGGGACAGTTTGGGGAGTCATTCCCTCCTTCTACCATGTGGGTCCCTGGGAGCAAATTCACACAGTATGGCTTGGATACAAACACCACTACCTGACGAGGCATCTCACTGGATCTTTTCTTTAAATATTGATTTATTGGGGAGGGGGTGAGTGTGTGCACCACATGCCATAGAGCATGTGTGGAAGTTGGAGGGCAGCCCTCTGGAGTTGGTTCTCACCTTTCCCCTTACTGAGACCAGGCTTCTCCTGTATTTCCAGTCTTCTCTCCTGTCTTGCGTAGAAGTGCTGATACTACAGAAGAGTCCCACAGTTAACCTTCTATATGAGTTCCAGAGATCAAACCCAAGTTGGAAACCTTTCAAGGTTAGCTCTTTTATTTGCTGAGCTATCTCTCCAGCCCTGTACTCAAACTCTTATTTTTAAAAGATTTATTTATTATGTATACAGTATTCTTCCTGCATGTATGCTTGCAGGGCAGAAGAGAGCACCAGATCTCATTATAGACGGCTTTGAGCCACCATGTGGTTGCTGGCACTTGAACTCAGGACCTTTGGAGGAACAGAAAGTGCTTTTAACCTCTGAGCCATCTCTCCAACCTTGTACTCAAACTCTTGATAGTCCTACCTCAGCTTCCTAAGTGCTGGGATCACAGATATGTGTATCACTTAGCAGTTATCTTTCTACACCCTGCCTGCTGCCCTTTTAAGTATATACATTATTTCTTTTATGTGCATTGGTGTTTTGCCTCCATATATGTCTATGTGAGGGTGTCAGATTCTCTCAAACTGGAGTTACCCACATGTGAGCTATCATGTGGGTGCTGGGAATTGACCCTGGTCCTTTGGAAGAGCTGCCAGCCCTTTTAACCGCTGAGCCATCTCTCCAGCCCTCCTCCCACCCCCGTTTTTCCCCCCATTGAAGATAGGGTCTTATGAAACTCAGGCTTATGTAGCTCAGGATGACCTGGAACTTCTGATCCTCCTACCTCTATTTTCTGAATGCTGAGATTATAGGCGGACACCACCATGCTTTCTTAGTAGTCTGTGTTGGCCTGGAACCCACAACAAGCCTCTTGCCTCAGTCTTCAGAGTGCTAGAATGACTGGCCTACCAAACCATTTCTGATTTAGCACGTGCTCCACCCCCTACCCTTTGCCCTGTTTTGAGACAAGATTTCACTATGTAGTTCCAGTTGGCCCGGAACTCACTATGTAGACCAGGCTGTCCTTGAACTGACAGAGATCCGCCTGGCTCCCCCTGTGAAGGGCTGAAACTTAAAGGTATGAACCAGAGGGCCTGGCCTTTGTGTCTGCTTTTTGTTTGTTTTTTGAAACAGGTTCATCTGCAACCCAGGCCTGGAACCCCCAGCAATCTTCCTGCCTCAGCTTCCCGGTGCTGCTGGGGTAACACGCCTGCCATCTGTGTTTCCCCCGCTGGGGCCTCGTACAGCCAGTGCTGACTTCTTGAAAATCGCTCAGCTCCTCCCGCGGCTAATAGCTCAGCTAGTGGTCCCGCCCATAGGCGTGGTTGATAGGTCACACCCACCTCTCCCAATTGGCTCTACGCTGCCAAGAGGCGGGGACAAGGCAGAGGGTCAGCAGACGCCATCCCGGCCAGAAGAGACCAGGAGATACCTGGCCCTGAGGTCCGAGGAGCGTGGGACACAGGGACAAACAAGAGGGAACGCGAGGCCTGTGGCGCGCTTGCTGAGTGCTGCCCACGTTCCGCAAGCAAAGCAGGTGTCCCCAACTCTGAGCTGTCCCTGCCCCGCAGACCTCCTGAATCGTGGTGGTCAGTCTGGTCTTGTCTTCCAGAGCCAAAGGACAGAAGCTCCCAGGAGGAGGAGGAACCGCCCAACATGGCATCAGAGGTGTGTAGGACTGAGGGGACCTTGCAGAGGAGCGGGGTTGAACCGCGCATGGCGCCACCTCCTGCCACGCAGACCTGCAGTGATGTAGAAACTCCCGACTACACTTCCAAAGCCAGGTTTAACGTAGACTCAGGGATGTCCCCATCGTTATGCGCCCAGCGAGCGCCACCAAGTGGCTCATGTGGTGAGCTCACTGTTGGCCACCATGCCTGGCTGTTTTCCCTTTTGTTTTGTGAGTTGGTTTGTTTGTTGAGTCTGGGTTTCCATGTGCAGCCCTGGGTGTCCTGGAACTAGCTCTGTAGACCAGGCTGGCTTCGATCTCAGAAATCCACCTGCTTTTGCCTCCCGGAGTACTGGAATTAAAGGGATTAAACGACTCCCGGCGTCATATTCTCTTTTTAAAAAAATAATTTAAAGCCGGGCGATGGTGGCGCACGTCTTTAATGCCAGCAGTCGGAAGGCAGAGGCAGGCTGATCTTTGTGGCCAGGCCAGCCTGGTCTACAGAGCGAGTTCCAGCCAGAGCTCCACAAAGAAACTCTGTCTGGAAAATAATAATAAGTGTATGGGTGTTTTGCCTGCATGTATGTCTGCACCACGTGGGTGGCTGCTGCCTGTGGAGGTCAGAAGAGGGAATGGGAGCTAAAGGAACTGGAGTGACAGATGGTTGTGAGCCACCGTGTGGTTGATGAAAACCAAACCTGGGTCCTCTGGAAGAGAAGCTAGTGCTCCGAATGGCCGAGCCTACCCTCCAGCCCGTTTGTCTTTGAGACAACGGCTCACTTTAGCTCTGGAAATCACCGCTGAGACTGGCCTCCACCCACCGAGTCAACATTCCAGGAGGGAGCCGCCACATTAAAACTTTGTTTACTTTTCCCTTTTACCATTAGTTATTTATTTTTGTTTGTTTGTTTTATGAGCATGTACGTGTGTGGGCACAGCAGCACACCTGTGGAGATCAGAGAACAGCCTGTGGGAACAGACTCTCTTTCCAACAGGCTTGGCAGCAAGGGCCTTTACCCAGTGAGCTACCTCACTCCTTACACCCTGCTTTTCACGCCCGGCATCCTCTTGTCCCCATCCTGTCAGATATCCCTCGTTCCATGCATTTATCCCCATGTATAGGAAAAGTTGAGTCCATATATCCCACTTGAGCTCCATCATATGGGAAGAGCCAGGAGGTCAGGCCTTTCTGTGTGACCCCAGTGACCCCAGGGTGTCGCTGGCCTCTCCTTTGGGTCAGGAATTCCTGGCTTCTCTTCGAATTTAATGATAGGTGGGCAAGACATGGGTCTTCCATGAACTTGCTTGTTTCATCTGGTAAATGGAATACTGACAGCAACCGGGCCCCACCTGAAAGGGATGGACCAGGGAGCCATTACTTTGATTCTTAGGGAAATGGGGGCCTGTGTGTCCAGTTCCTTCTGGTCTTCATTAGCTGGCTAGTCACTTCCTTTCCTTCAGGCTCATCATTTCAGATTAAAGATTTAACATGGTGTGACTTATGGTGGCCTGATCTACTTAGCCTCTGGCTCATGTGGAGGGTCAGGAGCAAGGCCTGGACTTTGGAGCCTAACAGATGTGATTTGTACTCCAGGGTCAGCCTTGACCTCTTAGTTCCTTTGTGAAGTAGGTGTAATGGTGTCTGCTTCATAAAAGGATATAATTGCAGTGCCAGGTGTAGACAGATCATGCCTTCAAACCCAGCCCTTGGGGAAGGGGCAGGTGGATCTCTGAGTTCCAGGACAGTCATGGCTACAGAGAGACCTAGTCTCAAAAACTTAAAAAAAAGATGTAGTTGCAAATACCAGGCAAGCTTTATGTGCATGTGGGTGTGTGTATGTGTGCCTGGAACTCAACAATTAGACCCAGGGTCACCTAACTCTCTGTCCTAATGTTGGGACTATAAGTGCATGCTACCATAGCCAGCCTTTTATTATTATTATTATTATTATTATTGTTATTATTATTACTTTACATAGGTTGTGGGGATTGAACTCAGCCTCATGCTTGCTTTACCAACTGAGCTATTTCCCCAATGTTTTTTGTTTGTTTGTTTTCAGTATTGAAGTACTGAACGCAGGGTCTCATGCATGCTAGGCAAACACTGTATGACTGAGCTACATCTCCATCTGTGTGATCTCGTGTGTGCAATTCCAATCAGCGCAAGACTAAGCAATAATAAGTGTTCAGTAAGTGGTGGCAAATAGTCCAGACAACTTTAAGACAGGGTCTTATGTAGCCCAAGCTGGCCTTAAACTATTAATCCACAACCAGGCAGTGGTGGCACACACCTTTAATCCAGCATTCAGGAGGCAGAGGCAGACAGATCTCTGTGAGTTTGAGGCCAGCCTGGTCTGCAGAATGAGTTCCAGGACAGCCAGGACTACACAAAGAAACCTTGTCTCAAGAAACAAACAAAAAACCCTAAAAGCTTGAATCCTCTTCTCTCTCCCTCCCTAATGCTAGTGAGCACAATTACACCAGCTAGGCGTAACCGTCCTGACACCTCTTGCATGCGTTTGAGTTTATAGCTTTCTCATTGTCCTCAGCGCCGCTCTTTGCCCCTTTCCCCTCATCCTGGACTCCCATCCTGGAGCAATGCCCTCTCCAACTACATTAGTCCTTACCCACTTTTTGACTAGTTGGAGACACCTCACTCTGACCGCCCCCAAGTTTCCTTTCCAAAGTTTGCCAGAGCTAGGTGTGGCGGCTCACACTTGTATCCTCAGCCCTGGAGAGGCTGAAGCAGAAAGATCACCAGTGAGGGGCCAACTTCAACTAGCTCAGCCAGAACTACAAAATCATGGCTGGGGGTGTAGCTCAGTGGTAGAGACATACTTAGACTGCCCCAGTAAGGGGCTGAGATAGGACTCAGTGGTAGAGCACCTGTGTTTCACAAACAAGGCCCTAGATTCAACCCCAAATTTTGGAGGGGGTTGAGGGAGGGGTGACGAGGGGAGTGTGTGCCTGGAAGCCTGCTGGTGGAATTGGAGCTCAGCGTTTGTGCCCAGAACACAGTGGTCTGGGCTGCAAATGACCTCAGCTTGCCTTAAGCCATTCTGTGGGTTGGTACTAATTGTTCTGGCTGCTGTCCTGCTTGTTAGGGAGTTGTTAGTACCAACAAACCAGGCACAGAGGCCGGAAATCTGGAAAAGGAAGGCAGTGACAGGATCACTCCTGACTCGCTCCCTCTTCTGACTGGCCAGCCCTGACCTGCAGGCCCCAGGGGCTCATGGGAGGCGCTTTGAAGAAGATCCAGCTTTTGTTGGGGCAGCTAAGGGTCAAGTGTAGAACCTCCCACAAAGCTGGGGATGATGGTGGGGGTTGCTTCTGTGGTTCAGAGTCCTTTGACAGGAAGACTGTTGAGCACCAAGGAGGTCAGCTCCCAGGCTGGAGCCAGAGCACAGTGGATGCTCCCGTGGTCACTTGGCACCAGACCCAGGAGCACAGATGGTAAAGCAAGCCCCAGGGGGCGGGAGGTAGCTCAGCTGGTAAAGTGCCGCTGTGCAAGTGGAGGGACCTGACTTTGGGTCCCGGTGCTGGAGAAGCTGAAACTGATGAGCGGCCAGCCCCGCTGAATTGATGGCTTCAGCGTGGGTGAGAGAGCCTAACTCTGAAAATCAGGGGCTGCTCTCTATTAATTCCAAGCCAGCTTGATTTATATAGTCAGTGAGTTCTAAGCTAGCCAGGCTATATGAGGCTCTCTCTCAAAATTAACAATAGTAATAAATAATAAGGTAGAGAGCAATTAAGGAAGATACCCAACATTGACCTCTGTCATGCACACACACACAAATATGCACATATAGAGAGCACACCCTCCAGCCCTCCTTCACTCTGTATACACTTCACAAATGATATCAGACTAAATGTTCATAACAGTGGTTCTCAACCTATGGGTTATGACCCCTTTGGGGGTCGAACAGCCCTTTTACAAGGATCGCCTAACATCATCAAAAAAAAAAAACAGAGATTTACATTATTATTTCTAACAGTAGCAAAATTACAGCTATGAAGTAGCAAAAGTAATTTTGTGGTTGGGCAATCACTGCAACATAAGGAACTGTATTAAAGGGTCACAGCGTCAGGAAGGCTGAGAACCGCTGGCTTATAGGAAGTCTATCATGTAGGCATAATTCCTACGTTGTAAAGAGGCAAAACTGAGGTTTGAAGGTGTTATATGGTATGTCCAAGGTCAGTTCAAAGTTCTGAGGAGAAGCCATATGTCCTCGGTGGCTCTTACAGACACCCATACCCACACAGAAAGGTTGCCAGTGACTGGCATGCCACGGCGCTCAGGATTGTTCTTACCACACTTTCCCTCTGCTCCTTGGTTGACTGTTTCCTGTGTATGCTGCATCCCTTTCTACCACCTGCCCACATCCTGCACCCTCCTCTTTCAAAACACCTGCCTCTCTGACCTATTCCTCTGCTCTTTGGTGCCTGGAGGTGACGTCTTTTAGAAAAACAAGGATATGAAAATAGGGGCTGTGCCAGCCTTTATTAGGGGGCACAGGCCTTTAATCCCAGCACACAGGAGGCAGAGGCAGGTGGGTCTCTGAGTTCAAGGCCAGCCCTGAACAGAGTGAGTCCAGGACAGCCAGGGCTGCACAAAGAAACCCTGTCTTGAAAAACAAAACAAAGCTGGGCACGGTGGCACACACTTGTAATCCCAGCACTCAGGGAGGCAGAGGCAGGAGGATTTCTGTGGGTACGAAGCTAGCCTGGTCTACAAAGAGAGTCTAGGACAGCCAGGGCTACAGTGAGAAACCCTGTCTTGAAAAAAACAACGAAAAGAATAATGTCTAATGCCTAGCTCCACCCCCACCCCACCGCCACCATCCTCCTCTCCCACCCTCCCTACCCCCCACCCACCTACTCCCTCATCCTCCTCTCCCCACCCCTCCCCCCCTCCTTTTCTCCTAAGGGCCCCTTTTGAGAGTCTGTTCTCTTCTGCCCTCTCGGCCAGAGCGGGAAGCTATGGGGTGGCCGGTTTGTGGGCGCTGTCGACCCCATCATGGAGAAGTTCAACTCATCCATCTCCTATGACCGGCATCTGTGGAACGTGGATGTGCAGGGGAGCAAGGCCTACAGCAGGGGCCTGGAGAAGGCAGGGCTTCTCACCAAAGCTGAGATGCAGCAGATACTGCAAGGCCTGGATAAGGTAGTACCTTCCCAAGGCCCACCCGCCATTCCTTCCCCCGGGGAACCCAGGCTCCTACCCCAAATCCCTAAGCATTACATTCACCTCTATTCCCTCCCTCTGATGCTGGAGATGGAACCCAGGCCTGTGTGCATCCTGGGCAAATGCTCTACTGCTGAGCCATGCCCCCATCTGTTCGCTGGAATATTCTAGGCTTCTATCACTAAATTATGTCCCAGCTCTCGTATCCTGGGGCACAAGCTGTAGTATTCCAAACTTGTCCTGTGACCTTGTAGTAAGCAGATTAGAGTGATGCTATAGTTACCAGCTCTAACTTGTTTTTAATTTATTCTTTCTTTTAAACTTTTTTTAAAAAGATTTATTTATGTATACAATGTGTGTTCGCATGTACACCTGCATGCCAGAAGAGGGCACCAGATTTCATTTTAGATGGTTGTGAGCCACCATGTGGTCCATGTGGTTGCCAGGAATTGAACTCATGACCTCTGAAGTAGCCAGTGCTCTTAACCTCTGAGCCATCTCTCCAGCCCCTTTAATTTATTCTTATTTCATGTGCATTGGTGTTTTTCTGGCATGTATGTCTGTATGAGGGTGTCAGATCTCTGAGAATTGGAGTTACAGACAGCTATGATCTGCCATGTGGGTGCTGGGAATTGAACCAAGGTCTTCTGGAAGAGCTACCAGTGTTCCTATCAACTAAGCCATCTCTTCAGCCTCCCTCTTCCCTTAGTTTTGTTTTTTTTTTGGGGGGGGGGTTTTCAAGAGAGGGTTTCTTCCTTGGCTGCTGTCCTGGACTCAGTTTGTAGACCAGGCTGGCCTTGAACTCATAAAAATCCTCCTGCCTCTCTGAGCGCTGGGATTAAAGGTGCGGGCCACTGGCCCGGCCCGGCTCTATCTTTTAATGACTCCTGATTGCTGAAGACCAAGGCTGACTGAGTCTGAGATCATCCCTCAGGGGTGGAGAAGTAGTCTGTGGCTCAGCTTCCATACCAGCCCATGGTTGAGCCAGGAAAAGGGCAAGGAGACTCCTGGATCCTGATGCCCATCAAGCTGATACCCTGGGTTGCTGCCACCATCTTCAGGTCGCTGAAGAGTGGGCCCAGGGCACCTTCAAACTACACCCTAATGATGAAGACATCCACACAGCCAATGAGCGGCGCCTGAAGGTATGACGCACCTTCTTCTTAACTGCTCTCTCTTTTTCACCTTACCCTGAGTACTAACCATCCTTGGCAGAGTAGAAATAGCAAGAGATGGGCAGGATGGGGCCCCTGGCATAGGGAGGGAGAGCCATAGCGCTGGCAAGGACCCCTACCTAGACTCCTGTGAGCAGAGAGTTCCTAACCTCACACCTCTCCACTCCTAGGAGCTCATTGGTGAAACTGCAGGGAAGCTACACACAGGACGAAGTCGCAATGACCAGGTGGCACCAGCCCTCCTGCCTCTACTATGACCCTTTAACCTGGAGAACCCCGGAGGCGCCTGGGATGCAGCTGCAGTCCCAGTTCTCCAGGGAAGCAGCAAGCTCTACTCCCTGAGTTCCGCCTTCTCCTCCTACAGGTGGTCACGGACCTCAGGCTGTGGATGAGACAGACCTGTTCAAAGCTCTCCACCCTGCTCTGGGAGCTCATTGGAAGCATGGTGGACCGGGCAGAGGCGTAAGTATCACGGGATGCTGCCACAGGATTTTTTTTCTCTGGGGAGGGTGTGGGTAACTAAACCAGCCATGCCAGAAGCTCTGTGCCTGTCACGGATGATGGTTCCTCCATGGCTGCAAAGCAGATGGGGTTCTAGTCTTTTCCTATTTTTTCCTAGCTCTTCCTTGGACCAGATATACAATTAGGGCAGGATTACATATAAATGAGCCAAATACTCAAGTAAAGCAACAAAGACCCTCCTGTTCCCTCCTAAAGGAAAAGAATGTCAATAGTACATAGTCTAGGTTAGGGTTTGGATTTTTGTTTGTTTGTTTTTGCTTGTTTGTTTGGGTTTTGTTGTTGTTTTGTTTTTAGGTTTATTTTATTTTATGCATAAGTGTTTTCTCTGCATGTATGCATGTGTGCCACCTGCATGCCCAGTACCTGTGGAAGTCAGAAGAGGGCATAGGTCTCCCTGGAGTTAAAGCTATGAATAGCAACAAGCTGCTGTATGGGGACTAGGAATGAAATCCCAGGTCTTTCTGCAAGAACAAGTGGTCTTAACCAATAAGCCACCTCTCCAGTCCCACGGGCCCAGTTGTGACTTCACAGCTCATCTACTTTCATCAAGATGGCAGGAGTTTAGCTCAGAGCACAGACCTGGAGTGACAGAGAGCCGCTAGGCTCTGTTCTCTTCTGAGTGCAAAACCCAGAAGAGAGTCCTAGGGCTGAGGAGAATTGAAGAATGAGGCCCTGAGGTATTAGGTAGGCTCAGAGCTCTGAAAACAATACAGAACACCAAGGAGTAAGGAGTGACTTAACAGCTCCATCTCCTACCAAGGTCAGCCTAGAGGTCACCAAGGGGGGACCAACTGTTTAAGGATCTTTGGAGAGGAAAACTCTCCAGGTGCTCAGGGAAAGAGCCTGACTGAACAGGAAGCAGACAGTCACTTTTCAGTCCATACTGTCCCATCTTACCCCACATCACACCCTACACAGAAGGCAAATGACAGAGCCAAAGGTGGCCTCCCGGCAGCCTCATCCCATGCTTCCATGTTCTAATGTTCCTGGGGCTGGCAAAGCGAACCCTGACAAATTGTAGGTGGTATTAGAATCAGGAAGGTTGCCTCTTTCCTCACTGTGTCATGTGTTCATAGACCTCAGCTAACTGTGACTGCAAGGGCATATGGACTGAGGTAGAGGTGGGCTGCTGGGAATAGGGCTAGTGAATACAGGGTCGTTTTTAATGGCATGATGACAGTATTCTGAAGCTGAATGTGGTAATGGTTATACACTAAGGGTAGCCCGGGACTTGCTATGTAACCCAGGCTAGCCTCAAATTTCCTCTCTTCCTTTTCCTTTCCTCTCCTTTTCTTGTCCTGTCCTCTCCTTTCCAATCTTTTTTTTTTTTTTTTAAAGACAGCCCAAGCTGGCCTAAAATCTAATATATAACTAAAGCTGACCTGGAACTTGTTTCTCTTGCTTCAGCCTCTCAAATGCTAGGATTACAGGTGGGCACCACCTCACCCAGAGCTTGGGCTTTGTTTTTGAGACAGGGTCTCATCTGTAACCCAAGCTGGCATGGAACTCACCAATTAGCCAAGGCTGATCTCAGTCTTCATGGCAGTCCTCCTGCCTCAGCCTCCCTCCTGAACACTGAGACTACACACTTGCACCGCCATGCCCTTCCTGGCTTAGTCTTTGATCTCACTGACTCACTTCGGACTTTTTCCCCAACGAGCCTCTGGTGCCTTCATTCAGGCAAAGCCCTACAGGTCTGTTTGTCTGTTTGGTTGGTTGGTTTTTTTTTTTTTTCAAGACAGGGTTTCTCTATGTAGCCTTGGCTGACCTGGACCAGGTTGGCCAAGAACCCAGAGATCCTCCTGCCTCTGCCTTTGCTGGGATTACAGGCGTGCGCCACTGCGCCAGGCTCACAGGTCTGTTCTTAACCTGCCCTGAAAAGAGCCTCGCCTGTAGGGTTCTAGTGTCGTAAGCAAGCCTTGCCTGTCACTGCTGAACCCCAATCCCTCAGGTCTCCGCTTCTTCCCCTACTGCAGGGAACGTGACGTCCTCTTTCCAGGATACACACACCTTCAGAGGGCTCAGCCCATCCGCTGGAGCCACTGGATCCTGAGGTGAGCTGTCCGGAGCAGAAGAGTAGAAAGGGGCTCTGCCCCGGGGTCTTGGTGGAAGGGGAGACTCCCTGGTGTCCAGCCACCCGCCACCCGCTCGTTCCTGGTTTTCCACAGCCACGCTGTTGCGCTGACACGAGATTCAGAGAGACTGCTGGAGGTGCAGAGGCGGATCAACGTCTTGCCGCTGGGGAGGTAAGGCAGCCCTCACAGTCCCCAGGAAGGTGAAGGTGAAGGCGTGGCGCTACCATGTAGCTGAAGAAAGCTTGTTAATTAGAGGGAGGGGCTTGTGAGGCCCTGCCCCTTCCTCGGGGTCTATATATAGACCGTTGTTGCTAGGAGAAAGACATTTCTTCAGTGGTGAAGTTGCCCATGCTTCTATTGGTAACCACTCACACACGCGCTTATAAACAACCCCAGTGAAACTCACTGGGTCACAGACAAAGCTGTGAAAGGCTAGGAGTCTGGAAGAAGGGATCAGCAGGGTAGAGGGAGGACGAGAGGGTGAAGGAGGAGTGAATATGATTAAAATACATTCTAAACATGTGTGAAAATGTTATAGTGAAATCAGCTATATATAATATACATGTTAATTAAAAACTTCAGGGCTGGAGAGATGGCTCAGCGGTTAAGAGCACTTGCTGCTCTTTCAGAGGACTGGAGTTCAGTCCCCAGAACTCTAGCTCCAGGAAATCCAGCGCCCTCTTCTGGCCAACACAGGCACCTTCACACGTGTGATATGCATTCATACGTGCATATATGCATATACATAAATAAAAATGATAAGAACAAATCTTTAAGAACAAAACTGCGAAGGCTGGAGAGGTGGTTAGGAGCACTGGCTGCTCTTGCAGAAGACCCGGTTTGGTTCCCAGCGCTCACATTGGGTGGCTCACCACTGCCCCCAGCTCTACTTCCAGGGACCCCGACGCCCTCTTCTGGCCCCCGTGGACACCTACACACCTGTGGTTCACATATAGACAAGAAAGATACAGACACATGCTGTTTGATTTTTGGTTTTTGGTTGCTTTTTTTTTTTTTTTTTTTTTGAGACAGGGTTTCTCTGTGTAGTCCAGGCTGTCCTGGACTTGCTTTGTAGACTAGGCTGTCCTGGAACTCACAGAAATCTGCCTGCCTCTGCCTCCCCAAATACTGGGATTACAAGCATGCCCCACCTCACCAGGAGACAAGTTTTTAATACAAAGAAAAAAAAAGAGAGAGAGATAGGCCTTAATCAGCCTTCCAGATCTCTCGCATGGGGAGAACCAAATTTGAGAATATGCTGAAACCCCAGCCAGCTTCCCATCACACCATTTTTCCTGCATGGTGAAAGTGTTGGAGCCTTAAGTTGGCCAGGCCAAGAAGGGCTGAGCAACTAAGGCTTGGTTCTGAGTGTTGCATGTGTGTGGTACCCAGAACCTCAATCACTGTGAACCCTTGTCTCTACAGTGGGGCCATTGCAGGCAACCCTCTGGGCGTGGACCGGGAACTACTCCGAGCAGGTGAGGTCCCTGATCATCCTCCTTTGGGGACTGTCACCCCTAGCACCTGTAGGGTGCCAAAAAGACACATGAGATGAGATGTGGGATGCGCCAAGGTTTTGTCCTCTCAGATAAGCCCTGGGGGACCCAGAAATGCCAAATGCACAGGGTTGTAAGTTCAGTACAACCCAGCAGCCAGTGTTGGTTCAAACTCTGGCAGTCTGGAACTAAGTAGTTTATTTTAGGCATGTTTAAACACAGCACAATTTGGTGAGTTTTTCCTGGTGATAATTAACTAAATTCTATGTGCACAGTAAAACTTAAGACATGGCTACACTAAAACTCTTTGTAAAGTACATGTGACACCTTCCATAAAAATAGGTTCTACAAGCTGGGCACAGTGGCACACACCTGTAATCCCAGCACTCAGGAGGCAGAGACAGGTAGATCTCTGTAAGTTCAAGGTCAGCCTGGTTTACAAAGTGAGTCTGAGACAGCCATGGCTACACAGAGAAACCTGTCTCGAAAAAAAAAAAAAAAAAGAGGGGTTCTACAGATTGACTACATATGACACCTTCTATAAAGATGGGTTCTGTAGATTGACAAGCACATGATTAGGGTGTGGGGGAAGAGTACGGTGTGGTCTCAGTTACACAAATAATGCAAAAATCACCAGACTATTAACTGTATCCCTTCCCACCTTCTGGGTGGAAAACAGCCCACGCTTTGAAGGGACATTCTATGTAACATTCCTGTTTCCCCTAGTGCTTTTCTGTGAACACAAGAACCTCCCTGCCTCCCACAATGGGAGGGCAGAGACCCTCTTATATTGCCTATGGGTGTTGAGACTAATGGGGTTGCCTATGGCAGGGGTACCTGTTGCTGGGAATATTTAGACCTCCTTCCATCCTCCTGAGGTCTGTACAGAGACCCCCTTCCTCACCTCAGACCCCTCCTTGATGGTCATTTCCAAGAAAGAGTCAAGGGTGAGGCTGGCCATACAGGTTCAAAGTAGGGAAAGGCACTTCAGCTATTTTTCTTCTCTCACCTCCAGAACTGAACTTTGGGGCCATCACACTCAACAGCATGGATGCCACCAGCGAGAGAGACTTTGTGGGTGAGATATAGGAGTCCAGGGCTGGGGACGTACACCAGGTAATAGGGTGCTTGCTTAGTGTGCATGAAGCTCTGTGTTTGATCCCTAACACTCACATACTGGACATAATGGTACATACCCACAGTCCAGCACTTGGGTAGTGGAGGCAAGAATATCTGTGACTGAACGACATCCTCTGATAGTTAGTTTGAGGCTAGCCTGAGCTGTATAAGACCCTGTCACAAAGGAACAGTACTAAAAGAACCCCACCACCAACAAAAAGGGCCAGCAAAGTTACTTTAGTGGGTAAAAAGCATATACTGCTAAGCCTGAGGAACCTGAGTTTGATACCCTGAACCCCACATGGTGGAAGGAGAGATATGACTCCTGCAAGTTGTCCTTTGGCCATGGAGTGAACACACACAGACAAGGCCTGTTGTCCCTTCCAGCGGAGTTCCTGTTTTGGGCTTCTCTGTGTATGACCCACCTCAGCAGGATGGCAGAGGACCTGATTCTCTATGGGACCAAGGAGTTCAACTTTGTGCAGCTTTCGGATTCCTACAGGTAAGGCCCCATACTGGAACTGCTTCCTCACACCCCATGCCACCCCAGCCTTTGCCAGACTTGCTCAGTGCCTCTACCAGCAGGCCAGCCAGGCATAAGCAGTCCTAACACCTCTGTCTCCAGCACCGGAAGCAGCTTGATGCCCCAGAAGAAAAATCCAGACAGCCTGGAGCTGATCCGGAGCAAGGCGGGCCGAGTGTTTGGGCGGGTGAGCTGGGCAGAGTGGGGGGCAAGGCTTCTGGACAGACGCATCAGGTCCTCAGGGGCCATCATTACTGACTCTGGCATCCCAGTTGCTCACCTCCAATCTCCCTGCAGTGTGCTGGGCTCCTGATGACACTCAAGGGACTTCCAAGCACCTACAACAAGGACTTACAGGTATGAATGACCTATACCACATACTACTTCTCAGAGCTCTAACATACACAGACAGGCCCTTGGGATAACTCCTTTCTGGCCTGGGCACACAGCCTGTGTCTACCCTTGGAAGGGGGTGCCAGTCCCTTACCTGTCACTTGCCTCCCAGGAAGACAAGGAAGCTGTGTTTGAAGTGTCTGACACCATGACTGCTGTCCTCCAAGTGGCCACTGGAGTCATCTCTACATTACAGGCAAGACCAGGCCACCCTCCCTCACCTACCTCTTCCCCCTAGGCTGAGGCAGGGATTTGGAGGGGGATAAGGCCAGAGACCTGGGATGGGGCAAGGTACCAAGACCTGCTACAGAAGCACAGAAATGGGATAGGTTAGACACCAAAGCCCTAGGTTTTGGGCAGAATAGGATTTTCTGGTTTGGTTTGATTTTTTTGTTTGTTGTCAGAGACTAGGTTTCTCTGTGTAGCCCTGGCTATCCTGGAACTCACACTGTAGACCAAGTTTGCCTCAAACTCAGAGATCACCTGCCTCTGCCCCCAACACCCCCCACACACACACCCGTGCTGGGATTACAGGTGTGCACCACTGCAGTCAGCTGCCAGGCTAAGTCTTAACGCTATCTCAAAAGATAAAGATAAGCTCATAAGGATGAAAATGTCCAAGGCAAGAGTGGATGGCTTGTGGGAGCGGGGTGGGGTGGGGTGGGCTGTAACTCATTTGCTGAGGACACGGCGGGGCAGGCTCAGGGGATCCCCCAAGCTCACTTTTTGCTGGTCCTGTGCCCAAAGATTCACCGCGAGAACATGACACAGGCACTCAGCCCTGACATGCTGGCCACCGACCTTGCCTACTACCTGGTCCGAAAAGGGGTGAGTAGGAAGCAGCTGGGCCTGGGGACAACGGTGTCCAAAAACCCAGACACTCAAGTCACAGCAGAAAACAAGTTCCTGGCCACCCTCTGCCTATGTATCTAGATGCCGTTCCGCCAGGCCCACGAGGCCTCAGGGAAAGCCGTGTTCATGGCCGAGACTAAAGGAGTCACCCTCAACCAGCTGTCGCTTCAGGAGCTGCAGAGCATCAGGTGTGGCGGACCCCTCCCGCCAACCCCCCTCACTCCCTCTGGGACCCCTCCGGCTAACCTTCCCCTTTTCCCCCGCCCCCACCCCGCCCGGCTGTGCTACGCTCAGGAAGCTGAGCCTGGGCAGCTGCAGGCTGGGATGCCCTGGCTGCTCTGACCCGTCCTTTTCTCCCCAGTCCCCTGTTCTCAGGCGATGTGAGTCACGTGTGGGACTACGGCCACAGCGTGGAACAGTACAGTGCCCTGGGTGGCACGGCGCGATCCAGTGTCGAGTGGCAGATCAGCCAGGTGCGGGCCCTGCTTCGGGCGCAGCAGCCCTAGATTCTACTCATTCACAGCCAGCTGTTCCCCAATAAAGTGGGGCCCTGAAGAGACCTCCAGAAACATATGCCTCAGTCTTTCTCCCTCATGGGTGGGCTTGGGGATTTGCTGAGCTGGAAAATGGGGTCATGAAGGAGGTCCTAGAGGTCCCAGGCAGGCAGCATAGCTATGACTGCAAGATCAACATAAAACCGTAAATTTAAAGAATGGTGAATCAGCGCTGGAGAGATGTGACACTGCTTGCTCTTGCAGAGAACCCAAGTTAGGTTCCCAGCACCCACATAAGGAGGCTCACAAACCTCCCGGAACTCCAGCTCCAGGGGATCTGCTACCCTCTTCTGGCTGCCATGGGTACTGCACTCATGCACATTACATAACCATGTATACCTTCTCACCACGTACACTTAGTTTTTTGTTTTTAATAATTAGTCTTTTTGAACCTGGCAGTGGTAGCACACTCCTTTAATCCCAGCACTCAGGAGGCAGAGGCAGGTAAATCTCTGAGTTCGAGGCCAGCCTGGTCTAGTGAGTGAGTTCCAGGACAACCAGGGCTACACAGAGAAACCCTGTCTCAAAAAAAGAAGAAAATCAATCTTTTAAAACTATATCAGAAGGTTCTGGAATACATGAGATCCTGTCTCGATAAAACAAATCAAATGAAAACACAGTTCAATTCGGTGGGGCCTCACATGGATCAGCAAAAAGTAAGGACGTGGGGAGCCCAAGGGAGCAAACCCCTCATTTGCCATGGACGCAGAACTGATCCCCACACTAACTAGGGGGAGCACCGTGAGCGTCCTGGGTGAAATAAACCCATTCTTAGGGACACGTGGAACAGGGTGGGGGCCTCCGCTGTAGCCTTGTCCAGAACATCATAGCAGAATATCCTTTCAGATCCTTCAGGAAGCAAATCGGTGAAATGCAGTGTCTGTGCATGGTGTGATTTTGGACTCTGGACAGGATGAATGAACTGGAGCTACAGGCGGTGCTGTGGAAGTTTTGTGTGTGTGTGTGAGTGTGTGTGTGTGTGAGTCAAGGCTTCATGTAGCCCAGGCTGGCCATGAGCTCACTAAAGTCAATGATGACCTTGAACTCCTGACCCTCTGGCCTACACCTGCCTGGTACTAGGATCCAGGTGTGTAGGTTTATGTGGTGTTGGGGGTGGAATGCAGGGCTTCCTGCATGCTAGGCAACCACATCCCAAATGAGTCAGTACCAAAAGTAGGACAGAGAGGTGGAGTCCACCAAGCCTGATGACCTGAGTACAGTCCCCAGGGCTGACATGGTGGAGGGAGACAACCACTTAGCAATTCTCACAGCATGCGTGCCGTGGCATGAGCCCTCCCAGGCCTGGAATCCACCAGCCACACACAAAGGAAGTGTTTGTTCGTTTTAATGGCCTAGTAATTAAGAGCCCTGGCTGCTCTTCCAGAGCACCCACATTCTATTCCTAGAACCCACATGGCAGCTGATAACCGTCTCTAACTCCAATTCTAGGAAGTCTGTCGATGATTATTAAAATTTATTATTGATGTATCTTTTAGTTAAACAGCAGTTATTCCTAAACTAGCTGTATACCCAAATCACCCCACAGAGACTAGGACTTATTTAATTAATCTTGAGCACAATGCTGGGCAATAATTACTCCATCCTAAACCTCCAAGCCTGTATTAGCTTCCTCCCATTCAGATTTCCCACATTCTACTTGCTTTTTAGTCGTATCTTAGGTCTGGTTCATCTCTCCTGGTGTTTCCAGGTCCTCTCCAGATAGTGGAATAGAGAAATCAGCATTTGAATGAGCAAGGGTATGCATTCCATAAGAACATTATACCAGCAGGGATCCAACTACCTCATCTGGTAACCATAGGCACACACATGTGGCACCTATTCACACACACTCATGTAAATAAAAACAATAAAAATAAATCTTTTTAAAAAGCACTAAGGGGGCCAGACAGATGGCTGAGCAGTTAAGAGCAGTTGTTGCTCTCACAGAGGACCTGGATTTGGTTACAGCGACCACACAGTATCTCTCAAACACCTGTAAATCCAGTTTCAGGGGATCCAACATCTTCTTTGACCTCTACCTGCACAAAGCACATACATACATGCAGAAAACAACACCCATGGACTAAAATAAATCTAAAAAATAACTTACAATAAACATGATTTAGGCTGCCTAGGATAAGCAATTTAAGTGCCTAGTATATTAATTGGGATTTCTCAAATGAGCATGGTAAGTGGTTATTTATCAAAGCATAGGCAAATTTTTATTAATTCACTTGCTGTTTTGGTTTTTCAAGACAGGTTCTCACTATGTAGCTCTGGCTGTCCTGAAACTCACTATGTAGAATAGGCTGGCCTTGAGCTCAGGGAAATCTGTCTGCTTCTGCCTCCGAGTGCTGGGATTAAAGGTGTGCAGCACTAGCAAGCACAGGCAACTTTGTTTGTTAGTGTTAGGTCTTCTTTCAGAAGACTCAGGCAGTATGCAAAAGCAAGGAGTAGAGAGCGGGGCAGAGAAAAGAGAAATGGCGGCAACAGTTGAAATGAAACAAACTTGAAATCACCCAATGACCATAACAATGAGACAATTACAACAATTAAGACAACCATGAACAGAAACAAGATGTTCCCAGGAACCTGAAAACAAAATTTGAGCAGCACCTGGAGTCTCTCTCCACGAATTAGAGACAAAGAGACTGGAGGCCAGTAGTAAATCAGATGAGCATCATCTGATTCTCCCAGCATCCAAAGATCCTCCTGGAGGGACTGGAGGGGTCCAGAATCCCTCCCCAAGGGTCTGGAGACCCTCCTTGGGGACACAGTTTCCTTTGCCCTGTGGCCGTTGGACTCTCCATGCATCCACCAAATCCTTTTCGGCTTCCTACACTTGAGTGGCTTCTAGAACACAAAGGCAATAGACCAAACACAGAGATGTCAGACCAGACATGAGGCACCAAAAAAAAAAATCAAAACAAACAAACAAACAAACAAAACCCAAACAACAAGAGCTTGCTGATTGGTTGGGGAGAAAAAAAAAAAAGGGTCCCCTCAAATGTTCTACTACGTTCGCAGGAGGACTCTAGATGTATGGGCCACCAAATGTTAGGCCCAGGAATCGTTGAAGGATGACCTCAGACACAGATAGTACTGAGAGGTTAAATATTCATTTTCTTGCTAGACAGAACAGGACTAAGAGTTACAGGAAGAAAACCACAGGAAAAGGGCAACCAACTAAAAACAGCCAAGACACCCGGCCTGGGGAAGACTAGGTTGCTTAACTACTGGTTTGAAAAGAATCTAAGTCCTGACCAGAGTCACACAGCCTCCATGAGCACTAGCCAATTCCGGTCGAGGCCACAGTAGGAATTCTGGCTTTAAAAGAAGCTTTCAAGCTCCCTTAGGGATCATTGCAATTTTGTATGAGTGAATGACCCCAGAATGCTGGTTTTCTCTGCAGAATAAATGCTTTTTGCTATTTGCATACTATTTGTGTCTGGGGTGTTTTCTTCAACAAGTTCCAGACCCTAACATTTGGGGGCTTGTCTGAGATCCGCCTGAATCCCCCTTCCCCCTGCTCAAGTAGTAGAGCACTTAAAGGGAACCTTTAAAGTTCCTACTGATAGGTGAGCCTAAGTCTGAGAGGGCCCACCTGTATTCTGATCTGTTGCATGCGTTCTGGTCTGTATCTGGTTCTGTATCTAAATTGGCCATCAGGGTTAGTGGATTTGGTGGAAATCCCCCTTGGCCAAAGTGTCAGAGAATGCTCAGAACACCTCTCTAGGAGAACACAATAGTTCTCATCTGGATCTGGTCTCTTTTGGAGAACAGGAAAGTTCTCATCTGGTTCGGGGAGAATCTGAAGATTCTCATCTGGTTTGTTGTCAGGTCTCTGCCTCTTGTGCACAGACAGTGAGACCTAGGAACGCCACTTTTTTATTGTTGTTTTTGTTTTGTTTTGTTTCGGGAATGTTGTGTTGTTTCTGTAGTCTTAACTGTTGTAATTGTGTCATTGTTGTGGTTGACAATGCAGTCTCAGGGCCTCTGCCTTTTCTCCCAGTTTCAGATCCGAATTTGTGACTGGCAGTGGCTGAGCTTCGGGCAGTCTCCTGCGCCCAGCCCTGCTGCAGTGGCCAGCGGCTCTGTGTGACTGTCTGTGGTGCGCCAAGGGGCCTGCAGCACTGAAGGAAAGGAGAGGCTCCCTAGGGGTCGCTGAGCCCCAGGCCGAAGGAACCCCACTTGCTCCCATAGGGTATGGATACCCCTGGAGAATCGCGCACGGAGCAGAAGGGCACGCACAACTGCAAGGCTTGTGCACCTGATGGCTTCTGGCCTCAGGGAGGGAAAGCAAGCACATGGCTGCAGCCAGTGCTGCCGAGATTTTGTTCTTTTGTGTGCTCTGTACCGGTAGATTCTTGTCTGAGCTGTCTGTTTGTATTTTTGTTTGCTGGTAATGGTCTCATTTCTAGAAAGGAGTGAGGCCCATGACCCAGCAGAGCTGTGTACCATGGCAACTCTGCCCGCTAGAATACTCGCTGCCAGGTCTTGAACACCTTTTGCCTCTAGCCATGGGTGGGGCAGACAGGAGGGTACAGAAGGCGGGAAACAGCCAAGAACGGCTGGGCTGCCGCTGCTGCCACTGCCACCACGGCCAGTAACAACCTGTGGCTGGCTGCCATTTGATTCAGGGACAGAGAGAGTGGAGCCATGGTTTCCACCTGCGTCACACAACTTGCAGCCATTTTGGTTGTGGGAGAGTCGTGATCTGCAGCCATCTTTGTTGAGGGTTGCAAACTTTGTTCAGTACCCTGTTTGGTGCCAAGTGCAACTTCCGCCCTTTAAGCTTTCGCTGTGCAGTTGTAATAAGATGTGGTAGGATCAGCAAGATTTGCCAGTCCCTCTATGAACTGTGTCTATGATTTAAAGTTTTGCTTTGATTTTAGTTCAGAAATATATTTAAAGTCATGCTAATAACTCATGCAGTTGGTCACAAGATTGAGCTTTTCCTACTTTCTTGTTTAAGTTTTCAAGGTTAAGCCTAGGGTGGGCAACTATAAAATTTGCCTATGTAGATCTACTTGAAATAGATGTGGTCTTAAAACACTTATCTACAGAATATGCCATAATTAGAGATCCTAACATTCTGCTTTATGGTGACAGGATGCCGTTAACAGCAGATAACTAAAGACAAAGATTAACTCTGGTGTGCTGGCCCTCAAGCTTGTTAGAGATCTGCTGAATACGGTATTTAATGTATGTATGTTTTATTATGACAGACAGAGAGTTCCACATCCTAGCAGTAGCTTGAGAAGATTTGGGCACGTCAGATGACTTCAATTCTGGATTGTGGAATGTTAACCACTGGACAAGACTTCCCCAACTGGCCTGCTGCTAAGGCCCAGCCTGAACTGTAGACAAAACTGGAAAATGAGGTGAGGTCAGTTTCTCATGTTCTTCCACAGAAACAGCCTCTCATCTTCTGTGCCTGATGGCCAGACTGCCTGATGGTCTCCTGCCCATGATGCCAGGAGACCAACAGCAGCTGAGGACAACTGTCTAGGTGGTGGACTGACTAGTCATCTCTGTTATTTTGATTGACACATAGATTCATTTAGGTTACAATTCATACTTCTCGGGTCTCTGATCACAGTGATGGCTAAGCTAAAGCTAATGGTAGCTTTGCAGCTAAAGAGCAGACAGTTAGATCCACTGTTAGTTCATTAGTCAGTTCATTAGCTAGTTATAATTATTAGGTACTAGATCTCTTGTTTAAAAAGGCACACAGGTTTGTCTTGCTCATGGGCTTCATCTTAAAAGTTAAACAGATTTCAGGGCTAGAAAGATGGTTCAGCGGTTAAGAGCACTGATTGCTCTTCCTAGGAGGTCCTGAGCTCAATTCCCAGCAACCACATGGTGGCTCACAACCATCTATAATGAGAACTGGTGCCCTCTTCTGGTCTGTATGAAAATAAAGCATTCATATACACAAAATAAAGAAATAAATACTTTTAAAAAGATAAACAGATTTCAATGTAAATTTTTACTGTTTCTTCATTTAAATCACTGTTCCCAGTAATCAGCCACCTGTGCCTTGATAACTGGATATAAAAAGTATGAAGTTTATGTAAGTTCTGAGGAAATGAAACTTTCAGTTATGAGGACCTAAAAATACAATGTCTTGTGGGCCTAAGAACCTATTTCAAGGTTGGTAAATGAAAGTTATAAAGGGAATCCTCTAAGAAAGTGTTTGATGGTCTAAGAAGGTGCTTCAAAGTTGGTGAGTGCAAGGCATGAAGACCGAAGGATCTAAGAAGGTGTCCTAAAGTATATAAATGCAAGCTGTAAAATGTTAAGAACGTAATTTAAGGCATATTTAAAAATGGAAAATGTTTTGAGAGAAATCAGGTTTCTCCCTCGCCCCCCGTGTTGTGCTTATGTTGTCATAAGAATTCAAAGTTTCAGAGTTTTGACATTGGTCAATAGGCTTCTGATAAACTGATAGAGCACTGACTGCTTATTATCTAGTCACAAGCTCCAGATTTTAATTTCTTTTTGGTTATCTTCTGGAGATAGACTTGTGCTTTTTGTTATGCTAAAACATCTCTGTCCCACGTGTATATGTGTATATTTTAGATAGTAAAATGCTCATGCTTTTTAACCCAAAGCTATAGCTTTTATTGGGTCTCAAAGGCATAAGTCTATTCCTGCTGGTTTACAAACACCTGTTAACTGCTTCTTCTAAAATATAGATCTCAATACAATTGTGATACTAATATACTTCCTTTTGTAAACTAAAATTCATATGAGTTTCATAAGACCTGGATCTGCCTACCACAGCTCAAATGGACCCCAGATGAGTATACCTGCCTGCTCTTGAAAATGGGATTTCCCCCCCCACACACACTTTGGTCATGGGATTCCTCACCTTCCCCAATTACTAGACATATTTTAACTTTTATCTCTAGTCTATATTTGTCTCAGCAGATTTTTGCCTGGCTGACAAACTCCATCCAGGGATCAGCTGTGGATTGCAAGCTGCTGAGATCTGGCCTTCCTGAAAAACTGATGTGAACCAGTCCAGCCTAGTGATTGCTTCCTGATTCTTCAACTGAGTCTCTAATCAGATGCTTCTGATAAGTGCCCCATTGCCTAGCCTTTGCCTCGCCTTTCAGCCTTCCTGGGCCCCAATAACATTGTCCTAACGTTAGCCAGAAGAAATTGCAAAAGAGAAAACTTTGTCCATTGACCCACCTAATAGACTGAAATGCTAAGTCTAAAGAAACTGGCCTGTGGGAAAAATGGCTGCCTACTGACATTCCAGAAGCTAGGCAGCTGCTTTTATTTCTCCTGGCCATGCTTTGTGCCCTTTGCATGATTATGCCTGGCATTATTTTTTTTTTTTTTGTCTAAAGATCAGGTCTCCACGGTCCAACTCATGGTGTTGAAGTCTCGATACCAGTCCTTGGATCTATCTTAAGGATTTGAGATGCAATCCTATTGGAGGGGGGAATGAGAGGGCCTGGTTAAATATTCATTTTCTTATTAGACAGAATAGACCTAAGAGTTACAGGAAGAAATCACAGGAGAAGGGCAACCAATTAAAAACAGCCAAGACACCTGGCCTGGGAAAGGTAAAGTTGTTTAAAAGCACCGAAGTCCTGATCAGAGTCATGTAGCCTCCATGGACACCAGCCAGCCCCAAACGGGATCACATAGCAACATTAGGAATTTCCCTTTTTTAGCTGTAAATGGACGTTTTGAGCTCCCTTCACGTGGTCACAATTTTGTATGAGTGAACAACCCCAGCACACTGGGTTTCTCTGCAGAATAAATGCTCTTTGCTGTTTGCATACTATTTGCATCTGGGGTCTTTTCTTCAGCGAGTTCCAGACCCTAACAGTCTGCAAAAGCAAGGAGTATTTATTCTGAAGAAATTTCCAGCATGCTGGGGCTACATTTCCTTTGAATGGTGACCTTGAAGTAAGTACGAAGGCTCAATTTAAAGACAGTTAGGGGATTCCCCTAGTGTGACTAGGTAATCTTTTCATTGATTGGTTGGTGCTGATCTAGGGAATATGTGGGTACTTAGGATTGGTTCTGCAGTCGGGGGCTTCATGGAGTGTCCAGGTAACAAGGTGTGCCCAGGTAACAAAGAGTGCTAACCAAAAGCACCTGGGTCACAATATCATTTTGACTAGCTAGACAAAGCGTTTCTAACTGACCTTTATAATTTGATTGGTCAAGTGCTTGGGGACTTTATGAAGTTATTGTTTCTGATTTTCAGGGAGGTTATTGAGTTATTGTATCTGGTTTGCATCAGCTTTCAGGAAGTCCAGAGCTCAGCAGCTTGCAGTCCATAGGTGATCAATGTATAGTCTGTCAGCCAAGTGAAAATATGTTGAGACAAATATAGGAGTAGGGACAGAATTAAAATTTCTTAGTAATTGGAAAAGCTGAAGAGTCCCAAGACCCAGGGAAATTTTCCATTTTCTAGAGTGCACTTGACTTGTGGCAGATGGATCCAAGTCATTTTTTGAAGCTTATACAAAAGCAGACAAGTTGGCTTGGGAAACAATTTAATTTAATGTTCATGAGAGAGGTGTTTGATTATCAGGAATAGTAAAATTGAGGTTTTTTTAGATAAAAGAATAGCAAATAAAAATTTATTGTTATTGTTATTGTCTAGTCCTCAAACTCATCAGAGACCTGAGAAGGATATTTCAAAGGCCTATATGTCAATTAAAATGACAGAGGATTACCTACTACCCAGACAGTTATCCCATTAGACTCCTGTGATGTTGATGTCTTCACTGGGGCCACAAGTTCCAGGACAGCATCAGTCTTTGGCTGCCAGGCTTGGCAAATCTGAAAGGCCTTTTTTGTGGTTGTTGTTGTTGTTGGGGGGAAGGAAAATGGGAGAGACTGACCCCATCTTATCTTAGGTGACATGGGACAATTAATTCCCCAGGTGTCTTCTTTGGTTATAGTTCAGGCAGGGCCCTAGCAGCAGTCTCTGGCTGCCCTAGCCCAGTGGTTAGCTTTTGTTTGTTTGTTTGTTTGAGATAGGGTTTCTCTTTGTAGCCTTGGCTGTCATGGAACTGTGTAGACCAGGCTGGCCTCAAGCTCACAGAGATCTGCCTGCCTCTGCCTCCTGAATGTGCCATCACCTATCTGCATCAGGCATCAAGCCCTCTTAACTGCTGAGTTATCTCTCCCACCTCAGTATCCTTGGTTCCTTCATAGGCAACTTTTCTCTTCCTGTTGAGTCTCTGTTGATTTCCACAGCTTTGCCCACCCTGAAGATTTTTATCAGACCTTGAACCATAAACATTTTGAATTGCTTGTCGTCTGTCATTACATGACCATTCTCCTTTTTTTAAAAAACACCTACTTTATTGCCAAGGGCTGACACTGCAATAGCTGATCCTTTGAATAAGTAACCACAGTTGATGTCCCTACCCAAGATTTAAGAGCTGATTGCCGCAGGCCCCTAGAGGCATTGCAGGTGTGGTTGCTGGGTCACAGGTGTCTCAGCAGGTGGCAGAGAGGAGAGAGGCTGAGTCTACACTCAGTGTTCTGACCTGTGAATATCTGAGAGAAGCTAACATTCTCTGAAAAACACAGAGCCTGAGATGGACCTCCAGGGTGGGGCCGGGTTGGGCTCAGACAGGGAGGTAGCTTGAGACGACCACCAGTCTGGCACCAGGCAAGGGCAGATGGGCTCCCAGGATGGGGAGCAAGCTGTGGAATAGAAGAACCCTACCTGGGACAGCTGTCCCGGGGCGGTAGTGAGCTGGAGCCAGAGGACCCTTGCAAGGGGCCCCTTGGGTGGGCCAGGCGAAGATCGAGCCAGATACAATCACCAGACTCATGCCATAAAGCTATCCAGAGCTGACCACCAGCTTAGCACCACAAGGCCTGGGGGTCAGACCATGCCTGAGATGCCACAATGCATGAGTGGGGTACAGAAATCCTGAGACCACTCCAGAGACCCCAGACACCACTAAGAGGAACAAGTAAGTGGCAAAGAAATGGAAAAGAAAGAGAAACAGAAGGATGTGAGTGCAATGAAGAGAGGCTGAACTGGAGACTCAAGAGCAGTGAGGAGCAGCCTGATGTGAGCAGCTAGTGATGCCACCTGGGACCATGAGAGGGTCCTGGCCCGTGCTGCCACCAGGGGCCACGTCTGGGTTCATGGCCCTGCAGCAGCCACTGTGGTCTATTACCACCAAAGACTAGGCAGACATCCCTGGTCTGGGCTGCTGCCCAGGGACATGTTGATGCCTGAGTTGTGCAGAACTGTCCCCACCCCTCACCTGGGCCTCATGGGAGAGCTGGACCTGGAGGATGAGAGCAGGAAAAATGGCCCTGTCCCTCACCAGCTGCAGTATTCGGGACAGCAGACCCTGCACCTCACCTGGGCAGCGGGTGAGCTGTCTCCAAGGGTGGAAGCATGGGCGAGCTGGCCCTGCCACCTGTCTACTGACATGGGTAAGGGAAAGATGCCCCTACCCCACTCCTTGCCACCTCTGGCAGGCAAGAGAGCTGGCCCAGAGGTCATCAGAATGGGGGAGCTGGTCCTGCCCTCACTTGCAACTCTCGGGAGAGCTGGCCCTGTACCTTGTCGGGTAGAAGGGTAAAGCTGGCCCTGGTTGAGCCAGTCCTGAGGGCATGAGAGTGAAAGCCTTCAGGCTGACCAGCTCAGATACCTCTTAGGCCCAGATCCAAGGCTTTGGATTGGCCCACCCCAACATCTAACCCATCAAGGAACTACTGCAGTACATGAAGGGGCCAGACCTACAGATCAAAACTACAGGATCTCCATGCCACAGGGCAACAACAGGCTATCTGAGAGAAGTCTCAGTGAGGCTCCAGAATTGATAGAGTAGCAGAAGCTAGTCCTCATACCAGACCGTTGGATCAATGCAATGAACATTTACAAGCAAAGATGTATTCACCAAAGGGGGACACACTGTGACACACTACAGCTTTCACAATAAGTTTATTTTTCTCTGTTGTGGGGGAGATTGCAAGGGTTGAGGAGGGTATAAGGGAGAGGAGGATGAGTGGGATTGGAGTGCATGATGTGATATTGGCAAAGAACCAAAAAGAGTTTGTTTTGTTTTGTTTTGAAGTGGATTGTCAGCTTTGTTGGAGAAGGGGACCTAGGAGAGCAAGGGCCTGATTCTCCCTCCTTCTCCTCATCTGACAATCCATCTCTCTCTGGCTGAGGACCAATAACGATGACATAAGAATAGGTTGCCTGCAGCCAGGTGGTGGCGGCCCGCATCTTTAATCCCAGCACTCGGGAGGCAGAGGCAGGCAGATCTCTGTGAGTTCTAAGCCAGCATGGTCTACAGAGTGAGTTCAGGACAGCTAAGGCTACACAGAAAAACCCTGTCTCAAAACAAAACAAAACAAACAAAAGCAAGAAAGCAGGCTAAGTAAGCCATGGGGACCAACCAGTCAGCAACACTCCTCATGGCTTCTGCATCAGCCCCTGCTTCCAGGTTCCAGCCTTTGGTTCCTTCCCTGTCTTCCCTGAAGGAAGATGAAATAAACTGTTTCCTCCCTACATTGCTTTTGGTCATGGTTTTATCGCAGCACTAGAAAACCTAACTAATTCATGGCCCTTGAGTGGCTGGCTTCTCATTTTATTTCAAACTGGTCGAGTCAAGAACTTGGACACAGTTGACATAATCCAAATTCCTTTCATGATTTCCTGAAGAGACATTTCTCCATTTTTCTGCCAAGTATCTGAAACAAGAGTGTTTAAATAGGCAGTAATCAGCCTTGCTCACAGCCAGAATGTTTGTGACCTTTGAGTTCAGCCTTATCAGCCCTGTCCTGCATGTCTAGATCTGAACAGAGCAGCCCAGAAAAACCACCTTACAATTTCATTTACACAAGAAAGATTATCGAAGAGAAACACATGAACCAGCTCATTTTTCAAACAATCTTTAAACTATATTTAATATTTAAACTCCATCTTTGAACCTGGTTCTACATGACATTGTTGGACTAGTTTAACTTCAGTTGTCCAAGGGGGTGCACACCTGCCCTCTCAGCACTTAGAGGGTAAAGACAGGAGCATTAGGAGTTCAAGGTCATCCTAGAAGTGCTACTGAGGTCAATGCCAGTAGGAAATATATGATACCCTAGTTTTAAAAGGGTGGACAACAAGATGGCTTAGCAGGTAAAGGCACTTGAGTTTACTCTCCAGGACTCAGCAGAAGAGAATGAACTCACAGGCTATCCTCTGACCTCCACGCTCACATCATGGCATATGCACACACCCTATATACAAATGAGTAAATACTTGTAAGTCTATCTATCTATCTATCTATCTATCTATCTATCTATCTATCTGTATCTATACATAGAGAGAGAGAGATTTCTTTTATTGGGTTTTTGAGACAAGGTTTCTCTGTGTAGCCCTGGCTATCCTGGAACTTGCTCTGTAGACCAAGCTGGCCTTGAACTCAGAGATCTGCCTGCCTCTGCCTCCGGAGTGCTGGAATTAAAGATGTGTGTCACCACTGCTTGGCAAAAATATGGGTTTATAATGTTTCGAATATAGAACAACAAAATGGTAGTGCTTTAATCCCAGTACTTGGATGGCAGAGACAATAGGATTTCTGTGACTTTGAGGCCAGCTTACCTACATAGTGAGTTCTAGGATGGCCATGGTTATGTTGAGAGACCATGTATGTATGTATGTATGTATGTATGTATGTACACAACAAATAAAATACAAATGAAAAGACTCTAAAGTGAAATCTCCTATGTAACAGAAGAAAGCAAAAGGAGTGGATGTATTAGTTATTTTGCTGCTGCTATGACAAAATACCCGACACAGGCAATTTATTTTGGTCCACAGATTCAACACTATCAGTTCATCGAGGCAGGGAAGGCAAGGTAGTGTTCATGGTGGCAGCTCTTGCTGGCTAGAAAGCAGAGAGCAGTGGGCTGAATGGGCCTAATTATAGCCTTCGGGGGCTGGTAAGATGGCTTAGCAAATAAAGGCAACTGCCACCAAGCCTGAGGACCCGAGTTCACTCCCTGGAGCCAACATGGCGGAAGGAGAGAACCAACTCCTGAAGGATGTCCTCTGACTTCCACAACTGTGCACATGTACACACAAAATAAATAGATGTAAGCAAAATAGGCTGGCCTCTATTAATGCCCTTTCTCCAGGTAAGCCCCGTGAGCAAAGGGGTCTATGGCCACCCCAAACAGCAGCATGTGCTAGAGAACAAGTGTTCAAAGAATGAGCATGTGGGGGACACTTGATATTCAAACCATAATTTGGGGGAGACGCTTAAGTGGTTAAGGCAACTCAGAACAATCTTTGTGTGTCTGCATAAGCAAGTGACAGCAGCAAAATCAATAAATAAAATAAAATAAAATAAAGTAAAAGCAGTTAGTCAAATAACTAGAGAGTTGAGGGTTACTGGTAACTTATTATTGTCCAGGGACTGGACTCAGAGACAAACAGCATGGTGGGTAACAAGATGGATGCCTAGCATAAAATTCAGAGTTTGTTTGTTTGTTTTGTTAGTTTTTGTTTTGTTTGGGGTTCCTTGATTTTTCAAGACAGGGTTTCTCTGTGTAGCTTTGGCTGTCCTGGGACTCACTCTGTAGACCAGGCTGGCTTTGAACCCAAAGATCTGCCTGCCCCTGCCTCCCAAGTACTGGCATTAAAGGTGTGCACTACTACTGCCCAGAAAAAAACCAGTTTCTTTAGCCATAACATTTACCCACTAACGAGAGGAGAGGAATTAAGTTTAGAACACTTTACTCATTAAAGACAGAAGCATTTACTCACTAGGGATAAGACAGGACAGTTTATGAGAGTTTGCTCATTAGAAACAAGAAGAAAGGCTTGTTTCAGGAGGAGAGAAAGGCAAGACCCAGAATGAAATCAACTTAGTCAAGCACAGGTTATATGCTGGTAACTGGGAAAATACAGATTTAATTATGATAGTAGGCTCAGGTTTTTCAAAACTGCACTTGTATTAATTTACAGTTTAAAGTAAGGAGACTGGCCTGGGGAGGTCGCTCAGTTGGTAAGGTTGCAGGTAACGTTGGTAGAGTTGCTGGGCAAGCACGAGGGACCTGAGTTCAAATCCCCAGCCACCCGCATAAAAAGCCAAGCCTGGAATGCCTGTAGTCCCTCAGATGGGGAGACAGAGAAAAGTGAATCTTCGAAGCTCTTGGCCAGCCAGTTTAATGGAACCTGTAAGCTCCAGGCTCAGTCTGAGGATGTGAGTTCACTTCCTGGGACTAAAGGGTAGGAAGAGAGAACCAACTCCAGCAGTGGCCCTCTGATCTTCACACAGCGCATGCGTACATGCGAATAATGAAATATATACATATAATGAGGTGGGTGGGACTACAGAAGTAGCTCAGTGGTTAAGAGCACTGGCTGCTGTTCTTTTCAGAGTAGCCATGTTCTGTTCCCAGCACCCACGTGGTAACTCACAATTGTCTGTAATTTTACTTTCAGGGGATTCAATGCCCTCTTCTGGCCTTCATGGGTACTACCACCTGGTACACATAAAAGTACAGGCACAAGACCCATGCACTACACACACACACACACGTTTGAGACAGGGTTTTACTATGCAACCCAAGCTGACTGGCTCTCCCCATTCTTTTGCCTCAACATCCTGAGAGCCGGAAGTTTTTTGTTTGTTGCTGCTGTTTTTAGAGTTTATGTATGTTATACGCACACGTGTTGTGCTGGCATGTGTGTCTATCCACCACATGGGTGTAGTGCCTGCGGAGGTTAGAAGAGGTCAGTGGGACTGGAGTTAAAAATGGTTATGAGCCGCCGTGTGGGTGTGAGGATCAAACCAGGTCCTCTGGAGGAGCAGGCAGTGCTCTTTTTTTTTTTTTAAATTATTTTATTTTTATATGCATTAGTGTGAAGGTGCCAGATCCCTTGGAATTGGCATTACAGACAGTTGTGAGCTGCCATGTGGGTGCTGAGAATTGAACCCAGGTCCTTTGGAAGAGCAGACAATGCTCTTAACCACTGAACCACCGTCTCTCCAATCCTCCCCAGTCAATAAATAAATCTTCGAAAGAAAGAAAGAAAGAAAGAAAGAAAGAAAGAAAGAAAGAAAGAAAGAAAGAAAGAAAGAAAGAATTGACCTCTAACGTCACAGGCACATGCTCATGCCCATATACACATCTGAAGGCAGGCACACAAAACATAAACACTGAAATAGAAACAAGTGGATTGGAAACTAGAATACTTGTGTTTGGCAAGTTCACCCCATGCTAAGAAACACTCTTACTGCTCAGCTTCATCCCCAACTCATTAACAAGTATACTGACAATTGTAACAAGAGTTCAGGTATTCTGCAACACAAACTTGGAAGCATTTGCAAGGGTGGCTGGTGAGTAGTCCATTGTGCTGAACTTCAGCAGGCTTTAATAATGCTTTAGGGAAGGGGTTGGAGAGAGGGCTCAGTGCTTAAGGGCAATGGCTGCTCTTCCATAGGACCCAGGTTCAATTCCCAGCACCCACATGACAGCTCACAACTATCTGTAACTCCTGTCCCAGGGACCTGTAACTCTCTCACACAGATATACATACAGGCAAAACACCAGTTCACATAGAATAAAAAAATAAATAAATCATAAAAAAATATAATGCTTTAGGGAGCTGGGCAGTGGTGGTCCATGCCTTTAATTCTAGCACTCAGGAGGTTGGAGCAAGTGGATCTGTGAGTTCGAGGCCAGCTAGGGCTACACAGTGAAAACCAGTCTGGAAAACAAAAATGCTTTAGGGAACTCCCTTTTGGCTCAGTTTGAAAATCCAAATGCACATCTTGGGGTGGGTTTGTCATCAGCCCAGTTCAAAGATCTATACTGAAACCTAAATGATATTTACCTCCATTTTAAGAACGGGGAACTAGCCTGGTGGTGGCAGCTTATGCCCTTAATCCGAGCACTTGGAGGCAGAGGCAGAGGCAGGCATATCTCTGTGAGTTTGAGGCCAGCCTAGTCTACAGAGTGAGTCCAGGATAGCCAAAGCTACACAGAGAAACCCTCGAAAAACCAAAACCAACCCAACCAAACAATAACAGAAATGTGTGGCCATCAGTACCCGCTTAGCTGAATACTTACTTGGGCAAGTGGGAAATCTGAGCACTTGAAAATCTGTTAGCTAGAGAGATGGGGGTTGGTGGTAATACAGCCACAGAGGACCCCGGGGAGAAGGGAAGGGCTGCTGTAGGTCATGTCACCTGTGGAACATTTGGTAAAACCTTCACCTCTAACTTGAATGACACAACACAGGCCCAGAAGACACTTCTTGCATGCCCAATGGTGTCAGTTCTACAAGGGTCTTGAACTTAGGTATAGACACTCTAACTCTGCCCAGAGACCTAAACATCCCTCTTTGTATTGTAGGCACCAGTAATTCGGAGAATTTCTCAGAATTCCAGCTCCGCTTAGGCTACAAAGTGTGTTCTAGGCCAACCTGGGTACCATGAGACCCTGTCTCAAAAAGCGACCAAACAATAAAACAATAAAAAGCGGATAAAGTGCATGCAAATATATACTAAATTATGGCTACAATTATAGATTGTTGTCATTTTGCTACTCATACCTTAAAATTTTTCCTAATGAAAATGCATAATAAAATAATTATAATCAAAACCAAACCATTAAATAACCTCTAAAAAGCCAAGAGGGCAAAAGAAGTATCTATTTGCTCTTATGGATTAATTGATTTTTTTTAAAGATTTATTTATTTGTTATGTATATAATGTTCTGTCTGCATGTAGACCTGCACACCAGAAAAGGGCATCAGATCTCATTTTAGATGGTTGTGAGCCACCATGTGGTTGCTGGGAATTGAACTCATGACCTCTGGAAGAACAACCAATGCTCTTAACCTCTGAGCCATCTCTCCAGCCCCTGGATTAACTGATTTTTTTTTTCTGCTTTTTTTGTTCGTTTTGGTTTGGTTTTTGAGACAGGGTTTCTCTGTGCTGTCACTCTTTAGACCGACCAGGCTGACCTCGAACTCACAGGGAGTCACCTGCCTCTCCCTCTCTAGTTCTGGGATTAAAGGCCTGCACCAACACCTCCTAGCTTGATGGCCACGTATCTTATTGCCCGCCCGATTGCCTGCCTCTTTCCTGGGCATCAGGAAAAGCCCTTATCTGCATCAGGAAAGTCTGGCTGCAAGCGGTGCCTTCCTCCAAGGCCTACAAGAAGGGACCCTCATTTCGGCCGCTAGGGCCGGAGCTCTCTTCAGAAGCCCCGCCTCAAAGTTGTCATGTGTCCTCTCCAGCCTTAATAACTCCTTTAATAAACTCCCCAAATTCCTTCCCAGTGTCTCACTTGAGCCCCTCATCCGCGACCTTTCAAAGGAGTCAGTGAAGAAATGGCGGGGACTAACGGTCCTGGGAGACACAGCCCCTGTGTTTGTGTGAGCGGGGCTGTGGGGGCGGCTGTGAGGCTGGCAGGGACTTCTGTCATGCTTATGGAAGGACGACCTCGGGGCTGGGAGGAATACGAGTTTCCTCTTTCCGCCTATTCCGGCCTCTTTGCCTCTCGACGGCCTCAGTCAAGCAGCGGTCCGGGCAACTTGCCCTCAACCAAGTTGGCGCAAGCGGCGTCACTCGGGAACACGTGACCCTTCCAGGTCCCGCCTCCGCCCTCCCACGGAGTGCGAGGTGAAAAGCCCAGCCTCAGGGCAGTGGACAGCCAGGCCAGCATGTCCCCCAGGCGGAGTGCGTGCCGGGTCGCACTGGGTCAGCTGCTGTGCAGCTGCGCGCTGGCGCTGCAGGGCGGGATGCTGTTCCCGAGAGAGAGCCCGTCGCGGGAGCTCAGGGCGCTGGACGGACTGTGGCGCTTCCGCGCGGACCTCTCAGCCAACCGGCTGCAGGGCTTCGAGCAGCAGTGGTACCGGCGGCCGCTGCGGGAGGTGCGCGCGCCCGAGGGCCAGGGGTCTGGAAGCTTCCAGAAAGCCGGGGACGGGAGGAGGGACGCCAGTACCTGGAGCGCCCCTTCCCTTGTCTTCATCCAGAGGAGGTGAATATGGGTTTGCAGGCTGAGGACCGTGCAGCCGGAGCAGGAAGCGGAACCCGCGTGCCTGAGAACCGCGTAGACTCTGCCAGGCGGGCGCTACCCGAGGCAGTGGATTTTTTTTTTAAGTTTATTTTATTTCATAGTGCTGGGGTTGAACCGGGGCCCCATGCCGACTTGTGACTACTGAGCCTGTTGTTTTGGTTTTGAAACAGTCTCTCCTTCTATGACCCAGGCTGGCCTGACTATCCCGGTGAACCTCTGCTCCAGCTCTCCCCGAGCCTAGGAGCAGATGTTTGTACGCATGCTTCCTGCATCCGTCGCGGTGCACATACCTCCTGCATGCCCTTTCCCGTCTAGGGAGAAGCAGGACCCTAGCAGTGTCCATAGGAGATGCCTCCACCACACATTTGGGGGAGGGGGGACAGAGATGGGAGAGCTGGTACACCGTGGGGGCTCTGCTCGACCACGTGGCCTTGGGATGGCAAGATTCAGACAGAGAGCGGGACTTTGCGCACAGCTAACGGAGAACCGCATCCGCGCTCTCCCTTCCTGACTGGACAGGGCCGATGGCAGGTTGGAGCGCACGTGTGCTCGCAGCCTCCGCCTCTCTCAGTTTCAGTCATTCATTCACTCTCACTTGCTGGTCTCCTATTTGGCCCACTCCTCCTCTTCCCCACCTTCCTGTCCCTTCTTTGTTTAACATTTGTAACATTTACTTATTTGTGTGCATCTCTGTGTGCTAAGCAATGTGTGTGGAGATCGGAGGATAACTTGTGGGTGTCTGCTCTCTTCTCTGATCCAGGGATCTAACTCAGGTCATCAGACTTGCTGACTAGTGCCTGTAAGCCACTGAGTCATCTCATCAGCCGTATGTGCGTGTGTGTCTGTGTTTGTGTCTGTGTGTCTGTGTATGAGGCAGCGTTTCATACTGGCCCATGTTGGCCTCCACCCTTGAGCAATCCTGCTACCTTAACTTCCCAGGTGCTAGGGTTACAAGCTGTGAGGCACCACACCTGGCTTAGGCTCTCAATTTTCAACTGCACTGCCCAGCATTCAGCCGAAGAGGAAGTAAGGAGGAGAAGTCGCTGCACGTGGCTTCTCAAGGTTCCTCAGCTCAGGGGCCCCTGTTCCCTGCTGTTGGCCGCCTTCCCCATGGCAGCGGTCGTCTCTGCCTCTTGTATCAGGGTCTGTCCTTCCTGTTTTAGGCTGGCCTGTGGCCCTGGGTGCAGCCTTTTCCTGGAAACTGTGGCCCTGATATCATCTGCCCCGTGGAAGAACTTGATTCCTCCCCTCCCTGCATTGAGACAGGGTTTCTCTGTGTAGACCTGGCCCCTGGACTCAATTTGTAGACCAGGCTGGCCTTGAACTCATAGAGATCTGCCTGCTCCTTCCTCCTGAATGCTAGGACTAAAGGTGTGTGCCACCACACCCAGCTAAGAACCTGGTTTTAACCATCTTTTGTACAAATTGTTAATGCAGTGCAGTTACCCAACTCATGCAGCCAGTATTAGTCCCTGTACTTCTATGAGGTGCTGGGTGTGCAGTCATGGAGAAAAGACCTGATCCTTCTCTTTAGAGAGTCTCATTCATCCTCAGGCTGGCCTCAGATATGCTATGGAGCAGTGGATAGCCAGGGCATGACCTTGAACTTTGGTCTTCCAGCTATGCCTCCCAAATGCTAGGATTACTGGTGTGCACCACCGTGATTGGCTTAGGCAGTGCTGGAACCCAGAGCCGCATCTGTGGTGGACCGGCACTGTAGCAGCTGAGCTCCATCCCCAGCCCATGACTCTGGTTCTTCTTTCCCTAGTCGGGTCCAACCTTGGACATGCCTGTCCCATCCAGCTTCAATGACATCACTCAAGAAGCAGAGCTTCAGAACTTTATTGGCTGGGTGTGGTATGAACGGGAAACAATCCTGCCCCAGCGATGGACCCAAGACCTCCAGATGAGAGTGGTGTTGAGGATCAACAGTGCCCATTACTATGCTGTTGTGGTCAGTGGAGGGAGCGGTTGATGGAGGGAAGGCAGTCTGGGTTGTTGAGGAGGGGTCTGTGCCATGGGTGGGAGAAAGGATTGCTTCACAGGCTCTGCCATCAGGCTGATGGCAGGGCCCTCCTCTGGGAGGGGGTACCTGAGGCAGCAGTGCCCTTTGGCCGGTTGCCCTCTGCTCATATTTTCGTGTGTCTGCAGTGGGTGAATGGGATTCATGTGGTGGAACATGAGGGAGGTCACCTCCCCTTTGAGGCTGACATCAGCAAGCTGGTCCAGAGTGGGCCCCTGACCACCTGCCGGCTCACCATCGCCATCAACAACACACTGACCCCTCACACCCTGCCACCAGGGACCATTGTTTACAAAAACGACACCTCCAGGTGAGCAGCAGCCCTCCCCCTCCTCCTTTCCCCTCCCTTTCCCTCCCCACCCCTCCCCTCTCCTTCCTCCCTAGTGGACTTTCCCACAGGGAGAGTGGCTTTAGCCTGAGATCTGAGGAGACCATGGGACACATGATAGCTAACATTAAAGGAGGCAGAATGATTTCTGGGTGTTCTCAGGCCAGCTAGAACAAAAGACCCTGTCTGTCTAGAGGTCTGATCTTGTATATTGCGGCACACACGCATACATACAGGATGAAAAAAGACACAGGAACTATGGACCTTTGTTCTCCCGCCTAGGTATCCCAAGGGTTACTTTGTCCAGGACACAGAGTTTGACTTCTTCAACTATGGGGGACTGCATCGGTCTGTAGTCCTCTACACCACCCCTACGGCCTACATCGATGACATCACTGTGACCACTAATGTGGACCAAGACATTGGTGAGGGCTCTTGGAAGGAGGCTCTGTGCTAGGCTGAGTCCAGTTTACCTCACATTCCAGAGGAAACAATCCCTAAAGGAAAAAAGGCTTCAAGCGTCTTTTAGCCCTTACCTGATCATCACCCTCAGAAGACAAGCCCCAGACTGCCCAAGCTGATAAGGGCCTCACCCGTCTGGTGGATCTCACTTTCCATGGAAATGAGGACCAATGAGAAGTTGGGTCTTGTCCAAAGTGACACAGCTCATGATAATGAGTCACTTGTCTCTCCACTATTGTACCACCCTAATCGCTCCTCTCTGCACAGTAAGATGAAGCAAGCAGCAAAAAAAAAAAAAAAAAAAAAAAAAAAAAAAAAAAAAAAAAAAAAAAAAAAAAAAAAAAAAAAGCAGCTGTTCGCTACGGTCTTGGAGCCTAAGTGAACTTCTGGAAGTAGGATATCTGTTTCTGTCCCACAGGGCTGGTGAATTACTGGATTTCCATCAAGGGCAGTGAACATTTCCAGCTAGAAGTGCGTCTTTTGGATGAGGATGGTAAAGTTGTGGCCCATGGAACAGAGGGCCAGGGTCAACTTCGGGTGCCTAGTGCCAACCTCTGGTGGCCTTACTTGATGCATGAGCATCCAGCCTACCTATACTCCTTGGAGGTAAGTGATCTGGGACAGGGGTAAGGAAGGGCTTTGGCTGCCACCTGGTGACTCTAGCTGGCATCCAGGACAGGTGTGTAGGCAGGTACCATCCTAGAGTTCTGGCTTTTTCTAGCCCTTTGTGGGAAAGTCCAGCTGAGAGTAGGTCCTGAGCATGTTCTCATTAAACACAGAGAAGGTAATTTCTGCATCTCGGCTGCAGGCTTGTGGGATACACAGGCCCTTTTAAGCCGGGACTAGGGGTATGGATAATAGGATCAAATGAGTATAGGAGTTGAGGTTAATCTGGTCTACCCAGTGAATTCCAGGACAGCCAGAGCTACATATTAAGGTAAGGCCCTTTCTCAAAGAAACAAACAACCCACTCCAAAAAAGCAAAACAAAAACCACCTGGGGGGGGGGGTGGGACACACCTTTGATCCCAGCACTTGGGAGACAGAGGCAAGTGGATCTCTTTAAGTTTGAGGACAGCCAGGGCTACATAGAGAAACCCTTTCTTGAAAAACAAACAGCTAGAGCTAGGCGTGGAGGTGCTGCCTGTAATCTTAGCGCTTGGGAGATGAAGGCAGGAGGATCAGTTCAGGGTCACTCTTCACTACAAGTGAGTTTGAGGCCAACCTGAGCTACATGAGACTCTCTTTAGAAACAAACAAAAACTCTAAAGTGTTATGGGGGTGGGGGGAGGAGTCCCTCATGTTGGGTGACATGGATGAAGCTCAGCCCACCTCAGTTCACCTGCCTCTGCCTGGCACATGGGCTCTCCTAGGTGAGGATGACAACAGCTGAGTCTGTGTCCGACTTCTACACCCTCCCTGTCGGGATTCGAACCGTGGCTGTCACAGAGAGCAAGTTCCTCATAAACGGGAAGCCTTTCTATTTCCACGGTGTAAACAAGCACGAGGATTCCGATGTGAGTTGGGGCTGTGGCATTCCCATGCGGGATGTTGGGACTCACTAACGTCTCCTTCCCGTTCCTCTGTGCCCTGAGGACACCAACATGTGCTGGGGATTTGTGGTGAGCCTAGACAGGGTAGAGGGCATGACTCTTCAGGGACCGGGCATCAGAAGAAAGTGCGTATTCTCCAGTGACAAGGGCAGAGGTCCCAGAGCCCTGCTGTCCCCTAGATCCGAGGGAAAGGCTTCGACTGGCCACTGCTGGTGAAGGATTTCAACCTACTCCGTTGGCTCGGGGCCAACTCCTTCCGTACCAGCCACTACCCCTACGCAGAGGAGGTGCTTCAGCTCTGTGACCGCTATGGCATTGTGGTCATTGACGAGAGTCCCGGTGTGGGCATCAAGCTGCCGTGAGTGCCCGCCGCCTCGCCGCCCACACTGCCCAGCTCTTCTCAGAGTCTTTGGAGACCCTTCCCTCTCTGGTCCCACAGGCAGAGTTTTGGCAACGAGTCTCTTCGGCACCACCTAGAGGTGATGGAGGAGCTGGTGCGCAGGGACAAAAATCACCCAGCGGTTGTGATGTGGTCTGTGGCCAATGAGCCTTCTTCTGCCATGACGCCTGCCGCTTACTACTTCAAGTGAGTGCCCTTCCTCCCCTGGGCTGAGTCAGGCCTGGGCCCTCAGCCCTTTGGCCTGGCTGAACCTGTAGGCAGCTGGGAGGGTAGAAATCAGCCTTGAGAGGGGTTGGCGGGAATGTCAGTCCATCACTTCTGGGAACCCAAATCAAGCCACCCAATTTGTGTGTGTGTGTTTCCACCTATTAAGACTCTCCTGGTCATACTTAAAATCCAGAGTTGACTTTAATACACACAACTTTGGACTTTTGTTGTTTCCAGAGGGGGTTTCTCTGTGTAGCTTAGAAATACCTCTATAGACCAGGCTGGCGTGGAACGCACAGAAATCCACCTGCCTCTTCCTCCCTACAGCTGGGATTTTAAAGGAGTGGGAGAACTTTGGACTTCGTGTAATTTTATCAATTTATTTTTGAGACAGGGTCCTGCTATGCATTTCTGGCTGGCTTCATGCTGGTACTAATCCTGTTGACATCCCCACCCCCCCATCCTTTGGAGTGTTGGTATTACACTCATGATCCACATATGAAAATTTTAGATTGATTTTTATTTCTGAGTGTGCCATGCTACACATATGGAGGTCACATATGGAGACAGCTTGTAGAAGTTGGTTCTCTCCTTCAGCCATGTAAACCCCAGGGCTTGAACCCCAATCATTGAGCTTGGCAGCAGGTGCTTTTAGACCCGAGTCATTTTGCCAGCCCCTTCTTTGCTTTTTCTTTTTTTTTTTTTTCCCCCAGACAAGGTCTCAAACAGCCCAGGCCTGGCCTCAAATTTGCTATGTAGCCAAAGCTGGCCATGAATTCCTCCTCTGTGTCTACCTCCTAGTCAGTGCTAGGATTACAAGTGTGCCCCATCACGCCTGGCATTCATTCATTCATTCAAACAGAAACACATGGTAAAGGTATAGGAAACCACTTGGCAATTGCTTTGGGTTCACCTTTTTAAAACCAACTCACAGGCATGCGAACATAAATGGGATTTTAAAACATTGTGTGGGGATTATGCTTACATGCATGCCTACACCATGTAGGCCCGCACCACGTGCGCTTGGTGCCTTCAGAGGCCAGAAGGCATCAGATCCCCTAGAACTGGAGTTAGGGCTGTTGTGAGCCACCATGTGGCTGCTAAGAATTGAACCCTAGTCCTTTGGAAGAGCAGCCACTGGGCCACCTCTCCAGCACCATGGAAGGGATTTTTTTTTTTTAATGAGACATTTTAAATGTGTCTTCTGGTACAGGGTTCCTCCAGGGTCTTGCCTGTGCAAACAAGCGCTCTACCACTGGGCTCCTTCAGGTACACTCTTCATGAACCCATCCCTTACCCTCCAGGGTGAATTAGATTACATGCCCCACAAAGGCAGCCAAAGCTTCTTGATCATTAGTTCTTGACCTTCCTAAGGCCGCAACCCTTTATTAGAGCTCCTCATGTCGTGGTGACCCCCAACCATAAAATTATTTTTGTTGCTGCTTCCTAACTGTAATTTTGCTAGTTATTAACTTTAATGTAAATGGTTTCGTTTGTTTTGAGACAGAGGTTTGCCAAAGGGACCCCACAGGTTGAGAACCCCTGTTCTTGATGCTGCCACTGCACCCCTGTTCCATATAGTATTTGAGCCTCTCTGAGTCTGTAGAAGGCATGCCTTGAAGAATGCCCCTAGCCTAGTGACAGTTCTCATGGCCCTTTAGAGCTCTTGGTATACAGGGGTCTTTGGGGCCAGGGCTGGGTAGAGAAAACTTGTCTTGAAGGGGAAGCAAATATCTTCCTGAGGCTCCCAAACTTTTTCAAGAGGTGGTTGAGAGAGATGCACACATTAAGAGACAGCAGGGATGAGGCCAGGACTGGCTAGGCTGGAGTATGCCAGACTGGCTTTTGCTGGTTTGGAGCTGTTTGAGATGGTGGATTCAGAACTTAAGTGCAAGGGGCAACACACAGCCTTGATATAAGAAGAGTAATGATCAGAAAGATGTTTAAAAAAAAATTAGTCTTCAACGGTGAATGATGGTGATCCATGCTGTGGAGACCAGTAGTAGGTCCTGGGGATCAAACCCTAACCCTGGACCAGTCCTTCCATTGGGTCCCCTTCTCTCCATTCCTCCTGGCTCAATGGCTAATTCAACCCAACACTAATATTTATTCAAGAGGCTTCCCCTGACTCTTAAGTCAGCCCCAACCCTTACAGGTTGTGACACCTGCTTCATTTGTTGCCATTTCAGTTTGTACTCATCTCTAATCTCATGGCTCTCTGCAGCCATGGCCTTAGCTATGAGCCCCCACTGATGGTAGGGCAGGGAGGAAAGGGAGATAGGTGTCTGAGAGCCCTTCCCAGACTGATGAGGCTGTCTTCTGCCTTCCATGGACAGGATGCTGATCACCCACACGAAAGCCCTGGACCCCACCCGTCCTGTGACCTTTGTGACCAACGCCAAATATGATGCAGACCTGGGGGTGAGCCTGGAGCAGGGATGGTTTCCATACTCTACTCCTCTGCTCAGTTGTGCTTGGCCTTTAGTTTTAGGTTTATTAATACCAACCAGAAGTGGCCAGTCCAGCCATTTTCACAAGTGGTTTTCAGGTTAAAGTCTAACTTGCTGCTAATTCACACTGCTTAGGCAGTGTGGCTTCTAACCCCAAAAAGGCTGGGCTGCCAAGCACATTGGCGCATATCTGTGGTTCCAGCACTTAGGAAGACGCAGACAGATCTCTGAGTTCCAGGCCAGCATGATCTACAAAGTGAGTCAGGACAGCCAAGGCTATACAAGGAAACCCTGTCTTGAAAAAAAAAAAAAAAAAAGGCCTAGTTACTTCCAGGATGGTGTACCTGTTTGCAGTGTAGACCTGGGTCTTTTTTTTTAAAATGATTTTTATTAGCATATGTTATATATAATAGGTTTATTCTATTTTCATGTGTGTATTTTTAATCACTGAACATAGTCAACCCCCATTCCCTCTTTTGTCCACTGTACACTCTTACTGATCCCTCTCCTTTTCCCAGCTAGTATCCTACTTTAGACAAGATTTTAATATGTAGGTCTGCAGCCTAAGCTGGCCTAGAACTCAAAGTCCTCCTGAGTTTGAGGATGACATGTATGAGTCATCATGCTGGACAGACTCAGCCCCCCCCCCCAAGTTTTTTCCCTTAATTTTCTGCACTCCAGTGCATTATCCCAGGCAGGAAGGCATAGTGCTGGAGTGGTAGTTAAGAGTTCACATCTTCAGACACAACCACAAGGCAGAGAGACTTGGAATGAAACTTCAGAGCCTGTCCTCAGTGGTACACCTCCCTCACAAACTGTTCCACCAAGTGGGAACCACAAACTCAACTACAGGAGCCTATGGGAGCTGTTCTCATTCAAACCATCACTGTATAAGGTCCTAGCCACTGCCCACCTCTCCAGCCCCTACCTCCTCATTTGTTTTTTGAGATACGGTCTTGCTGAAACAGTCATGGATAAGAAAGCTTTGTCAGGGGACTGACAAGAGAGAAGGTCTGGTGGTTAAGAGCACTTGTTGCTTTTACAGAGGATCAGAGTTGGGTTCCCGGTAGCCACATGATGGTGGTTCACAGCCTTCTGTTCCAAGCGATCTGACACCTCCTGATGCATATACAAATATGCAGGGAAAACATTCATTTGCAAGTTAAATATCTAAAAATAATTAACAACAACAAAAGCCTTGTTAGCCCTGGCTTCTCTGTGTCTCTAGAGCCCACCCTTCAAAGAAACAGGTGGCAGGAGATCCAAGTGCTGCCTGTTTCAGTGCTCGCCCTTTCTCCTGTGTGGACAGTGCAGGCTTTGCTTGCTGGGTGCCCCATGCCTGGCCTCTTTACCTGGAGTGTCCTTTATGAAGTGACACTACTTGAGCCCCACAGCTTTCTGCTGCTGCCACCTTCCCACCACCACAGCCTGGAGAGGGACTGTGGTCCCTTGGGAAAGACCTTATTGTTCCGAGGATTGCTCTGGAGCTGAGCAGTGTTGCTAGAAAGAGACTGGCTTGTGTGACACTGAAGGCTAGCCAGAATTTAATTTTTTGTGCATTGTTTTTTGCCTGCATGTATATCTGTGTGAGGGTGTCAGATTACCTGGAACTGGAGTTACATTCGTGAACTGTGAATTAAACCCAAGTCCTCCAGAAGTCAGTGCTCTTAACCACTGAGCCATCTCTCCAGACAGAATTCTTTCCTGCTGTTTGGACCCATTCTTATCCGTGCCCCAGGGACACCCTACCGCTGCCTAGGAGGAAATCTAGCCTGTCTGCCACTCACAGCACTGCCTTTTTGTTTGTTGTTGTTTCTCTGTGTAACAGACCTGGCTGTGCTGAACTTACTCTGACCAGACTGGCCTCAAACTTACAGATATCTGCCTTCCGCCTGCCTTTGCCTCCCAAGCCCTAGGACTAAAGGTGTGCAACATCATACCCAGCAACACTGCCTTCTCAATTCTGGATCAGAGGAGGCTTTGTGAGGGGCTGAGTACGTGGCTCAGAACATACAAGCCCTTGGGTTGCAGCCTTGGCGGCCCCTCAAAAATACGAAGGAGCAGGAAATGTTCACTCGAGTGTTTGCCTCAAATTCCTGAAAACCTGGACTCAGTCCCCGGCAAGGCAGAAAATTAGGTGTAAGCAGTGCACCCCTGGGGGACTTTGTATGTGAGAGGTGAAGGCAGGTGGATCAAGGTCAGCCTTGGCTAGCTACATAGGGAGTTTGAGGCCAGCTTGGGCTACATAAGTCTGTATCAAAAGCTGAACTGTGAAGAGAAAAACTATTCATTCTTCAGGTTGGATATCTCAAGGAAAGGCCACAAGAGACCAGTGACAGGAATAGAAAGCATTAAAATCCAACAGGGTCATGTGCTGGATGGTGGCCTGTTTTGCTTCCAGCCATGGCCCAGTTGGGTACCTAGCATTATATATTAGCCCCATTTGGGGTATGTTCTTGGCTTCCTTTCCTGTGTGTGGGATGGTAACCTAGGTCACCTGCATTCTATTCTGACCTTGAAGAGGCCCTCAATGTGAGAGGTAAACTCACTTTACCGCTCTTGGCCCAGGCCCCATACGTGGATGTCATCTGTGTGAACAGCTACATATCCTGGTATCATGACTACGGGCATTTGGAGGTGATTCAGATACAGCTGAAGAGCCAGTTTGAGAACTGGTACGAAACTCAGCAGAAGCCAATTATCCAGAGCGAGTATGGAGCAGACGCAATCACAGGGTTTCATGAGGTAAACGGCATAGAATGTTTTTGTCACTCACACAGCAGTGAGGTTACTTTTCTCTTTGGCCTTTCTCTACCCTCAGCCGTACCAGTGACCTAGCCTTAGCTCTTGGGCACCACCCCAACCTTACACACACTGTGGCTGCTGCATGCAGGCCTCAGTTTGGCTTGAGTGGGTCCCAGAGACAGCCCCATATTTGGCTGAGTTTCCACACAATACCCCACCTGCTATCCACATTGGGTTTTGTTTTGTTTTTTTCTCTTTTTCCTAAGAAGGTCTCTGATTGATGCCCAGGCTGGCCTCAAATCCACAATTTCCCTTAGCCTCTTGAGTGCCGACAGGTATGTCCCTCCGCATCTGGCCCAATAATGTGTTTTTACAATTCTCAGCCTGTGAGCGGGAGAAATGGTTCAGTGGTTAACACTTGCTGCCCTCCCAGAGGATGTTCCCAGCATCCAGACTGAGTACTTTACAACTGTCTGTAACACCAGGTCCAGAGGATCTGATGTCCTCTTTAGGCATCCTCAGGTACCTGCATGCCGATAGTGCACACGGTCACACGATTTAAAAAAGAAAACAAATATTTTTTTAAAGGATGTTTCAGCCTGGGAGAAGGCAGCTCAGCTGCCAGAGTACTTGTCAACATGCCTGAAGCTCTCCATCCTCCCAGTGCCATGGAAGCCAGGTGTACATGCCTACTATGCTAGCACTGGGGAGTGGGGCAGAAGAAGCAGAAGTTTTAAGGTCAACCTGGTCTACATAATGAATCTGAGGCTAGTCTAGGATACAGAAAGCCGTATCTCAAAACAAAATTCTCCCCACATCAAAGACAGGTATTGGTAGATCCTTGGCAGGGATGGAAATGGTCCCTATCTGCACTGCCTGGAATGATAGCAACTAACCACATAACAACTACTGAGGATTTGAAATGTGCAAGTGGAGAATCAGAGACAGGAGGATCCCTGTTAGCTCTCAGGCCACTGGGTATACATACACAGTAGTAAGCAAGAGACCTTGTCTCAAACAAGGAGGAAGGTGAGGACAGGCTGTCCTCTGACTTCTACGTGCACGTGCCCTACACATACACAGTATACCTACATTATACACAAGATTTTTAAATGTTTAATTATGTGTATGTCTGTATGTGGATGTGTGTGTGTGTGTGATACCCACTGAGGCCAGAGGTGTCAGACACCCTTGGAGCTGGAGACACAGGTGGCTGTCAGCTACTTGATAATGGTGCTTGGAACCGAACTTGGGTCCTCTGTGAGAACAGTACACTCTCTAAACCACCAAGCCTTTTCTCCAGCCACTTATATACATACTTTAAAATAACAACAAATCAGTCCCACACAAAGGAGTTGCTAAGTCAGGATGAGTGCACATTTGAGGCCAGTCTGGGCTACATTCAGGCTATGTGCTAAGACACTACCATGAAAACAAAAACAAAAAGAAACTGCACCCCACCCCCAAACCAAATGATTTTGGAGTTGAGGTAAACACATATTTCTACTTACAAAGTACTTTAGCTTTAAGAATAGCCAGAGTACCACAAAGGTGGCATTAGCTTTGAAAGTGCTTGTTCTGTGAATGTGAGGAACATAACTCAGGTACCTGCCACTCAGGCAGATGCCAGGCTGGCATAGCAGCCTTCCTGTGACCCCAGTGTTCTGGGGGTTGAGATGGGATCCCCAGAGCAAACAGCCTCACCAGACTCAACTGAAATAGCAAGAGACCCTGACTCAATTATTTAGAATAGAATATAGTTAAGGACCCTTTGACTTCCATTGTGAGCAAATGAAAATAGGTAAGACAAACACACATTTACTAATTAAGGCTTTTGCTTTTTTGTGTGCTTGGCTTTTCAAGACAGGTTTTTTGTTGTTTTACATGGCCCTGGCTGTCTTGGAACTAGCTCTGTAGACCAGGCTGGCCTCAAACTCACAGAAATCCTCCTGCCTCTGCTTCTAGAGTGCTGGGATTAAAGGCCTGAGCTACCACTACCAGGCTGAAGGTGTTCTTTAAAATCTTTTTCACTCTGGCAGACAGCCGACCCCAGCTGTCTCTGAACCAGAGTCAGTTAGTCCTGCCATTATTACAGCCTGAGACGGTACTTTAGTCATGGTCAAGTTCATCTCTTATTTTTATCTAACTCTTGAGTCCCAACTCATCCCCTTTCCCTTATATCCCAGGATCCACCTTGCATGTTCAGTGAGGAATACCAGAAGGCTCTCCTGGAGAATTATCATTTAGTGCTGGATCAGAAACGGAAGGAATATGTGGTCGGAGAGCTCATCTGGAATTTTGCTGACTTTATGACTAACCAGAGTGAGTGTCTTTTAGGCTTAGGGATGTTTCTCAGGTTGGTTTTTTTTCAGTTCTGGGCAATTATAAGATACTGGAAATGGGACTGGGACATGGTTTCGATGTTAAAGCACTTGCTTTGGTCTATTTTACAATCTTTAAAAGGAGAAAAGGAGGCCTCAAATTGGGTGTGTCGTCTCTCCCCCAACCCTGACTTTTGATAGGGTCTCACTATGTAACCTTGGCTGGCTGGAATTCATAGTCATCTGATTGCCTCTGCCTCCTGGGTGCTAGGATTAAACGTATGCTCCTCCATAGTATTTTAAACTTTATCTTATTACATTTTCATGTAGTCAAGAGAGTGGAAAGTGGGGAGTGGGTGTGTATGTGTGCATGCCATAGGTAAAGGTTAGACAACTTTGGGGAGTCTGGTTGTTCCTTCCACCATGTAGATGCCTGTGATTGAACTTGGGATGATTAGGTTTAATAGAAGTACCTTTACGTTCTGAGTCATCTCATCCCCTCTGTTTTGTTTTGTTTTTTAGAACCAATAAGAGTAATAGGGAACAAGAAGGGAATCTTTACTCGCCAGAGACAACCCAAAAGTGCAGCCTTTACTTTGCGAGAGAGATACTGGAGGATTGCCAATGAAAGCAGACATCACCATCCAGTGCCGGGGACCCAGTGTTTGGGAACCAGACCATTTACATTCTAAAGCTAGAACTACCTCACTATAGTCAGGGGCTGAAGGGATGGCTCAGAAGTTCACAGCCAGGTTCGATTCCTAGTGCCCACACGGTGGCTAACTGTGAGCTGTTACTCCACTCCCAAGGTGATGCAAATGCCCTCTTTTGGCCTCTGCAGGTACGGCAGGCATGTGGTGTGCAAACATACATATGGGGGAAATAGTCATACATGTAAAATAAAAATAAACCTAAATAAAATTTTTGTTTTATTATTGTTGTTGCTCTTTAGAGGCAGGGTTTTTCTCTGTAGCCCTGTCTGCCCTGGAACTTGCTCTGTAGACCAGCCTGGCCTCAAACTCAAGAGATCCACCTGCCTCTGCCTGCCAAGTGCCGCAATTAAAGGTGTTTGCCAACACCACCACCCAGCAAATCTTTCTTTTAAAGTGCTATAAGTGGCAAATTGGCCACTGCCCAGGACCCCCATACTTGGGCATCCAAACAGGCTATTCTTGACCCAGTACGAGTGAAAGAGCCACTCATTAAATGCCACAGAGGAGCTGGGTGTGGTGGCACATGGCTTTAACACAGCACATGGGAGGCAGAGGCTGGCAGACCTCTATGAGCTTCAGGCCAAACTTGTCGCAACAACCCCCCTTCCAGTTAGCCATAGTTCCATGGGTATTCACACATGTAACTAAGTCCTATACAGTGCAGCGACCAACAGACCGCTTTCTACAGTTGAGAAGTGTAAGATTTAAATGCTACTCTCTGAATTGTGAGCTTACAACTCCAGCCTTGACTTTTGTGTGTGAATATGCATGCTTGTGGAGGCCAGAGAACCACCTCAGTGGCTATCCACCAGCATGCACTTTCCTGACATAACTGTCTTCATAGGCTTCCCCAGGATAAGCAGAACAGCTCTTGTGTAGAAGCCCAATGCCACTCACCAGTGCCACTGAATAGGACCTGCCTTTTTTTTGTTTTGTTTTGTTCTATGAGACAGGGTTTCTCTGTGTACTCCTTACTGTCCTGAACTTTGTAGATCAGGCTGGCCTCGAACTCACATAGATCTGCCTGCCTCTGCCTTTCCAAATACTGAGATTACAGGGGTGTGCTACCACACCCAGCTGGACCTACCTTTTTAAACAGGGCCTATTAAGTAGTGTTCTGTGTTTGATACCTTAACTGTGATAACCTGGTTAGTCTCACTCTCTTTCCTTGGGGATTTGTACCTGTGTCTCTGGTCAAGAGGTTCCACTGAGACAAGGATATATAGCACATTATCCTTCTCAAGATCAACCCTAGGCTGAGAATGGATGCCCTGAAAAGGATTTCCACGCTGTCAGGTGGAAGCCAAAAGCCATGTGCAGTGCTGGAGACAGCTGTCTTTTCTCAGGGTCAGTTCCATGCCTCTACATACATCCTGTCCCAATCTTCCCTCCTAAACCCATGGAAAGTAGACAGCCTGCCTACATGGTCTCTCTTCAGACCATTCAGAAAACAAGATTGTTCAACCTGGGAGCGATGGCACACACCTTTAATTCTGGCACTTAGAGGGCGGCTCTCTGATTTTGAGGCCAGCCTGATCTACAAAGTAAGATCCTGGACAGGGAGGGCTACACAGAGAAACTCTGTCTCAAAAAACAAAACAAAAAAACTTGACAGTTCAAGTGGGAAGGAATTTTAAGGATTCTGTATTTCATATCACCATGGACCCTCTTAACTTTCAAGTTTTAAGTTTTGTTTTAGTTTAGTATAACTTTTTAAAGTATTTTTTTTTTCTGTGTATGAGTGTTTCTGTACCACATGAGTGCCTGGCCTGATGCTAGTAGAGGCCAGAATATTAGATCCTCTGGAACTAGAGTTATAGGTCTTTGAGAGCCTCCATATGGATGCTGGGACTTGCACCCCAGTCCTTTGGAAGAACAGCCAGTGCTCCTTAACTTACTGAGCCACATCACTGGTCCAACCTTGGATGCTTTGGTTCTCCAGCCTCTACTTCACAAGTGTGGAATTACAGGTACTCACTATCACTCCCAGTTCACACCACACCTGAAGCCTTATGCAAGCTATCAACAGGACTATATCCCCAAGCCCTAAAATTTCATGTAGAACATGTCTTTTATTCAGTGAAGAATGGAGAAGGTAGATTTCAAATATTCATTCTGTTTATAGATGTTACCTCTTTAGAGGACTGAGGAATGGGAAATCCAAAGCCATTGGAAAGACATCTCAGAACACTCTTGGCAACATCTATCGTCTCACACACACACACTATTTTTATGTGTGTGAGGTGTTTTGCCTGCATGTATGTCTGTGCACCACTGTATCTGCATGCCTGATTCTTGTAGAGGCCAGAACAGGGCATCAGATTACCAAGAACTGGAGTTACAGATGGTTGTAAAATGTCATGTAAGTGCTGGAAGTCAAACATAAGTCCTCTTAAAGAACAGCTAGTGTTCTTAAGCACAAAGCCATCCTTTGTCAGCTGTTTATTGTGATAGTATCTGACACAGCCTAGGCTGGCCTCTAACTTAGAATATAGCTGAAGATGTCCTCAAACTCCTGATACGGAGGTAGTAGACATTCACCACCAATATCTGGCTTACTGACTCCCCCCACAACCCTTGCTAGGAATTAAACTTAGAGCCTGCCTGCTAAACAAATACTTTCCTCTTGAGCTATGTCTCCAGCCCTGTCAATGATTTCTCTTGTTTACTCCTGGAGCTGTACTTACAAGTGGTTGTGAGCCACCATGTGGGAGCTGGAAACTGAACCTGGGTCCTCTGCAAGAGCAGCCAGTGCTCTTAACTACCTAGCCATTTCTAGCCTCTGTCATTATTATTATTATTTTTTGAGACAGGGTCTCACCAAGTAACTCTGGCTATCCTAGAAACTCATTATGCATATCAGACTGGCCTGGAATTCACAGAACTGTCTGCCTCTGCTGTGATTAAAGGGTTAAGCCATGCGCCCAGCCCTGTTATAGATTCTTGACAATCACATGTGTAAAAAACCCACAGGAATCTAAGAACATAATCCCTAAGAAATCTGTATCCATACTCTGTGTTCAGAAACCTGAATGTTTCCCAGGATGTAAGAGGAAGGGGTTTAAATTAGTACCTGTAGATGGGGTTGCAGCATCACGGATACTCACATTCTTCCTGATTCTAGACTCTGTTTCATCCAACTTCATTTTGAAGACTCCACACTGAAGTAAGAACAATGGCAGCACAACATCCACAGGTAACGTCTACATTTATTTTATACCAAAAAAGTTATATGCAACAAATAAACATTCTTACATATTTACATCTGTTTTTATTTTTCAGTTAGCAAAATGGTATCCTAAATCTCTGATAAAGAATATTCCTATTATATTAAAGAGGGACTCTTCCCAGTGAACTCCTTTATACATGAATGTTTACTCAGGAGCTTTCGAAGCATGAGTGATACTGTAGATGGAACATACTTCACAGGTCATATACACCTATTATCTAGGTCATGCTCAATACAGCTTCTTAACATTTCACCTATTCTGGGCCAATTAGTTTATAAGGGGAAGGGGAGGGTGTGTGTTTGACTAAGTTGCCTGGAATCCTACTCTGCCCTTTGTGACTAGTGTTGTTCTCACAAATTTAGGATTCATAAATGTGCTGCCTAAAAATGCTAAAAGGAGTGGAGGGATGGGTTCACTGATATGTGTGCACTAGAGGAAAACATGGGGGTAGGTGGCATCCATTTCTCCGAACAAGTTCCTGAAAATGACAGTGGGGAACTTTGCTGACGACTTTTAAGGTAAAGCCACCACCTGTCAGTATTCATCAAAATCAATTGGTGGCGCCAACTATACCTTAGGAAATAACTGCAGAGCAGTTTTTGATTCTTGTTTTTTTCTTGAGACAAAGTGTCAAAAAGCCCAGGTTGCCCTTGAACTTCTGGTCCTCCTGCTTCCACCTCCCAAGTGCTGGGATTATAGGCATGTGGTACCATGCCTGGCTACACTTTGGAAAGTAATTATAAATAAAAATAAGCAAAAAAGCAACAATGTTATCTTTAGTGTCCTGTATCTTACCTAATAGGTACAAGGATCTTTTGTACCAAATGAAATACTTTTATATGTGTAGTGGCGTTTGCCTGCATGTATGTCTATGCACCATGTGCATGCAGTGCCCATGGAGGCCAGAAGAGGGGACCGGATCCCCTGGAACTGGAGTTGTCAATGGTTGTTAAAAGGACATGCGGGTGACTGGAGACAAACCTGGGTCCTCTGCACGAGTGACAAGTTCTCCTAACTGCTAAACCACCTCCCCAGCCTCCCAAACTATCTATATGGAAATTGTCAATGCTTTTCAACATTCCTTCCGTATAATGAATTTGAACCACTCATTCTAGCACTTGGGAGGCTAAGGCAGGAGGAATGCCAAGTCTGAGGCCAGCCTGGGCTATGTACTGGATTCTAGGACAGCCTAGACCACAGAGTGAGAGCATGTGTCTCTTTAAAAACAAAACAACAAAGAGTTGAAGGAGAGGCTACACATATGAAGCAAAAATAATTCATGGAATGCAGCTAGTGCAACTAGTTAAACCTGAGTTGTACCAGAAGTTTACCCTCCCTGATGGAAATTAGCTATGGGAAAGGATCAAGAGAACTCCCACAAGCTAACATAGTCCCTGGAGCATACCTAGCCAGAACTTCTTTTGTTCCTTTAAATGTTCTCACTATGAAGTAAGAGGCTTCATTTGTTATGAACTGCTTCAAAACCATACAGCACAGAATTACTGTAGGAATCATTTTCCCCTTGTCTGCCATAACACACTTATTGTTAATCACGCTTCAGTGTTTACTACTGTGGGTAGGCTCTTTGAGACAGGGTTTCACTACGTAATCCTGGCTTTCCCTGTGTTCACTATTTAGACGAGGCTGGCCTCCAACTCGGAGATCCACCTGCCCCTGACTCCCAAGTGTGTGTCACCGAACCCAGCCAAACCCTGCTTCTTCAGTGTTTAAATATTCAGTCTGAAACAGAAACAGCCATAACAATATTAGCAGTTTTATAACACAGTGTTTTTCTCCCCCATTCCACTAGGTTTAATAGAAGGTACAGAGAGAAGCCTGAATTCTTTAGGGCAAAAGCTACCAAATAAAACACAACAGGGTCACTTACTGAGAACATGTATTTTAGCATTTTTTTTTTTAAATAAAGACAGGGTCTCCTGTAGTTAATGTTGGTCTCTAATTTGCTATGTAATCAAGGATGACCTTGAATTCCTGATCCTCCTGCTTCTACAACCCAAATTATGGGACCACAGGCAAGCATGAACACACTGGTCAGCAAACACTGTTATCTCAGACAGCACCTGTTAACTCTCAGTGAGAAAGGGGTATTCATTCTATTAGGTCACAGGAATGTAACAAACAAAAAATTCATACAATCAATAATGGTGGTACTCCCAAGACTTAGGAAAGCAAAGGGAAGCCTTGAAAGGTCTGGTGGATGGAACACGCTCATATTTTCTTGAGTAAAGGTTGAGATATCTGTAATGTCAAGACAAGCTTTAACACCATTCTGCTGAGTGATAAAGAATACAAAAGGTCATTTGGAATTGGGACCCAAGGAACTTGTTTAGCACAGCCTTGATATGGAAGTAGGAGAAGTCTTGGCTGGTAGCCATTTCCACTGCCTTGGGAGACCTGGACACAGGGCTACAAGATGACATCACTATACAGTTCTCACATGAGGACTTGGTTCTCCATAAATATCATTCAGAACTTCCTAGAAGTCCTTTAACTACTTCAGAAGACAACAGCAATGCATACATGGTAAGACGGTCATGGAAACATTCACATTCGTGGGGAAACACAACCTTTGCTGAAATCAGAATTAAGCTATCTTTTAAAAGAACTGGTTAGAACCTACTAAAAGGGCATTATAATTCATATTTTATACCTAGCTTGGGCCAGAAATCCTATGGTGCATCAGTTATGACTGAAGGTCATAAGCCTCTGAATGATTGTTGACCACACATGCTCTTTACAAAGCAGCCAGTTCCCTCCCTCCAAAAGAAGACAAATAAAAGCTCTCAGAATTTGCTGTCTAGTTGACTATTTTTAACATAATGATTAACCAAACCATAAACAAAAACACTGCCATTTCTCAAGGAACTCCCAAGGAAGTCAATGGCCGCACAACCCTTCTGGTAGAATGCAAGTTCTCTGCTTTGTGGTAAGGAAGGAAAGGAGGGATACTTCTGCCCCAGTTCAACACACAGAATGATTTGGTTTGAGATTTAAGACAGAAGGCACTTTTAACATCTCCTGTAAGATGCTAACCAGAGAAACACAGTCACCATGTCATCGGGTTTATTCAGGTCACCTCTGGGTTTCTTCTCACTGCTTCTGTGTGGCTACTGGAGTGGGACAAAGTTTCCACGTTTCACTTCCAGGTCTTTCTACGTGTTATGTTTCTTCTGAGTCAGCCAACTGGTCCTCGTGTCAGCCCTAAGGTTTACAAATTCAATATGTGATTTTGAAACACTGACACTTAGTGCAAGAAACAAGAAGGGAAACATTATGGGCCAACCTCAGAGCACTTGGTTTGTGCTTATATCAGTCGTAATACTGTTGAGCTGACTGGCACCAGGATCAAGGGAACACATCTGCATTGAAAGCTCAGCTACTGTTCAAGAGGCTTTGCCCAGAAATGCCATAGTGGTTTCAGTTTTTCTCCAAAGACTACATCCATTTCCTACAATCAGTGTCCCGAGAGTCTTGGAATTAAAGGTCTGGTCACAAAATATCCTATATAGTTATGCTCCATCCAGTCTTATGACTACTCAAACTTGACTTGGATGTTCAGGTTTATTTTCTTCCTCTCAGAGTGGGAGGGAACCAACCACCCTATTTCTGCTGTCAATACTGCACCACTGCTATCAGCATTTTCCCAAGATGTTCTGTTTGCATCTACTATTTCCACTACGTATCAGTCACGATGAGCTGACAATTCTTCATTGCTACACTCCAACTAAACTGTACAGTAAGTTCTGCAGGGGTGGATCCAATGTTTCTACCTTTATTTACAAATATCACACAAATGGACTCTAATTGAATCTACAGGTTTAAATCCATCGGCTAAAAACATATTACATATTGTAAACATGGCAATATTTAATACAGTATCTATTCTAAAATATTTTCATGTTCATGATCACATTTGTTATACCTGAAATTGAATTTATACACATTAAAGAATTACTAGCAATGGCTGCTCACTTTACGGTTGAGGACCGGGGGCTAGGGCTACATTTTATTATCTCAGAAACATCTTCAAGGTAAAGTTAAAGCTTGTCTTTGATTGGCTCGGCGTATCCTTTTTTGTATCCGTATTTAAAATGAAGATTGACACAGAAAATAGCTAGGGCCCCTTCTAATTTACAATATTTTAAAAAATCAGTTTAAGATTCTCAGGGAAAGTGTCTGTTGTGAATTAAAAAAAAAAAAAAAACCTTGCAAAATAAACTTAATGAAAGAAGTGTTTGAGCTGGCTGGGTGGAAATCCGGCAGCCGTCAGTCTTCCTTAGGCTGCAGCTGTCGCTTCCAGGCCTCATTCAAGTAAACTAGTCGTTTGTAATTGACGATGAGGAGAATGAAGTTCAGCACATATGTGGTGACGCTGATGATGCAAAACTCCTTCAGCACAAAGTACAGAATATAGGCCAGGTACAAAGACCCCACCACAGACACGATGGAGGAGGTCATGAGGACCAGAGCTGCAACTGCGCTGGCTGTCATGCCTGCAAGAGAGAGACACGGCTAGGTCAGGGGTGGGCCTGGACAGAGGCTTCTCAACTGACAAGTGGCAGGCTGTGACTAGAAGCAGTGTATCAATACTGACCTTACCTTCTTAGCTCTGACAGCAGAGTGCAAAACCGGCCCATCTGTTTCAACACTAAGTAGGCTAAATTTTACTGACAGGATTCAGCTGCCAGGGTTCTGATCTGTTACTGTTTCACAAGGAAGTGTGCACATAAACTATGCAAGCTCTCGGTCACATGAAGCAAAGATGCTGATGTGGCTTCCTAATGAGAGGAGGAACGAGAGCCACAGCTTTCCTTCCAAGCCATACCTACTGGGTAAGGTCCTCCCTGGCATTCCACTATAGGTTCCCTATCTGGGGACAATGTTGCTAATCATGTTTAGATAAAATTTTCCAAAAATCCAGACCAGGTGGTGCCCTTGCCAATACTGTGCTGAGGAGGAAAAACCAAAACAAAGAGTGTTGACCCTTCAGAATAGCTAACTAGTGGAGAAGGGAAACTACACCAGGCCAGTAAGCTACACCTGCATCAAAACAGAGCAAGCAAAAAGGCAGTTTGGGCTGGGGATGTGTCCATAAACACAGCACTCTGGGGTCTGAGGCAGAAGGCTCACACTGGAGGCCTGCCTGGATACACAGTAAGACCCTGTCTAAAGGGAGCAGTGGGGGGGGGGGGTACTAGTCAGGTATTAACCACAGCTTAAGACAAAAGTGTGTCTGGAGTTCTGACTACCTTCACATGTACTGTTCTGAAATTTCCTGATGGCAGCAACACAAGCATTATAAACATTTGTTTTCAAGGACAGAAAAGGCAGAGCATATTAAAGTCCTTTCCTATCCAAAAGCTAACAGGCCAGCAAAGCGTAGACTATGTTCAATGTACTCAAATAGTACTGCCCTCACCTATGCTAAATCATCTATGCTCAAAATCTAAGTCTCAATAATCAGTGTTGACACATTAACTTTATCAAAGAAAGTTAGTTTTAAAATGATGCAAGAACCAGGCATGGCAATCCACTCTATAATCCCAGCACTCAGGAGGCTATGGCAGAACAACTGTGAATCTAAGGACAACCAAGGCTCTGAAGTGAGTTCCAGCCTAGTTCAAGATATGTACATAAATAAGTATTTTGAAAAATGATACTGGTGGGCTAGAAGTGTAGCTCAGTAGCAGATCTCTTGCCATCTTGATGTACAAGGCTGGGGTTCAACCCCCCAGCACAGCAAGCAAATGAACAAAAAAATAAAAAATACAATGATGTACAAACTATTTATTGTTTTTCTCTACTCAAATTTAAATAGCAGACAGTACTCAAACCACCTCTTAAGTGTTCTGTGGAATTAAATGAGCTCAGATAAAGCTTGACTATATGGAGCTACAATAAGGTTCTCTGAACAGCCTGTAAGTGCTGCTGTTGTACTAATTGTAGTGTATGCAGGTGCTTGTGGACTTTATGTCACAACTCTAACAACAGAATATCTTCTAGCTCTAAAAACAATAACAAAAACAACTTAATGTATCCATTCCATTTAAAAGTATAAAAAAGACAATTTAGATTGGTCAAAAAAAATGAATAAAAAGGAGGGAAAAAAGAAATTACGCTATTGGACAGGGAACATAGCATTTGCTTTTTACGTTTTGAAATTAAAAAAAAAATTAAGACCATGTGTTTGCATTTTCTTATGTATGCAAAAACAAACTCCAGATCTATAAGGTAGAACTGAGGCAGGATTCCTTCTCACCACATAGCAGCCGTTTTTATAACATTTGAACTATAAATTAATAAAAATAATTTATAAATTTTATAATTTATAATTAGATATTAAAATTTATATAGTTATAGTTTATAATTAATAAAAATAAATTCAAACTAATGACTGTCACATAGTGTACAAGGAGTAAAGTGGCAGGCTCTGGAATCCAGTGTGAGATGATTCAAAGGAGCTGACATTACAAAAACATGTGGAAACTAAAAAATGAGGAAATATGAGTGGAAATAATACACATGATGAAACTATGCACATGAAATAATATTATAAATGGAAACCTGTCTCACCTTGGTCTCCCACATAAAGGTGGATGATTTTTTTTTCCTCTAGGCCCTTTTCCTATTAAGGGAAAACGAGCTGCTCTGAGCTGCGGTTTGTGCTTCTGTGCTTGGCACTTGTAGAAATCCCACAGAATCAATGAGTTGGTGATGAAACCTTTCTCCCCCCACCACAGAGCACCTCAACCTGCTTTTGCACAGACATGATTACCCTACAGCTGTAAACTTCATTCTGCTCACTTCACTTAACAGTACCTAGTCTTTTGACTCACTTCTACTTTAATGACTACACAGAACTCTTAGACAGATACGCCCTCTTTAGCTTACTGCTAAGCCCCCATGATAGCGAGCTGTTTTAAACTGCACTATCACTATCACCTTCTTATTTCTGTAGGATAGATGTGTACATTCAGATTGAACATTCAGTAACTTGATAGTACTCTTTATATTCCTAAGGTGAATCACAGCAAGCCAACTCCAGATTGAAGGTAACCAACCAATGCACAGAAGAGAAGAGCTGACAAACAATTAAATAAAATATTAACAGCTGAATTGGAAAGCACAAATGGAAACAAAAGGCCCACCACAAAACCAACATTCGAAAAGATAAAAGATTATCACAAATAAGCTTAGTGGGCAGTAAAAAAAAAACAACAAACATTAAAATACAATAAAATTAAAATGATGGCTACTGATACTTGACAACTAAAAAATTTGACCAAAAACACTTCTAAAATGAAGACTGGATGGAGACCAGATGACTAGGGACAGAGGGACAATTTGGCAATAGCTGCTAAAAGCCATTTTCTAAAAAATATGTTTTTTTGACTCATTAACCTCATGCCTGGAAATTTATTTCCAGGAAATAAGGCAAGGAAGGGAGGGTGCTATAAAGAAAATGGATCCCCACGGCATTATTTAGTAAAAGTGTGAAGCTGAGATGCCCACAAACACTTAAGACAATGATATTAAAAATAAGGAGGCCACACAACTTTTTTTTTTTTTAAACAAAAGGCAGGGCTGAGGCTACAGCTCAGTTGTATACTGCTGGGTTTGATCCTAGCAGTAGGACAAGCAAAAGAACCACAAGATAGGGAAACAGTAGATACATAAAAATGATGAAACTATGACAGTTTACTGCTACTGTTTTCTTAATGTGTGATATTTTGAAATAGCTAGAGTCTATAATACAATTTTAAAAACAAGCTTACAAGGAAGACTGGAGTAATCATCTCCATGAATGGGGCTGGGTTTGTGAACATCATGACACATTGCTGGCCATGACTAAATGTCTAATGATACCAAGGTCAACACATGATAAAAAGAAGTGAATCATATTTTCACAATAAAAAAATATGCTGCACCCGAATGGCTCTCTATTATCAGCATGTGCTTTTCTATGAAGACATACTAGGGCGAAGACACAAGCACTGAATGGGTATAACAAGCTTATTTCTGTATCTCTGTATAAATACTTACCAAGTAATAACTGTAGTATATAAAATATAAGTCCAAAGACACTGTTTGGCTGGTTTAATACACCATCTTTTCCAAAAATGGAACCCAAAAGACCAAATCCTCGACCCCATCTGTAAAATAAGGAAAACCAGTAACCCTATATTTGAGATTCCCTAATTTTAAAACTTAAAATTATTTGAGAATGTTATCCAATTCCAAAATCAACTATGTTGACAAAAACGCTTACATATCTTTTATTCCATGAGTGATTTACGCACAGGTGAAGGCCAAACACTACCTTTCTGTACTGTGTCTGACTTAAAACGATGGTTTAATACAAACATCCCTAAAAGCTCTGTATCTCCACCTAAGACTCTCATTTCCTAAGGCAGATAAAAGGTTTCTTTACTGACATTATTAGCATCTGCAAGAGAAAGATGTTCTCAATTCAAGTCACACTCAGACCTTTGCAACTAGGCAACTCCTTGTGGTGGGAGCTGTTCACACCACAGCAGGGCCCCCAGCCTCCATTCAACCTATCTCCCACTCTCAGCTGTGACCATCAACAAAGCCTTCAGCTTTCAGACACTGCTAAGGGCCCCAGTTGAAAACTACTGATGTGCTCCATTCCACAGCTGTTGAGAAGCTGCTTTCTGGAAACTACACCAGGGTAAACATGAGAAGACATACCCTGGGAAGAGAGCTTTGAATGCAGAGCAGCATCAGAATCCATAAGTCTCTTTCTAGAATCCTGTTTCCAAAGTAAAAAACTGATACTACCTATTCCACTACACCTTTTAATTTAAACTTTTTAACTTCAAAATTTGTACGTGACTTCACTTTTTCAGTCTTTTAAAATAACTTTTATAGAGTTTGTTCTTTCACAATTCTATACATGTATAAAGTTCATTCTGTCCACCCTCTTTAATATCTTTCCCACCTCTATTACTCTCCTAGAGTCCTCTTACTTAAAAAATAAATAGATAAATAAAATCCAATTTAATAAGATAATACAAACAGACCAACATTAACTGGATAGAGACTTCAGCTTTGACTCAGAATGATAGTGCTTCCTAAACACAAAAGGAAATAACCACAGAATTTAGAAGGATACACCAGAATATAACCTCAACTTTGCTGTAAAGACAAACATCTGAGAATAAGAGTGAATGACTGAATCACGCTGGTTTAAAGGAACTCATACCCAAGCAAGAGAACAAAATCTCTTCATAGTCATTTTGAAACAATAACTTTCCCAATCTGGAAATTGAGGGCTACCGAGGACTTGTATTACATAGATTTACACATTTCAAAACACAAAGCAAGTTCCATCACATGTATGTATTCTCTCACTCAACAAATACTTAGTGAGTAGTACACCTGAGGTATGGCACCCAACAGACTGCACTGTCCTCATGGGACTTACATTCTAGTTATGACCCCCCCCCTCCAAAAAAAAAGTTACCAAGTAAATTGCCTCCAGGACAAATCTACTCAGACAGAAAAACAGGGATGGAACATTCCAGGTCAGCACTTGGTGAAGTGAAATCACCTAACAGGACTTGCCAAAATGTAGATTTTTGCTTCAGTGGGCTGCCAGTGGAGCTAAGTCTACATTCAACAAAAGGAGCTGGGGTGGGGTGCACGTCTGTAAGTCCAGCACTCTGGAGGCTGAAGCAGAAGGATCATCAGGAGTTTAAGGCTAACCTGAGCTACAAAGTGAGTCCTAGGATAGCCTGGGTTACTGAATGAGACCCCATTCCAAAACAACAACAAAAATAAGTAGAAATAGCTCTCCCTATTGAGCCACTGTACCTGTAACTCCTAGGTATTTATCAGAATGATTTCAAGCATGTACAATGTTTACTGTACATATGGGTAATTATATAGATGTAATAACCTAAGTCCAACCCCCAGATCCCACATAACCAACTCTACAATGTGTGCCATGGCACGAACCTCCAACATCCCTGCCCATACCATGTACAAAAATCTATACAAAAGAGCAATATTTTTTTTTTATAAGTTAGGGCCAGTGAGTTAGTTCAAAGGTTAAGGCCTTTGTCACCAAGCCTGACAACCTGAGTACAATTCTCAAGACTTTGATGGAGAGAAAACCAGGTTATCCTCTGACTGGCACACATATGCATCCTTAGTACACCAATCTTGTCTAAAAAACAGCCAAGGAAGGAGCCAGTACAGATGGAACATAAAAGAACTTTTAAAAGATTTACTCATTTATTTATTTGTTGATTTATTTATTCATTTGTTTATTTATTTATTATACAATATTCTCCCTGCACACCAGAAAAGGGCACAGGATTTCATATAGATGGTTGAGAGTCACCATGTGGTTGCTGGGAAATGAACTCAGGACCTCTGGAAGGGCACTGTTCTTAACCTCTGAGCCATCTCTCCAGCTCCATAAAGGAATTTTTAAAGGTCTCACTGTGTAACCCTGGAATTATTATATAAACCAAGCTGTCCGCCTCTGCCTCCTTAGTGCTGGGGTTACAGGTGTGTGCCACCATGCCAGGCTTTACCCCAGTGTATACTTTAGAAAGATTATTTTGAAATGGTTGTGGTTTTATACCTCTATAATCCCAGGACTTGGAAGGCTGAGCAAGAGGAGGATGAGAAGTTGAGGCCAGCCTGGGCTACACAATGAGGCTGTGTCCAAAAAAACCAAAATCATTCTAGGGGGCTGAAAGATGACTCAGCAGTTAACCGAATGAACTGCTCTAGCAGAAGACCTGTGTTCAGTTCCCAGCACCCATAGTCACGAGGCTCACAATTGTCTGTAACTAAAGCTCCAGGTGATCTGGCACTCTCTGGCTTTGAACTAAGATGCACCCACCCTCCACAAGCACAAAACTTAGAATAAAAATTAGCTAGAAGCTAGAGAACTGGCTCAGTGCTGGCTGCTCTTCCAGAGGATTTAGGTTTATGTCCCACACAACAGCTCATAACTATCTGTGGCTCCAGTCCTAGGGGATCGGACACAACTAGTTCTTCTAGTCCACAGAACATTTATTCATAGATATACATTTAGGCAAAATACCCATACACACACAAATACATAAAATATATAAAAAATAAAAATAATAAAAAATAATAAGCAAGGAGCAGTGGTGCACATCTTTAATCCTAGCACTCATGAGGTAGAGGCAGGTGGATTTCTGAACTTGAGGCTAGCCTGATCTACATGGCAAGACTAAGGACAGCCAGAACTACATAGTGAGACCTGTTTAAATAAATAAAATAATATAGTTTAAAATTGTATTTTAGTGATTAATATTAAAAAATAAAAATTAAAAAAATGTATTTTAAAAGACATTCTAGCCTCAGTACTGAAGAGCCTAGAAGGAGAAGAGCAGCAGTAAGATACCCAGTCACAATACCACTGAAAGAGACGCAGCACAGTGTGCGGCTGCGGTGCCCAGGTACTGAGAAATGTTGGACCCGGGCTATTTGGAAGGTGCAGCTCTCAGAACCTGTCCATACAGAACATGCAGTAGGACACAGCAAGACACTGAGGACATTGACGTGAGCAGCTGGGAAGAAAAGCTGTGCTTTCTGAGCGAGGAAGGAGGATGTGATTAGAAACTCAGCTTCGGACACAGGTCTACACTACCTTTAGCATCTACATAGAGATGACAGATAAGCAAGTATGAACTTGTACAGTAGGTTAGGGGTAAATCTGGCAGCAGTCAGGATATGGGTGGTATTTTAGTCAGGAGACTTACGACAGCAACAATAACCTCTGATAAACTAATGGCTATTAATAAATGATAACTGATGTATGACTCAAACACGGCAAGGGCAAACATGTGGCTAAGGACTTTGGTGACTATTCGTCTGCTGACCTGAACCACAACTGTTCTTGATTTAGGTGGCTTTCCTTTTACTTGGCCCTGAAAGTTAAATGCATTTCCTACATACCTTGAAATAGAGGCTGTGGATATCTCCTCAAACTCTGCCTGAGGGGATGGGGACGGCTCATTGGGTAAAGTGTTTGCTATGCAGGCTAGAGAAATGGCTCAGCAGTAAAGAACACTGGCTGCTTGTCCAGAGGTCCTGAATTCAATTCCCAACAATCACATGGTGGCTCACAACCATCTATAACAGAATTTGATGCCCTCTTCTATCTGAGGTTCTCTTCTGACATGCAGGCATATAAGGAAATAGTGTTGATATACATAAGTAAATAAATCTTTTTTTAAAAAAAGTGTTTGCTATGTAAGCAAGGAAATCTGAGTTCAAGCCCCAGAACCTACATAAAATGCTAGGTGTGATGGCCACTGTAATCCCAGCTAGGGAAGAGGAGCATAAGCTAGCCAAATTAGCATGTCCCCCTCCAGTAAGAGACCTTCTCAAAATTAAGGTGGGGCTATCAAGATGGTTCAGTAGGTAAAGGTGCTTACTGGCAAGCCTGACAACCTGAGTTCTTATATCCCTGGGACCCACAGGGTGTATGGAGAGAACTGGTTACTCCAAGTTGTCCCCTGACCTCCAAAGAATTCTGTAGTGTACATACACAAACACAAATAAAGAAAATAGCTTAATAGTAATAATAATAATAATAATAATAAAGTAAAGGGAAATTAAGGAAGTCATTCAACATTGACCTTTTGCCTCTACACAGGTGCACTGGTGTATGCACACACACAAACACATGCACACAACCTGGCTGAGAAACATTCTATGGACGCATCTAAGTCATTTCAACCACTTATGTCTATGGGCTTTACCTTTTTTTTTTATAGGAGGTCTCTCATTTTATAACCTATACTGGCCTAGAATATGTTGCCCAGACTGGCCTTAAACTTTCAACAATCTTCCTGTCTCAGCCTCCCAAGCACAGCAATTACAAGTGTGAGCTACCATACATGGCTGAGTTTTACTCTTAAATTAGCAATAACTTTGGACAGCACCATCTTTTATATAAAACTGCTTCCATGGAGTTTAATGTTGGTATTATGTCTTAACAACTACTAAAAAATAGTTTTTTCTAGGAAACTTGGAGGCAGATTTCCTAGAATAAGGTGTACATCACAATGGCCTGCCTTTTTGTTGTTGTTGTTGTTGAGACAAGGTCTCCATTGAATCTAGAGTTTGCTGAGCCCCAGGAATCCACTTGTCACTGCTTCCCTGACCTCCATCATTTTGTGTGGGTGCTGAAGATCTGAACTCAGTTCCTCAAGCTTGGCCGGCAAGGACTCTTGCTCAATGAGCTATATCCCCAGCCCTACTGGAATCCCTGATGTAAAAAGACACAGGAGGTAAAACAAATTAGAAGTAAAAGACCTCACTGTGTACTTTTTAAAAAATGTTTGGTTTTTGAGACAGGGTTTCACTACATAGGCCCTGCTGTTCAGGAACTCATTATATAGACCAGGATGGCTTCAAACTCAGAGATCTGCATGCTTCTGCCTCCCAAGTGATGGCATTAAAGAAGTGCAACACCACACCTGGCAGATTTATTTTTCAGCATGTGTATACGTTTTTCTTTTTTGTTTTTTTCTTTTTTTTTTGTTTTGTTTTTTTTTGGTTTGGTTTGGTTTGGTTTTATAGATGAAGAGTCTTGCTATGTAGCCCTGGCTAACCTGGTACTTGTTATATTGCTGGTCTCAAACTAATGGCAATTCTTCTTGCTCAACTTCCTGAGTGGTAGGATTACAGGCACATGCTATTATGCCCAGTTTAACTCATAATTTAATACTATTTAAATTAGAAAATTAAAATTTACATATGGACAAACAAGCACTGGCATATTACACCAGCAGCAGCAAACCAAAGGAGGCTGGAAGAAATATTCTAGCAGATGAAGAAAATAAGGGTGATCCTCAGAAAAACTCAGCTTCAGTGCCAAGACTGATGCTGAAAGACAACAGTGTGCTGCCTGATGGGGCAACAAAACTGAAGTGTGTGTGGGAAAGAGGGCGTAGTGGTAAAGTACTTACTATACTGGTGTGGATATAAACATGTTTTTGTTTTGATCCCAGATGTGGGACTGATATAGAGAGTCCACAGCATCAGACTATTTGCCTCATGCGGGCTCTGAGAAGAGCTCTTTGCCGGCTGCAGATAGTTTAAATCTCAGGTCTCTGGAGAGAGAATAAATGCCAGAGCCCAGAGAGTGTGGGGCTTTGAGAAAGAACAGGGCTGCTGCTGGTTGCTGTTGTGAGATAAGTTGGAGATTCCCTGAAACGAAGGATTGGACTGGCTCCAAGGAAGCCGACGATTTTAACCAGCAGGAAGCAGCTAAGAGAACTACGGCCCTTCTCCCACTAATCCTTTCTCTCTCTTACTTGGTGTTGGGGTGTTGGAAATGATTGGCAAGGAGTAGGGGAAAAAAGAGAAAAGAAATGTAAGTAAGTTTTTAAAAACTAACACCTACACTATACAAACATGTGGACCTGGGTTTGGTTCATCAGCACCAAGCAGAAAGCCAGAGGTGGTAATGTACAGCTGCAGTCCCAGCACTAGTGAGGAACAAGAGATCCCTGGGGTTGGTGGCTCACTATCCTAGCCTTCTTGGTCAATTGGGGCCAATGAAGAGACCCTGACTCAAAAAAATTAAGTGGATTGTGTCAAAGAACAACCAAGGTTGGCAGTGAGGCTGAATTTTTAAAGTTATTCTAGCAGGTGCAGTGGTGAGCGCCTTTTATTTTTAATCTTTTTGAGGTATTATTTTTATGTGTATGAGTGTTTTGGTTTGCGCACTACATGCATGCATGGAAGCCAGAAGAGGGCCTTGTATTCCCTAAAACTGGACTTAGAGATGGTTGTCAACCATCATGTGGTACTGGGAATTGATTTCAGGTCCTCTGGAAGAGTAGTCAGTATTCTTAACCACTGAACCATCTAATCTCTCCAGGTGGCCCCTACTCATCTTTTTTTTCTACTCAGTTTTTTTTAATGGAAGGGCTGGGGGACAGAACCCAGAGTGCTGTATTTCTGAGTTCCACTCCTACTTTAATGTTCTTCAAAAGAATTATGTTTTGACCTTATTTTATACATAAAAAAAAAAGTTATTAGCACTGGGAGGCAGCTAAATCTCTGTGAATTCAAAGACAGCCCAGTCAACAAAGTGAGTCCCAGGCTAGCTAGATACTAAACAGTAAGACATTGTCTCAAACAAACAAAAAGTTGGTTCTAGTTCTCTAATATCTTCAGTCCTCTTAGAGATCTTAATACTTTCTTGATAGTGGCAGACAAATTTAAAGAATAAAAACAAGGGAATTTCAAGATGGCTCTGCAAGTATTATGGCTGGTTTTAACGTCAACTTGCCAAAAATCAATTACCTGAGTAGGAAGCCTCACCTGAGACTGTCCCAATTGCAGTACAGATCCAAAGGGTGTGGCTGAAGGAGACTGCTCACCTTTTGCTAGCTTGCCAAGCAGTTGATCTGCCAATTCCTTCACTGATATCAGAACCAGCATTTCCAGGCTTCTGTCATGGACTAAGGGTGAGTGGCTCTCCAGGAACCTTTCAGATTTTTGGCACCAATTTGTAACTGCTCAGGCACTCAGCCTTGTTGATTGGGTAATTAATGGATTGCTGGCCTGACCCATGACAGACAGCTACCATAGGCCTGGCTCTAATGAACAAGCCTGGTGTGGTTGGTGGTCCTTAAGCATTCTAGCTAGGACTTAGGAGGCAGAGGCAGCTAGATCCCATGAGTTGGAAGTCAGGTTAGAACAATGAGTTACAGGACGGCCAGGGCTATATAAAGACTGGTCTCCAAAAAAAAAAAAAAAAAAAAAATTAAAAGAGCCTGGGCAACTAATAGGTTCTCAGCCTCTGGGGCATACTTCAACTGTTACTGTTTTAATGCAAGCTGGCTTAAAATCTTTAATATATACATATGAATTGTGTAATATATATTCATCCCCATTGAACCCAACAGTCCTCTAGAAAAAAAATAATACAAGTAAAAGCACCTCCCACCAATCCAGATGACTTGAGTTTTTTCCCCAAGATACATGGTGAAAAAGAACTGACTCCAGAAAGTTGTCTTCGGAACTCTATGTCAATGCTATGGCACATGGTGTTTCCTGACCCCCATATAAAATATAAATGTAAGGGGGAAATGCTTTTAAATAGTGAGAACAAAAGTTAGAAACTTCAAAGGGGAAGGAAAAGCTTTGAAAAATGTTTTTCACAGATGATCATAAACTTATGAATTCAAACTTAATTTTCTACCAAATAAGACCTACCTAAAATGTAACAGAATTAAATCGAATCCTTTTATCTAAAGTTATTTTAATTAATCACACCATAAACTCTAAGAACTGACTACTGTTCAAAGATGAGGCCATATCACTTCTTTTTGTATAAAATTCAGAATGAGTACTCTGAATAGAATCCAACTGTCAAGGTCCCTTCTAATCCTATAAACAGAACCTGCTAACAGTGGTTTTGGACTGAGGAAGATTATTAAATTAAAACACTGCAAAGTTCAGCTGTCATCCAAGAGTGGCAATGTACTCGGATAATCAACTTGAGGCACTCGACTATCAGATATAAACTCTATTACAAGGAAGAGTACATGGAAAAGGGGAAATGATGTAATTATATTATGGTCTCAAAAATAGAAAGTAAAAATTTAAAAGAACGTTTTAACTGTTGATGAAATAGTATTTGTTAGTACAAAGTACTGCTCTTCTGTAGTTTTTTATTGTTACAACTACAAAATAACTATGCATGAGTCTATGTCCAGTTTTTCCTCATCTTGTTCTATTAAATACTGAAATGGAATTGTCAGCCCAGCAGTGGCACAGACCCATAATCCCAGCACTCAGGGAGGCAGAGGCACAAGGATCTCCCTGAGTTCAAGGCCAATCTGGAAAAAAACAAAAACCCAAGAGAGGGTAGAGGGAGGGATTATCAGTTGATTAAACTACCTGAGCTTATATTTTGCATGTCTGCTTTTCATAAATTGTTTTAGTGATACATTTTACCAACATATCAACCCACAATGGATTGGGGAATTAGTATTTGTATATGGATATGGTGATGTTTATATGAGTGGGGTGTATGTACTTGTGTGCTTTTGTGTGTGTAGGTCAGAGGTCAACCTCAGGCTTTGCTCCTCAGGAGCTATCCACCTTGCTTTTCCAGACACTAACTGATTATGTTAGGCTAGCCAAGGAGTCCCAGAAATTTGCTGGTCTTTGCCTTCCCAGCACTGAGAAAAAAAGCTCACCAACCCCCTAGCCTTTTTACATGGGTACTAGGGACTGACCTCAAGTACTCATCCTGAGTGCTCACCCTGAGCACTGTACCACCTAAGCCCTCCCAACCCCCACCCAACCTCTAGATTGGAAATTAAAGTTGGTATTAGATTTATCTTACAAGTGTTTTGCCTGTATGTATGTCTGCGCCCCCATATGCATTCCTGGTACCAGAAAAGATCAGAAGACGTACTGGATCCCTTAGGACTATAGTTACAGGTAGTTGTGAGCCATCATGTGAGTGCTGGGAACTGGACCTGGGTCCTCTGCTCTTAACTGCTGAACCATCTCTCTAGCTCCTGTATTGGAAATATTGCCAATTCCAGTGTTGAGAAACACTGGGCTAGCATTTTTAGACACAAGCATCTTTAGCTTGAGCAGCAGATTAAATATGGATAAAATTTTAATTAATCTCTATTGCTTGAGAATCTGTTAATACTTCAAAGTAATTTCAAATTTTAATATTTAGAAATAAGAAATTTGAAGTATACGAGAGCTTATTTTTAACCATGCTAATATTTACATGTAGAATAGTGAGGTCTTCAGAAACCAATGAACAAACAGATTTTACACACTGCTTCTCTGTTTCCACAGTTAAGTAATAAAAGCCAGAACCAGGCCACAGTGTTTCCTATTTAATCTAGCATTGTGTCCATAGAGATTGTTGGAGACTGGTAGAAAATTATCTGAAAAAAACCGAAACCTTTCAGTGTATGTGCTAGATGCTTTGGATGCCAGAGGCTGATGTGGGGGATCTTCCTCAATCACTCCTCTGTCTTTACTTTCACTGACAGGGTCTTTCACTGACCCTGGAGCTCACTGACAAGCTAGACTGGCTACCTAGTAAGTCCCAGGGGTTCTCCATTTCTACCTTCCCAGTGCTGGAATTACAGATATGCCTCACTCAGCCATTTCTGTGGCAAGCACTTTACAAACTGAGCTACCTTCCCAATCCTCCCCAAAACAAAACCTATGTCAGACTACTAACAAATAACAAATTGTCTTTGGAAATGCCAGAATGTTTTGGTAAACCTAGACTCCCCAAAGTTTAAGTACATTTTAATTCAAACAACAATTAAATATCCAGTTCAAAGATCTGAGGATGATTAGACCATCAATCAGCAATGAAAATATCAGATCTTTTTCTTCCAGACAAAACAGTAGTGTCTGTCTGCTGAGGCTTCTGCCAGGACAAGAACACAGGTCTGCAGGCTTTTTCAAGCTAGCTACCAAGAGGATGTCAGAAATATTGCCACTATGAGTAAGTTTTCAGGTATGAGGGAGGAAATCAAAAGCCGGTTTGAATGATGTGTTCTATATTAAATGTAGGGAGTAGTGAGGCCTCTGACACTCTTATCCCTAGACTGGGGTGGAACACTTCCCTGCGCCCACACTTTCCTTCAAAGAATGCACTGTGAGTAAACACTAGTTCAATTTTACACCTACATAGGAACTCTACCAAGCACTACTGGAGGTGTTGGGGTGTGAATATGAATGAGAATGTATTTGGTGTCAAGTCTGCCTTAGCTTAAGCACTGCTTTGTTATCTTCTCGTGGAGGCAAGAGGTTGAGGAAGGATCTTGCTTCTGCTTCCCAATTGTTGGGATTACAAGTGCAGGCCACCCAATCCAGTTAAAATGCATTTTACTCATGGATGAAAATCCCCTATTGCCCCCAAACAAAACTCCAAATTTCCATTATGCATAATATTCCTTCTAGGCCAGGTGGTAGTGTATGTACACCTTTAATCCCAGCACTTGGGATGCAAAGGCAGGCAGATCTCTATGAGATCGAGGCCAGCCTGGTGTACAAAGTTAGTTCCAGGATAGACAGGGCTACACAGAGAAACCTTGTCTCCAAAAACAAAAATAAATAAAAATGAATACATAAAATTCCTTCTAGCTCCTCAGTAGAAAAATGGAGGCTATGGGGCTGAAAAGATGATAGTTAAGAGTGTGCACTGCTCTTGAGAGGATGTGAGTTTGATCCAGTGCCCATGTCAGGTCCCTTATAACTGCCTAAAACTCCAGCTTGAGAGGATCTGTCACCCTCTTCTGGCCTCTGTGGATACCACTTATTCACATACATTCATTCACACAGGAAAAACATGCATACTCATAAAATCTTTAAACTATATCTTAACCACTAAAAATGAACGCTGTAAAAACATTTCCTATCTGTAGAACATCATGGAGTGAGAGGGTAACTGAGGAATTTGAGAAAAGACTTCAGAGAGATGAAAGAACATTTAAACTGAGCTTGGTGATGTGTGTCTGTAGTCCAAGGCATTTGGAAGGCTAAGGTAGCAACAGGGCTTAAGCCTACAAATTCAAGGCCAGTTTAGGAAACACAGAGTGCAATCTCATCTTTTAAAAAACACCCAACCAAAAAGCATGTCTTGTGAAATTTAAAACAGCAATAGAAAGAGGAAATAAAACCTGAAGAAACGAATGCTCAGTGGTAAAGTACTTGTTGGCACCAAGCCCTGGCTTCATCTGGGTGTGGTTACCTTTCTATTGAACTTCTTGGAATCTGTGCATTTGTAATTTCCTTGGCATCATTTACAAATATTTTACATCTTCCTCTCTTATCCTTTCTAGGGCTCCACATGCATGTTAGACTGTTTTGTCTTAAACTGTTGCCTCTAGTACATTGTCTGATGATTTATTCATATTGCCAGGTTTTTTTTAACATCTCATTTCTGCTTAAATTGTTATATCTTCAAGTTCATTGCTTTATAGGTGTCTCATCTGAGTTCTTTTCCACCTCTAAATGTTTTATTTGATTAGAATATACATTTTAATCTCTATTGTGTTATCCATTTCTTCTACCTTCTCAAACAAAAAAAATTGTTTCATTGTCTCTTTTTTAATTCTAATTTTCATATTAATTACAGTTAATTCACTTTGTATCCCAGCTGTAGCCCCCTCTCTCATTCTCTACCAATCCCACCCTACCTCCCTCGTCTCCGGCCTTACTCCTCTCCAAGCCCACTGATAGGGGAGGTCCTCCTCCCCTTCTCATTGTCTTTTTTAATTCCAATGCATCATCTCTGAGACTGATATTCCTCATTTTAAGGCACATTTTCCCGGTTCTTTCTGTGCTTGGTAGGTTTTGAATGCTAAAACACTGTTTTCTCTTTTGAGTGCTAGGTTTTTATTTTGGCACACAGTGTTAAGTTTCTTGGGATCAGCCTGCAAAACTGCCTCTGCAACTGGGTGCAATTCAGCCTTTACTTAGGGTTGATTAAGGATCATCCCCAGGCCATGCATATCCTCTGATGGCCTGCAAATACTCTGGCTGCTAGGAACAGATTATACCCAGCTCCTGGATCACTCTGTCTAGCACTTCCCAGGTGCTGAAGTAGATCCATGCTCACCCAGACTAAGAGACAGACCCTCTGCCTGCTTAGAGCTCTCTATATCTTTCTCCATGTGTAATCAACCTCCAAAATTTTCCTCCTCTCCTACTCTACCCAACTTTTCTGTCTAGCTTCCCAACCAAGTTAAGACCACCAAACTTTATTGGGGGTCCTTACTCTTTAATCCAAAGCCTACAAACTTCTATGAACTGGGAAACCAGAGAGCTCAGTTTGCCTCCTTTCTCTCAAGAGATCACTGGCCAGTGTTACCTGTTACCCAGTACCTAAAAACTGCTGTCTTGTATGCTGTCTAACAGCTTTCAGTTTCTTTTTAATCTCTATTTTAGTGTTGAGGACAGGATAAGGGCCTGGCATTGGCTAGGCAACATACTGTACTGAGCTAGTTTTCTGGGGTTGGTTTGTTTTTAAGGCAGAGTCTTGCTATATGGCTCTGGCCCAATGAGAACTCACTCATTGAATAGGTATGGTCCCTATATATTCATGTGTTTGAATGCCTGATCGTAGGGAGTTGCACTGTTAGGAGGTGTGGCCTGACTGGAGGAGGTGTGGCTTTGTCAGAGAAAGTGTGTCATTGTGGAGGCGGGGCTCTAAGGTCTTAAATGCTCAAACTACACCCAGTGTAAAACACTCTCCTGCTACATGTGGATCAAGATGTAGAACCATCAGCTCCTCCAGCACCATGTCTGCCTTCATGCCACCATGCTTCCCATCATGATGATAATGGACTAAACCTCTGAAACTGTAAGCTAGCCCCAAATTAAACACTTTCCTTTATAAAAGTTGCCTTGGTCATGATGTCTCTTCACAGCAATAAAACCCTAAGACACTATATAAACCCTGCTGGCTTCAAATGTGATTATACTCCTGTCTTACCCTCAAAGTTGTTTACCACACCACCTGACTTGTTCTTTGAGAGTCTCACACTATAATGTAGGCTAGCCTCCAATTTGAGAGTCTCTTCCTCTCTCACCTCTCTAAGTGCTGGTATTACAGGAGAAGGCCACTACACCCAGCTAGTTTTCTGGTTTCTTTTCTATTTATTTACTATTTAATTTACTTAGGGGGAGGGGCATATGTGTGGATGTCAGAGAACAATTTACAGGAGTCAGTTCTCTATGTGGGTCCCAGGAATTGAACTTAGGTCATAAGGTACTTTTACCCACTGAGCCATCCATATCACCAGCCCTGTTTTCTGCTTCCCAAGGGTAGCAAAGTATGATAAGTATTAGTGTGGTCAACATCACAGGATTTAGACTTTCCAAAAACAATGGGCCTCTTGGCATGACTGTCAGAGATCACCTTGGTTATGCTGATTGGTGTGTGAAGACCCATCTTAACTGTAGGTTGGACCAGTCCCTGGGCTATATAAAATGGAGAGAATAAGCTGAACACAGGTATTCATTGCTCTCTGGTTGCAGATAAAGCACGCCAGCTGCTTCAAGCTCCTGCAGACTATAAGCTAAAATAAACACTTTCTCCCTTAAGTCACTTTTGTCCAGATATTTTATCATAGCAATAGGAAAAGAAACTAAACTAGGGGATTAAATCCAGCCCTTGCTTTTCTACTCTTGCTGGACAGAACACTGAAAATCAAATAGTAGTGCCTTCATTTCACATCTAAAGCCTTCGTCTCACTCAACCCCAAATCTCCTCTGTGTAATGTCTAACCAATGACTTTCCTCGGTTTTTCTTGACATTTGCTCCACTCTTCCATCTGACACTGAGTTCTTGAAATTCCCCTGCCTCTCTTTCATAGTGCCTGTGATTTCTCCACTTAGCAACAACTCAGAGGAGAAAAACAAACTTCAGGATATAATCAACTATGTTTTAAAATCAGTCTATCCTTTTTAATACATAACCAGAAAAATAACCAGAAGTTAATCCCATTCCAATGTTAAGGAAGATGACCGGTCTGTATATTTTTGAATTGCAATCTTTTTTCCACATTCTTAAAATACAGAGAGAGAGATAAATTATGTGAAACTGTGCAGAACAGGCTGGTCTAAATTTGCAGCATGATCTCCCTGCCTCAGCCTCCTGAGCACTGAGAACATAGATATCGATCACAGCTCACATTGTAGCTGGTTTTTGCAAACCATTGTCTCCAACTGACATTTTTACTTTTTTTCGAGACAGGTTTCTCTGTGTAGCCTTGGCTGACCTGGAACTCACTCTGTAGACCAGGCTGGCCTTAAACTCACATCACAGAGATCCACCTATCTCTGCCCCCTGAGTGCTGGGATTAAAGGTGTAAGCCACCACTGACATTTTTGAAGCCGAGTTACATACCTTCCACCTACAACCTGCACGATCCCCTCCATTCTAATGATGCACAGCCTTCCAAAGCCTTAGTCATTCCAACTCTCTCCTTTGTTCTCAGACCCATTCAAAAATCCTACCACAGCCAGTCTTGGTGGTGAATGTCTATAACTCCTACAACTCAAAATGATGAGGCATGAAGATCACAGTTTGACGCCAGAAAGGATTACATAGTGAGACACTATCTCATGAAAGCCAAAAAATTTTTAAAAACTAACAAAAGCCCAGACTTATCATAAACAATTCACAGGAAACAGTACTAAAGAGGGGGTTAGAATAGTGGTCTCAAAGTAGCATTGAAAAGCTACTTTTTTCCAGGTCAGAGATTAAAGAGAAATCATCAAATATGAAGCAATGACTCTGGTGTACAACAAGATTCTGTGGGGAAAGAGAGGTAGATATTGAGGATAAGGCCAAAGCTGGATAAGCCCAGAGAAAAATTATTGATTGGGGTTAAGACACTGGGGACACAGGCCTGCACTTCCACTTGGTGCCTACTGATAAAGAAATATACAGTGAAATCAGGATTCAAATGGCATTTTGACGTAAGCCATTTTGACAAATAACTTGACATTCAACATGGCTGAGCTGAATAATGAACATCACCTATCCAATTTTTATCTCCTAGTTAAACCAGGTCTGAATGTGACGTCCTTTTTATGTTATTTTAAAAAGTAATAAATGAACAAAATACAGATTTCAAAAGTTGCAAAATAGTATGGACAAAGTCTGAGGCACTGTGTAAAGTAAAATAAGCTATTCAGCTGGACGTGGTGCACATGCCTGTAATCAGCACTCTAAAGGCAGGAAGATCAGGAGACTAGGGTCAGCCTGGGATGCAGGAGATGTTCTTTCAAAACAAAACAAAAACCACTCACAAAAAGACAATTACTAAGTAAGTTTTGTTTTATACATTTTTAATTTTTTTCACAATTAAATCTTTGAAGTTTTATTTTTTAACTTTTTTTTTTTTTAAGACAGCCACATGTAGCCCAGGTTGGCCTTGAACTCACTATGCAGTAAAAGATGACTGTGAGCTTGGTCATCATGTGGGTCCCCTAACAACTGGAGTAGGATATGTCTCTGACTCTGTAGTCTGCCTTTGGATCCCTTTCCCCTAGCTGTGCTGCCTTGTCTGGCCTCAGTGGGAGAGGATGCACTTAGTCCTGCTGCGAGGGCAGGTTGGTACCCGTGGTGGGTGTGGGGGTGGGTGGGGGGACTACCCTTCTCTGAGGAGAAGGGGAAGGGGGAAGAAGGGCTGCAATCAAGATACAAAGTAAATAAATAAATGGAAAAAAAAAAAAGATGATTGCAAACTCCCGATTCGGCTTTTACCTCCCAAATCCAAGTACATTCCATGTCTAGCTTAAAGTTTTATTCTCATTAATTTTGTTTTCTTCTGTTAAAAAAAAAATTTTTTTTTGAAACAGGTCACCATTCCAGAGCATAGACTTGCCTCATATGTGTGGCAATCCTACCTCAGTCTCTTGAGTGGCAGGATCAAAGACATGAGCTACCACACCCAGCCAAAGGTTGTTGTTTTGTTTTATTTTGTTTTTTGGAGGGGTTTTGTTTGGTTGGTTTTGGTTTAAGACAAGGTTACTTTGCGTGGCCCTGGTTGATGTCCTAGAACTCACTCTGTAGTCAGCCTGACCTCCAACTCAGAAATCTACCTGCCTCTGTCTCCCCTAGTGTTGGGATTGAAGGCGTGTGCCACCACCATCCAGCTACCAGCTGAAGTTTTATAGTTACCAAGAACATTATCTTTCAATTCTGCCTTCCAGCCAATTCCAGAGAATTTGTGATAATACATTGTACTACCTCAGAGATTATCTATACATGACTGTACTTTTGTTTTAAGAAGATGTAGACTTAAGAAAAAGTAAGAAAGAACTGTATGAGAGGTTCCAAGGGAGGAAAAGAAGGGCTCATGTCTTCTCAGTAAAACAAATCTGCATAGTAGTACAGTACTTATTAATAGTAATATATATATATTGTTTATGTACTTTGGTCTTTTCATTTAATGTATCTTACAGACTTCTGAATTAGTTCACATAGAATTATCATATTCATTCTTATATTTAAGGTTGTGAGCCTACCCTTTAACAGCTGAGCCATCTCTCCAGCCCTATCATAATCATTCTAAAAGCTAATTCAATATATGACAAAAATCATTATTTTAGTAGGTTTTTTGCAGACAGGAACTAGGATTTGTCTAAACTTTTATGATTACCAGTGCAGCATTAAATGTCTGAATACTATTTAACCCCTACAATTGAATTACTGAAACAAAAAGTACACATATTCAGTATTTTTCACATACAATTTTTACTGGTGTACTGGTGGTCCTTATAAGTTCTGCATCTGCAGGTTAAACAAACTGTGGACGAAAATTAGTCCAAAAAAAAGAGTGAGGGATGGGGTTTAAGCAGGCTTTAAGTAGCTATAATCCCAGTTCCTTGGAAACTGATGCAGGAGGATCACAAGTTCAAGTCTGGCCTGGGTCACAAATTCAGTTCATGGCCAGCCTGGGCAACTTAGTGAGATCCTGCTTCAAAATAAAAACTAAAAGGAAGGCTGGGAATGAAGCTTAATTAGAAGCATATCTGAAACCTTTGGTTTAATATCTGTTACTATAAAATCTGTATTGAACATGTAGGGCATCATTCCCGAACAATTCAGTGTAATAACAACTGTTTCATAGTATTTCCATCCTACTGGGCATACTAGGGAATCTACAGATGATATAAAGTACACTGAGGGTTTGTATATGTTATACACATATACTACTCTATTGTATTTGAAGAACTGGAACATGGTGGATATGGCTATAAAGGACCCCAGTAGACACTAAAGGATAGTTATCCAGCATACTTTCAGAAAGTACACAAATCCTAACTTCAGAGCTTGGTGAGTATCCCAACATAAACACACCTGAGTAGCAGCCAAATAAAGACAGAGCATGAAAAGCCTCCAACATGTTGCTATTTACTGTGTTCCCCAACAGTATGCTCTTCTAACAACAGCGATGCATTAATTCTGTGGCTTTGAATTTTGAATTTTTGAGCCTCTTTCACTTGACATTGTTTTTGAGAATTTTATATACTCTGTTAACTGGGACACGCACACACCCCTCCCGACCCTCCACCCCCAACAGGGTTTCTGTGTAGCTTTGGCTGTCTGGGACTTGCTTTGTAAACCTGGCTGGCCTCCAACTCAGTGATCTGACTGCTTCTGCTTCCCTGAGTGCTGGGATTAAAGGCATGTGCCACCACATCCAGCTGTGAACTGTCTTTTATTCTTGTTGCTCTATGGTATACAGTGTAAATTCATCAAAATCTGTCTACTATTCTTGAGGTGTGCACACTCCTAATGCTGTTTTGGGTTCTATTAATATACAGAAGTAGCTATTTTCTACACTGTATTCAACAACATCTTGGCCACTCTGATATAAATTCTTTCAATATACTTTGTTTGCTTTCCTCTTATGACTGAAACTGGAGATCATTTTATGATACAGAAGTATGTTACTTTCTTTTGCAATATCTTCAAATGTCCAGTGCCTACCTATTTTCTAGAATCAAGGGCTTTGTTTCCTATTACTCTTATGGAAACTAACCCTTTAAACACAACGCAAATATTTTCTTCTAGTCTACACTAGAATTCCAACTCTGTTTTAATCTAGCTTTAGCCATGTATAAGTGTGGTGGTTTGAATAAGTTTGGCCCCATAAACTCATGTATTTGAATACTTGGCCTAAGGGGAATAGCACTATTAGGAGGTGTGGGCTTTTGGAGTGGGTGTGGTCTTGTTGGAGGGGGTGTGTCACTGCAGGGGCAGGTTTTGAGGTCTCCCATGGCTGCCAGCAGATCAAGATGTAGAACTCAGTTCCTCCAGCACACCATGACAGCAGGGCACTGCCATGTTCCTCTCACAATGATAATGGATTAAACCTCTGCAACCATAAACCAGCCCCAATTACTTGTTTTCCTTTATAAGAGTTATCTTGGTCATATTGTTTCTTCACAGCAATGAAACCCTAACTAAGACAGTAAGTTATCTGTTTTGTTTTGTTTCCGTTGGTTGGTGGGAGGGGTTTTTTTGTTTGTTTGTTTTGCTTTCTGAGACAAGGTATTGTTTATGTAACCCTGGCTGTCCTGGAATTCACTCTATGGACCAGGGTGGCCCCAACCTCACACCTGCCTCTGGCTCCCAAGTGCTGGGAATAGCAAATGTATCGATTCTCTATGATTTCTGTAAAAGTCAAAGAAAGGAGAATACTCATGTATCACTGGTGTAATTATAAGCTGGTACATTCTAAAAATGTGTTTGGCAACACACACACACACACACACACACACACACACAACCTATGACCCAGCAATTCCACCAATTTCAACAGTAACACAAAATGAGTACTTAGTACTTAGGTCTACTAATTTTATACAAGGTTAGTTGCCTTTTCATTCTAGCCAAAAATTCAAACAACCACAATTTCCATCAACAGGAAAATAAACTATGCATATTTTAAAACATAACACTGAATAACTGCAACACATGTTCATAAACAAAATGTTAACTACAAGAAGCTAGACATTAGGGGGCTGGAGAGATGGCTCAGAGGTTAAGAACACTGGTTGTTCTTCCAAAGGTCCTGAGTTCAATTCCCAGCAACCACATGGTGGCCCATAGCCATCTGTAGTTGAGATCTGGTAACCTCTTCTGGTGAGCAGGCACAAATGCAGGCAGAATATGATATAAAATATAAATAAATAAATCTTGAAAAAAAAAAGAAGCTAGACATTAAAGAGGACCTACTACATACAAACTCAAAACCAAAATATGGACAAAACTAAGGCATGGAATGTTGTCAATATGTCAGGAATGTTGTCATCTCTAGGAGAGGTGGCACCAACTAGGAAGACAATGGAGAATGTGGAGAGCTGAAAACTATTCATATTTGCTTCTAGTTGGTAGCTTTTATATTCATATATAAAAACTTACTAATGAAAAACAAACAAAAAACCTTGCCTGGCTGTGGTGGCACATACTTTCAATCCCAGCATTCAGGAAGCAGAAGCAGGTGGATTGCTGCGAATTTGAGGACACCCAGAGCCACACAGAGAAATCCTGTCTCAAAAAAAAAACAAAAATCAAAAAGCTTATTCAGTTGGTCCCTGAAAAATGCATTTATCTTGTATCTCAAAACAAGGCGTTCTTTTTTTTTTTTCCTTTTTTTTCTTTTTCTTTTAAGTGAGATAGCAAACCACCTTTATTTTTCCAAACTGGAACTGCCATATATAATTTCTTGAAGAGCTCACTTAAAAAAAAAAAAGATTTATTATTTATGTGTATGTGTCCGAGCATATGCCATGTGTGTGCAGGTGTGAGCATGAAGGCTAGAAGGGGGAGTAAGATATCTGGAACTAGTTTCAGGCAGTTAGGAGCCACCAGATGTGGGTGCTGGGAACTGAACTCAGATCTTCTGTGTTTTTTGATCAGCTATGGCAGAAAAACCAGTTGTGATTAACAAGAGATCAGCACCACTGATGTGAAATCTCTGTTTTATTAGAACAATTGATGCTGGTTAGCGGGGGCTGAGGAATCCGCTGTGATTAACAAGAGACTATTAACATTGAAGCAAAAACTGGGAAGTGGAATTTCTTCAGGGTGAGCACACAGAAGCTATGACACAGGGGGGACCAGATCTTTAGAGTATTTTCTGGATTAAAGATTGATGTGGAAAGGCCCAGTCCCCTGACAGGAGATCTAGGATTATATAAGAAAGCAGGCTGAGGAAGTGGCACTCACCGGTAGTACCAGCGCTCAGGGAGGCAGAGGCAAATGGATCTCTGAGAGTTTGAGGCCAGCCTGGCCAGCCTGGTCTACAAAGCTGTCCAGGACAGCCAAGGCTACACAAAGAAACCTTGTCAGGGGGCGGGGGGGTTGGGGGGAGAGGGAAAGAAGGAAGAAAGGAAGGAGGGAGAGTGGGAGGGAAGGACGGAGGAAGGAAGGAAGGAAGGCAGGCAGGCAGGCAAGAAAGAAAGTAGGCTGAGCAAGCCATAGAGAGCAAGCCAGTAAGAAGCACTCCTCCATGACCTCTGCTTGCAATCCGGCCTCCAGACCCCTGCCCTGCCTTGACTTCCCTCAATGATGAAGTGTGATTGAGACATGTAAGCCAAATAAATCTCTATCTACCCAAGATGCGTTTGGTCATGGTCTTTATCACAGTAATAGAAACAAACTACAACCCTATGTAAATTATTTTGACTTAAAAGACTCTGAAATGGTCTCAGGTACCCTATGTCTCACACTTTGAGAACTCTTGAAACACAGTACTTAAGAACATAAGACAAGGGGCAGAGGAGGAGAAGAGGGAGGATGGGTGGGATTGGGAGGGCATAAGGAAGGGAGCTACAGCTGGAACACAAAGTGAATAAACTAATTAATAAAAATTAAAAAAAAAAACGAAGACAAGATCCAACTCAAAAAAGAACAAAATTACAAAAAGAATAAACTAAGAGTCCAGATACACCCTTGGTTATACACAGTTACCTAATTTATGACAAAAGTGGCTCTACAGAGCAAGACTAATGATTCTCTTAATTGTAAAATACTAATAATGACAACAGAGAAAAACCAATTGACTATCTTACAAACAATAAAATGATTTTCCACCTGTCTCAAAAGAGAGAAAAAAGAAACGGAAAAGTCAAGTGTGGTGGCAAGTGCCTTTAATCCTGGCAGTCAGGAGGCAGCACACAGATCTCTGTGAGTTCAAGGCCAGCCTGATCTATATGAGTTCCAGAACAGTGGGACTATGTAGATACAGACTGTATCAAATAAATAACAAGACAATCCTAGCACTGAACTCAGGAGGCTGCCACAAAATCGTTAATTCAAGGCTAGCCTGAGCTACACTGCAAGAGCCATCTTTAAAAATAAAAAATAAGATTTATTTATTACTTATACAGCATTCTGCCTGCATGTGTGCCTGTGCACCAGAAGAGGGCCACAGATCTCACTATAGATGGTTGTGAGCCGCCATGTGGTTACTGGGAATTGAACTCAAGGACTTTTGGAAGAAAAGCCAGTGTTCTTAACCTCTGAACCATCTCTTCAGCCCAGTAAAAGCTATCTTTAAAAGAGGGGAGGGGGAAGGCTAGAAAGATGGTTCAACAGTTAAGAGCACTTACTGCTCTTCCAGCTAATCTTGCTCTTCCAGAGGATCCAAGTTTGGTTCCCAGCACCCACAGTACTAACACACAACCACCTGTAACTCTAGCTCCAGGGGACCTAATACCTCTGGCCTCCTTGGCATCTGCACTCACATACATATACCCAACATGCAGACATATGTACACCTACACATATTTTTTAAAGTTTTTCAAGTTTTAAAAAGGGGGGAATAAATCTTATAAATTGTTACCTAGATGCAAACAGTAAGACAGAAGATAATATGGAGTATCTTCCCATTAGAAGACAAAAACCCTTCATTTCAAAGAGGAATGTTGACAATATAAGAATTTAAATTAGTTGGATGTGATGGCACAGACCCACAATTCCAGCACTCAAAAGAATTTCTAGCTGGGGACCAGCAAGATAGCTTGGTATATAGAGAGGCACAAGCATACAGACCTGACAACTTTGGTTAAAGCCTAAGTCCTATAAAGTGAGTCAAGAGAACTGACTCTCAAGAGGTGTCCTCTAACCTCTACAAGCACAATGGCAACGCACACACACATGCATGTGTACATACATATACACACTTACAAAAGCTAACCTGTAATCCCAGCACATCAGAAGAGGTGGCAGAAAAATCAAGAGAACAAGATAACCCTCTGCTAAACAGCAACTTCAAGACCAACCTGGACTATATGAGACCCTGTTCTAAAAAGACATGGTGGCACAGGCCTATAATCCCAGCCACTTGGGAGAAGGACTGCAAATTCAAGGCTAGTCCGGGCTATAGTAATTTCCAAACCAGCCTGAACAACTTACTGAGCCCCTCTCAAAGTAAAAATAAGGCTGGAATGCAGTTCAGTTGTAAAGCACTTGCCTAGCATGGGAGAAGCCCTAGGTTCAATCCTTAGAACTGTGGCAGGCCACATGCGTGCACACTGTGTGTATGTGTGTGTGTTTCAAAAAGTTATCTTTCCCAACTGGGTACCCTAGTAAGGAGAACAGGGACTATTTTGGTCATGATCTCAAT